>OY796881.1:58875758-60075758 GCA_963680785.1 Diplosoma virens | reverse complement strand
AATACCTTGATTTTCTCTGGTTCGTCCCATTTTGACGCGACTGCCACTGATGAGAGCGTCACGAAAAGCTTATGGCTCCGATAAAATCGACTTTGTTTGAAGTGTTACTAATTAAAAAACATCAACCTAAATTAAATAAACAACTGTATGAAAATGGCTCGTCTTTTTTACTTCAACTCTTCTAATTTAGTCATGTGATTTGCATTATTATTATTATTTTTTTTTTTTTCTTTTTTCTCCTTTTTTTTTCTCTGTGAATTCTGACGTTGTTTTGTGTAATTGTCGGCCTATAAATTGAATTAGTAATAACAGTGACAGCATAAACTTGAGAAAATTGTTGTTTTTTATATATTTTAATTGATTGTAATTGTGGTTTATGGTTAAAAAATTTTTAGATGATTTTAAACAATTTTAGATGCTTTGATAAGGACTGATAATAGTCGAAAACGTTCAGCTTTTTAATTAAAAAAAAATAAATAAATAAATGAAATGTTGGATTTGCTTGTTATAATTTTTAAATGGATTTTAAAAATTACCTCTCTTCCTAAATTACATAAGATTTTGTTTAAAAAATAAATTATCAACGGTCTTCAAAACAATAATTTAAACTTTTCAATTCATGGTACGGCTTTACCATTTTAATCAGTTATAATAAAGATATGTCACAATAAAGGTTGTTTTTTGTTCGTTTATTTTATGGTGCATTTTACTTAAATTATTATGAAATAAAATAACTTGGATGCTCCACAAAACGTCTGAATAAGCGGCAGCAATAAACTTGAAAAATTTAGAACTATACAAAAAAGTTTTTAAATATAAATACAAATTTATCCAGGTAAAGCAATTTTAGATCTTACTTCGACATCTTTTGCAACGGTCTGTTAAAGATAAAATTTATAGATAAATAAATCTTGAATGAATTACTTGAGTGAATTATTGTGGCATTTTTTTCTTTTCGCGTTAGAACTTGTTGAAATAAGACGATGAATAATATGAAACACACTAAGCCAATGATTCTTCAAGTTGCTATTTAAGGTAACCTAAAGGCTTCTTTTTTTTCTTGAACCAAATTTCACGAAATTTATTGTTGAAATTTAAATTAAAGTTTTGAAAAATGGTTATTTACTCTCATTTTAATATGAATTTTACTAAAAAACTGTTTGGAATCAAAAAAATAATAATTAAAAGAATCTTTCGTTTTATGAAACTGTTTTAATCAACTGCGATGATTCAACTGAAAAGAATTTACTGATTTTTTTTGGCCTTCTTGCAATGTACTAAAATTTTCATATTCTTTTCCCCAACAGTTTTTCCTCTAAAAAGATTTCAAATTCCTTCCAAGTAACTCATTTTGAGAAACATTGCATTTAACAATTATGAATATCTATGCTTGTATGTGATATCTCATCTCATTTCATCTCATTTCACTTCGATATGTATCTTCCCGACTCGCAGAAAAGCGACGGAGGCGTTATTCATATTCGTCTAGTTCTCTTTGGTTCGAACAAACCTATCCCTATAAATCGTCATTTCAGTGAACTTGTAAACTAATTGCTCAAATTTAAGCTATTCGATACAAAAGTAAAATTGAATGAGAAAAGTTTTCAATCCAACCCAGAATGGAACCTGGTTTTAACTTTTTCAAACCCCCCCACTATACTCGTATAAGCTCATATCTAGAACTATAATTTATGTTTTATAAAAGCATTTAATGCAAATCTTTGCTGAACTTATTGACCCAAACAATTTCATTGTAAAATTAATAAACACAAATTTTGCTAAAATAAGATTTATTTAACGATTTGTACAAATTGATAGGGTTAACAAATAAATTTATTTTGATAAATTTTGAAGTACAATGTTATTCATAGAAATATTTATTAATTTAAGTCAATTACTACCGCAGCTATTATATCAATTTATTTTTCTACGTTAATCGAAACGTGCAGATAATTTAGGAAATATGTAGTTAAACAAGTAACAAGTAATATACAGGGTGTTTCAAAAAATTTGATACCATTTGACATGTAAATATTACAGAGCATCCCGAGCCCACGAGTCGCCTCAGCGGTGTGACGCGCGAGGATAATTTTTGCGCAATGCCACTAGATGGTGACAAAACGTGAGCGATCAGTCCAGTTTTACCCCAAGATAAGTAGGGATTGGACGGAACGGTAAAAGTCTACCGTTGTTGTAAACCTTTAGCTCACGTTTGGTTTCTCGGTTATTTAAATGAAAGATTGCCGTCACCGTCTTAGTGTGACTGTGGTTCAACCTCCAAGTCTGGAGATACGCTGAAAGTGTAGACATGTCTTGGCTTAAAGTCTCTTCCAAGTCCTTCCAGTTTCCAGAAGAGTGAAACAATGCTAAATCATCAGCATAAGCAAACTTTCTGGAAATCATGGAAGGAAGATCGTACGTATAGATGTTAAATAGGAGGGGAGCCAAGACCGATCCCTGAGGAATGCCGTTTTTAAGACGGCGTAGCCTGCTTTGCTTGCTGTCACCGGTGGTAAGGGCGAAACTTCGATTTCGGACAAGCTCCATAATAATTCTGACCATGTGCTTATCCGGAAGTAGTCTCAGCAGCTTGCAGGTAAGGCAGCGGTGCCAGACAATGTCATAAGCAGCTGTCAGATTGACAAATACGGCACCGGTCTTCTTTTTTGCCTCAAAAGAATCCTCGATGTTCTGGGTTAGCGGAATAACTTGATCTACGGTTGACTTCCCGCGTCGGAACCCAGCCTGCTCTTTAGGGAGCAGTGGATCGATTAATGGCTCAACGCGGGCGTAGATAAGCCTCTCGAGGATCTTGTAGGGGACACAGAGCAGACATATCGGTGGATAACTCTTTGGGTCCCCCACGGGCTTTGTTGGTTTTGGGATCGCGACTACAAGTGCTCTTCTCCAGATCTTGGGAATTTTGATTCGGCGCAAACAGGAAGAAAGGAAGTCACGTAATCAGGACTTTAAAAGCAGATCCAGTATGGATTATAAGCTCTGGGCAAATGGAATCAGGTCCCGGAGCTTTACTTGGTTTTAAATGTTGGAGGGCAGCAGTAAATTTTCTTTGTGAAAAATTGTCAGAGATATTTACTGCTTCTGGTGTTGTGGCCCTCCAAAGGTCAGACACTTCTTGAGAGACAAGTCGAGATGACTTGCGGTCAACAGCCTTGTATTTTCTATTTCTAAGCAGCTGAAATCCAATAGCATTGGCTGAAACGCGACAATGACAAGGAGAGTGTCGTGACCTACCGGTAAGGTTGTTCAAAATACTCCACGCTTTTCGACTAGAGTGTGAGAAGTCAATGCTCCGAACTGCCTCGGACCATCGATCCCTTCGCTTTCTGTCAAGCTTGGCAAGCAAAGCTGTAGCAGCCAAACTTGTGTCGTCTTCCTGAGGAGATTGCAGAAAGGTTTTATAGAGGGATTCACACTCTGCATCCCAACACGAAATATAGTTATTTCGATACCCGCGTGGGATAGTATTTTTGGCTGCTTTCTTAATGGTGTTACAGAAGTCCTGGTAAGCCGCATCCACATCAAGTAAATTAGGCGGCAACAAAGTCTTTGCGAATTTATTCGTCAAAGCAATGTAATGACTCCATTTGGCCTTGCGGAAATTCCATAGCTTAACAGGCATGCTTGGCACTGCCATAGCAAACCTTGGTGGTGTAATAAGCGAAGGTCAATGTTGTGACCTGAAGAAATTTTCAAAGACACGTCTATCCGGTAAGCGACTGTTTGGACCTACGCTAGCAAAAGCTTGATCTGGATTGGTGCCAGTGTTCCAGCGGCCGGAATAAAAACTGGAAGCGTCCTTGGCATTATATAGGAGGGCGAGACAATTAATACTTGCCCAGCCAGCCAAGAACTCACCGTCTGGACTGTTGTCGTCGTAACCCAAATCAGCATGACGACAGTTAAAATCGCCAGCGTAAAGATAGGGGTGAGGAAACAATGGGAGATACAGGGATCGCAATCACGTTGGTGGTGGTTTGTAGACGTTGACTATTTTATAGCCATCAACGTCCACACACAACCACTCGATCTTCGATGTCAGTGGAGATTGGTCCAAAAGTGTGTATCTTAGGTGATCGTGTACAAACGTTTTTCCTGCTTAAAGAAGACCCAGCTAGTTGGTAGTTTGGTAGTACCAACTTCTCTGGATCAGAGCAGTTGGTTTCCTGCAGTAGGATGACGAGTGCCTCAGACTGCATAGCGAGGTGATGAAAAACGTTCATCTTGCTCGCAATGAGGCCTTCAATGTTGAGCTGAAGAATAGTTGGTTTTCGGAATTGTTGGCAACGTGTTTTGAAAAGGGCAGTTTTATCCAGGCATTGCCACGTCCTGAAAAGGACGTTTGCCGATTAGCAGACCCACACTGAACATCGGAATGGATGGATACCCTTCCGTTTTGGTAGGTTTGGTTTCGGTGTGTCATCTTTAACACCAATGAACAGACTTACTCACAACCCAGGCTGCGAGAAAGCACCTACCATCTGGGCCATGACAGGGTATGATTTAAATATACCGTAAAACCTCTAATTTAGCGCCACCCTGCCTCTTCAAGAAGTCGCCGTAAGCGATTTCTTTTTGCGGTGAAACTAACCCGAAATCCCTTTTTCAGCATCAGAATTACCATGAAACAAAAAAAAAAACAAGAGAAAATGGATCTCTGAAGAAGCGATAGTAACCGCAGGGGAATCCGGATTAGTAAATCGCTTACGGCGATTTTTGAAAAAACAGGGTGGCGCTCAATTAGAGGTTTTACGGTAATTTAAAAATGACAGGATATGATTTAAATAATCTACAACAACAAGTAAATCAAAATCGATCTTTAATTAAAATTTGGCTAAAATGCAACAAATTATCGCTAAATTGCAATAAAACAACATACTTATTGTTTACAAAAAAAAGGTAAGATAGAAAACAGCAATTTTAGTATAACTAATGTATAAATAAGAAATAAATAGAACGTTTTGTTTATGTAAAATACTTGGGAGTATATGTTGATGACAAAATGAATTTTTCGTATCATTGCGAAAGTCTATTGGTTTGATATGTAAAATTAGGCATTACGTTAATGAAAAAACCAAAAAAATCTTATACTATGCTTTTGTCTACTCTCACCTTCAACATGGAATAACTAGTTGGGGTTTTGCTGATGCTTTTTACATGAAACTTTTACATTCTTTATATAACAATGTGCTAAGAATCATAGTTAACTGTGGTTATAGAACAAAATTATCTCCTGTCTATAAAGCACAAAATATCCTGAAATTAGTAGACATACATAAACTGGAATTAGGTAACTCATATTCAAAATTATCAATAGTGGAAAATCACAACAATATAGAGTTTTATTTACTAAGTCTAGAGAAATTCATAATCACTCAACTAGTCAAGCAAAAAATAAAAGTATTTATATCTCCCAAATCCAAACTAATTCTACAAAAAAATTAATTCAATATGCTGGAGCAATATTGTGGAATAAAATATCTAATTCCATTAAATTTTTTTCTTTTTCTTACTTCAAAAAAAAAAAAATATATATATATATATATAAAACAACTAATATGGAAATACTAATAGAGTACTAAAGTGTTATATGTTGAATAAATGATCAAAAATTTAACCCGATCTAGTTGAAATATGTACAAAAAGTTTCATATTTTTAGAATAAATTATATTACTGTAGAATTATTGTATCAATTACACTGGTCAACAAAAAAAAATTTTTTTATTGGTGCCTCAAATATTAGAGCTGTTTTGGAGTATATTTGGGGCGCTGATTCCGAAAATGACGGCGGTTTTTTCGCATCAGCTCTAGTTTTTGAGATACGGTATACCGCTCATATTTGTTTGCTTGTAAACCTGTGTAGAGCATTTACGTCAGTGGATTAATGGAAAGAGATGAAGTTTACAGTTTGGTGTCACAATGGTTTGGAGGGAACCTAAAAATCCTCACGACTATTGCTATTTTTGTATGGTTAACATTAAGTGAATCAACCGTAACAATAGAAGAAAATGGATATACCCCGACTTAGAATCAGCAAGACGGCCTGTCCCGCATTCAGACGAAGTTCCCATTCCTGTGTTTGACCACCTAACAGAACTAATAGAAAGCTCTGATGAATTAGTTCTGTTGATGCAGCAGTGACCTGTAGCAGTGAAAGTGAGTTTCAGGGCGCAGTTGCTACACCGCTGCGATTTAATTAGTTCGAGCTGAATGACCTGGTCAGAGACCTCAATCTTTCAAAAGAGACATCGGAAATCCTCGCATCCAGGCTAAATGAGAAAAATCTTCTTCAGCCTGGTACTAACATTACGTTTTATCGTAGAAGAGAAAAAGATTTACTGCCTTATTTTTCGAAGGAAAACAATCTGGTTTTCTGCAATGATGTTGGGGGGCTTCTCCAAAAAATGGGACTAGCAGAATACAATCCACAAGAATGGCACCTTTTTATTGACAGTTCTGTAAGAAGTTTAAAATGCGTTCTACTCCATAATGGCAATAAGTATGCTTCCATTCCAATAGGCCATTCAATTAGTATGAGAGAAGAATATGATTCGATTAAACAAATTCTGGAAAAGGTAGCATACCTTGAGTATCAGTGGAAAATATGTGTAGACCTAAAAATGGTAAACTTTCTTCTGGGCCAGCAAAACGGTTATACAAAGTATCCTTGTTTTCTCTGTATGTGGGATAGCAGAGCAAAAAGTGAACACTGGACAAGAAAAGAGTGGCCTTTGAGGAAAGAAATGATTGCAGGCGAGAAAAACATCATTCATCAACCCTTGGTTACCACAGAAAAGATCATTCTCCCACCGTCGCATATAAAACTTGGTCTTATGAAGCAATTCGTCACGGCATTGAATACAGATGGAGCATGCTTTCAATATTTGTGCAGTGCATTCCCAGGGATGAGTATGGAAAAGATTAAAGCAGGAATTTTTAATGGTACACAGACGAGGCAGCTTATAAAAGATTCGCAATTTGCTAGGCATATGACCGAACACGAATCAGCTGCTTGGACCGCATTTGTGCTGATTATTAAAAACTTTTTGGGAAATTACAAGGCAAGCAACTATGTAGAGCTTGTAACCAATATGTTAAGCAGCTTTAAAGATCTTGGCTGCAACATGAGCATCAAAGTCCACTATCTTTATAGCCATTTAGACCATTTTTCAAAAAATCTTGGTGACCTAAGCGAGGAGCAGGGTGAAAGGTTTCACCAGGATATAAGAGTAATGGAGGAGCGGTACCAAGGAAGATGAGATGAAACGATGCTAGCTGATTATTGTTGGAGTTTGCAAAGGCACTGTCCTGATTCTAAACACTTCAGAAAGTGCTACAAAAGACACTTTTTAGATGTTATGTAATTACTAGAATAAAGTCTTGTATTTTTCAATGTCTATTGCTTTCATCGGGGTATTTTATTATTTTGTGTTGTTGAAAATACGTCAAACACGTAGTTACTTTGCTATTGCGCATTTGACATACCTTTAAACAATCTTAAACAAATTCTTTGTTGCTTAAGATCCATGTATAACAGATAAAAGTCAAAATTACAGGGGTATGCCGTAACTCAAAAACCAGAGCTGATGCGAAAAAACCGATGTCATTTTTGGAATCAGCGCCCCAAATATACCCCAAAACAGTTTTAATACTTGAGGCACCAAATTGTGTGTTGACCAGTGTTATGTACTTTCTTTCGTTGCTTTTGTTTGTTTATATTTTGTCTTGTTTTTTGTTTTTTTTCTCCTATATTCAGCACCAGTATTTCATGTCTAGTATTTCTTGCTCTTTGAAATTAACTTCATGTTACTTCATAAAAAAATGGAGGCACCTCGACTTTGATAACCGTATGGTTTTTTCGATGCCTCCATTGTGTAACTTGCATGCACAACTTTCAATGAATTAGATTTTTGTTTTAATTAGAAAGTTAGTTCGTTGTTAATATGTCATGCTATAGTTATGCCAAATAAAATTTTTGTCTCTCTCTCTCTATACATATTACTTTCATTTTGATTTATGCTCTGTGGTCCACTAAAAGTACCACTGTGGCCCACCGGTTAAAAACCATTACCCCCGTGTGTTGTTTTAAAACTACAATGGCGTCGCAATATAACTGGATAATTAAATTCATAGGTTATTTGACTTCAAGCTCCAAAGCTGGCAATTTTTTAAGATTAAAAACTATGCAAATTTTTTTTAAGTGTTTGTGTTTAGTTAACTTTTACGAAACTAATGTTTTTAAAGAGCATTTTTTTGCTTCTGCCTTGAAATGTTTTTAAAAAGGGAGTTGTTCACTTAAATCTTAGATTTAGAGTATTAAGAGTTTATACAAGCTAATAAACATTGTATTAAAACAAAGTATTTTTACTTTTTTTAATTTTTCAAAACAAGTTGTTAAAAACTTTTTTGATACTCACTACTCTTAAATTCTAAAAACTGTTTATGCCGAATTTGAAAAATACAATTGATATATTTGTTGGAATTTCATTTTTATATCTGATGCCTATTTTTTTAACTTAAGCTCGTATTTGTGTTGCCATAAAGCAGGGGGCGGGCAAACTTTTAGTTCGAGAGCTGGATTCAAAAGTTGATTTGGATGGAGGTCCGCACTTGTATTTACAACGTGAATTCGTGCCTCAGACTTATTCGAAAACTAAAAAAAGGTTTTGACTTTAAGTTGTTAGATCTTTTAGATAGATTGCTTGGTGGGTCGTAGTTTTCCCACCACTGCTATAACAAATTGCTTATTTTTAAAGTCTCTCCAAACGAAAAAGAGTGAACAAATTTTAAATTTACCAATGTAAAAACCAATTGTTAATTAATATCTGAGCCGCAGTCTTTAGCTCTAAACCTCGGGTTTTTAAACTGGGGGCGTGAAAAGCTTATAAGGGGGCGCGAACAACTGGCTGCAAACGGAATAAATAATTGCATTGACATAAAATAAACAAAAAAAGAGATAGTGTGACAGTGATTATATAAAATATAGTTGTATAGATTTCACGGTAAATAATCAAGTGGTAATACAATGCGTGATAAGCAGTCACACAACGTGAACACGTTGTTTGCAGCATCATCTTCATATAAAACACCCTGGCCTTAAAGAAAAGTCTTTATCTCGTTTTCAAAACAGAAAAGACTCTCTCTCAAAAAATTAAAAATTACATGCGAATGTTTTCGCCAATCTTCATCTGCAAAAATAGTAGAATCGTGATTTGAAATCGCTCACATAATTGCTATAGAGAAGAAACCTCACAGCATTGGTGAACTATTGATTAAACCATGCTTGCTAAAAGCAGCTAAACTTGTTTTAAGAAAAACATACGGGAAGGAAATAACGGAGATTTCACTCTTGGATTTTGCGATCAAATCAGCCATTGATAAGCTCGCAGAAGACATTGAATGTCAATTCTCAAAACTGCATCACAAAGGTATACTTCGGGAAAAATTGTTGGTATCTGTATTGGTGTTCTGACAATGTTTGGGTCTCATAGTAAATTCATCTCGAAGATAAAAGAGAAAACCCCAATGCCGTTGAATCCCATTGCATAATTCACCGAAAAGTTTTGAGTTTCAAAATTTTACCAATTGTCATGAAAGATAAGTTGCAACAATTGTACGAGCCTTGCTGTCAATACAAAACTGCTAACCAAGCTTTGCAAAAATACAGACTCTGAATAGGAGACTCTGCTTTTTCATACATCCATTTGTGAGTTATCAAAAGTTAACATGTTACTCCGCGCGAATGAAATAAAAGATGAACTTATCCTGTTTCTTCAAGCTTTTGGGAAACAATATCTTCTTTCATCAATTAAATCAAAAAAATTTTATTTGACGCTGGCAAACTTAGCGAATATTTTCGAAGCGTTAAATGATTAAAACTTGATTTTGCAGGGCAAGAACATCAACTGTATCAATGACTACAATGCCATCGACGCATGTGTGACAATACTGGGATTTTGGCATTTTCAAATTAAAAAAGGAAATGCAGCTTTCTTTCCAAAAATAGGTATTGCTCTGAAAAAAAAAAAAAA
This sequence comes from Diplosoma virens, assembly GCA_963680785.1. Classification (NCBI taxonomy): domain Eukaryota; kingdom Metazoa; phylum Chordata; class Ascidiacea; order Aplousobranchia; family Didemnidae; genus Diplosoma; species Diplosoma virens. Next base: position 60,065,705 of record OY796881.1, on the reverse strand, counting down.
AAAAAAAAATTGAAAGGCAAGCTTAAAATTAAGGTAGAGGGTTACCTACGACTTTTAGAGAACAAAAATTTAAACGCTATTTTCCAGATTTGAGCAACATTAAACTTTATTCTTCCAAAATTGAAGATGACAGGAAATCTTTTTGGTCTTGAAAAGTTATCATAATTGACATATTTTTAAATAGAAAACTCGGATAAGTTTCTAGTGATGGTTTAATAGTTACTTTTGGCTCTTAACTAATTAGTTTTATGTGTTTTATTATCTTAATTATGTATTTTTTGTCTGTGTTTAGAATCACTTTTTGATGAGCCAAAAAGGCGAAACAGACTGTTAAGGTTTTAATAAAATTCCCTTCGTGGCTTTTGTAATTTAACTTAATTTAATGCTCTTGAGTTTTTATTGAGCTCTCTGCTGTCCGTCTTGCCATTTTTACTTTATTATATTCTTAACAATATATACAGACATTTTTTCACTAACTGTTAGGGCAGCTAAAATGTTAAGATTTTAAGTTTAGTGACTAAAAAATTGAAGAAACCCTTATTTAAAGCAAGCTTACTTGGGGTGATTGAAACAAGATTTTTTTTTTCTTAAACTGGATATTGATTTATTTGTCTTGGTACAAAGTCATGAGGACCTCAGATTAGAAAAATAACTAGCTAAAACTGAAAATAAATTATTGGACAAACCAGTCAGGGATGCGAAGCAAAGAAAGACAAACAATTTGTCACTGTGTACACTGTAAAAAAATCTGCAACAAAATCAAAACAAATTTCACAAAATTCCGCAATCATCAAAAACGCTGACTCAAATGATCAAAGAATCCGCTGCAGCATCTTTATAGTGTAAGTTTATGTTGTTCTACTACAACTGCATTAAAGTCGTAACTTATAAAACTTATGATTAGAAAAAAAATTAATTACAATTGAATTCTTGGATTTGTCTTCCCCACAAAAAATCGGTTTACAACGTTTAGTAATGGTCATCAAAATGAAAAGCGTCAAAATTTAACGGTTTGAATTGTTGTTTTCGCGATCTTATCTTGAAAAAGAAGTCGAATAAGACTTGTAGTGGTACGTGATATGAAACGCTGCATGTTTAAGCTCTCGAAATGTTTTACTGAAAACTGCTTGTGATATGATAAAATTATGGAATATCAAACATCAACTAAACCAGTAAGCTTCTGCTTTCCTCAGGAAAAAGCTGGATTCAATTTCTTGGAAGTTCAAATTTCATACAGTTTAATATTGTTGCAAAAGTCCCACATCAGTAACTGGACACCACCCGTACAGAGCTGCGAAAAAGAACTCTTTAATCTTGTCATACGCTTCCGTGTATTCAAACAGCTTTATGAAAGTTTAACTTTGTTTCAGAAAAAGTTTTCTCCGACTTAAACAAAGCACAAAAAAAATTATGACGAACATTAAATTAAAGCAAAGGAAAAGCTTTAATATCTAAAATTCAGTTTTTCTTTTCTACTTTAATAAATTGGTTACACTAAATTATTATGAGGAATTGTTACAAAACCAAACCGACAATGAATGGGCTACATACTGGGCTATTTTCAACCATGCTTTTGGTTTATTCGGAAAATAATGTAAATTTAAATAATACAGAACATCCTTGAAATCAAATCATTCCAAAATAAATTTGTTGTAATTATCTGAAATTAATGTTATTCTAACAATTAAGTTAACTGGTAAAATTAAAATTTGGACAAACAGTAGGCATACCGTATTTCTGAAGGGGCAAACCGGGACGCTTATTAATAACAAAAAATAGTCTCTAAAATGCAGTGTTAACTAAAGAAAAGGTTGTCACTGCAAATCAGTCTTAGATTTTATCAAAAAAGTTCTCTAGAAAAAAAAAAATGTAGGTCTTTACTTTGAATCTGTCCTGGATTTAAAGACAAAGCCCTCGAAACCGAAACTAGGAAATTTGAGGATTTCATTTAAAAGTAACATAAGTGTTTTGGCGATAACCTTAACTGCCGGGGGAGCAGGGGGCAATTGTCCCCAAAGTCTGAAAATTTTGGGCAAAACCAGAAATTTTAGAGCAGCGACAAAGAATTTGAGGGCAAGGATTAATGTGAACACTTTTAAAAGATCATGATGTTTTTTATTATAAGAATGTTTTTATCATTAATAGAATTGTTTTGGCCCAGCAAAATATCTCCGCAAATCACCTTAGCAGCGTGACGCTTGAAGATATTTTTTTTACGCAATAACTCACAATGGTTGCAGAATACGATCGATCTGTGTAGTTTAACTCTTAAGAAGCCGGACCAGACAGAATGGTTAAAGTTTATTGCTGTTACAAGTCTTTAGTTCACGTTTGGCCTCTTCGTTATTTAAATAAAGGTTGCTTTGACCGTTTTTAAAGACTGAATTTGAACTTTAATATATATGAACAGCTTTGCGACAAAACCTGGGTAAGTAGACAGTCGCAAATAAAACTTGAAATCATGGAAAGGCAGTAAGCTCGGGTTCGGCGTGCGTGATGAACAAGGCCACAGATGGTACCCTTTAGTACCATCTGTCCTATAGATCAATATATTTTGTAAGGATTAAAACCACAGTTTTTTCCCTGAAAACTCTTAAAATTTTATTCAAACATGTTTAAAAAGTTCAATTAGACTTATTTGTACTTATTCAAGTTGTGATAAGAAATTACTGCTGGTGTTCTTTTGTTAAAGTTAATTTATAACTGCACAATATAATCAGTTTTTATTTACTGCAACACTCTGATTAACTCTTAGATGGTATATAGTTGTTATAGCAGATTTGAAACGTTTAAAATGCGCTCAATTAAAAAAGGAAAACAGTTTTATTTAAATATAATTTCAATACAATGTGATCCAAATGATACAATGCGATGAGATGCGTGTGATGTGATCGGATGCGATTTTAAATTGTTTTTACTTCTAAATATCTTCAGCAACTACAACAAATAACTTCAAACAGTCTACTTCTCAACAGTCTTCTACAGTACAAATCACTTACAAACCCAATTCTTCTTTCTCGATAACTCACTGTGTCAAATACAAAAGACGATTAACAATAAATAAGAATAAAAACGTGCTTACAGATAGTTGTTTTACAAAAAGATTGCGGCGCGGAAAAGAAAAGACTTAATTAAAGCAAACAGAAGGGGTAACTAATAACAAAGAATCACAGATAACAGAAAACGGTTCGAAACTCAAGTAAAGCTTGCTGTAACAATAGTGATACTTTATCTCAATAAGTACTTAAAAACCAAAGCAAATTAAAAATTCCACTGTGACACTAAGTTTTAGTTCTAGATCAAGATCTCCTCAAAATAATCGCCATTGTGTTTGAAAAGCCGATATCACCAGGATTCTAACTCATATATAATTTTAGTGTTTAAATCTATTAATGACCACTATTAGATTTTGAACTTTTTGTTTGTTTTCGGTACATTTTTTTATTTGTTGTTGGCTGAATTTTGAAAACTTATCTTTATAACTAAAATGGATGGTTGACGGTTTTATCAACTTAACCAACAGGATACGCCCTAAAAAACTCACCATTTAAAAAAGCATAGTTTTACACTACATACGCATATCTATTGGCTCTCTCCCATTCAAAACAGTACGGCAGGTCAACTTTATTTCAGAAAAAATTTCATAATGTTTAACCCTAATTTACCTAAGGGGGGGTCCTCAAAGGACCCCCCTTTATATAAAAACGATATAACTTGTAAAGTTTGGATGATAAAAATCTAAAATTTAATGACTTTTCCTAAAATTTATTCCTGAATATTTTGGTATTTTACTTGAGCCAATCCGATGTGTAGTTTTACTGTAGCAAGCTATTTTTTTTACTTACCTCTTGATTTTCGTATACTTTCTGTGTGCAAAAATCATGAGACAAGTCAAAAAACGTTTTGAACGTCTTTCTGTGTTTGTCAAGATTACTGCCTCACGTAGTAGTTATTTATTTTTGCAGCAGACCGTGACTAATCCGATTATGTTGCAAAACAAAGCAATCAACGAAAATTTGAGCACCTTCAACTTTATGAACAATAAAAAAAGATTAAAGAGCTTCTTTGTGGTACAGAATTTTAATATCGCTTTAAACAAAGTCGATTTTTTCGGAGCCATAAGCTTTTCGTGACGCTCTCATCAATGGCAATCGCGTCAAATGGGACGAACCAGAGAAAATCAAAGTATTTATAGTCTCAACAGTTGGGAGAAAGGTGCTGCAGTCTCGGAAAGGAGAAAGGCACAATTGCACAGTGTGGTGCAATACAGGATGTTCTCGGAAAGGAGAAACGCACTACGTGCAATAACCCAGGAGAAACACTGTTACTCGCAACTTAGGTTATTTGAAAAGTTTCAATGTGTAAACAAATTCCTTTTGCTTACATAAAACCGGATGTTTGGTTTTGATAAAAGTTGCCTCGAGTAGACACAGATGGAACGAGTTGCGTGCCACAGCAAGAATTTTAAAACGTTTGTCGTTATAGTTTGCAGCACATTGCTCGTTGTCAAGCAAATGTTGTCCTATGGCAGAGTCACAATCTGGATTGTTACGTTTTAGCTTACAGGATCTGCCAGGTTGAGATCGTGTAGGACGCTTCGCTTGCTGTTGTAGCCATTTAGGAACATGCTGCTTGATTCTATCTTGTAGTCGCTGTGATGTTCGTCCTACGTACCTACTGTCACAGTGGCACGAATATTCATAAACAACGGAGCTTTTCAGCGTGGTAGGTAAAACATCTTTGCGGGCTACAGGCAACATGCGTTTCGATGTAAATACAACTCTGGTGGTAACGGAGCCATAGCAGCTTTCAACAGCCGTTTTGACGTTTTTGTCAAGACCAATGGAAGCTTTCCCTATACAAGGAACTCTCAAATATACGGGACACTTCTCAGGACCAAATCGTTTGGGCATAGAAAACTGAGCAATTTTCTTGGAAATGTTACAGTCAATAATATCCTGAATCTATTATTTTGATTATAAGTTTGAGTCATTTAGAAATCTTCGTTTTAAATTCAGCAAACGCCTCAGGGCCATCTCACGGTTATTGGGTAACTTTGGATCACCTTCCTTCCATAATAAACCTGTCGAATAATGACCATCAACCTTTTTTACAGTCTTGTGCAATTTTTTTAAAGCGCACCTATCTTCTACTGATAAGGCTGGTACTTGAGGCAATTTTAAGTCTTTAAAATTTTAATTTAATAAGTCCTGTATCTGTTTGCAGGATTCCTCTTTATTTAAGAAGTTTAACATAAGTTTATGTACATTTATTTCTAGATCACTATCGTCCTTGCCATACACTGTCCATTCTAACTGAGTTCGAAGACCTGTTGGTTTACCAAGTGCACCAACTCTTATGTCTTGGGGAAGATATGCTTGATGCAGGCTACTGCCCAGCAATAACTTTATCTTTTGATTTTCAATTTCTGGAAACTGCAGATATCGTAAATGTGGATAACCCTAAACCATCTCATGCGTAGGAATACTGGAGCTGATTTCAATAATGCTATCTTGCACTAAAGCATCTTTGACCATAAAGGCACTTTTTTCTTGAATTCCTTGTATAGCCAGGTAAACCACCTCGATGTTACCCCATTTCAAAGGGACTCCAAGCTCAGTCAGCTCTGCAGAGCACATGTTTACACTTGATCCCTAGTCAATAAACGCATATGTGCAAACATAATTTGATGGGTTGTCGCACCACACCTTTACTGAAACAACCTTAAAGATTATTCGGCCAGAAAATGAAAGTGCACTATTGTTGTAAGAAGTACAAGCGGCCAAGTTTTCTTTTTGTCTTGCGATGCTGGAAGATTTGTTTGGTCTTCGATGTCCGCATGCGATAACAGATTGTGCTACTTTCCACATTTTTACACTGAATTTTCCATCGGAATTGAGACACCCTATGCCCAGTCCGAAGGCAATTAAAGCACAACTTTAAAGTTTGTGCTAAACTTAGGCGCTTCTTTATAGATCTGCTTTCAAAGACAGCACATTGCCAAATCTCATGCTTTTCGCTGCACAACACACACAATGGAGGTTCTGCTGCAGGCTTTATTGGGGTAAGATGTTGTTGAACAACACATGTGCGCTTACACACATTACTATTGCGCTTACACGCACATGTGTTGTTCAACAACATCTTACCCCAATTTGCCAATAAAGCCTCCTGCGCGTCATTGAATTGAAAAGCTTATTTAATTCTAACTCATATGATAAAATAATTTGATTAACTTTTTCATGGTAAATATCGATAATTTATCTCATTACTTAAAAACCAAAGCGGTATAATAATTCAACCGTGACACAAAGCTTTATTCTAGATTAAAATCTTCACAGAAGATTCGCCATTTTGTTTGAAAAGCTTATATCATCAATATTCTAACTCATATATAATTTCAGTGTTTAAATGTATTAATAACTGCTATTACATTTTGAAATTTTTTGTTTGTTTTCTTTTCACTTTTTAGTTTGTTTTTGGGTGGATTTAGAAAACCTATTTTTTAACTAAAATAGTCGTTTTGATCAACTGAACCCTTTAACCTACTTACCCGTATATATCCGGTCATCAGTTGCCTGGCACTATCCAACTAGCCTGTATATATTTGTCTAAGTTTGGTTTAATTCGTTTAAAAGGTAATTGGGCCGTCTTTTTAAACTCTAACTTGTAATATTTTAGAGTTCACCCGTAAATAGACGTTCACATTCTTGCATCGTACGTCTGACAGCGTTTGCACCCATAATGTTGGCAGGAGTGGAAACAGAGACACACTAATTGCACAACATCTCAATACTGCAGTGACTTCGGTGGGAGTGTGTTCATGCTAATGTCGCGTGGTCATTGGCTTACAGTTCATTTTACTTGGGTGCATTTCTTGAGTTTATTATTTGCCAACTGCGTCGCTAATACAAGTCAAAATAAACCCACAAGTAAAATATTCAAATGCAGTCTTTATTTTTTTATATTAATCAATTAACCCGATTCGGGAGTCAACTCCAACCCAATCAGTCTTCAACTGCCGAACGCGTCCAATCTTTTATAAGCAATTTAACGAGGAAGTACAGTAGAATCAAAATTAAGTTTTTATTTTAGTTAACCATCACTAAAATGTACGTATATAAGCATTATATATGTGTTGTCATATTCTTTTGTAGCATTTTTTCTCCGTAGGATTACTTGGACGTATATATTCGGGTTAATTGAGACGGTATTTTTTATTTGCAAGGTATTAATTTATTACAACTTCAAAATACAAATGATCGTCATTTTCGATAACAGCATAATTCAATGTCTATTAAAAAGATTATTTTTAAATTGGCAGAAATTTTAAAAAAGAAACGTTCAATTAACGGATTAAACAACAGGTTTCGCCCTAAAAAACTTACCATTTAAAAAAGCAACATCTGTTTATTCATTTGACACTACATCTGTCTATCACTTCTCCCCCATTCAAAATATTACGCCTGGTCAAACTAATTTCAAAAAGATTCTTATAATATTTAACTTTCCCAAAAATTATTTATGGATAACAAAAATCCATGAAGCCTTCATCCTAGTCCAATACGCCAATTTGCTTGTATTAATTTGAATAAATTCTTGGTTATGCAAAACTTTAAAACAATCAATGGAATGGACGGAACCATAACGGTTTTAATTTTTCAATAGTCTTGCCAACAAATTTTTCTGACGACAATTAGCCGAAAGAATTCTCAAGTAAACAGTCTTTTTAAAACCTACCGAAAAATTAAAAGATTTATGGTTTCGTCCATTCCATGGATTATTTTATACGTTTGTATTCTTATTAAAAACAACATAAACCTCTCATTCCTGATCCGATAAACTATTTCGACAGAGATAAAACAAATGCTTTTCGTTTATTCTTACATTAAAGACAACGGTATTTAAAAGTAAAAACTTTCTGTTCGTACTTATCATAATAGTGAGTCATGCATGACGATAAAGTTAAAACGGTTGTCAATTATAAATCGATTTTCGAATAATTTTTATGCTCTGTCAACTGAATTGTGTAAGGCACAGTTACTATACATTATTCATTTAATATTTATTTACAATCAAGTTAATATATTTCTGAATCGACATTGATACTGTGATTGCGAATGAGGTGACCGCGACTGATATACGTTTACACGCACAACGTCAATTTTGCCTGGAGATCAAACCTTTAAAAAAACAACAAAGTTAATGAATAAAAAGAAAAGTTAAAAATTAACAAAAAATTAAAAAGGATTTATGTAATTTATAAGCACGTTAATAATGAAAAAGAAATAAAGCAGTAAGAATTGAAAGAATTTAACAGTTCAGACTGCAAATTGTTATTTTTAACGCAGCATGGAGTTTTGTATAAATCAATAAAGTCTGAAACTAACATGCAAGAGACAAAATGAGGTGTCTTTTTTGAGGTATAAGTTATTGATTGACTTTGTTAGCCTTGCATGTTTTATAGATTGCTTTTATATTTTGTGTGCTTGTACGAAAAATTGACTCAATCTGAGTGAAAGTAAATTTTACTGTGATTCACAAGTGAAAAAACTGTGCAAAAAATATTATTGTGAGTTTTGTAATGATGACTTCTCGTGTCAGTTATTCCACTTTTAAATATATCTAAATAAAAATAATTTAAATTAACACTAAAAAACATTTATCTTTTTTATCAGATAAACAACTATTTTAATTTTATCATGTGATTCTTATTTCTTTTTTCCCTTTGAATTATGACGTTGTTTTATAATAATTACTGAATTGTCGTTGCCTTTAAATTAAATTAATAATATCAGTGTAAGCATAAACTTGAGAAAACTGTTGTTTATATTTCAGTTTAATTATATGTAATTGTTTTTATGGTTTATTGTTAAATTGTGCTAAAAAGTTTTAGATGGTTTGATGAGGATTATAAAAGTTGAAAACATTTAGCTTCTTTGTTTGAAATAAATTTTGCAAACTAAATGACAAAATGTTGGATTCTGATTGCAATTATTTGCAATTGGATTTTAAAAATTATTTCTCTTTTTAAACAAATTTTTTCGATTAAATTTTTTTATTTCATTTTTCTTTTCCATTATTTGGCTTTACAATTCAAGTGGTAAAGTGAAAACTGCAAGTTAATTTTATTTCTGTCTTTACCCAGGTAGGCAAAAGTGCTGGCGTCGCCGTGCGATAAATTAAACTGAAAAGTGTTTGAAATTGTCCAGCAGGTCTGGATTTTGTGAGGAAACTTTGTAGGTTGCAGTTATGGTTTAAACCACACTGACATAAATCATGGAAATATAACAATGCAAATGGAATTCAAATTAAAAAAATTCTTCTCAAGAAGAAATATAGATTTCATCTGATTTAATTTGGGTTATTGCTAATTAACCCTTAGAAGACCGGAATCAACAATAGTTAATTAGCGACGCGAAACCGGTATCATTCCAAAAATATACCAGTTTCGCGTGACGCATGAATGTTGCGAGAGCGAAAATGTCATTAGAAAAATTTAAAAGACAAATAAATAAAAGAGAAAAGAACTATTTGTTTTCAAACGCCTTATAAAAACAATCGACCTCACAGTGAGAGCGAGCGAGTGACTCCATTTGTCTTAGTCACAGCGCGAGGAGGCACATACAATTTTGGTTGCGCACATACGGTGCGATGTTGATAATTATGATAAATTTTAAAATAAGATAATTTTGAAAAAGTTTTTTTCAAGGGATTTAGATTAGGTTTATAGATTAAGTGTTTTACTACAAATAGCGACTAAAAAGTTTGAACTTTATAACCGCACTATAGCACTAAATCAAAAATAAGCGTTTTTTTCTGAAAAACCATGCTTAATATTTTCTTCAATTACTGTCTCATTTTTTATCACATTTAAACAAATTTTATATTATTTAATTTTAATTTTAATCAAGAAAAAATTATCTTTTTAATGATACTCAAATAAATTAGCTCCTCTAAACAAAAAAAATGGAATTATTTATTAAAGAACTTAATTTGTAAAAAAAAAAGCAAATTTCGCTCTGTTTGCGGTTTGTTGCTTCGTCGCAAAACAAGTTAGCAGTACTTTAAGGGTTAAGTTTGTCTTTTATAGTTGCACCTAATATAAGCATAATTGCTCAGTGCGCTAAGCCCCATGCTTTCAGGTAAAAAGCTGCGTGTTTGATGATTTGTCTACAAGGGTGTTCTTTTAATTTTCTAGAAAAAGTCTTTTAGGACCAATTTCTCGATTGTTCCACGTTGCTTACGTTCCAATGAAAACACTTTGTTCAAAACAGAAAACAGCCACCAGGTCCGTATAAATTTAAACTACGCAAATAATTACATCTGACAAAATGAAGTAGACTTGTGATAAGTTAAAACGTTCTTGATTTTCTAAGTTTAAGCTATCTGTCACAAACTTTGTTCGGGAATTCTAAAGGACCAGTTGAGCTAGGTAACCCGAATACCTGGCTGTAACAAAGCTGTATTTAAATTTTATTTTATTCCGGCTCAAGAAGTAGTCTTGCTATGAGCCTGAAGCTTTTGTACAGTTGGTTTAACGAAAGCTCGGATTGGTTTCGTTGAAGACTCTTCTTCACAACAAACAGAGACCACTGTTTCTAATAAGAATGAATGTATTACAAAAATCACGACCGACGAAATTCTATTCCACACTTTGCCAAACTGCAAAGCGAAATCAACACTATAACTTGATTCAATCAGCACAAATAATTTTACCTCTGTAGAATACAACTCCTAACCACTAGCGCAAAATAAATTCAGATATTGTCAACCGATACAAAATCTAATGGGGCACTTCCTGTGCCCAAACAAAATCACTTTCACTCGAGCCATCTCTCGAGTTGTCTCAAATCACCTAATAATAATAATAATCTCTTGCACTTTTATATAGAAAAAAGATCACGTGACGCAAATTTACTCGTAACCACTAGACCATTCTACAATTCCTGAGAAAATACGGTGTGCTCGAATGCGCCAGAACCTTCCAAAATTATGGAGCTATAGTGGCGCTCGGACTAAACATATTACGTCATTCTGTCGGCGAAAAGAGAAAAAAGATACATGTATCGAGCAATAGAGAGCGAATTGGACGTATATCGCATAATACGATAGGGGCGCTACAAGGAGACGCGATTATTACTTTATACTGTAATAAGACTACAAATTACTTTTAACAGGAATAAACTACATCGTATGATCAAAATTATTACGAATGAAGTGTAACACTATCGCACGGCGCGCCCATATTTTTTCCTACCTGGATAAAGACAAAAATAAAATTAACTTGTAGTCTGCACTTTACCACTTGAATTTGAAGGCCAAATAATGGAAAAAAAAGGAAATATAAAACTTCAATTGAAAAAATTTGTTTAGAAAGAGAAATAATTTTTAAAATCCACTTGTAAATAACTGCAATCAGAATCCAACATTTTGTCATTTAGTTTGCAAAATTTATCAAAACAAAGAAGCTAAACGTTTTCGATTTTTATAAGTCCTCATCAAAGCATCTAAAACTTTTTAGCACAATTTAACACTAAACCATGAACGACAATTACATACTCGTACAATTAAACTGAAATATAAACAACAGTTTTCTCAAGTCAGGTTCTTATAAATTTAAGCTACGCAAATAATGACATCTGACAAAATGAAGTAGACTTCTGATAAATTAAAACGTTGTTGATTTTTGAAGTAAAATCTCAAAAAAATTCTTCTTAAACAGTCTCTAAACAAACTCTGAAAAACTATCTATTTGCTTTTTTCTTAAATCTTGTTTATATTTTTTTTTATAAGAACTTGTTCCTGTTATATTTGTGGAGTATTACGCTAAAACTTATCTCAGCATAGAGTAGGACAGTTTTGTTGTACATTTATTTCACTCGTTTTTCAACTCAATCTCAATCTCAAAAAAATCTTGCAAACATTCAACAAATGGTACCGATAGATAATTTACAAGTGTCCGCCAATGTGACTCAAAGATAAAATATAATATTAAAAGCCGAACTTATAAAACCAAGGTTGAGTGAAGCAAAATAGAAAAGCTACAACGCCGATAAAAGGGCAACAAATTTAAGAACTTTTTTTGTTTGGTCTATCATCTTAGATTAACTGCTGACGCTGGAGCTGGTGAACGGTAAAAACCAAATTGAAAATCACGAACTTTTATACTATTTCTTGGTTTAGTGAAATCCTAGCAATTCACCTATGAATAAATAATTTTTAGAAGGTTTTATCAAACTGGTTTTGGTCTTATGTTTACTGTTAATAACAAAAATGTTTTGTCGTCGTCGTCGTTTGAAGGGTATTCACTCCAGGTCAGACACAAACAGGACTGGGGCCGAGGGTTTATCCTTTTACTACCCCAGGCTGCTGCACTGCCTGGATCAGATGCTGGCAGTGATGTCATTAAGCCAGCATCGAGTTTCGTCATCCAAAACCGTCAGACCTCGTGCTCCATGTGGTGCCCGATGTATAGGGCACGCTGTTAGTCCATGGTCTGCGGTTTGCTCAGAGGCGCCGCACTCGCAATTCGGTGAAGGAGCGAGACCCCATTTGTGCATGGACGAATGGAATCGCCCAACATCAGTCCGCAGGCGGTTGAGCTTAACCCAAGCTGCTCGGGGTAAGCCCATCCCAACAGGCCTGGCACCGGTCTGGGGCACAAAAGCACGGAGCCTGGAAGCATTTTTACAGTACTCCGCGTTCCATTTGTGATTTCTCCATTCAGAGGCGCGGATGCCAAGTTTGGCAAGGTTGTCCAAGAGATTCCGCGCACCTGGCACAAACGGGCGTCTGGATCTTAGTCTCACTTGGCCAGTATCTGAGGACCCACTTAAAATGCAAGATATGATGACGAAACGTGAGCGATCTGTCCAGTTTTACCCCAAGATAAATAGGGATTGGACAGAACGCTAAAAGTCTACTGTTGTTGTAGACCTTTAGCTCGTTTGGTCTCTCGGTTGTTTAAGTGAAAGGCTGCTGTCACCGTCTTAGTGTGACTGAGCTTCAACCTCAAGTCTGGAGATACGCTGAAAGTGTAGACATGTCTTGGCTTAAAGTCCCCTCCAAGTCCTTCCAGTTTTCAGAAGAATGCAACAATGCTAAATCACCAGCATAAACAAACTTTCTGGAAATCATGGAAGGAAGATTGTACGTATAGATGTTAAATAGGAGGGGAGCCAAGACCGATCCCTGAGGAACGCCGTTTTTAAGACGGCGTAGCCTGCTTTGCTTGCTGTCACCGGTGGTAAGGGTGAAACTTCGATTTCGGACAAGCTCCATGATCATTCTGACCATGTGCTTATCCGGAAGAAGTCTCAGCAGCTTGCAGGTAAGGCAACGGTGCCATACAGTGTCATAAGCAGCTGTCAGATTGATAAATACAGCACCGGCCTTCTTTTTAGCCTCGAAAGAATCCTCGATGTTCTGGGTTAGCGGAATAACTTGATCTACGGTTGACTTCCCGCGTCGGAACCCAGCCTGCTTTTTAGGGAGCAGTGGATCGATTAATGGCTCAACGCGGGCGTAGATAAGCCTCTCGAGGATCTTGTAAGGGACACAAAGCAGAGATATCGTTGGATAACTCTTTGGGTCTCCCACGGGCTTTGCTGGTTTTGGGATCGCGATCACAAGCGCTCTTCTCCAGATCTTGGGAATTTTGATTCGGCGCAAACAGGAAGAAAGGAAGTCACGTAACCAGGACTTCAAAGCAGCTCCAGCATGGAGTATAAGCTCGGCGAAGATGGAATCAGGTCCCGGAGCTTTACTTGGTTTTAAATGTTGGAAGGCAGCAGTAAATTTTCTTTGTGAAAAATTGTCAGAGATATTTACTGCTTCTGGTGTTGTGGCCCTCCAAAGGTCAGACACTTCTTGAGAGACAAGTCGAGATGACTTGCGGTTAGCAGCCTCGTATTTCACATTTCTAACCAGCTGAGATGCAATAGCATCGGCTAAAACGGGACAGTGACGAGGAGAGTGTCGTGACCTACCAGTAAGGTTGTTCAAAATACTCCACGCTTTTCGACTAGAGTATGAGAAGTCAATGCTCCGAACTGCTTCGGACCATCGATCCCTTCGCTTTCTTTCAAGCTTGGCAAGCAGAGCTGTAACAGCCAAACCTGAGTCGTCTCCCTGAGGAGACTGCAAAATGGTTTTATAGAGGGATTCACACTCTGCATCCCAACACGAAATATAGTTATTTCGATACCCGCGTGGGATAGTATTTTTGGCTGCTTTCTTAATGGTGTTACAGAAGTCCTGGTAAGCCGCATCCACATCAAGTGAATCAGGCGGCAACAAAGTCTTTGCGAATTTATTCGTCAAAGCAATGTAGTGATTCCATTTGGCCTTGCGGAAATTCCATAGCTTAACAGGCATGTTTGGCACTGCCATAGCAAACCTTGGTGGTGTAATAAGCGAAGGTCAATGTTGTGACCTGGGGAACTTGTCAAGGACAAGTCTATCCGGTAAGCGACTGTTTGGACCTACGCTAGCGAAAGCTAGATCTGGATTGGTGCCAGTGTTCCAGCGGCCGGAATAAAAACTGGCAGCGTCCTTGGCATTATATAGGAGGGCGAGACAATTAATACTTGCCCAGCCAGCCAAGCACTCACCGTCCGGACTGTTGTCGTCGTAACCCCAGTCAGCATGACGACAGTTAAAATCGCCAGCGTACAGACAGGGTTGAGGAATCACTGGGAGATCCAGGGTTCGCAATCGTGTTGGCGGTGGTTTGTAGACGTTGACTATTTTATAGCCATTAACGTCCACACACAACCACTCGATCTCCGATGTCGGTGGAGATTGGTCCAAAAGCATGTGTCTCAGTCGCTCGTGGACAAACGTGGCAAGGCCTTGCTTCCTGCTTAATAAAGACTCAGCTAGTTGGTAGTTTGGAAGTACCAACTTCTCTGCATCAGTGCAGTGGGTCTCCTGCAGTAGGATGACGAGTGCCTCAGACTGCATAGCGAGGTGATGAAGAACGTTCATCTTGCTCGCAGTGAGGCCTTCGATGTTGAGCTTAAGAATAGTGGGTCTTCGGAATTGTTGGCAATGTGCCCTGAAAAGGGCATTTTTATCTTAACATTGCCCCGTCCTGAAAAGGACGTTTGCCGATTAGCAGACCCACACTGAACATCGGAATGGGTGGATACCCTTCCGTTTTGGTAGGTTCGGTTTTGGTCTGTCATTTTTAGAATCAATAAACAGACTTACTTACGGCCTAGGCTGCGAGAAAGCATCTACCATCTGGGCCACAAAAATGTTTGATAAACAAAAATGTTTGATATACTAAAACTAGACCGTCTGACAGGTAGAGTCTTTATGTTTAGATTTTAAACGTTGCAATGTTAGGAAAGCAAAAGATAAAATTAATTAGTCACGACTAAATTAACTTGAAAAACATTTGTTAAATTTTGATTTTATTATACATGAAATTCAATCTTTGTGAAGATAAATTTTTGTAATTATGTGTAAATTAGTGAGTTTCTAAAAATTTGAGTTATAGTCCTACAGCTTATGTTATTCTTTAGTTTTTATCTAATCTACTAATTCATCTGTATAACAGATTGGTAAAGAATTTGTAAGAGGTTTAATTTGCCCCGTCTTATTTGATATGAAGAAAGAACCATCGTCGTTGCACATTAATACATTTTTATTAGAATTAATGAAGTTTACCTTGATTTTGCATATTTTTTTTTTTTTAATTTATTGAAAACTCAAAAATGCTATTCTATTTATTTTTTAAATTTTTTCTTCTTCAGATTATATACAAACATAAAATAAAAAACACATAAAAACTTTTTTCGTTATCTTAACAGTTATGTAACATCTGTCAAAACACAGCTATTACAAGCTGTCAGAACACCTGTCTGCTCAAGAAAATCTCTAGATAATTCATAATAAAAAACTCTGATTGAGTTTGAAAATTTTTTACCGTTTCTATAAATTCAAAAGATTTTTGTGATTTATCAATCGCGTATCTGAAGCGAAAAATTTGTATGAAAGTTTACAATAAAAATTTTTACGCAGTTTCTTTCTGCGAGTGTGGTCTACACCAAAAATCTTTTAGCACATTTCGGTAAGTTTTTGTTGCACGTTTGTTTCAAACGTTCGTCGAATTAATAAACAAAATCAAAGTTAAGTGTGAATAAAACTTAAAAGTCTCGTCTTTCATTTCAAGAAAATACACTTCAGTCTTTTACTATGATTTTGATTTTTTATATTACGATGTTGTTTTTTACTAGACCGAAAGAAATTCTTTAGGAAACATCGAAAAACTTTTGAATGTTTCGGAGGTCATGTATCAACGCACAATCAAAAGTTTTTTGGCGACCTCCTCAAGATGTCAAGGTTGTGCCAAAGAAGTAAGTTATCTGCCTGAAACATAAATGATTTAAACCCCCTTCGCCCCTGGATCTGATCATAAAAGCTTTAGCAGGCATGTGAAATTGAAGGCTCTCATTCAAAATCAAATTTTTTTAGACTTGTGAAACTTAAAGAACTGATTTGTTTCTGAATAACAGATTTCGCAATTCTAATGTTAAAAGAAACTACAATTTTGCAAGTTTTTTATAAACAAAACATTTTTTGTCGGTAGCGTGGTCGAGTAGTTAAAGCGCAGTGATCAACAAAGTCTCGGTTCGAAATCTACTCTCGCCATTCTATGGTGTCCTTGGGAAAGACACTTTATGGCACTTTTTCCTACTTGGTGATCTTGGCAAGCAGTTCTAAATTTTAATCATATCTCTATGAAACTAAAAACAAAAATAACAACTTTCAACCGCATAACAATGCTTGACATCTTCGGAAGCAGTTCGGCATAATTGCTTGCCCTATGTATAGTGCCTTTGACACTTTCCTGCGAGTCAGCAGTAAGATACAAAAAAAAATGTCTTTTAACTCGTTAGCTAAATGTGAGAGAATGCTTTAAATTCTTTTTTTTTTATCTAAGTAGAGCACTGTTTTGTTATTAAATAAAATTAATACTAATATTAGTTTAAAAACTTAAGTGCCTCACCAATCACGAGCTTCATGGCACGTCACTGGGCACTACAGAGTACCATTTGTGGTATTACAATTACAAAACATCACCGTATTTTAAATTAGATCCATTTACAGTTTTATGTTATTCCAACTTATTTGATTTCAAATAGTTTGCTTCAGCTTATAAGTGTTTTCTAAAAAGAAAATGTGGTTCTAACTTTTAAATTAAAAATATTTTTTTGAATTCAAACGGTTTGTTAAATATGCAGAAAGATACATACATTAGATTGCTTTTGTTTAAGCTTTAATATTATACGGATATTTTTTTTGTAAAAAGTTTTTTTACAATATTTTACGTATAAAAATTTTTAAAAAAAATTAAAGGTTTATTACTTGGACTTGCGTTTAGGGTAGCCGTGACCTTAACCGAGGAAAGTCCAGAACTAGGATTGGAGAAACAAGAAGTTTTGTGAAGACCAAAAAATCTTTACAATTTGAACTTTAAATCTATTCCAAGGTATTTAATTAATGTAAAGTTTGCGTTTGTTAAAAGTGGCGTTTAAACCCAAATAGTGCAATTTTCTTCCCAGTGTGTGTTTGAGCCCCAGGACAAATAGGATTGTTTCCGATTGATACTTTAGTGGGTCGGTTACTCCTGTTCCGTTTGAATTTTAAAATGAATATTAGCAATTGTTAAGTCTTTGAAAAGAGAGATGACATATTTTAGATTTCAACATAGGCCTAACAGTCAAACATCTTTAAAAAGTTTTCGAAAAATTATGTCAAGTGTTTGCAATTTCCAGAGTTGAATCTATTTCAAATGCAATTACGGCACGATAAACGTATAGCATTGCAATTAAAGTTTTAGCGTTAACAAAGTTTCAACTTAGAACTTTAAATAGGCCTAACTACCATCCTATAATTGAAAATATGTTTAAAATCTGTCATCAGTTATTTGTTCGATTAACATCAATCTTTTCCTTGACTGTATAAAAGCCAGTCGTCAAGATTGGAAACGATTCAACGGCACGTAACCAATTTCTTTTAAAATAAACTGTTGTACAAACTAGTCCATTTAAGAATCTAAAAGCCTAATCTTAGATAGAAGCATTTAGGCCAAACATTAAATATACCGCAATTATAATTAAAGCACAGTACCAGAAAAAAAGTATGAAACTAATTCAAAAATAACTTAATTATAGCAGGATTAAAATTTTGGAAAAATATCAATTAGATAACTTGAGAAAAATAAATTTCGGAATGAGCAAAACAATCTAGCCTTCTGATTTAGAAAAAGCTATTTCAAGAAAAAGATTATGAAATTAAACAATATTAAAGCTTTTGGGATAGATACCAAAGATATCCTTACGAATTAGAAAACTTTTTTAGACAGTGCTGTTTCGACTAATAAAGTTTCCTCAGTGCCATTTGTGTTTGAAGATGGTCTAAGATTGCTTTTTGCTATAAATTTTTGTTGTCTTATGGAGTTTTTAACAATTTCAGTTTAAAGCTTTTTTCAACATTTTGCATACTTTGTGTTGAAGTACTATTTTATTTGAGTTTAAAGCTTTATTTAACATTATAACATCCTTGCATTTTTTATATTTTTTTGCACTAAAAATCTTTCTAAAGATAATTTGCGTTAAGATTTGTGGTTCCTACCAAGTGCAAGACTGCACTGGTAGGAACGGCATTGTGCATCACGCACGCCGTATGACCAGATCCTGTAATATATCGAGTTTGGGACAGATGGCACTAGAGAGTACCACCTGTGGTATTGTGCATCACGCACGCCGAACCCGAGCTCACTGCCCGACCATGGTTTCGAGTTTTAAACTCCCATCAGGGACAGTCTGCTTACTCGGGTTTAGTTGCAGAGCTGGTCATATAAGAAAAGGTAAATATAAGATTTGTGGTTCCTACCAAGTGCAAGACTGCACTGGTAGAAGTGTTCAGGTTCGGCACATTTTCTTTTTTAAAGGTTCAGTCCCGGCTCGGCTCCCATTCCTGATAAAAAAATAAAAAATTAACGGTTATTACGAATTTTTGATTCATGGTTGGTTCAAATCCCTAATTTTATAAAATACTTTTTCTATCCATTTTTGCAAGCCAAAAAGCTAAAAACACGACTTTTCGACTATAGACATATCAAACAAAAAATTTTAGAAAAGGGCGAAACAATTTTGCCCAAATTATATAATAGTTTTGCACAATTTTACCAAGAAGCCCTTACGGAACAATTATAATTGAGCAAATTACATTAACTTTGTTATGTACTTAAAATGTTTTTGTCGCCAAACTAGTCAATCTAGAAGTGTTATGCCTTGAAATAATTAAATTTTCTCCTGTAAAAGACAATTTTATGATTGAACCTGCTATTCAGCACATTAAAATAAACTATTCGGACATAAAATAACTTCCTATCTTTTAAAAAAGATTTTTTCGGTGCATTTTATGCCTTGAAAAACATATTTAATGCCCAAAACTCAAAATGTTTTTAAATTTTTGCTGGTGAGCAGGTTAAAATGGCGACAATGCTCCCGTTGCCTCCGAATTTATAAGGCTGTATTTGCTGTCAAATAGTATTTCATGGGTGTCAACTAGGATATCTGCTTATTCAGGTTTTGATCCACAGTTTCGCTTGCAGCGGATTTAGTACGCCGCCGTATACTATACTTGATAGCGTGGATCAACAAATACGGTTAACACTAGAATGGCGGAACTCGTCTAAAATGCCCAGCGGTAGTCATTTTGACTGCTTTTGTTATTATAAAACGAAACAAACATTGTAGTGCGTTGTTCATTGGTATTTTTTCTAGTTAAGAGAAAATAAACCATCAACGTATTTATGTAAGGTCTCACATGCAAGCTTGTGCTATTTATAGGAATCTGGAATGATATCTTTTACGCTAACAGGCTTCTGTCGGGTAATTTTATTTCTAGCAATATGTCATACCCATAATCACACGCATACTCGTAAATACGTATTTCTTTGGTGGCACTATACAACTGAAAGTGTCGATAAAGCTCAACTTGACTATTCAGTGCACTTTTTACAAACACTTCGTACTAATGCAGTACATGTTCCACATAAAAATTTGTTGCATAAGTGTACATGCCAACAAAACGGTTTCTCTTGCATAAAATCTTGACCTGACAGAATTTGTTTGCCTGTGCGTCGTTTTGATTGCTGATGGAGAATGATGCTTGGCCTGGAATTTTATTTTGCTACTGCACTTGTGGATAAGCCAACTCCTCTGCCAATATGCGGATAAAGTCTCTTTGAGAAAGGTTCTCATTGGTAATCTCTTTGTAGAGAACCCAGACATTGATAGCAGCCAAATCCATTGTGTTTTTGAAACTATGTATTGGCTCCATTTTTGTGCTGGTTCTGCAAGTGTATGTCTTTGCCATTTGGTCAAGCATAACTCCATACTTTGCTTATTTGTAGGAAGAAACTGTTTCCGGTGTTTTCTTTGCATTATGAGCTACTGTGATGTCTTTGTGCATTGTGCTAAGTATCAACACATGTTCACCTTTTCCTGTTACGCAGTTAGGTTGATATCCCCAGATTTATAAAGCTTACAAAAATAAATCTCTTCTTTCATCTTTTCCCAGGATAATGGCACTTCTCGCCTAACTTTGCTTAGTGTTCCCAGAAGAATCGTTTGCTTTTCCTTCTGTTGGGTGGATAACCTTACAGAAGTAAAGTAATTATCGGTTCTTATGTTTTTTCCTTTACTCAGATAAGAGCGCATGAGTTGCATCACAATATGATCAGACGCGCGCTCATTTACGGGGCGTGTTTCATCCTTTCCAATATAAGGAAAACCGTTTATCAAGTATTTGCTCTCCTTGTTTACAGCTAACCAATACTTTTACTCAAACTTGTCTGGATTTGATTCCATAAACTGGCTGAAAAGGCCTTTGCTAGGGAAAAACTGCTCGTCGACTGTGATAAAAGCTTGTGTTTATAAGCCGTATAGCAGTTATCGATAACGCGGTTCCAAACTTCAAAAAATAAATCAAACTTCTCGGTCTGTAGCCTTTGCGAGCGATTTGATTTTATATCAAAACTGAGAAAACGAAGAACTTTACAGAATCGATTTCTAGACATAACGCTTTTGCACATAGTACGCTCCATCTTTCAGTCAAGATATCATGTAAAAATACATAACTTTTTCCTGTAACTCCCCGCGCATACATGACAGCAATGAAAGCTTTCAATTCTTTAACAGTAAAATTAAATGCCTGATTTTGTGGTTAGCAGTGGGCTTCTGTAATT
Organism: Diplosoma virens; assembly: GCA_963680785.1. Lineage (NCBI taxonomy): Eukaryota > Metazoa > Chordata > Ascidiacea > Aplousobranchia > Didemnidae > Diplosoma > Diplosoma virens. The sequence continues at coordinate 60,044,434 of OY796881.1, read as the reverse complement.
GTGCATTTTATCATGTGTTTCAGAATAAAGCCATTAATAAGAAGACGACATGCACTTGCAGGATTTCCACCAAACACATTTATTATGTATAAAATGTAGGGCCAGAAGCTTTTCTCAAGATGTTCTGTTGTGAAAGTCTTCCTGCAGAATAGTCAACAGGAGTTATTTGATGCCACTCTGTTCCATCTATAACAGTCAGTATTAAATCTCTATTTTCAGCAACGTCATCAACGTCTGGAGAAGGAAGTTCACTTTATGAATCTTCAGAGGCCAACTCAATATTTCAATTGTTTTCCATTTTATTGTCACTTGCATTTATTGCAGCGTCAGTCTCATCTGTTTTCTGAGGAGCTTCGATTATATTAAGTTGATTTTGAGTCCGAGGTCGTTTAGGAGGTCAATCAGGTAAATGAACATTAGAATGGACACTCCCTGAAATGTCCCGCTCCGATTTGTCACTAAAGAATAATCCGCATCTAGCTCTGGAGTATATAAGTTTTCAAATTCACACCCACTGTCCTCGCACCCAGATACGTCATTAGGTATACAACGCAAGAATTTTTCGTGTTTTCTCCCACATGCTTGCTGTAAATTGTTAGTATTTTTGAAGCCGGATAAAGAAAACAAATTTTTAGTCCTAAATAAATTTTCAGGAGCTACTTTTAAAACTGAAAAAATTAAACTGCTGATCCATAGCTCCCACTGATGCCAAGATCCCACATTACCCCTACTTTGGAAAGCTAAGAGAAAAAAATGAAAACTCAAATAAAAAAAATGATAACCATAGCTATCACAAGGAAAATTCAACAAGCAATCAAAATGACTACATTGGGGATTTAAAAAAGTTTGTGTCAAATGGCCCTCCAAAAAAAGAAATTTGAAGTGTCAATTCATAATCCGATTAAACTCACAGATTCATTAAAAGCCACAAAAGGACACTGGACTGAAACAATATCAAAAAAATATGCAAAATGTAACACCCTCATGTAGTCAAAATGACTACTTCCGGCATTCCAGTGTTAAGTCCTTCCCTCCCAAAAATTTTTTTTTTTTAAATTTCATAAAGTTTTCATTTGGTTTGTAGTTTAGTTTAAGTAGCAAAACATGGTTTAGAATCATTTGTGGTGCTTTTGAATTTTTGTTTTATAAATACTAGATTAAAATATCTGGGTGGAATCTCACCCACGCAGAGAAAACTGCTAGAGTTGGTCTTCAAAAAGAAAATATTTCAATAAATAAAACATAATGTTCTGATTTTTTTTTAGTATTTTAGGATAACATACAAGCAAAAACTGAAGCAAAGAAACAAATACCACAATGAAAAAGAAATATTTGAACACTTTAAAACTACTCAAAGAAAAAGAGAGGACCTAAGGCAATGCCAGTTAGTCAAACAACAAACAACAAAAATAACTGCACTCATTGTATGTAATGGAACTGCTCCCAGCAACTCCTGCTTTTGTTTAAGCATAGGTAAACATCGCATCTTTGCATTTTATGAAGCCTTTTCTGTTTTTTTCTCTCCATGAAAACATGTTTTACATCGTTTGTGCTTTTTGACATATTTGATTCGGTTTCGAAGTTTTTTGCGGTACCACTTGGCTTTGATAGGTGTTTTTTTCCTTGAGGTGAAGTAATTGATTAGCTCAATTGCAACCATTCTTTTTAAATATCTTTCCTTTGACTGGGAAATTTTAAAACTACTATTTTGTCATAGACGATAAACGAGTTTGCCAGTCTCATGTCAGTATAATCCCAAAATAGTCTGCAATGATATTTTCCAGGGCTCTTCTTGTCGAATGCATACACCGTTGCTTTTTGATTTAATGGTTCAGTTACTTTCAAATGTTTGTTATATTTTTGCACCATTGCAAGAACTTTTACATCCATCTTCCCTTCTTGGTCTTTCTTTCGTATTAAGACGTTGACTGTATCTATAGGATTTCCATTATTAATTGTTGATGGCATTATCACTAATTTGTATCAAACCACTTCACAACTAACATGCCATCATAATATCTTAAATCCATTTTTTCTTTTTTCAGACCTTTTCAAGATTCCATATCATTCACCCGTCTATGTTCTGTGACTGCTCCACAGGAATGAATTTTTCTTTTCTTCTTCATTCCGTAAACTACTTGGAGAAAAATTCAAAAATTGTGGAAAAAAATTCTGCAGTGTGAATCTTGAAGATTTTATAAGTTCCATAACAACACTTTTTGATCGTCCCAACTCTGGTAACGCTGTCTTCTTTTCAAGATAAATGTCAAATTGATACAGACATCCTGTCTTTAAATCAATGCGACATCAAAGCTTGAAACCTCGGAGGATTGGTTTTTGCTTCATATATTGTTTTATTATGTGATTGTTATTGAATTTTGTTATTTTACGTTAATTGCTTGTTCAAAGTTGTACTCATAGCATTTTAAAAGGCAGCATTGAAATGTTTGATAAGAGAGAAATTTTCAAGCTCTGTCGTGGTGGGGTCGTAGTTACTTTGTCGAAGCACAATGCCCAAAGATAGCAGCAGCGTAAATGTTTCACTTCCTTCGGCGTGGGTGGGATCCCACCAATAATATGAATAGCTCTCATTCAGAGAACTACAACGTTATCAGGAATCCTACGTTTCTTTTGAACTATAAAGACCTTTGTCGAATTTTTAAAAATACCGACGGAAAATAACAAACTAAAGCAAGCAATTTAAACTGCAAGTAAAAAGTAACTGCCTCAAATTTGGCTGTCACAGCTTTGCTTGCCAAGCTTGAAAGAAAGCGAAGGGATTGATGGTTTAAGACAGTTCGGAGTATTGACTTCTCATACTCTAGTCAAAAAGCGTGGAGTATTTTGAACAACCTTACTGGTAGGTCACGACACTCTCCTCGTCACTGTCCCGTTTCAGCCGATGCTATTGCATCTCAGCTGGTTAGAAATGTGAAATACGAGGCTGCTAACCGCAAGTCATCTCGACTTGTCTCTCAAGAAGTGTTTGACCTTTGGAGGGCCACAACACCAGACGCAGTAAATATCTCTGATAATTTTTCACAGAGAGAATTTGCTGCTGCTCTCCAACATTTAAAACCAAGTAAAGCTCCGAGACCTGATTCCATCTGCCAGAGCTTATACTCCATGCTGGAGCTGCCTTGAAGTCCTGGTTACGTGACTTCCTTTCTTCCTGTTTGCGCCGACTCAAAATTCCCAAGATCTGGAGAAGAGCGCTTGTTGTCGCGATCAGCAAAGCCCGTGGGGGACCCAAAGAGTTATCCAACGATATCTCTGCTTTGTGTCCCCTACAAGAATCTCCAGAGGCTTATCTACGCCCGCGTTGAACCGTTAATCGATCTGCTGCTCCCTAAAAAGCAGGCTGGATTCCGACGCGGGAAGTCAACCGTAGATCAAGTTGTTCCGCTAACCCAGAACATCGAGGATTCTTTCGAGGCTAAAAAGAAGACCGTTGCCGTATTTGTCGATCTGACAGCTGCTTATGACACTGTATGGCACCGTGGCCTTACCTGCAAGCTGCTGAGACTTCTTCCGGATAAGCACATGGTCAGAATGATCATGGAGCTTGTCCGAAATTTAAGTTTCACCCTTACCACCGGTGACAGCAAGCAAAGCAGGCTACGCCGTCTTAAAAACGGCGTTCCTCAGAGATCGGTCTTGCTGGTGATTGGAAAGTAATTCTATTTAAAATCTATACCTACGATCTGCCTTCCGTAATTTTCAGAAAGTTTGCTTATGCTGATGATTTAGCATTGTTGCATTCTTCTGAAAACTGGAAGGACTTGGAGACTTTTAAGCCAAGATATGTCTACACTTTCAGCGTATCTCTAAACTTGGAGGTTGAACCACAGTCACACTAAGACGGTGACGGCAGCCTTTCACTTAAACAACCGAGAGACCAAACGTGAGCTAAAGGTCTACAACAACGGTAGACTTTTAGCGTTCCGTCCAGCCCCTATTTATCTTGGGGTAAACTGGACTGATCGTTCACGTTTCGTCACCATTTAGTGGCATTGCGCAAAAAACTATCCTCACGCGTCACACTGCTGAGGCGGCTCGTGAGCTCGGGATGGGGTGCTGGTGCTAAAAGAATACGCATAGCTACCTTATCTCTGGTCTACTCAACAGCTGAGTACTGTGCGCCCGGTTTTTGAAAACTTTAAACCTCATTTTCTCAAAATGACATTATGTGACTTATGTACATTTAGAACTAAGCACTTCAATTGTAGATCTTACTTCGACATCATCGGCAACGGTCTGTTGAAGATAAAGTTTATAGATAAATAAATTTTGAATTAATTACTTGATTGGATTATTGTGGCACTTTTTTTCTTTTCGCTTTAGAACTTTTTGAAATAATACGATCAATAACATGAAACACACGAAGCCAGTGGTAGTCAGATTTTTTTGCACTTTGTCTCCCCCTAAATTTAGTTTTGAAAAAATTCTAAATGTTATTTAAAGTAACCTAAAGGTTTTTTTTTCTTGAACCCAATTTCAAGAAATTTATTGCTGAAATTTAAATTAAATTTTTGAAAAATAAGTCTTTACTCTCAGTTTAGTATGAATTCCACTAAAAAACTATTTGGAATTAAAAAAATAAAAATTAAAAGAATCTTTAGTTTTATGAAACTGTGTTAATCAACTGTAATGATTCAACTACAAAGGATCTGCTGATTATTTTTGTCTCCTTGCATTGCACTAAAATTCTCCAATTCTTTTCCCCAACAGTTTTTCCTCCCAAAAGATTTGAAATTCCTTCAAAGTAACTCATTTTGAGAAGCACTGCATTTAACAATTCTGAATATCTATGCTTGTATGTAATATCTCATCTCATTTCATCTCATTTTATCTCATTTCATCTTTATGTATATCTTCCCGACTTGCAGGAAAGCGACGGAGGCGCTATTCATATTCACCTAGTTCTCACTAATTTGAACAAACCTATTCCTACAAATCGCCATTTCAGTGAACCTATAAACTAATTACTCAAATCTAAGCTATTCGATACGAAAGTGAAACTGAATGAAAAAATTTTTCAATGCAACCCTGGATGGAACCTGGTTTTAACTTTTTCAAACCCCGCCATTATACTCGTATAAGCTTATATCTAGAACTACATGTATAGTTTATGTTTTATAAAAGTATTTAATGCACGTCTTTGCTGAACTTATTGACCCAAGCTATTTTGTTTTAAAATTAATAAACACAAATTTCGCTAAAACAAGATTTATTTAACGATTTGTACAAATTGATAGTGTTCACAAATAAATTTATTTTGATAAAAAATTCTAGCCAATAAATTTTGTAATACGAATATTATTCATAGAAATATTTAAAAAAGATTTTTTGTGGCAAAAAATTCTAAAATTGCCTGAAATGTCGCTATAGACGTGGCCATCTATATAGACAAAACTCTTTGATAAAAGAGGGAGTAGCCTTGAAAAAGACTGTTTAGGAAAACTCTTTAACGTTTTCGTGTAGCTCTCATTAGGAGAAATCGCTACCATGAGTAAAGAATTGAAAATTTGAAATTTTATTGCATATGATATTGTCGCTTCGCCAAGTAAGAAATTATATCAAAGCACAGTTGATTTTGGAGCACCAGCCACCAAGCGGTTGAAAAGTAAAAATTGTCGTTTCGTCGAGTTAAAAATGAAACAATTTTTATTCGACGGAATTTGGATGTTTACAGTAACTTGGTAAAATTATAGTTGTAATTTGAAGTCTGAAAAAGAATAAAATTCAAACCAATATAGATAATAATTATGTTGATAATTTAAGCCTGTAAACGAACTCTTTTTGACGGCACAATGCAGGTTTGCTTGAGGTTATGTGGATGGATTCTAATACAGCAAGATGAAATTCAGATCTGGCTTTGGATAGAATTTAAAATTGATCATCATTGTAGTGAAGGGCACAATTTGGATGTTTCAGAAGATGAGTGCCAATAGCCGAATCACAAATAGGTGTGGAAGAGTTTATTTTACTTTTTCGCGTTGGCCGAGTTTTTTTTGGTTGGTTTTGTTGCGGATAGTTTTCGGGACATGTTGGCGGATTCTGTCATGCAGACGTTTAGAAGTTCTGCCCACGTACCGGCATTCACAGCGGCACACGTATTGATATACAACCATACTTTGTTTTAAATCGTTACTTAATCAATTGCATTCAAGATTCTTTCACCTTCGCTGAAAGAATACAAAATCTCAACGTCAATCCTAATAAATGTTTTCTTAGCTCATATGATATTTGTAGTTTATTTACCAATGTTCCTTTAGCTGAAACGATCGAAATTTGCAGTCAAGCTCTCTACAATGGTGATCTTTTTAAGAAAATCATTCCAAATCACGTTTTTATTGATTTAATGAAAATTGCAACATCTTCCGTTGAATTTAATTTTAATAATTGTATGTACAGACAAATAGACGAAGTCGCTATGGGCAATCCGCTTGGTCCGACTTTGGCAAATATTTTTGTTTATTTTTTACGAATTTTTTTTTTAAGATTTTACAAATCCAAACTTTGACAAAAGTTTCAAACCTCTAATCTATTACGGTTACGTCGACGACACATTTGCTCTCTTCCAAGATGAAGTAGATTCTGAAACATTTTTAACTAATTTGAATTCTTTGCATACCTTGCTCAAATTTACAAGTAAAAAAGAAGTTAACCAATCACTACCGTTTTTAGATGTATTGGTCACCAAATCAACCAACAATTTTACTACATCTATTTACAGGAAAGCTACATTTACTAGTGAATATATTAGATAGAACTCGTTTGGCCCAAAGACAGGAAAAACTAACCTGATCGCAACTTTAACGCACCGTGCATTCAAAATCTGCTCAAAATCTTTCCTCCAACAAGAACTAGACACTATTCGATTTTTATTTCTCAAAAACGGTTACCCAGAGTCGGTGATCAATGCAAGAATTTCAAAGAAAATCCTGCAGTTTCAAAAACATCCCCTAGAAGGTCCTCAACGATGCCCCGTTTACTTAAAGTTACCGAGGATTGGTGAAACTTCTATTATATTTAAAAAAAATTAAGAGTAACATTCTAAATTGTTTTTCAACAGTTCAACCGCGAGTTATTTTCTCCACCAAACGAATTCTTCCTGCAATTTACAAAGACGTTCTGCCTGCTTCTCGACAAAGTATGGTTGTATATCAATACGTGTGCCGCTGCGAATGCCGGTATGTGGGCAGAACTTCTAAACGTCTGCATGACAGAATCCGCCAACATGTCCCGAAAACTATCCGCAACAAAACCAACCAAAAAAACTCAGCCAACGCGAAAAAGTAAAATAAACTCTTCCACACCTAATTGTGATTCGGCTATTGACACTCATCTTCTGAAATATCCAAATTGTGCCCTTCACTACAATGATGATCAATTTTAAATTCTATCCAAAGCCAGATCTGAATTTCATCTTGCTGTATTAGAATCCATCCACATAACCTCAAGCAAACCTGCATTGTGCCGTCAAAAAGAGTTCGTTTACAGGCTTAAATTATCAACATAATTATTATCTATATTGGTTTGAATTTTATTCTTTTTCAGACTTCAAATTACAACTATAATTTTACCAAGTTACTGTAAACATCCAAATTCCGTCGAATAAAAATTGTTTCATTTTTAACTCGACGAAACGACAATTTTTACTTTTCAACCGCTTGGTGGCTGGTGCTCCAAAATCAACTGTGCTTTGATATAATTTCTTACTTGGCGAAGCGACAATATCATATGCAATAAAATTTCAAATTTTCAATTCTTTACTCATGGTAGCGATTTCTCCTAATGAGAGCTACACGAAAACGTTAAAGAGTTTTCCTAAACAGTCTTTTTCAAGGCTACTCCCTCTTTTATCAAAGAGTTTTGTCTATATAGATCAGTATCAGTATCTTTTATTTCTGCCCTGCACAATAAAAACAGAAAAAAATAAACAAGCATATAGGACTATAGCAGAAGAAGAAAAAGGAAGAAGCAAGAAAACGTTAAACCTTAAAGTATGCACACAGTTATATTTGATATAGTATTCAGAAGAATGATGCATGGTTGCACATGGCTACGTCTATAGCGACATTTCAGGCAATCATAGAAATATTTATTAATTTATGTCAATTACTACTGCAGCTATTACATCAATTTATTTTTCAACTTTAATCAAAACGTGCAGATAATTTAGGAAAAATGTAGTTAAACAAGTAACAAATAGTATACAATACATTAAAAATAAACTTATTGCTACCATAGATATAAGCTACTTACAACGTTTGCAAGTATTATATGGCATGAAAAAGTGTATTTTTTGTTATATTTGCTACGAAGACAATAAGGCTGGCATTTAATCCAAAAGAATCAAAAATAACTTACTGATACGTTAAGAGTTAATACGTACTACTATGAAACAAGTTATTTATTGGGTAATTAGACAGCTGCTTAAGAGGCAACTCTTGGAAATTGTTGGTTTGACGGTTGGGTTGCTTTGAGGAATAAATTTGCAAACACTTTGTTGCCGCCTGATTCACTTAATGTGGACGTGGCTTACCAGGACTTCTGTAACATCATCAAGAAAGCGGCCAAAAAGACTATTCCACACGGGTATCGAAATAACCATATTCTGTGCTAGGGTGCTAGTGTGGAACCCTCTATAGAGCGTTCCTACAGTCTCCACAGAGAGACGACTCAAGTTTGGCTGCTACAGCTTTGCTTGCCAAGCGTGACAGGAAGCGGAGTGATTGATAGTCTGAGACAGTTTGGAGCATCAACTTTTCTCACTCAAGTCAAAAAGCATGGAGTATTTTGAACAACCTTACTGGTAAGTCACAACACTCTCTCCTCGTTACTCTCTCGTCTCGGGTGATGCTATTGCGTCTCAGCTAGTCAGAAATGGGAGATGCGATGCTGTTGACCGCAAGTCGTTTCGACTTGTCTCTCAAAAAGTGTCTACCTTTGGAGGGCCACAACATTAGACGCAGTAAACATCTCTTACCTCTTACACTTTTTCACAAAGAATTTATTACTGCTCTTCAACATTTAAAACCAGGTAGAGATCCGGGACCTGATTCCATCTGCTCAGCGCTTATACTCCATGCTGGAGCTGCTTTGAAGTTCTGGTGACGTGACTTTCTTTTTCTTCTGCTTACACCGACTCAAAATTCCCAAGATCTTGAGAATCTCGCTTGTAGTCGCAATCCCAAAGCCACTGAAGCACGTGGGAGACCCAAAGAGTTATCAACCGATATCTCTGCTCTGTGTCCCTATAAGATCCTCGAGAGGATTATCTACGCCCGCGTCGAGCCATGAATTGACCCACTGCTACCTAAAGAGCAGGCTGGGTTCCGACGCGGGAAGTCAACCGTAGATCAAGTTGTTCTGCTAATCCAGAATTTTAAACAACCTGCTTATGACACTGTCTGGCACCGTGGTCTTACCTGACAGCTGCTGAAACTTCTTCTGGATAAGCATATGGTCAGAATGATTATGGAGCTTGTTCGAAACCGGCATTTCACCCTTACTACAGGTAGCAAACAAACCAGGTTACGCCGTCTGAAAAACGTGTTCCTCAGGGATCGGTTTTGGCTCCCCTCCTATTGAACATTTATAGATACGAGCTGCCTTTCCTGATTTCCAGAAAGTTTGCTTATGCTGATGACTTAGCATTATTATACTCTGCTAAAAACTGTAAGGACTTGGAGGGACTTTTAAGCCAAGACATGTCTACACTTTCAGCGTATCTCCAGACTTGGAGGTTGAAGCTCAGTCACACTAAGACGGTGACGGCAGCCTTTCACTTAAATAAATGAGAGGTCAAACGTAAGCTAAACGTCTACAACAACAATAGACCTTTACAGTTCTGTCCAACCCCTAATTATTTTGGGATAAAACTGGACTGATCGCTCACGTTTTGTCATCATCTAGTGACATTACGCAAAAACTATCCTCGTGCCTCACATTGTGACGGCGATTAGTAGGCTTAGAATGGAGTGCTGGTGCCAAAACACTAAGCACAGCTGCCTTATCTCTGGTCTACTCAACAGCTCAGTACTGTGTGCATCAGTTTGTGTCGCAGTGCTCACACTCGCCTCATCGACAGTGTCTTGAATGATGCTTTGCTCATAGTCACTGGTCTCACTCAATGGACCACCTACCCATACTTTCACATATCCAGTCAGCTGAGCTTTTGACGACTGGGAGCGACACTCTACTTGGCTTACCGAGGATCTCTGTACCCTGATCATAGCTTGTCTGGTATTTTAAATGGATCCTAAGATGCTCGCCGAAAGACTAACATCTAGACGCCCATTTGTTCCGGCTGCGCGGAATCTTTTAAACAACCTTGCCGGATTCGGCATCCGCGCTTCTGAGTGCACATACCATAAATAGAACGCGTAGTATTGTAAGAATATTTTCAGGCTCCGTGTTTTTATACCCAGGACCAGTGCCAGGCCTATTGGAGTGAGCTTGCCCTGAACAGCTTGAGTTAAATTCAACCGCCTGCAGACTGGTATTGGACGATTTCAATCGTTTATTAACAAATGGGGTCTCGCTCCTTTACCGAATTGCGAGTGCGGCGCTTCTGAACAAACAGCAAACCACGTTTTAACAGCGTGCTCCATACATCGGGCACCACATGGTGCATGAGTCCTGCCGGTTTTGGATAGCAAAACTCAATGCTGACTTCACAATATCACTGCCTGCATCTGATCCGCGCAGTACAGCAGCCTGAGTAAAAAAAAGTATAAACCCTCGGCTGCAGTCCTGTTTGTGTGTGACCTGGATTAGATGCCCTTCCAAACGACGACGACGACGACGACGACGACAACAACGACGACGACCTGGGAATCGCAGAATTTGTTCTCCCTATTTTAGTTTTGCAATTTTTTTGTTTTTTTTTGACAGAAAGGTTTTTGACTGAACTTTTCAAAGTTCAGTATTTTTTAAGTTTAATCTATTGGCTTTAACATTAACTGCAATTGTATCTTAAAGGCGAACCAGATTTTTTTTACAAGTAAACGTAATACAGTGTTATTTTTCACTAATAAATATAAACATATGGTACCCCTTTATGCTCCCAGATTAGGCAGAACTAAACAGTCCTTATGATGAAAGTCGTCATCTTTGCTTTGTTCCAACCTTCTTTATGTGTCAAGCTGAAGTGTCACATTTGCTTGTAAACAAAGCTTTATTGATTGGATCGAGAAGAAACTTCGTTTTTATGCTCTAATGTTGTTGCTCGGTGTATGCGAAACCGTTTTCTTGTTTGTTAGTTCTTCATCAGTTTACTTTGATTTTCTCTGCAGATTGTTGGACACAAAAAATGTTTAATAAAAAAACAAATAAGTAATAGTGGAACACCAAACAGTGGAAACGAAGCTTAAAACGCACAATAAATGTGGATAAAATGGGATCAGGTTTGATAATACGCTTTAAGAAACCACACTCAAAGGTCGGAAACCAAATAAGAAATGTGAAAAACAGGTGAAGTGTTTGTAAAAGAATAATAAATGTTTTAATAAGTACGAATGTATTAACCCTATTAAGACTGGGGGGGGCTGAAACTGCCCGCGGTGTTAAAATGCTGTGTGCTGCTCAAAAACTAATTGCAAGAATTTTTTCAAATTTTATCTCTTTTTCTAATTTTTATTCATCTAAAAGTTGGTGCAATTTTTGAAAAAATCGCTCAAGTAATTTTGGAGTTATTAATAGCTAGTTGACACTTAGTCACTAGCTTTTTGACTATTTCATAAAACGTGAGAAAAAAGCAGCCAAAAGCGAGAAAGGCAAATTGTAAACTGTTTATCAAAACAATTGAGACTGAACCGTTCATTAACTATGTTTACTCGAACACTTTACGAGGCAATAAAATACTTTCAATTTCACTTTCCAAGGGAAGTTGTTTAGGTAGAAAAATAACTGTAGATTTAGATTTCTTTTTGTATAAAATTTTCTAACAAATTCGGATAAAATCCAGAGCTCTTGATTTGGCTTTATTGCAAAAGTTGATCTTGTAATCGATCATATACTTCAATACCTTTGGTATAATAGCTATTGAAACGGAATATTACTACCATCGGAACTATTCAAGATAAGCGCAAAGAATATAATAAACGAAATAAATTAAGTGTGTAATAGAGATATTGGTTTCTAAAAAGTTTTTTGGAACAAACCTGAAAAAAATATCCACTTCATTTCTTTTATTGTAAACTCTAAAACCACAGGAAAGCGAAATATTGCAATCTTATTAACAATGTACCCAATTTTTTTAATTTTAAAAAAGTTAAGAAATCCGCTTTATACCAGATATGTGATTATACAAAAGGAGGTACAGACATTGTAGACCAAAAATTAATTTCTATTTGAGTAAAACTAAGTCTCGAAAATGAATCACAATTGCATTTTCGTATTTGCTTGATATTTGTCGCATAAATGCAGTAAGTTTATTAGCAATGAATAGACACACGGAGCCGCGCGAACAAAATTTGTTTAAAGTTGGCTTTATTCTCGTTTTGAAATTAGTAAAACCTTTTATCCAAGGCAAGGTCTAACCCAATGTTTCTCAACCAATTTCCGATTGCAGCACATTTTTGAAATTTTTCAAAAATCTCTGCACCTTTAGTCTATTTTTATTAAATTTTATTTTCAAAATTAGGTGATCACTAAAAAAAAGTTTTCACCCAGAATTGGGATCAGATTTCTAGCTTTTGTCCCTAAAATCAATTATATTTTAAAGATACCGTTGCTCTGGTTGTGGCACAGAATTGGTATCTTTTGAAGTTCGCGACGCACTTTAGCTAGGAGCCTTAATTTCCGCCACCAAAATTATGTGATCTCTAAAAAAAAGCTCTTCACCTGCATTCATGGTCTCTCTAGTGAATATTTTTTCCTAAATCAGTTCTTTCTAAATAAAAATGGTCTTCGCTCCGAGTATTACATATTTCACGTGTAAAAAGCACAATATTCGACGTCCCTAGCTAATTTTTTCCGAAATCTTTCGCGGCACATAGGTTGAGAAACAGTAACATTGAAGCTTATAATTGAAAATAACATTACAACACTCAACCGTTTTTCTGGACAAGTGAATAATGTGCAATAGCTTGCAACACCCTAGCAAAATGCAAATGGCACTCTAGGGTGCCGCAGCACCCCGTTTTAGAACCACTTGTCTAACCAGTGAAATTCTACAATCAAGTTGATACTTAGCAAAAATGTCGTGCAACCAATTATTCATATTGCTTTGTTATCAATATTTCCTTCTTAATCAGAAAACACGTCGGTGTGAAATATGTATATCAGAAATATCAGGTCCGAAATGAAAAAAAATGTGATTAAAATGGCGCTTCCAATCTTTTGTTCATCCTGATAACAGTTTTCAAAAATCCACATAAACAAACTCAATATTCAAACAAATACATTGAGCTGTTCTTGAGTGCAATATTATTCTACAATTTTACTGGTGTTTTGTTTTTCAAACAATAATGTTGAAATTAGGATTATCAATTGAATTATTTTTATCAAAAAAAAGATATCAGTTTCATAAGTTTTGAACAAAGTTACGTTACTCGTCACAGTTGAAATATAAGTTGATGGTAATTAAATTGCTTTTTTAAGAACATTTTAATTTTTTGCAACTCTTACGAAAACTAGACCTAACTAATTAAACAAGTCGTACAACAATTAAAAGTTAAACAATTACGTCAGAAAACGTTAGCAAAATTTTAATAAACAAATAATTTATTGAATTAGCGTATTTAACCAAAAAAATAAAGCATTTGAAACAAAAAAGATTTCTGTAAAATTAAAAAAATCGATGTGATCAAAAGCAATCATCTCTAAATAAATTAGTCAAGTCGAAATATTCTTTTATAATGAAGAAAAATTAAGGTGAGTTCCTGCGATGTGGAACTACAAACACAATTTTTTTGTGTAATAATTTGCTTTCTTTTTATGTCATAAAATTTCTTACCTAAATGTTCACACAAGGGAGTGAATTTATAAAATTATTTGATCAATGGCAAAGATCGAAACATTGTAAACACTTATAAACCAGCTTTTAGCGGATTTGCTTGTGTAGAATTTCTTTCTCTGTAAACAGTAATAATCTTGCCAAGTGGATTTCAGTTGTCAGCATTCTTACTTCTAATTTTACGGATTTATGACGTTTGACAAACAGCCGAAGTTGTTAACTCTCTCAAATCGCTCTCTCGTTTTCAGCCAATTTACGAAAATTGACTACCCTTTGAAAACTTGCTTTTTCAATCCCAAATGATGTTTAAATGCAACATTTAAGTATCTATATTAAAAGAGTATAAAATTTTCTTTCTATACAAACTTGAATAACAATTCTAGCACCAGTAATTGTCGAGATATTAGCAAGCAAAGAGCGCGGACATTTTCAGCTCCCCCCAGTCGTACAAAGTTTCCAAAAAGCCCAGTCGGAATAGGGTTAATATCTACGAGTATATAAAAATTTATCAAAATGCATTTATACGGATTCCAAAAAAGTGTTATGTAATTGCAACAAAGTGTTATATAATAACATATTGACCGCCAAAGACTTCTTCCAATATTAGTATCTGTGATATTTTATCTAAGCTAGTAGCTTATTGCAAAATGAAATTATCTACTTAAGAATAAATAACCTTGGCAGGACCAAGCAAACACACATCCAATTGACATCGAAATAACAGTGACCAGCAATATCGAACAACATAGTGATTAAAATTATACAAAACTGATGAAAACTAAACCAGGTCCAAACTTGCAATAAGTGATAGATCCATTGTAGCATACATAAGCAGAGAAAATTAACTAATAATTTTCTTCGTTGTATTTATACAAATCTCACTAGATTCTGAAATTTTCCCAAGAGGCGAGAAAAACAAAAACAGAGCAAAATTAACCAATTACAATAAATGGAACGTTCTAACAAAAATACACCCAATAGTATTTGTCTATAACGTCATAAGCGCACAATATTTAGCTAAAAAGCCTCTTTCTTATTATCTTTGCTGCGCAGCGAGCAGCATTCAGTTGAAATATATTCTTGCAAAGCGGTTAACTTATTTAATTTTGTTGATTTAAGACTAAATCATTAAATAATAAGCGCTATATTTATTGCAATAACTTAAAGGTATCTTAAATATTACTCAATTTATTGAATTATCAAATCAAGAGCACTGTATTTATTACATTAACTTATAAAAATAGTAATGATATTCAATCTAATATAAACTAAAACACTTTATTTGTGACTTTGATTCTATCAAGCACATCAAACGTGTGAAACGTTCGCGGGCCGCAGTTAGCACACCCCTGGTTTAGAGCATCAAGGGTAAAAGGAGCTCTATTTGTGCAGCGTCAGAATCTCTAGTTGAAACACACTTCGGGACAGTTTTAGTGGTTTTCTATTAACAACGAAAATTATTTACAAAAATAAACGTTCAAGCAAATAATAATGAACAAACAAAGCAGAAACACTCAGCAACAGTTTTCCGAATCACCAAAACACGCCGACACAAATATTATTTCTAAACAGTTAAATTTCGAGACACAGTAGCTTACAGTATCGTCAGCCTTTCTAACTTCAAAACCTTTTAAACTGGCGTTTTGTTCATTGCCACATGCTGGGCTTGCGTTGTGACGTAATCACTAAATGCTACAAAAGCTGCTAAAACTTCGAAATCTTGTGCGCGTTCTCCAACAGTTGCGGTCCAAGAGTATTTACAAAGCGTGGCATGTACAGGCGCTCAAACTTGCTGTAACAGGCTCTACGAAAATTTTCCGTAGCCAACTTTACCATGGTCCACGAGCTAAATGGTGCAATACTGCAAATGGTGCAGTTGAACTATCACTAGTTTCCACAAAAAGGGTCCAATATTAAATAAAACAATATATATAGATACATTCATGCGCTGACTGCCCCTACATTAGTTTAAATCCTGCTGTCGCTATTAATCTATAACTTTCCTTCAGCAGCTCCACTTTTTAGTTTACAAATTCTAAGACAAAGTCCGTCTATCTTACTACAATTTGCTAAATGTTGTATGTATGCAAATATCAGGTTCATACTGACAGCTCAAGATAATATTCAAGCACTTTTCAAGAACTTTCAAGAACATTCAATTGGGATTTTAAGCACAGTAAGAAACGGACTTTTTAATCTTTAGTAAGGATTTCTTTTTGTTATTTGTAATAGAAACAAAAAATTGTCTGTGGCAATATAAAAAAATACTTAGTTTTTTTTATCTCTATATTTATCCTCCTGATTTGCAGGAAAGCAAAATTCTTTTTGTTTACATAAAATCGGATGTCTGATTTTAACGAAAGTTGCCTCAAGTAGACAAAGATGGAACGAGTTGCGTGCCACAGCAAGAATTTTGTCATTATAAACATTATAATGACAAAGGTTTTAAAGTTAAGCTGGAAAGTCTAACTTGAAGCTCTCTCACCACTGCTCTAAATGTAAAGTCAATCAGCGTAAAAAAATCGCAAAGAAAATTATTGATAAACAGCAGTGTATTTAGGGGGGTCATTGTGCCGTGTCCTCCCTTAGAGAAAATCAGAGACAGATTAAAAGTAAAAACCGTTTTTATACAAATTTTTCCGCTAAGCATATTTAAATCTGGTTGTATGGTCTCCCTGCTTGATATTATTTTTGTGGTTTGCTTTATTTTTCTTTCCTAAATTTTCCTCGGATCGACTTTATTTTTAGAACAGAAATAACAGCGTTTTCTCAAGTTAGACTTTGCAACTTAATTTTTCAGTACAAATGTTCAAGCATTATAAAGAAGTCACTTGCACAAAAATATTCATTGAGGAGGTATTCAAGCTTTTATCGAAAATCATGTGGTAAGCTATAAAAGGTTTTTTTTAACATTAGGTCTGCGCACGGCAATTCTATGCCACAATTATTAAAAATTTAAAAGTATCCACTCCAAGTAAAAAACATACATAGGACTGGCCTTCTTGGCTTATTTTTACTACTTTAAGTTGCTTATTTTTTAATACTGCATTGCCTGGATTAGATGCTGTCAGTGATGTATCACGCCAGCAACTTTTTTATTTTATCCAAAACTGTCCGAGTTTGTGCTCCATGAAATGTTCTCTGTGTAAAGTCCAATGTATTTAAAAATTCAATACAAAGTAATCTCGTACTTATGCAATGGCGCCGCATTTGCAATGGGAGGGAGGAATGAGACCCCATCTGTCCATGCATGAATGAAAACGCCCAAAAGCGTTTAAAATTTAGTATTTTTTTACAAGCAATTGATATCCATCGAACAAACCATA
The DNA here is from genome assembly GCA_963680785.1 of Diplosoma virens. Classification (NCBI taxonomy): domain Eukaryota; kingdom Metazoa; phylum Chordata; class Ascidiacea; order Aplousobranchia; family Didemnidae; genus Diplosoma; species Diplosoma virens. The sequence continues at coordinate 60,027,139 of OY796881.1, read as the reverse complement.
ATCTGGATCTAGAGCAATGCTCTGCAACGTGGAAAAACAACAAACTTACTCTTTGAAAATGAAAAGAATTATGTTTCTTTGAAAAAGCAAGCAATATGCTTAAAAAATTGATTGTACTTGTCCTTGTGTAATGTTAAAACCTTTTTTTGGTCTTTACTAAGTTTCGAACGCTTTCTTGTGAGGTAAGCTTTATTTAAGAGACATAAAATTCTACGAATTTCCATCTAACAAATAAATTAAAAAATTTTTATCAGTTCTCTCTCACGCTTGATTTGTACGCGATATGCACAAATTGATAACTTTACATAAAGAAAAAAAGATATCATTTATTTTTAGCGTTTGAATTTAAATTTTTTGGCTTTTTATGACAGCCAAATGAAATTTTAGATAAAAGAAAGCGTTCAAAATTTACCTCTTCACCTCAGTCCAAATGTGCCCCCAATTTTTGCAATAAACGCTAAAAGGTAGCCGAGCATTAGTCAAGAGTACCACCTATAGCCAAAAAGGGTGTCGCTCCTAGTTGTAAAAGCTTAGATGGTTGGATGTTTGAAAAAACTAGTAAGTTGTCCGTTGGAAAGGGACGGAGTCATCCAATAACTACTATCAAAGCGTCATCAACACTATTTATAAAGCAAGTACTGTACATGCGCTGCGACAACAAACGAGTTCGCAGTACTCAGCTGTTGATTTTCTTTAAAAGAACTTAAAAATAACTTAAAACAAAAACTAAATATTTTTTGCATTTGATCTTTCAATAATGCAATAAAAATCTTACTTTAAAAAAAAAGTTTATTATGAATATTTAATACGTAATGGACGAAAAAATAAAATATTGATTGATTAATTGGGAAAATTTTTTCACTTTAAAATAGATAGTTATTCTTTCGGATTTTTTATTACTTTTGACCGCATTTTGCTTATTGCATTTTAACATACATGATTTGATCTAATCTATTTTCTTTGTGATAACTAATAACTGGGTTACGTTGTTCAATTAACGAGAACGCTCAATCGAAGTTCGATTTGGAGTATATTGAACGCTATTTCGTAATTCTAAAACAAACACAAAAAGTAAAAAAAACACAACAATGAAGAATTTAAAATTACCAACTTACGAGAACTGTTTCCAACGCAGCCCCAAATTTAGATCAGAACAAATAATAACTAACAATTTTGAAACAGTAAGAATAAATTTATAACTAGATTCAACCACTATAACTTCAAAGATGCTTTTTTAGTTACTGCTGCGCGTATCTCAGCGAGTCTATAGTCGTAATCAATTTAATTTTCAAGTTGTTGATGAAAGAAAATTACACGTTTTTAATTGAGCTTGCAGAAAAGAATAATTTGAGAAGACGCGATCTAGTTAGAAACACACAAAGCGTGCGTTCAAATCTTTGCCAATTCGTTCAATAAGAACCAAATCAATATATTAATTCAATAAAATAATTAAAAAAATAGTTTTAACTTCTTAACTATAAGTTAAAAGTAATTTTTGCAAAAAATCAGCTTTTAAATAAAAGAAGCGTCGGAATTTTAAAGCAGGGGCGTCCAACCCGTGGCCCGCGTAAAGGTTTTGAATAGCCGGCGCAATTTTTTCCTAAATGGCGTAGGTTTATTATGCGTACCGATTTTTGGGCTCTGTCCCACCCATTTTGGCAGAAATTCAAGACAGATTCTACGTGCCTCTCTCCCTTGTTTTTTTCCAAGATCGCTAGTTTTCAAAAGCGAAAATCATGAAATCCGAGACTGAAATAAAGTAAAGTCCTTTATTCCTTTTTCTTTTTAGAAAACACTGCTTTTAAGAGAAGAAATTTAAAAAGTCGGAGAATGATTTGAAGTAAAGATTTTTTTAGAGGTTTCTACTTTTTTTTTAGAGATCACTACAATTTTGGGACAAAAATCGAGGTGTTTTATTGTTTGGCCCGCCAATATTTTTAATGAGTCAAAATGGCCTCGGCTCAAAAAAGGTTGGACACACCTACTTTCGTGTAATATTTCTGCAACGTCAGCATAAAAGCGCTACAGTATGCAACTCTATTGTAAAAGCACACCATTGTTTTGTGGAGTTGGAAGTAGAATAAAAATGCTTTAAAATAATAGTCAAAGTGTAGATTCTACACTGTTAAAAAAATGTGCAGCAAAAATCGAAAAAATTTTCGAAAGTAAAAACAAAATCAAAAAAAGAAATTTTGCAAAATTTCTAAAAACATCAAAAGAACCGACCGAAATAATTAAAATAAGCGCTGCAAGTTTTTTACCGTGAAGCTATTTAGAAGAACATGTCAAGATTTAAAATAAATATTTTCATAATCAAGTAAAATATCAGAAATGCTTCTCTGAAGATCAACACTTATGCTGCAAAAATTTCTTAGTACCTTATATATTTGAAGTGTAAAAAATTATATGCAAAAATTGAAAATCGTAAAAAGATTGAGGAAAAGTTATCATAAAAGCTTTTCTAAACTCACAACGTTATACTTAATAATGTCGCGCTATAGAAGTCTCTAACTTAAGATAAATGGACGTGGTCATAGGACTTTTAACCTGCTGTAATTCGTGATGACGGTGCACAAACAAAAAATTTGATAGAAAATGAATGTTGTTTTCAAACACAGCAAGAGAAAGATTGAAACCAAGAGCAAAATGAAAAATGAGCAAAATGTTAATGCCTTTGAAAAATAATTTTTTAAAAAATACGCTAACAAATTAACAAGAGTTAAAAAATTGTCGAAAAAAATGTATTACACGGAATATATTCATAAACATAACACCAATCCGAAAAAAGTGTGGCAAATAATTAATTCACTTATTCCTCGTAAAACCGTTAACTCTTTTGTTATAAACATTAACGTCGATAATAAATTTATTGATCATCCATCTGATATAGCAGAAGAATTTAATAAATATTTTGTGGAAATCGGGAATAGTTTAGATAAAAATATGGAAAATCAAAACAACACCAATTACTCTGCTTATCTCAAAAATCCAGTTTTACACTCCATTGTCCTAGAACCTCCAACGGCTAACGAAATTTTTTACATGTTACTTTCAACAAACCCGTCTAAAGCTTGTGGATGTGATAACATTAGTAATTTTTTTTTACGTATAGGAGCATTTGTTCTAGCACCCATATTAGCTGTCTATTTTGGAAAAGCTCTTGAACTTGGTATTTTTCCTCATATCTTTAAAACTGCCAAAGTGATTCCTATTTTTAAATCAGGTAATAAAGATAATATAGGAAATTATCGCCCAATTGCCTTACTTCCTAACTTATCAAAAATTTTGGAAAAATTAATAAAAAATCGCTTTATTAAATTTTTTTGTAAAAACAAGATTTTATATCCTAATCAGTACGGCTTTAGAGAAAACCACAGTGTAATCCACGCCTTGATGGACATATTAACTAATGCCTATGATGCCATAAACAACAAACATTACACCGCTTTAATATTTATGGATTTTCGTAAAGCTTTTGACACAGTCTGTCACAAAATTTTACTGGACAAATTGTATCACTATGGCATAAGAGGCCCAGCTCATTCACTAATCGAAAATTATCTCTATAGAAGACAACAATTCGTAACTATAAACAATGCATCTTCTTCATATAAAGCTATTAATATTGGCGTTCCTCAAGGCTCAATTCTTGGACCACTTCTCTTTTTAATCTATATCAATGACCTCCCCAATGCTCTTCATACCAACCCCCGTTTATTCGCTGATGATACTTGCTTGTTTATAAATCACTCTTCCTTTTCATCACTGGAACACATCTGTGCAATCGAAGTGTCTCGCCTAAAAGACTGGTGTAATGCAAACAAAATTCAAATTAACTCACAAAAATCGTTTATACTACCAATATCTCCCAAACTTAACGTACGTAGTTTAAATCTAAATCTTCCTTACAGAAATTCCAAAATAAATTCTACCCAAATATGCAAATACCTCGGAGTATTATTAGATGACAAATTAAATTTTAAACCTCACATTCTTCAACTTGAAATCAAGTTAGCTAAGGCAGTTGGAATCCTTAGCAAATTACGACATATTCTACCGTTATCTGCTCTTAGACTTCTTTACTTCTCTTTAATACACATCTGTTTCGCCATATTATTACAAACTAAAAATCTTAAAATTAGCAGACTTACATATTTATGAAATTGCTAAAATTATGCACCAGCACTCCCGAAAAGCACTGCCGAATTATCTTTCTTCCTTCTTTACTACAACCCGCCAAATTCATAACCTCCCTACCAGATCTCACTCTAATAATACTTTATATCTTCCTAAATTCTCTAGGTCCCGTTGCCAAAGATCAATAAAATTTCAAGGAACAAAAATTTGGAACTCTATCTCTATTGAACTACAAAATCAATCATTTCATAAATTTAAGATTAATTTTAAATTCTTTTTATTACAATCATACTGTTGACAACCTACTAACCTACAATCCTTGCAAATATTTGCTGTGCACTAATAACCCATTAGTTTTTTCGGTGACTGCTTGACTTGATGACCTTAACCGGTCCCTTCGCAGTCTCCGTCGAGATTGTCACTTTTTTTCATTACTATTTATTCTATTTATTTATCTTCATTTATTTATCTTATTATTATTATTATTTTTATTATTGTTATTTATTTATTTATTTATTTATTTATTTATTTATTTTCTTATTTTATTGTATTTATAAATGTGTTACCAATTGTCGTACACTGTTGTTTTGTCGAATAAGTATATTAACTGTGTTTCTTTTTACGTTTTTTGTTTCCACAATCCTCGTAAATAAATTGGTCTGTCTGTCTGTCTGTCTGTCTGTCTGTCGAGCCAACGACCACAATCCCGAGAATAAAACAAAGCTTAAATGAGTTAAGGTTAAAGCAAATTTAAACATTCGCTTATTTCTAAAGAAATAAAAACACTTATCGTTTTTATATTTGAAGGAAAGACCTTTTTATAGTCTTTATTTAAATATGAAGATCAAAAATAAAATTTTTATAAGATACTATTTTTACAATTTTACTTTTAATAAAAACAACTTCGCATGCCGCCAGCTGTTCTGGTTCAGCTTGTTGTAAATTGCTTGCTGTAAATGTAGTCAGCTTGACTGTGGCAGCAATGGTTGAGTTGTGCATAACTTTTTGCAAACTACTTATGGACTTCTAAATAGTTCGAGGCGGACTTAAACAAAGCAGTGATTGAAACTATCAGCGTCCTAGATCATTGAGGCAAAACTAATCTTGTAGCTCAACAGCCAACTTTTCCTTTGAGTAAACCAGACATCACCGAGAAGTAGCACATGCGCTCTATAAAAAATGGTAAAAAACAGTGAAAGCTATGAACTTAAACAATGGGAGCTCCTGATGGGAGCTGCGTCTATTAATATTATTGAAAACCAACTTAAAGATGAACTTAATAATATTTGATAAAGATGAACTTAATAATAATATTAGATGAACTTAATAATATTGTCTATTAATATTATTGAAAACCAACTTAAAGATGAACTTAATAATATTTGCAATTGGATATCTGCAAACAATTTAACGCTAAATTCAAAAAATCGCAAATATTAATTATTTCATTAAACCTCAAGTCTTTAAATGTTGATTCAAATATTCAAAATCCAGCTGGTGAGATTAAATCGGCTTATAAGGCAAAATATTTGGGAAATATATTTTATAATCGATTAAACTTTCATGAGCATATAAAAATTCTTGAAGCGAAAATAGCTCGATCAGTTGGAATTCTAAATAAACCGAAATACTTTTTCCCGGCTCGGCTTCATTGAAGTTATATTATTTACTTATCCATTCCCGTTTTAATTATGGTCTTGTAGTTTGGGGAAGCACTTATTCCACATATCTTAACAAACTAAAATTGCTTTAAAATAAAGCAATTGAAGTGCTTAGTTCTAAATGTACCTAGGTCACATAATGTCATTTTGAGAAAATGAGGTTTAAAGTTTTCAAAAACCCTACTTCTACAATAAAAATACGCTAAAATTTCAAACCTCTGTGCTATTCAAAAAGTAATTTCCTAAAAATATTTTTTGTCAAAATTATTTGGTTAAACACGGATCTAAAATGCCTTATTGGTGAAGGCACCCAATCAATGAAACATAATATTCACAAATTCAATTTATATTCAACATTGTAATAATAATATACGACAAGCGCCTGTTTCGATCTTGTTTGATCTCGTCAGGTATATATAATTACGATTACAAGTAGAAAAATCGCTGTAAATTTGGAATTGATAACATGTCGAAATAGTTCATTGCGGTAAAATTTGATGAAAAGCCAAAGAAATCAACGAGAATATAATGAACTATGAGAATTCCAATGCAACTCTTTTCTTAACGTTATCATACGTTATCAGCTTCAAATTTTACTGCCATAATGAATGGATTCGACGTTTTATCAACTTTAAATTTCTTCAATGGATTCGACGTGTTATCAGCTTCAATGAATTCGACGTGTTATCAACTTCTAATTTCAATTTTCAGCAATCTTTTCAAATAACTTCCCACTTCTTAGCACAATTTGGTTAATAATTCGATCTAGGTTACTTAGACAAAGTCATTCTGTTATTCTACTATTTCGCTGGCGTCCGAATTCTTCTTATTAATTTGCCTTTTAATTTTAATAGTTAGAATTCCAAATTTTCAAAAGAGTTGCATTGGAATTCTCATAGTTCATTATATTCTCGTTGATTTCTTTGGCTTTTCATCAAATTTTACCGCAATGAACTATTTCGACATGTTATCAATTCCAAATTTACAGCGATTTTTCTACTTGTAATCGTAATTATATATACCTGACGAGATCAAACAAGATCGAAACAGGCGCTTGTCGTATATTATTATTACAATGTTGAATATAAATTGAATTTGTGAATATTATGTTTCATTGATTGGGTGCCTTCACCAATAAGGCATTTTAGATCCGTGTTTAACCAAATAATTGGCCCAGATGGTAGGTGCTTTCACGCAGCCTGGGCCGTGAGTAAGTCTGCTCATTGATTTTAAAATGACAGACCGAAACCGAACCTACCAAAACAAAAGGGTATCCACCCATTCCGATGTTCAGTGTGGGTCTGTTAATCGGCAAACGTCCTTTTCAGGACGGGGCAATGTCAGGATAAAACTGCCCTTTTCAGGGCACATTGCCAACAAGTTCCGAAGACCCACTATTCTTCAGCTGAACATCGAAGGCCTCACTGCAAGCAAGATGAATGTTCTTCATCACCTCGCTATGCAGTCTGAGGCACTCGTCATCCTACTGCAGGAGACCCACTGCACTGATGCAGAGAAGTTGGTGCTACCACACTACCAACTAGCTGGGTCTTCTTTAAGCAGGAAGCATGGCCTTGCCACGTTTGTTCACGAGCGACTGAGATACACGCTTTTGGACCAATCTCCACCGACATCGGAGATCGAGTGGCTGTGTGTGGACGTTGATGGCTATAAAATAGTCAACGTCTACAAACCACCGCCAACGCGATTGCAAACCCTGGATCTCCCAGTGTTTCCTCACCCCTGTCTGTACGCTGGCGATTTTAACTGTCGTCATGCTGACTGGGGTTATGATGACAACAGTCCGGATGGTGAGTGCTTGGCTGGATGGGCAAGTATTAATTGTCTTGCCCTCCTATATAATGCCAAGGACGCTGCCAGTTTTTATTCCGGCCGCTGGAACACTGGCACCAATCCAGACCTAGCTTTCGCTAGCGTAGGTCCAAACAGTCGCTTACCGGATAGACGTGTCCTTGAGAAGTTTCCCAGGTCACAACATCGACCCTCGCTTATTACACCACCAAGGTTTGCTATGGCAGTGCCAAGCATGCCTGTTAAGCGATGGAACTTCCGCAAGGCCAATTGGAGTCACTACATTGCTTTGACGAATAAATTCGCAAAGACTTTGTTGCCGCCTGATTCACTTGATGTGGATGCGGCTTACCAGGACTTCTGTAACATCATTAAGAAAGCAGCCAAAAAGACTATCCCACGCGGGTATCGAAATAACTATATTCCGTGTTGGGATGCAGAGTGTGAATCCCTCTATAAAACCATTTTGCAGTCTCCTCAGGGAGACGACTCAAGTTTGGCTGCTACAGCTCTGCTTGCCAAGCTTGACAGAAAACGGAGGGATCGATGGTCCAAAGCAGTTCGGAGCATTGACTTCTCACACTCTAGTCGAAAAGCGTGGAGTATTTTGAACAACCTTACTGGTAGGTCACGACACTCTCCTCGTCATTGTCCCGTTTCAGTCGATGCTATTGCATCTCAGCTGGTTAGAAATGGGAAATACGAGGCTGTTGATCGCAAGTCATCTCGACTTGTCTTTCAAGAAGTGTCTGACTTTTGGAGGGCCACAACACCAGACGCAGTAAATATCTCTGACAATTTTTCACAGAGAGAATTTGCTGCTGCCCTTCAACATTTAAAACCAGGTAAAGCTCCGGGTCCTGATTCCATCTGCCCCGAGCTTATACTCCATGCTGGAGCTGCTTTGAAGTCCTGGTTACGTGACTTCCTTTCTTCCTGTTTGCGCCGACTCAAAATTCCCAAGATCTGGAGAAGAGCGCTTGTTGTCGCGATCCCAAAACCAGCAAAGCCCGTGGGGGACCCAAAGAGTTATCGACCGATATCTCTGCTCTGTGTCCCCTACAAGATCCTCGAGAGGCTTATCTACGCCCGCGTTGAACCATTAATCGATCTACTGCTCCCTAAAGAGCAGGCTGGGTTCCGACGCGGGAAGTCAACCGTAGATCAAGCTGTTCTGCTAACCCAGAACATCGAGGATTCTTTCGAGGCTAAAAAGAAGGCCGGTGCCGTATTTATCGATCTGACAGCTGCTTATGACACTGTCTGGCACCGTGGCCTTACCTGCAAGCTGCTGAGACTACTTCCGGATAAGCACATGGTCAAAATGATTATGGAGCTTGACCGAAATCCAAGTTTCGCCCTTACCACCGGTGACAGCAAGCAAAGCAGGCTACGCCGTCTTAAAAACGGCGTTCCTCAGGGATCGGTCTTGGCTCCCCTCCTATTTAACATCTATACGTACGATCTTCCTTCCATGATTTCCAGAAAGTTTGCTTATGCTGATGATTTAGCATTGTTGCACTCTTCTGGAAACTGGAAGGACTTGGAGGGGACCTTAAGCCAAGACATGTCCACACTGTCAGCGTATCTCCAGACTTGGAGGTTGAAGCTCAGTCACACTAAGACGGTGACGGCAGCCTTTCACTTAAACAACCGAGAGGCCAAACGTGAGCTAAAGGTCTACAAATATAGTAGACTTTTACCGTTCTGTCCAACCCCTACATACCTTGGGGTAAAACTGGACAGATCGCTCACGTTTCGTCACCATTTAGTGGCTTTGCGCAAAAAACTATCATCGCGCGTCACACTGTTGAGACGACTCGTGGGCTCGGGATGGGGTGCTGGTGCTAAAACACTACGCATAGCCACCTTGTCTCTGGTCTACTCAACAGCTGAGTACTGTGCGCCAGTCTGGCGTCGCAGTGCTCACACTCGCCTCATTGACAGTGTCTTGAATGACGCCTTGCGCATAGTTACTGGATGCCTGCGTCCCACTCCAACGGACCACCTACCTGTACTTTCAGGCATCCAGCCAGCTGAGCTTCGCCGACTGGGAGCGACACTCTCCTTGGCTTACCGTGGATCTCTGGACCCCGATCATATTTTGCATGGTCTGTTAAATGGGTCCTCAGATACTCGCCAAGTGAGACTAAGATCCAGACGCCCGTTTGTGCCAGGTGCGCGGAATCTCTTGGACAATCTTGCCAGACTTGGCATCCGCGCCTCTGAATGGACAAATCATAAATGGAACGCGGAGTACTGTGAAAGTGCTTCCAGGCTCCGTGCTTTTGTGCCCGGGACCAGTGTCAGGCCTGTTGGGATGGGCTTACCCCGAGCAGCTTGGGTTAAGCTCAACCGCCTGCGGACTGGTGTTGGGCGATTCCTTTCGTCCATGCACAAATGGGGTCTCGCTCCTTCACCGAATTGCGAGTGTGGTGCCTCAGAGCAAACCGCAGACCATGTACTAACAATGTGCCCATACATCGGGCACCACATGGAGCACGCGGTCTGACGGTTTTGGATGACGAAACTCGATGCTGGCTTAATAACATCACTGCCAGCATCTGATCCAGGCAGTGCAGCAGTCTGGGGTAGTAAAAGGATAAACCCTCGGCCCCAGTTCTGTTTGTGTCTGGCCTGGAGTGGATGCCCTTCAAACGATGACGACGACGAACCAAATAATTTTGTATACTTGTGATACGAAGCACGAGATCCCTTTTCATTTATGTTACATAATTTGTCACGCTACTAAATAAGCTTCGATAACGCAAAGCTTTGCCTTTTAATCATTATTCCAATATTTTTTGTCAGAATATTTCTGGCGAGTAAACAAACAATTTTTTCGACTTATCTCATTTTTTCGAAAATGTAACTTAGATACTTTTAGAAATAGGGCCTTCAATTCGTATTGTTGCCTCTTCTCATATGTCAGCTCACTCGAAACCGTTATACAATAAAACAAATATTTTGCCCTTGCCTAAATTGTTTGAGTTTGAAACAGCTAAAATTGTTTATTTGTATAAACTTAATTTATTACCTAAGATTTTTGATAACTACTTTTTATATCCTAAATCTTGACATTCTCGTACCACAAGATTTTCACTAAAAAATCACCTTACCATTCCTCTGTAGTAATCGAACTCAAAGATTAATCACATATATAGGACAAAAAATTTGGAAATCTATCAGTCACAATTTGGGAACAATACATTTAATAAATTTAAAAAACATTATAAATCAGTTCTAGTTCTTAGTGATTAAATTCTTATAATTCTTACATTTTCTAATTATAGACCTTATTTTATTTTTTCTTCATTGCTTGGTTTGTCTTTACTTATTCCACATGTTATTTTGTTGTTTTGTATTGCTTTGTTGTTTTTTTGTTGTTGTTTTTCATTTTTTGTAAACATATTCAATTTTAATACTGTCACTTTGCTGTATATTTCTATACTTTACAAAATGATTGGTTGACTCGAAGACCTCACGTTCCCTTCGCAATCACCTTGTTGCAATTTGATGTGTTTATACTAGTATTTATATTGCCTACTATATTTATCCATTTTGTTATTGCAACGAAATAAACTAAATTGATTGATTGATTGAAAAAAAACAAAGAATTTAAATTTTTTCTGTAAATTGCTTTCTTTTTAAAGTTTTTAGTCCAAAAAATTATGATATTATGATATTTGAAATTTTGATATCAATTCTGACATCATGTATATGTACAAAATTTTTGAATTTAAAGATTTTAATACGCTTTGAGCCTGTTATAAAAAAACGTACATTCAACGAAATACTACCACTTGATGAAGTAGCTACACCTTCAATTTGATTGTCCATTGTGATTTTTTTTGCAATACTTGTAAGAACAAGTTGCAAGCTAATAAACTTAAGTCCAAGTCGTACTGTGTCACACAAAACAATTTTATATGAACAATGAGCTTGCAACACTTGGTTAAAACCTTGTTAGACAATAATGGGTTCATGAAATGCTGCTATAATAATTTCGCTTTTTTCACAGTTTAAAAAAAATAACTACCGCACTTGATGCAAAACTTTTTACAAGTATTAAAAATTGCGCGAACAACTTCGTTACAGTATATCTATAAAAATTATGGCGTAGGGAAACCTGATTGCACTCGCGGGTTGCATAAAGTTTTGGGGGCAATGCAGCTTTTCCTAAATTTTATTGACGGTTTCCCGAAGTCTGATGATGTTGCATTGCTGAAGTTGTGACATAATGCAACAAATTTATGTCTCAAAAAACTAGTGATGGCTAAAAATGGTCAGCACTTTGAAGATGTCTCTAAATTCACCATTTTTATTCAAAAAAACTAGTGGTGATGAGGCACTGGTTTATTTTAAAGTTTTTGATATGCTTCTTACCATCACACACAGGCCATATTAAAGTAGCTTGGGATCCGCATTTGACCCGTGGGCTGCAGGTTTCCGACCCCTGGGATATTGGATTTATTTATCCACAAGTGCTAGAAGCAAATTGTTATAGAAAGCATGGTGAAACTTTAACCTCGAGCAAATATCAAAATCGAACGTCTTGTTGAGCAGGTTTTTGGTATTTAAAACAAGCAAAGTTGCGGAGGGTAGATGGTTTTGATGAAGTTATGTGATATCGTGCAATCGATATAACTTGAACAAGCAAAAGAGAAAAAGTTGCTTAAATTCGCCGTTGTTCAATATTTAGAATAAAAACTTTTTAAACTTTGGCTTTGTTTTGAACTCTACTTCAGTTTTTTTAATGCTTTTACAATGACTGTTTCTAAACTTTACATTTTTTTTAAATAAACGCGTGTAAATGCCAGGGATGCGTCATCCCCACAAAGCTCGGACACGAGAAATCTACTATTGCAAAAGCACAAGTATACATACTGAACTAATTACTCGAAAAATTAAACAAATAAAATGAATTTCGGACACCAGTTATGCTTTATATTTGAAGAGCCCATTTCCAAAACCCCATAAGTGCTACGTTAAGAAAAAATGAGTTATGCACGGCATTGGGTAGTGTTCCATCATATACATTTACCATCCAATGTTTTGTTTCCAAAACAATTTCTATCCGCTTCAAAAATAACAACAAAAGTAACGTTTGTTTCCAAAACCCCATAGAAGTCATTACTTTTATTTTTTTCCAAAACCCGTTGCATCCACATTGACCAATAACAATGCGCGGTTTTTCAGGTGACTTATCAGCTGATCTTTGAAGCGAGTAATCTGGACTTTTGCAGAGCTAGCAGTTGCTGCATTAGTTGGAGAGGAGAAGAGTTTAGCTATTGAAACAAAGCAAAGTTTTTATAAGCTATAAGCAATGAATGTTGAAGTTAGTGAGCTTGCAGTTGTTAATCTGCAAAATCCTAGAAAAAGGAAATGAATGAAGTTACCTGTAAGAAAAAAAGCCAAACGTGCCCTATATTCTGGCGAAGGTAAGCTCTATAATGATAAAAATTAAACGTTTTTTTCAGTAAAATAAATTTTGGTTAATTTGGTTGTGATCAATGGCGGGTGTAATGTGTATGGTCAGTTAAGCAAAGCCCCCTTCCGTACAAAAGAACCCTTATTTTTCGGATTGCAGTATGAACAACAGCAATAAAAATCTTTTCTACTTTGTAGTTGCTTGAGTCATTATGATATTTTTGTGGTACATAAAACTTTTTTCTGCTTGAAAAGCAATATTATCTTTGGAGGGGGAACTTGCACGCTTATGGTGTGATCCCCTCCCCCTTGACACTTCTTTTTTTTTAATATTTAGGGATGCAATTTTTTTGAAATATTTAGGGGGATTTCTCCTTTTGCTTCCTAGGTAGGCCTTTGTTATAAATTGGGTTGCTTTTTTATTCCTGTGTGGCTTTGTCGTGTATTTTTATTGTTAAACAATAAATAATTAGAGTAAATTTTGTTGAATGTATGATTTTCGCAAGTTTTTTTTTTTCAAAACCCCGTATATCCACGAATTCAAGTTCACAAAAATAAAATAAGAAATTATTGGTAAACAGCAGATTTCAGCAAACACACTAATTTCAGAAATAAAATAAGATGACATTTAACAAACCAGAGTCTTGTAATAGTTTTTCATGATTTTTGCAAAAGTAGCTAAAGTGGATAAACGGGGTTTTAAAAACAAGCTCTTGATTTGTCATAAGATATAATGTATGTAAATTTGGCATTTCTTGAAAACTTTTATTTCGGGATTAATTGGGGTAACAAAATTTTTTATCTTTTAAACAAGGGCTGTCCAACTTGGGGGCCCCTTTAATGTTTTTATGCGACCTACTGCTAACTCAAATTTTTTAGTTATATTTTCATAACTGTATAGAATTTGATGTCATTGCTGTCATAGTAACATATAGGGAAGCAAAGTGAATATGTCAGTTACTTACTGCGTCGAGTGACGTCCTATAAGACGCTCGCCCCAAGCATCGTTTTCAGTATTCACATTGTTTTGCGATTGATATTTATTTATAAATATTTTTTAAAATATCAAGTAATAGTTGTCAATGACTTCAGTTACTGTAAAGATAGCAGCTTTGAATCAATCCGGAGTAATGTGGAATAAGATTACAGTAGAGCAGCGATGCTGCTAGGGAAAAAAAAAGGAAACGTGTACATTTATTAGGAGGGTGGAAAAGGAATGAGACATTTTTAGAGATTCTAGATCCAACTTAAGAAATTAATATATGGCCAAGATGTAGAGTTGCACCGTTAGCCAAGTAGAGTGTCGGCGAAGCTCAGCTGGCTGGATGCCTGAAAGTATGGGTAAGTGGTTCGTTGGAGCGGAACGCAAACATCCAGTGACAGTAACCAATTAAGGCATCATTCAAAACACTCTCTATGAAGCGAGTATGAATGCTGCAACACCAGACTGGTGCACAATATTCAGCTGTTATTTAGAATATAAATAGGGCAGTTGTGCGCAGTGTTTTGGCACTAGCACTTCATTCTAAGCCTGCCAATTTCCTTGATAATGTGAGGCGCTAAGATAGTTGTTTGCGCAATACCACGAGATGGGGATGGAACGTAAGCAATCTGTCCCTCTTTACCACGAAATAAGTAGGGTTGAGTAAAATGGTAAAATTCTAATGCTGTTCTAAATATTTAGCTTATGTTTGGCTTCACGGTTACGTAAATGAAAGGCTACCGTCACCGTCTTAGTTTGATTGAGCTTCAGATTCCAACTCTGAAATTTAGTAAAATAGTGGTCATGTCTTGAATTAAAAGTCCCTTCAAAGACCTTTCACTTTCCAGAGCCGTGCAAAAATGCTAGATTGTCTGGGTAGTTAAAGTTTTTGCAAATCTTTTAGGGAGATTTAGACGTACATATAGAGGTTGAAAAAGAGGGGAGCCAAGACTGATCCCTGAGGAACGCCAAGATTTGCTTGCTGTCATCGGTAGTAAGGGTAAAACTTCAGTTTCGGACAAGCTCCATGATCATTCTAACTATGTGCTTATTTGGCAGAAGTATCAAGCAGCTTGCAAGTAAGGCCACGGTGCCAGACAGAGTCATATGCTGCCGTCAGATTGTAACCACAAATCGACAAAAAAACTTTTGATGTTTTTTGTCAATAAATTGACTTATCCACGATTGACTTTCCACGTCGAAACCCCACCTGCTCTCTTGGAGTAATGGGTCAAAAATTCGTTTCAACGCATGCTTAGTAACCCTCTCGAAGATTTTGTAGGAGACACAGAGAAGAGATAAAGGTGGATAACTCTTTGGATCCCCCACGGTTTTCATCGACTATGGAATCGCGACTAAAAACCTTCTTCTCCAGATCTTGGGAATTTGAGTTATTGCCAGCAGAAAGAAAGGAACTCACGTAATTTGGACATCAAAGTAGCTCAGCTTGGAAATTTTTAGTATTAATTACGTAATCAGTCAAGAGTTTTTCGGCGACCTCCTAAAGATATTTTTAGGACATGGTTGTGCCAAAAAAATAGGTTATTTGCCTGAACATTTAAGATTTAAGTTCCTTCATCCCCTGAATCCTATCACAAAAGCTCTAGCAAGCACGTCAATCGAAGGCTCCCATCCAAAATCAAATTCATTAAGACTTATAAAACCTAAAAAACTGGTTTATCTATAAATAAACAAATTTCGAAATTTTAATGTTAAGGAAAAAGTTTTTCATAAACAAAACATTTTTTGTGTTGGCAGCGTAGTCGAGTGGTTTGAGCGTGATGCTTGTGATAGTTTACGGCACTTTCCCCTGCTTGGTGGTTTTGGCAAGAAGTTTTAAATTCTAGTCATATCTCTACAAAACTAAAAAACAAAATAACAAATTTGAACTGCACAGCAATATCTTAGTCTTATCGGAAGCAAGTCGTGGTAATTGCTTGCCCTATGTATAGGCATAAATATTTCCAAAGAAGCAAACCTGGACACTTGTTCCAATTTCGTAACTTTGTTCCATTAAAAGTGGTGTTCTGTAAAAAAAAAGTCTTCTCTTCAAATCTGTCTCGGATTTCGTAATTTTCGTACCTAAAACGTAGTGTTCTCTGAAAAAGGAGGTCCTTACTTTGAATCTATCCTGGATTTCTGGCAAACTGGCCGGGACAAAGACCAAAAAATCCGGATGTATGGTAAGCTTACCTATTCGTAGCGTCTCCGACACTTTTCTGCGAGTCAGCAGGATAAATATAGAGATAAAATTTTAAAATATTTTTTTAGCTCAAAAAGAGTTAGTTAAATGTGAAGGAATGCTTCAAATTACCTTTTTTTATTTAAGTATAGTGCTGTTTTGTTTGTTATTAATTGAAATTAGTACTTTAAAAAATTTGTGCCTCACCAACCACAAGCTTCACGGCACATCACCGGTTACTTGTTATTTTTTACAATAAAGTTTAGCATATACGTTGTTGTTGGTTTTTTGAACGCTCCTACATAATGCAAAATTACAAAATAAGCTTTTTAATGCCGAGCCAACAATGAGTCCATTACCATGGTTAGAAGTTATCTTATAATAAAAAATAACAACATACAACAACATCAAACAAAAATAACAACATAGTAAGCGCAATAGCGCCATGTTTTGTCAGTAATACCAGAACGATCCATTTTGTTACAATGCTTTTACATGTATAACTTATGAGGTTTACAAACTGCTTGATCAGAGATTGTGAACATTTTTAAGTAGCAAAAACTCTTTTTTTTGTGTACTTGGTCTTCTTTGATTTCAAACTTTGTATTGCTCTTTATTCGTTTTTAAACCCTTCAGATAAAAAAGCGTTTGAAAAAAAATTCTTTACTTTGATTGACTGCTGCAAAGTTCTTTAGCCTTCCGTAAACGCTAAAAAAGTTGTGAAGTACCAGTTTATTGCGCTAATGAATTTTTGTATATGTAGCCGTAAGTCTATGCAACTTTTTTCAACAGAGTGGATTTTACACTCCAAACTATTCCGACTTTGAAGAGTTTATGTTTTTGTTGTAGCGAATTGTTTTCTTCACTTAGACTAGAAGGACAAAGACGAAGGCATTTTTAAAAATCGATTGTCAAGTGGTTACATCCCAACCCGCTTCAAAAGATGCTAATAATGCAGAGATTTCTATTAGAGCGTCGCAACGCCCTGGTGCGTCATTTTTAGACTAGAGGACATCCAAATATAGTACGATAAACATATTAAACCAGAGGTCATAAAACTTTTTTTGAAAAAAATGCCACGATTGTTTAGTCGGAAGAGATTTTTGCAACTTCAATTCCGATACAGCCAAGTCTTAAAAACGACTGCGACTTCATAACACTGTCTACAACTATAGAGGCGCAGCTAATTTTCTTTGTGTGAAAACCACAAATAAAAAATTGTTCAATTACTTTAAAATTTCAACTTTTTTTTTTTCACGTAGTCAACGACAACGTAAATCGTTTTACATTATTCAACATTCTCCTACTTATTCTACATACGTTCTACATTCTCCTATCTATCTTTCTGTAAAAACTTATGGAACCCAACAACCACTCTTTCTAACCCTTCTACCTATCTTGACCCAATTTTTACCTCAAATCCAAATGTCCTTACTCAAACTTTCTCAACCTCTCCATTAATAACTCAAACTGAAATCCGTGAAGCTATAACAAACCCTAAATATAAATTCTGCCCCTGGCCTCGACGGTTTAACCCGAAGCTTTTATAATTCTTTTCCCTTGTTAACCCCAATCCTATGCCAAACCTTCAATAACTCCTACCTTCAAAAACATCTTACTTCTTCCCAATCCCGCGCATTAATTAAATTAATCCCAAACAAAACCAACCCTACTTCTGTCAAAGATTGGCGCCCTGTCTCTCTTCTAAATACCGACTACAAAATTCTATTTTCTATTATCTCTTCCAGACTGAAACCTATTCTCAACTCGACAATTTTCCTAGAACAACAATGTGGTCTCCCAAACAGGCAGATCTTTAATAACCACCTAAACATCCTCTCTGCTATCCACTTTACAAATGATTTCGTTCAACCCCTAGCTATACTTGAAATCGACTTTTATAAAGCCTTCGATACTATATCTCACAAATTTATTCTTTCTACCGCCTCCAAATTAGGAATTTTAGTTATTCTTCTAAACTGGATTCGAATCTTTCTTACTGACTTATCAGCCCAACTTAACCTAAATGGCTATCTTTCCGATCCCATTTCCGTTAAATTCGTCAAGGATGCCCTCTTAGCATGCTCTTATTCTTAATTGGCATTGAACCTCTAACAAAAAAAATATTAACTTTATCTAAAATCCAAGGAATCTCCATTGGTACCTACTCACTTAAAGTCAGTCATTACGCCGATGACCTGACCCTTTTTATATCATCCCCCCAATCCTTTTCTGCAGTTCGTGAGATAATTGAAGAGTTTTCCTCTTATTCAGATCTCAAATTTAATCATTCCAAAACCTCTGTAATCTCTAACTCCCCAACTTTATTATCATCTTTTCGCTCTATATTTCCCCAGGCAAAACTCTTACCTCTACTAAAATCCTTGAAATAACTTTTTCTTTTCATAAAGAAGATCTGTCTAAAAACTGGGACGACCTTATTCGTTCACTCCCCCACACCTCTTTGGCCATTCTAAATCCTAGAGACTCCCTTTATTCAAAAACTATTTCTTTAAATCAACACTTTTTACCCAGAATCCTCTTTCTCTCTCGAATCATTCTTCCCAGACCCAAACAAATTAAATCCCTAACTACTCTTCTTTTTAAATTCCTATGGAACTTCTCCCTTTTTGAACCCATTAAGAGATATACCCTTTACCTACACAAGTCAGACAGTGGCATTGCCCCCTCCAATATAGGAATCAAAACATCCACAGCTTTTTTATGGAAATTCATCTATCTTCTTAAAACCCCTAACCTTCATTCTTTCTTCTGGATGTCATATGCTATCTACAATATTGGTACTAAATTCCTACACATAAAACCTGAACTATACTCTAACTCTCAACCCCACCGTCCTAAACCCAACCCTCTCTCTCTCTTCACAAAAATATCTACTCCCCCTCAAGACATCGATAATTTAACCTTTAAATCTCTTTATCAAACCCTACTACAACCTGAACCTAACCCTATTCCTATCCTAGATACTGAAACCTCTCATACGTGGCTACGTCTAACCCTTGTAAAACCCCGTCCTTCCCTTTTCTCTAACCTGGAAAAAGAAATATCCTTCAGGACAGCCTATAAAGGCTATACATAGGGATGTTTCTTTTCCAAAAACAACATCAAACCCCGAAACCCTAACGATTTTCTTTGTAAACTCTGCTTCTTCCATTCTGATGATCCTCTCACCTTTTCTTCTCCTGTCCCTTTACCCAAAAATTAATTGAACTTTTAGAACCACTTCTTTTCCAAATTTAAAAAACTCACTTCCCTTACACAAGACACATTACTTTTTAATTACACAAACACAACTGGCGCACCCCAAATCATAACATCCAAATTAGCTTTACTAATCATACTTTCCCTATACCATATAAGAAATTATATCTCCTTCTCTAATACCCCTATCCCTACTTCCTCCATAATTGAAGAAAAATACAAAATTACAACAAAATTCAAAATCATCTTAGAGAAAAACTTCCCTGACCATTTAACGTAAATTCTCCTTTCCCTTATTTCGCCTCCCTACATTCATCCTTTTCCTTTTTGTTTCCTAGTAATAGTAACTGAAAACTCTTTTAATTTCCCCTAAGGCTTACCAAAGCTGTCATTTCAATCAATTGAAAAATATTTAAATTAATAAACAAATAATAATAATATCATTCTATTTGAATAAGGTACATGACGGTGTAAGTGGTGATTTTAAAGTGGTTAAAGGTTTTTGTTATTATTGGTAAAATTATTTGATAAATATTTAAAACAATGGCGAACCAGAAGCTTGATGAAGTAATGGAACTGTTAAACAAGGTCAGGGAAAGACAGGATAAGTATGAAAAAGATTATTTTAAAAAAGACCATGATACTGCTTCTTGTAATTGTTTTGCAGGTGAAAAAGAAAAAATGGAACAGCATCAAGAACTTATGAAATTATCTACTATTATTGATTCTATTAAAGTTGAAGTTGGACAGTTGGCAGAAATGGTGGAGAAACAGGAACAATATCTAGATGACTTAGAACAATATGGAAGATCTAATTGTCTCATATTGCATGGGAACAATATAGATCACAGGATAAGTAGCATGGATGTGGAGAAGTATGTGCTAAATATATTAAATACCAGATTAAATTTGCCTACTAGTGTTAGTGACTCTGATATTGATATTTGTCACCCTCTTCCTTCAAAAACCAACAAAAAACCAATTATTATTAAATTTGTTTGCAGGTCAATAAGGAATATGATATATTCACATAAGAAGAACCTAAAAACATTGAATGGACCCAAACTATCAATCACTGAGTCATTAACCAAAAAAAGACTAAAGATTGTGGAGGAAGCCAGAAAGGTATTTGGTTTTGGCAATGTCTGGAGCATGAAAGGTATTGTATACTGTTCATTCAAAGGTAAGAAACAAGCTATCATTAAACTATCCGATATTAGTAAGATAAGATTTTCTTCTTAATTAACTAGTAGTTTCAATAACCAAAACTAATACAATACTTGATTTAACCTTACCACAACACATCATAATTTTCTTGAAATTAACTTTAGCTTAGCTTTTTATACATCTTAAATCAATTTAAAATTTGTGTTTTATTTATTTGTATTTCTTTTTTACTTTTTGTTTATTTTGTTACATATTATTATTTATTTATTTTAATTTAATTTTTTTGTTTTATTTATATATATATAATTACTCATTTGTGCAACATAAATCTTAAATATTATGACTTTGAAAAAACTTGTCTGTAAATTTTGCCAAAAAACAATCAGAAAAGACTTTGTGCCTATTCAATGCCAAACATGTTTAGCTCACTTTCATAAAAAATGTGCTAAAATACTTAACAACCAAGCAATAACCTCAAATAATTTTTACTGTAAATGTAATTCTTATGAACATAAAAATTTCCATGTTTCACATAATTCTGGTAAAGAAAAAATTGTAAGTAGTAAATCTGAAAAATATTTTAATGCTGAAAAATTAAATTCAATTTTTGTTGATGACAGTAATTCTGAAAATAAAGAACATGATAACTTAATTGACCCAAATAGTCATCACTTTCAAGAGCAATACTTGGAAATTCACTCTACAAAATCATTGATCTTTAATAAAAAAATTTGTAATAGTTTTCTTATTATTTGTGTTAATATTAGGTCACTCTCTAATCCTTTAAATTTTAGTAAATTAGAAAGCTTTGTTTATAATCTAAACCCCAAACCAGACATAATTGCTGTAACTGAAACATGGATTCAGAATAATTCACCTGGCCCATACTGTTATCTTGAAAATTATAATTTTATCTCTAACAGCAGAAAAATTATCAAGGGTGGTGGAGTTGGTTTATATATTAAAAATTGCTATAAATTTAACCTAATTGATGAATTAACAATAATGAATGAAAAAATTTTTGAATCAATTTTTATAAAAATTCAATTACATAATGAAAATTTATTCTGTGGTAACATTTATAGATCTCCTTCTAATGATAATCGTTTAAATGAAAACTTTTTGAATAATCTTTACAACTGTATCCATAATAGTAATGAATCACTAAACAAATGTTTTATCACTGGAGACTTTAATTATGATTTATCAAATCAAGATAATGAACATGTATGCAATTTTATTGAAATGATGCTTGAAGGTCATTACTTCCCAGTTATTAACAAACCGACTCGCATCACAGATACAAGTGCAACAGTATTAGACCATATCTGGACAAATTTACACCATCAGCACATAAAATCAGGAGTCATTTTAAATCCACTTTCTGACCATCTACCAGTATATATGTGTTTTAATCTTAATAAACAGAATTTGTATAGACCTCAACAAAAAAGATCTTTTACCCCCCAAAATATAACCAAGTTTAATGAAATGTTAGAAAATATTGATATTAATGCAATACTAAATGAAACTAATACTAATTTAGCATTTAAATTATTAATGGACAGTTATAAATCTACTTTTAACTACTGCTTCCCTTTTATCAAGCAAAATATTGAAAACAAAAATAAGCAGCCATGGTTTGATAATGATCTTTATTTACTAATGCTTAAAAAAAACAAGTGTTTTAAAAAGTTTTTGAAAAATAGGAGTGTTTTAAATAAAGCAAACTTCAATAAAGAAAGAAATACATACAATCGCGCCTTACAAGAAAAAAAACAGAGTTATTTTAGACAAACATTTAAGAAATTAAGTAATAATTTAAAAGAGACCTGGAAAAATATAAACAAGCAATTAGGTAAAGTTAAATCATCTGTATGTTCTTCCATATCCATAAACAATAATTTGGTGAATGACTCTCTCCAGATTACTAATTATTTTAATGACTACTTTGTCAATGTTGCAAATAATTTAGTATCAGATTTACCCCAAACATCTCATAGTTTTCAAACATTCATGCAATCTCCCACATTGAGCACACTTTATCTCTATCCAACTAGTTTAACTGAAATAAAAAAACTAATCAGTAACCTTCAGCCTAAAAAAAGTACTGGCATTGATGAAATTCCCCCAACTATCTTAAAAAGCACACCAGACAATATATTAATAGCTCTAACACATGTGTTTAATCTTTCGTTAGCTTGTGGTGAATTTATCTCTGACTTTAAAACTGCAAAAGTAGCACCAATTCATAAAAAGGGTAGTGTAACTAATGTATGCAATTATCGCCCAATCAGCTTACTTTGCTCCATGTCAAAAATATTGGAAAAGTTAATATACAATCGTGTAGTATTATTCTTAAAAAAACAAAACTTTTTTTATAAATATCAATTTGGCTTTAGAAAAAATCACTCAACTAGTCATGCAACTTCATTATTAATTGAAAATATTGCTGAAGCTTTTGAAAATAAAGAACATGTACTAGGCATATTTCTTGATCTATCTAAAGCATTCGATACCATTGATCATAAAATTTTATTATCCAAATTATGGCATTGTGGAATTCGTGGTGTAGCGCATGATTGGTTTTGTAGCTATCTTAGTAACAGAAAACAATTAGTTGAAATAAATAATATCTGCTCCAATATTAAGTCAATAAAATATGGTGTCCCTCAGGGTTCAATTTTAGGTCCTTTACTATTCTCAATTTATGTAAATGATTTAAATAATTGCTTGACCTTAGGAAAATGCATCATGTACGCAGACGACACTAACATATTTTTAAAAAGTAATTGCTATGAAACCTTATATGAAGCTGCAAACAAGGAGTTAGTGAACATAGATAAGTGGCTTCTAGCAAATCGGCTATTTCTAAACACTGACAAAATACATTATGTGATCTTTCGCACACCCAAAACAAAGCCTCCATCAAAAAAACTGACAATTTCAATCAGAAATAAATTTATTTCTCAGCAACCAAAAACGAAATTTTTGGGAATAATATTTCATGAACATTTAAGTTGGAAATTGCATATGGACTTTGTTCTACGAAAAATCTGCGTAAGTTATGGTACTATCAAAAAAATTTCAAAACACTTTGACAAAAAAACGTTGCTTGTATTGTACAACTCCCTAATAATCAGTCATATAAGATATTGCATTACAACTTGGCATATTGGTAATAAAACCACAGCCTCAAAAATTCAACGAATCGCTAATAAATTTATACGAATGACATTTGGATTACATCACAGAGCTAACGTTACTGACATCTTGCGAAACAACAACATAATGACAATTGATCAAATAACCGAATTAGAAATAACTTGTTTTATGTATAAATATATAAAAGGCATGTTACCACCATGTTTTGATCATTTTTTTCAAAATAACCTGGTAAGCGACAATTTCACTAAATGTACAAGAAGCCAGTCCAAATTTTATCCTTCATTTTGTAGATTAAATATAACTAAACAATCTTTAAGATACAGAGGTCCTCTTGCTTGGAATAAAGTCCCATCAAGCATTAAACAGATAAAATCATATAGTAAATTTCGAACAGAATTTCAAAAGCACCTTATAGCAACGTAATTTTTAATGGTAATAGACTTTACAAATTTTAAAACATCTGCTGCTGGTTTTTATTATTACAGGTAACTCCACCTAATTGGACAAAGAAATTGAAGGTGATAAAAGCCAGATGCGACTTCAAAGGCAACATCCAGATCATTACGGCCGGTCCAGTTTGATGAAAATTCACATAATTTAATTCTTTTGCACCTATTCTTGTTTGCTATTTGTATGTTTTACGTATATAAATTTTTTGTCCAGCCATATGCTTTTGAAATGGTCCTTTTGACCCGTGGCAGGATTTCTTTTGGTGGGTTTCTTTGCCTGCCTGACCCTTTTTGGTCCAGACCCTTTTGGTCTTTGAGTTTGTTGTTTCTCCCACCCATGATTATACAACATTCTCTGAATATGGCTCGGATGTGTGTATTAATTTTCTTCTTTTCGCTTTCCTTTTCTTATTAACATCACATCGCTTTGTTCAAAGGTACGGCGACCATGCACAACTGACATTGTGCATGTAATAACGTACTTCGTTTAGTCGCTGCTTCCTTATTCACAATCTTTATTTCTACATGCACTTTGATTAATTTCAAGTTGATTGTGAGTAAAAATGAAAATAAATAAAAAAAAAAAAATAATAATAATAATAATAACAATGATTATGTTACCCAACACCTTATTAACTATAATTTACTTCCTCCCTTGATATTATATACTTCTAACTTACCGCGTAATTATAACATTCGTTTTTATTTTCTCTCTCATATTCCATTGTAAATATCGCTTTTTTTTCGCTCGCCCATAATTGTGAAAAATCTATTTCCTATTGTTATTGATTATTACTGTTGTATATTTATCTATTCTGTATTATGATTTATGTATTGATCCATTCTGTATTAGCATTATGGTACATTGATTCTATTGTTATTGATTATTCGTTTGCCCAATAATTTGTAAAAATTATATCCTATTGTTATTATTATCCTATTTTTATTTTTTTTGTTAATTGTATTTACAAATAAAATCAACACATTATTCATTCTTTATATGTAAATATTTTTTTCATCGTTTTGTATAAATTTTTTCTCTTTCTAACTCATTGTACTGTACGAGTATATCTATTATATCCAATATGTTAAATATTTTTTTGTGTGAGTAGTGTATGATTTAATCGCCTTTTCCAATTTTTTCTACTTTCCAAATAATCGCTTACCACAATCCCAAAATCATACACATCTGTTTTTATTTTTATTACGCTTGCTATATATTGTGTTGTTGACATGTGTGTTTTATAACTAAAATTATATATAAAAAAAAAAAAAACATTAATTGGAAACCGATAACACTGGATGTATATATGATATTCCATATACACAAAAAGCAGTTCCGTAATGGAACCACGAGATCAATTAAATCCTTTCTTTCTAGCAGTAATGTTCTTTTTCGGCAATACTGGTACAATTCGGGAAATTAAGTTGATTGCACGGTGCTATTTCCTTCATATTGAATGTAGATCATTCAAGAACCATTCATAAACAAGTGTATTTACCTATGGCTTGCTGATGAGTTTACCTATTTACCTAATATATTACCTATTTACCAGATTTACCTAAACCTCCAACCATCTCTACATATATGTGTTTATTCCCAAAAAGGTATCAAAGAACATCTATGATCGTCTATGATTATTTATAATCTGCTCTGGAGGTACATTTATGATTATCTTTATTTAGATATACACATCTCCAAATATATCTTTTCATTTCCCAAAGAAATATGAACGCCTGAACGGCGTTCTATAATTATCTGTGATCTGCTATGGGGATCATCTCCGATTATCTATGTTCGTATGTAACATTTCGATAGATAATCAAAGATGTATCTACAATTATCTATTGATAGCAATCTCCAGTCATAGATGATCAGATATAATTTGGGAGAAAAACAATGAAAAGTATATATGGTCGGAGATAAAATATCCAATTGGGCTGTCTCCTGTCGAGATTGTTTTCATTTTTATTCTTTTTATTCATTGTAGTTGTACATATCCTGTGTTTTACAATTTTGAAATATATATTTTTTTGTTTATCTTCTATGTATTACCTTCATAGTGCATAATAATCTCTGATAAAATAAACTTCTGTCTGTCTGAAGACACTTCATTTTTTTTGGGAACAATACTTGTTAGCGATAAATATCAAGAAACCCTGACAGATTCAAAGCAAAGACTTTTTTTTTTAGAGAGAGTCCTGCTTTTTAGGAACGAATTTTTTTCTTTTAATGAACGTCCCGATTTGCTACTACGTAAATATGGTATGCTTGTTTAGGAACGAATCTTTTTTGTTAACGAACATCCCCACTCATGACTTCAAAAAAATGGCCCCTAATGTCAATATCAAGTTGACTCATTGCTTATACTCAATGTTTGAAGTTCACTATAAATTTGAATGTGGAGTAGTGATGACGCAAGGAGAAATATAAGAAGCGTCTAATGTTTTGATCAATTTATTTTCTTTGAAAGTTTGTTGTTTAGCCACGTGTGCTGATTCAAGCTTTATTATAAAGACGCGACTTCAATTCCATTATGATCAGTAGCCATAACTTTGCTGAATGAAGAAGTTGTCATGTCTCACTGAATAAGATTGCTGTGTTCTGGTGATTTGCTGCGCTCAAATTTAACCGCAGATAAAAAAATAAATTCAATCTCCATCTCAGTCTACAACTATAGTTTTCTTGTGGGACGTCAGATTTACATTTTTAAATATAAGTCCAGGTGCTAGACTCGGGAAATTTTGCTGACCTTATCCAAGAAATTTAACAGTACGGAGCAGGGAGGAAGCAATAAGAATACTTTAATTTTTTGGACGAGCCAGCTTTTCTTTATACAACTTATCAGCAAAAATTAAAATTGTACTCTATTGAATTTTTTACCAAAAATTGAATTTACTTTTCTGCGTAACACCCAACAATGCTTATAAGACAACATTTTAAAACTTTTGCTGTTGTTGATACCAGGTATTCTATATCATTAAAATTGTTATTTTTGTTCTTCTGGTATTATGGTTATATTAAAAGAACATAAAAACCGATTTTAATATTTCAAAAGCTTGATCCACACAATTCTTCACAATTTTATTCAATACAGTACGTGAGTCTTTTAAGAGTGTTAGTTAAATATTGCTTCTAAAACTTGGTGTTTAGCAAAACTGCTGTTACAGATTTATAGCGATAAACAAAAAAATTGTTTCTCTAAAAGCAGAATTAAATTACTACCACATAGCTATTCAAATAAATTTTTTCACAAGTGACAATTTAAGTTATGTCTCCACAGAAAAAAAAGCAAGGAAAGCAAAAAATATTATTAATCCAAAATGGCTAATTATAAATTATCGATCCAAAACGGTCTCATAAGTAATTGGATGATTATAAACCACATAATTTTTTTCCCGTTCATCCTACCAAATTGTTCAATTATGTTTTTTAAACATGTTCTGCTATATAATTCAATTGCATTCTTTCATTTAACATTCTTTAAAATTAATATTTTTAGATTGGAGGACTCTTATTAATGCATTGTATCACCAAAGAAAGCGGCATTAATAAAACCCCCAACCTAAAAGCATTTTGCATCACGCATACAGAACCCGAGCTTACTGCCTGATCATGATAGAACTAAAAGAAACAATGGGCTTAGATTGCAAAAGTGATAATCTCAATTAATTGATTCCCATAGATGAAAATAGAAAAATTATGTAAAACATTACATGATTACGTATATTGTTGAATAGAAACAAATGAAACAAATCAGGTAAATATTGCACCTTTTTTATCATATCCTTGCTAACAGCATCCTTTTGCACAGATGAAAGAAGCAGGTATAAAAATAATTCAACAGAAAATTAATCTCTTGTGTTAAAAGAAAAAACGCAAAAAAATCATAGGTATAAGTTCAGCTTAGTTGTTAATTTTAATTATTTTCAAATATTTTAATATGAGTATAGAACAAAGTATAGCAAAACATAAGGTACGAAAATAATGATTTAAGGTAAATGGTATGACCAAACTATAACGATTGATTGCGAGTTAAAAATAAAATGCACAATACAGCAAGCGATTGAAACATGTCCAAAATATTTAGCAAAAATAACTAAATAAATTCTCGGAGAACAACATGCGGTAGATGAGTTTGTTACATTCGAGCAAATTTGTTATTACGGCACTGGCAAAGATTGACCGGTGCACCATAAATCGGCTAACCGTAAATGCCATTTAAATTGCGGCAATCAATATGTGAAATCAAGCTCATAACATTTAAAAAATTTAATCATCAATTAAGTATAAAGCGGCTAAACAAGACATTTTTGAATCGTTGCCATCAATGCGTAGGGTTTGATTATTCTCGAGCACAAGTGCAAAATTCTGCTCCAACGCCTGTACAAAAAAGAAAAGAGCTTAAGGATGAGAAATATTTTCCGTCACAAAAGTAAAGAACAAAGTTATAAATAGAAGCAATCTATGGTGAGGTTTTTTTAATTCAGCACTTTTACTGAATGTTACGGAAGATTGATGCTGTATTGTGTGTTTGATGTCTGTACGTGTATCATTAAAGCTGGTTTTTATTGATCGCATGACTGCGGACAAACTATTATATAAGTCGAAACGTGACAATAAGTGGCATTAAAGGTTTTTTTAAATCTTGCATGATTATTTTCGAGCTATTATACAGGTGTTATGCTTTTGAAATGGTCCTTTTGACTCGTGGCAGGATTTCTTTTGGTGGGTTTCTGTGCCTGCCTGACCCTTTTTGGTCCAGACTCTTTTGGTCTTTGAGTTTGTTGTTTCTCCATCCATGATTATACAACATTCTCTGAATATGGCTCGGGTGTGTGTATTAATTATCTTCTTTTCGCTTTCCTTTTCTTATTAACATCACATCGCTTTATTCAAAGGTATGTGATAACGTACTTCGTTTAGTCGCTGCTTCCTTATTCACAATCTTTGTTTCTACATGCACTATGATTAATTTCAAGTTGATTGTAAGTAAAAATGAAAATAATTAAAAATAGTAAGACGAAATCTCATGGCAAGCAATTGAGTACAATAAAAAAATATACCTATTTTAATGATATGGTTATATTCAACTCTTAAAAACAATAAACGCGTTAAATAATAAAGAAGACAAGAGATTGATTAGGGGTTCAACTAAACCATCCTTAACAAACGACTAAACGTCTTTTTTATTGTCAGATCTTTTTGCGTGTTTTTATTTTACGTAGATAAACCAAACCGCTATTATGCTGCTCAAAACTTTTCAGTTTTCTGTCACAAATTATGTATACCACAATATAGATAATGTTGCGACGGATGATGCGCCAAGCTGTGAGGTCCCGTCAAGAAGGTGAACAGTAAAGCCTCCCGCTTGGCAAAAAGATTATTATATGTTTTAAATTTTGTTATTTTTTGTTTTAACTTTACCGTTTTTGTTGGATTTGAACTCGCGTCGCTAATCCTTCAACTTAGTTAATCAGTATTGTAATTTGTTTTCTTTCTGTTCGGTCTGTCGCGGCGCGTAATTTTTTTCTTAAAAGCTTTGTTTAAGTAACTTTTCTATAGCATTTCTTAACCTAGAATTTTCCTTCGTTTGACTTTAAAAACAGTTTATAGTGCCGTAATATTGCGTTGTAATTTGATTTTTTCATTCATTTAACGTGGTCAATTTTAGCTTAGCTAGTTTAGGGTTAGGTTAGTGTTTGTTTATACACTGATTTAGATAGAGTATGGTTAGGTATGTTTTTTAGTAAGTTTATTTGCGTTAGTGATGTTTTTCTATTAATCCTTTTGTATTTATTTTTCTTTCTATTTGAATAAGGTCTAGATCATTTGGTAAATTTAGTTAAATTGTTTCTGATTTCAAATAGTTTCCTGGTTAAAAATTGTGTAGCCGAAATTATTTTGTATCAACTTCAAACGCTATTAAATCATTTGTTGATCCAAAACAATCGAATTTTCGAATACCTGACTGCGCAGGTTTAGACGAGTCATTCCCCTCGTCCGTAGAAACAGATAATTTTTGACTCTCATAATCCTTATTTTTACTATTTTGTTGAAAAATATTTTCTAACATCATTGCTACGTTTAATATTAACTACTCATACATGAAATATTTTGTCTCTTCTTTTATTTATTTTTATTTATTTTATCTCTATATTTATCCTCCTGACTCGTTAGAAAGCGACAGAGACGCTAACATATAGGTAAGCAATTAGCCCGACCTGTTTCCGGAGATTCCAAGATATTGCTGTCTGCTTGTAATTTAATAGAGAAATGACTGTAATTTAGAACTGTTTGCCAAAACCACCAAGCAAAGGAAAGTGCTGTAAAGTGTCTTTCCCAAGGACACAACGGAATGGCTCGAATAGTTTTTGAACCAGAAGATCACAATTCCGGCGTTCTAACCACTCGACCACGCTGCCGACTCATAAAGTTTGCTATTCAGCAAGAATTAAGCCTACGGCATTGGAACAATTTTTTTCGAAAGGCGAAATTATTGTTGACCGTACTAAATATAAAATCTTTTGAAATTTATAAAACTCGTTTTATAAATACCAAACCTGGTGAGGTTTCTTTTTATGGGTGGTTTTTCTTTACACACCTTGCTCAGTTGAGGTAAATTCCCATCTTGGCTAGCTGTGCCACCCCTCATCATTACGCAGGCTAGTCATGCACTGGTTATTTAATCGTTTAATTTGTTTGAAAATATTATTATTATTATATTTAGGGTGTCTTAGAAGTTGTGCAACATGCAGGTTGTCATAATGATAGATAAAAATATCAATTTTATTGATCATAACCATATACTGATTTTTAGAGTTCAATCACACTTTGCAATTTGTGTGCAGAACTGCTGTTCTGTTATGATTATACTCAATAAAATTCTGTGAGCAATGAGCATCTGTTATGATAATGATCAATAAAATTGATAATTATACCTATCATTATAAAAACACGCATGTGCGCGACTTCTGGGACACCCTGTATTTTCTTTTTCACTTATATTTTTATCTGATTAAGGTGTTGCGGCCATGCTTACTACTTTCACTTTCTGATTATCATATGCATGTTTTAACGTCTGACGTTGTGCTGCTTCTTCCTTTATTTGATCTTTTTAATATTTATAATTTTTGTGTTAAACGGTTTAATAATGATCGAGAATAAAATGAAATGAATGTTGTTTATCTTAACATATTTGATGGTATTTTCTTTGCTTGGATAAAGATGTTCCAGTTTTTAATAACTTTAAACCTACACTATTTCTTGGCTTAGGTTTGTCATCCAACCGATTGAGGTTTTGCCCGAAACTGCAGACAAAAAAAGGCAAAATACAGTATTAACCTGTAATCAGTCTGGCCACAAAAATCCAACCTAAGTTCAAAAGCAAGACACAAGCGGGCTTCTAAAAGCCTTAGTAATGTAATTACATCAATAATGAAACGCATAAACAAATCTTAAAAGTTAAGATGTTGATGTGTTCAAAAAGAAAGAACTACAAGTGCTTAATCTTATACTTCAGTTTCACTGTTTATTTTAACGTAACTTTCTGAAGCAAGCTAGCTTTACATTTTAATTATTTGATAAAAAAAGAAGTTTTCTTTTCTTCGATTTTCCATAAGCAAATATATAAAAATGTTGCTCGTGCAGAAGTTTTCTTTTTACAGTAGTTCAAACCAAACCCTTTTTTAGTTGGTTACTATAATTTTCTTATGCCAAAAAATATTATAGAACAAAAAAATTTTGTCATCGGAACGCAGTAAAAAAAAAGCAATGAAACGATAAGAACTATTTTCAATCTTCAAGTCCCAAAATCACGGTGTTCTCTAAAAAAAGTTCTTTAACTATAAACTTTTTTCTGCATTTGGCACAAATTATTTTTTTAATCATTTTTGCTTCCACTAATATTCCTAGTTATTCCCAAATTTTTTCTTATCACCCCAAAAATATTTTAGCTTTGCCCCAATAATTTCTCGTCACTGTCCGAAAAATTATGATTTTGTCCAAATTTTGGAAACTTGAAGGCAATTGCTCCCCGGAAGGTACGTCTACAGCAATTAATATCAAAAACCTAATTTGTGAGGTCAGTTACATAACCGAAAAAAAGTCAAAAGAATTCTATTTTTAAAGTTGATTATGCTCTTCAATTAAATTCATATTTGCTCTTCAATATTTATTAAAAAAGTATATTGTTTTGTTGTCTTAAGTCCTTATCTTTTTCACCTTTTCCACTTTGAGCATAAAATGATTTGAACGCAATTAAAATGAAAACAACAAAAATTTTAAATATTAAATTAAAATTGCATGACAAAAGCCACTTGAAAGAAAGTGCAATTGTATCATTATGTTGTATAAATGAAATTTTTGGTTCAGTCGGACAATAATTTATCCTAATGAGAAATTTTTTTTCTCTTAATAATTATCTTTTT
This sequence comes from Diplosoma virens, assembly GCA_963680785.1. NCBI lineage: Eukaryota > Metazoa > Chordata > Ascidiacea > Aplousobranchia > Didemnidae > Diplosoma > Diplosoma virens. The sequence goes on along the minus strand of OY796881.1, from coordinate 59,994,499 downwards.
CATTTTTCCAGTTTAAGCAAGCAAAGATTTCTCCTCCCAATTGAAAACCAAAACAGAAAATCTTAATAATTTATCAACAGCAATCAAAAAAGCCACATGAAAGAAAGCTTTAACTTACGACTTTTACAATGTCAAAAATATGTTTAATAATTAAACATAAAGTTGTAAAAATTGCTAATTTTAGCTTTAATGTGACAGTAATTTATCACAATTAAAACTTTGTATCCTGTTATCTATTAAACAATGTTTAATAATTGAATATGATATCAAAAAAATCCAACTGTCACTTTTGATGCATAAATTAGCCTGCATAATGCTTGTAATAATTAACACGCCGCGCTCACGCGCTTAAAGCATAATTCTCTTAAAGTTTAGTTCTCTTTTTGTCCTTCGTTTGAATTCAGTCAGCTGCATTTGACATTTGATTGTTACAGTTTGTAACGTGTTTATTTATTTTCAGATTCTAGTTTTAAGTTTAATTAAAGTCTTATTTCAGGCAAAATTAATTGATTTATATAACAATTTAATTAGATTTAAATAATACTGCAATGGATACATTTTGCGGCCAGAAAGGTTGAACATCAATCCAGTATCCTGTAATACTACTGTACAAAAGAATTTAATCATGCATAAAAACTTTCCGACACTATATCGCACCATTAATTTCAGCCGAGCTTTAGTTAATCGGTTAGAGATTTGACTAATTTCGAAAGTATTTTCAAGAAGATGCAAGATTTATCGAAGAAGAAACTCAATGTCTTCTTGATGAAAAAATTATTGACCCCAAATATTAGTTGAAAAAACGAACATGACTACAAAAGGCGTATGGTGATAAGTCGAAAATGTGATTGTAAATGTGATAAGATGATTAGTTATAAAAATGAAACATGACTGCAGCAAGACAATCAACCGATTTACTTACTTTGACGCATATCTCTTGCCTCGGATCGATTCTGTCGTTAGTGAACTTGCTACATATAGCGTGTTCTCCACAATAAACTTAAAAGGCAACTCACCATCAGATTAAGTTTTATCCTCAAGACCGCTAATACACAACATTCCAGTTAGAGAATGGCTTGTTTCAATGGTGACAATTACCATTTGGGTTTACCAATACAGTTCCATAATTTCAACAAGCTATCAATTGTTTTTTCAAGAAAAACAGTTTGAAAGGTTGTTACTCATATCTTGATGACATCACCATTGCCCGAATCAATCAAGAACACCACAATAAAATTTTAAATGCGTTTTTAAAAGTCACTGCTGCTGTTAAAATGACGATCAACAAAAGCAAAACGTTGTTCTCGACAAAAAGAAATTTCGATACTTGGATATCGCATTAAGCACAATTTTATCAAGCCCGACCCTGAGAGAGTGCAACCCTTATTTAATATGATTATTCCACAAACTAACAAAGTACTCCAAAGAATGATTGGAATTTTTGCTTACTACGGGCGCTGGATCCAAACTATTCGGAGTAGATTCGGCCCTTACCTAAAAAAACAACGTTTTTCTCACAAAAAAGTTGTCTTAGAAGCAATTATCGATCAAAACATCTTTTCAACAAAGCTGCAAGTAGCCTTTAACCGATACATTACACGTTGCCCCTAATTGTGGAGGCAGACGCTCCCGAATTCTCAATTGTTGCAACTCTAAATAAAAAATGTCATCCTGTCTGTAGCTTTTGATTCTCGAACCTTGTGGTTTACAGTAACGCCATTCTGGAGTGGAAAAAAAAAGCTTATACCATTGTACGTAGATGCATTGCGAAACTGCCCAATCGGAAAATTTATCTCCAACCATATATACTTTTTAGTGTTTTTCTCCGAAATTATGTCTGATCATTGATGACTGGAGATTGCTTGCAATAGATAATCGTAGATACATCTCTGATTATATACATAAATGTTACATACAAACATAGATGATTGGAGATGATCCCCATAGCAGATCATAGATAATGATAGATTGCCGTTGATACCTCTTCGGGAGATAAACAGATATATTTAGAGATATTTATATCCGAATAGAGATGATCAGAGATAAATTCTCTGAGCAGATCATAGATAATCAAGGAAAACCATAGATGGTTGCTGATTGCCCTTTGTAGCTTTTATGATTACTGCATATTACTACACTTGTAAAGTAGTTATAGCTTGTTAATTTTCCGCCACTTACAGCGTTAGCAGGTTTGTCTTGTCGATCTTACCAAAAAAACATTATCTGGCGTAATAGACGCTATTAGAACCTAACACTTTCATAGCGTTCGACAATACCATTAGCCACAGTTCGGTTTTCAACAGATAGTGTTAAATTATTATAACAATATTTAATAGAATTTTGTAGCTTGCTGTTGATCCGGCCTGTAGAAGTTGAATGTTTAAACAAATTGAATAACTTTTTATTTGTGGTTTTTACACAACGAAAAATTAGCTGCGCCTTTGTAACGATAAAATGTAGACAGGGTTGTAAAGTTGAAATTGTTTTTATAAAATTCTATGCTTAATCCTAACGAAAGATAACAGACTAATTGCCATACATTGCGCACTTCGTTTCGTTATTTTAAGCATTTAATTTTACTTACTGTTTATGTTGAAAAGAACTATAAAGTTTGAAAAAAATACAAAAAGGATTAAAACTAAGACAAATAAAATCTGGCGGTCAAGTGAAGTTCATTTCATTTTCAATATTTTTTTTCTTTTCTATCCATTTGGTATGCTGCTTAAAGTTTGTAATAAATAACTGATATTAAATCGAAAAATATTTATTATTTTAAATCACAGATTTTACTTATACAGTAAATGTGAAGCTAAAACCTGTATTAACTGTTTGTTTCATTGAACTCGAACCAAACTAAACCTAAAATCTTAAAAGTTTTAAATAGACTATATTTAATCTAAACTTATACTGGAACATAATTACAAACAGTTTGATCCAATAATAATCATGATCATATATCGTTTTTTATCTTATGGCCCTGTTTGAGCGATCAAAGATAAATACAGATATATCAACATTCGATCAGCAACGGCCTACGTTTCATCATACATGGTTGTCTGCGTATCATTTAGGTGAAAAAAATTAAGTAAATTGTAACAAGAGTTTTAATTTACGATTATGCATAACTTTAAATATTAAAAAGAAGCTTTGTTAAATCCAATCTTAAACTGACACATAATTTGAAGCGGTTTGATCTAATAATAATCATAACTATTTATGCATGATTATACATGTTTTTTTAACCACGGCCATGTATGAGCCTTCGAAGATAAATATATATATATATCAACATTTGATCAGCAACGCCCCATGTATAATCGTAGAAGGTAATTGAAGTGAAAAAAATCAATTAAATAAATACGGCAATACAAACATAGCCATATATGATTATGCATGGTTTTTCTATGTATGGCCGGCACTGACATAATTGGAGATAATCGGCTAAAAATCATACATGTCCGTAGAAAAACGAAAAAAAATTTCTGCTTGTGGGGAAACATTTTCATGTTGGTAGATATTTTACTTTGATTACGGATCAAAAAAGTGTCGCTTTTATGTTTAACATTAACATTGCTAGTAAAATTAAAAACGAAAAGATTATATGCTGGCGATTAAAGCTGTCAGAGTTGTTCTATTTTGCATCGTTGGGAAAAATAATGTTGCACCTGACGCATTAAAAAGAGCCTGTTATCATCAAATTTCATTAAATCTATTGTGTAAATTGCATGTTTCTTTACGTCATCCGGGCATAACTCGATTGACATACTTTGTGCCTTATTCTATAGTTGAAACATATCATGTGGTCAACCCTTGTAAAGATTGCTGCCGCATCAAGCCTCAATTTTAAAAATTTGAAGGAGCGAAGCTCATCATAACCATCCAATTTTTTAAAAGACTAAATATAGATTTAAAAATCCTTTGCCCAGTAAATCGAGCAACAAATATATTGTTGATGAATTTTGCAGATTTCCATTTGCTTATGCTTACGCCAATATGAATCCTAAAACTGTAATTAAATGTTTGGATAATTTGTATTTTCTTTTTGGGTTGTGTTCTTATATTCATACAGATCGTTGGTCATCTTTTTGATCAACTGAATTGAAGTCATGGTTGCTGTCTCATGGCGTAGCAACCAGTTCTACAACCAGCTACAACCCTCAAGGAAATGACTAGTGTGAGAGATTCAATAAAACGATTTAGAAAGCTATTCTTTCTGGCGCGAAAAGTAGAAATCTTCCGGTCCCTTGTTGGGACGAAGTGCTCTTCGATGCCCTGCATGCTATCCGGTCACTGCTTGGCACAACTACAAACTGCACCCCTTACAAGATAATATTTAATCATGATCGTCGATCTTCAAATAAAAAAGCAATGATTCCTTGGTTATGGCCTGGTCCTGTATATATCAAGCGGCATGGTTGCAACAAGCATGACCATTTGTTCGATGAAGCGGAATTGATAAAAGTAAATTCAGACTATGCTTATGTTCGTTATGCAGATGATTGCGAAACAATTGTTTATATAAGAGGCCTCTTTGCCCCTCACCAAAAGAATTTCGAAGAAAACTAGGCATCACGTAAAGAAATCGATTAAGCAAATCCGCAATATGAAGAAAACTTTCATGCTCATGTTCTGGACGAAGATTCAATCGACGATAAAGATTTAAACGACAAATCATTACATGATTCGATCAGCAGCTCTCAAAATAATTCTATAGAAGACAATCTCAATTTGCCTCAATCAATTCTTGGTGGTAAGCCTGTGAACAGATTTATTTCTGTTCCATATATCTAATTGCGTTTTAATTGTATGCAAATATTTATTTATTTATTTTTATTTTTACTCTCAATCAACATGAAAGTACTCATAGTGCAAGTAAAAATAAAGATTGTGAATAAGGAAGCAGCGACTAAATGAAATACAGTATTACATACACAGCGTCAGTTGTGCAATGTCACTGCACCTTTAACCCTATTAAGACTGGGGGGAGGGGCGAAAACTGCCCGCGCTGTTAAAATGCTGTGTGCTGCTCAAAAACTAGTACTTGCACGAATTTTTTCAAATTTTATGAATTGCTCATCTAGAATTTTTGAAAAAATTGCTCAAGTAATTTTGGAGTTATTTATAGCTTGTTGACACCTAGTCATTATTTTTTTGACTATTTCATAAAACGTGAGAAAAAAGCAAACTGTAATCTGTTTATCAAAACAATTGAGACTGAATCGTTCATTAACTATGTTTACTCAAGCACTTTACCAGGCGATAAAACGCATTCAATCTTACTTTCCAAGGAAAGTTGTTTATGTTGAAAAAGAAGTAACTGTACATTTAGATTTCTTTTCGTGTAAAATTTTCTTGACAAATTCGGATAAAATCCCGACCACTTGATTTGGCTTTATTATAAAAGTTCGTCTTATAATCGATCATACACTTCAATACCTTTGATATAATGGATATTGGAACGGGAAATTACTACCATCGGAACTATTCAAGCTAAGCGCAAAGAAATATCAAACAAAATAAAGCAAGTGTGTTATAGAGATATTGGTTTTTATACTGATTTTTTGGAACGAACCTGAAAAACATATCAATCTCAATTCTTTTATTGTAAACTTTAAAACCACAGGAAATTGAAATACATGTATTTCAATCTTATCAACATTGCACCAAATTTTTTAAATTTCAAAAAATTAAAAGAAGAAACCGATTTTATACAAGTTATGTAATTATGCAAAAAGAAATACAGACATTGTAGACCAAAAAATTACTTTTTATTCGAGTAAAATCAAGTCTCGAAAATGAACCACAATTGCATTTTCATATTTGCTTGATATTTGTCGCATAAATGCAGCAAGTGTATTAGCAATAAATAAACACATGAAGCCGCGAAAACAAAATTTGTTTAAAGTTGGCTTTAGTCTCGTTTTGAAATTAGTAAAACCTTTCATCCAAGGCAAGGTCTAACCCAGTGTTTCTCAACCTTTTTTTGATGGCGGCACATTTTTGAAATTTTTCAAAAATCGCGGCACCTTTAGTTATTAAATTTTGTTTCCAAAATCAGGTGATCACTAAAAAAAAATAAGTTTTCACCCAGAATTGGGCTCAGAGTTTTAGTTTTTGTCCCTAAAATTAGTTATATTCTAAAAATACCGTTGTTCTGGTCGTGGCACATAATTAGTATCTTGCGAAGTTCGCGGCACACTTCAGCTAGGATCCTTGATTCCCGCCACCAAAATTATGTGATCTCTAAATAAAAGCTCTTCACCTAAATTCACAGTTTCTCTCGTCAATTTCTTTCCCTAAATCAGTTCTTTCTAAATAAAAATGGTCTTTGGTCCGAGTATTACATATTTCACGTGTAAAAAGCACAAAATTCGATGTCCCTAGATAATTTTTTCCGCAATCTTTCGCGACACATAAGTTGAGAAACACAGATATATGTAGTTACATTGAAGCTTATAATTGAGTTAACATTACAACATTCAACCGTTTTCCTGGATTAGTGAATAATGTGCAATAACTTGCCGCACCCTAGCAAAACGCGAATGGCACTCTAAGGTGCCGCGGCACCCCGTTTGAGAACCACTGGTCTAACCAGTGAAGTTCTACAAAAAATAAAGTTGATAATTAGCAAAAATGTCGTGAAACCTAGTATTTATACCGCGTTTTTATCAATATTTCCTTCTCAATCAGAAAAAACGTCGGTGTGAAATATGTATATCAGAAATATCAGGTCCGGAATGAAAAAAAGAAATGGCATTGAAATGGCTTTTCCAATCTTTAGTTTAGCATGGTAACAGTTTTCAAAAATTCATATAAACAAACTCAATATTCAAACAAAATACATTGAGCTGTGCTTCAGTGCTATATTATTGTATGATTGTACTAGTGTTTTTGTTTTTCAAACAATAATGTTGAAATTAGAATTATCAATTGAATAATTTCTATTGCAAAAAAATGTCGGTTTCATAAGTTTTGAACAAAGTTGCATACTCGTCACTGTTGAAATTTAAGTTGTAACAGTCTTTGTTCGGGAATCCTAAAGGACCAGTTGAGCTAGATAACCCGAATATCTAAACAAAGCTGTGTCTAAATTTATTTTATTCCAGCTCAAGAAGTAGTCTTGCTATGAGCCTGAGGCTTTTGTACAGTTGGTTTAACGAAACCTCGGATTGGTTTCGTTGAAGACTCTTCTTCACAACAAACAGAGACCACTGTCTCTAATAAGAACAAATGTATTACAAAAATCACGACCGACGAAATTCTATTCCACGCTTTGCCAAACTGCAAAGCGAAATCAACACTATACCTTGATTCAATCAACACAAATAATTCTACCTCTGTAGAACGCAACTCCCAATCACTGGCACAAAATAAATTCAACAATCGTCAACCGATACAAAATCTAACTGGCTACCTTCTGTACCCAAACAAAATCACTTTTCACTCGAACCCTCTCTCGAGTCGTCTCAAATCACCTAATCATAATAATAATCTGGTCTCGCTACCAATCGCCTTTATATAGAAAAAAAGATCACGTGACGCAAATTTGCTCATAAACGCTAGACAATTCTACAACTCCCTAGAGAGATGCTTATACGCGAATATTCTACTATATTCGAGATAGCAAAGCTTGGACAAAACATATTACGTTATTCTGTCGGCGAAAAGAGAAAAAAAATACATGTATCGAGCAATAGAGAGGGAAGCGAATGTAGTATGTAATATACGTACAGGAGCAGCGCTCGAAGAAACGTGATTATTATCTTATAATAAAACTACGGATTACTTTTAACGGGGATAAATTACATCGTCATGAATAAAAGTGTTAGTAATGAAGTGTGACATAAGTTGATGGTAATTAAATTACTTTTTTAAAAAATTTTAATCCTTTCGAAAACTAGACCTAACTAATTAAACAAGTCGTACAATAATTAAAAGTTAAACAATTACATCAGAAAACGTTAGCAAAATTTTAATAAACAAGCATTTTATTAATGAATTAGGGTACTTAACCAAAAGAAGAAAACATTCGAAATAAAAAAAGATTTCTGTAAAATTAAAAAAATATATGTGATCAAAAGCAATCAACTCTAAATAAATTAGTACAGTCGAATTAGTACAGTTCCGCCCCACCCCCACTCATACAAAGTTTCTAAAAAGCCTAGTGGAATACGGTTAAAGAAAGCAGTGTGGTGTTGATAAGAAATTGAAAACGAAAAAAAAAAATAGTAACATCCAAGCCATAGTCATAGAATGTTGTACAATTATGGGTGGGAGAAACAACAGACTTAAAGATCAAAAAGGTCTGAACCAAAAAAGGGTCAGGCAGGAAAAGAAACCCACCAAAAGAAATTCAGCCACAGGTCAAAAGGACCATTTCAAAAGCATATAGCTGGAAAAAATTTACACACATAAAAATAAAAGCATGCAAATAGTAAACAAAAAATGTGCAAAAAGAAATAATTATGTGAATTTCATCGGACTCGACGGGTCGACGGGCCGTAATGAACGAAATGTTGTGTCAAGTCGCATCGGGCTTTTATTACCATCAATTTCTTCGTCCAATTAGGTAAAGTTACTTGTAAAAAGAAAAACCAGCAACAAGTGTTTTATTCGTAAACCCTATTAATATTAAAAATGACATTGCTTTCAGGTGTTTTTGAAATTTTGTACGAAATTTGTTGTATGATTTTATATGTTTAATACTTAACGGGACTCTATTTCAAGCAAGAGGATCTCTGTAGTTTAAAGATTGTTTAGTTATATCTAATCTAGAAAATGAGGGATAGAGTTTAAATTGGCTTCTTGTACATTTGGAGAAGTTTTCGCTTACAAGGTTGTTTTGAAAAAAATGATCAAAACATGATGGTTACATGCCTTTTATATATTTATACATAAAACAAGTTATTTCTAATTAGGTCAGCGTGGTCCAACTACAGGCCCGCGAAACAATTTTGTGCGGCCCGCGGAACAATTTTGCACAATTCAAGTCTTGTCGATCATAAGTAGCGGCAATCTTCTATAACAGCGTGGTCCAACTACGGGCTCGCGGGCCGCATGCCGCATATCAATTTTGCACAAGTCTTGTCGATCAGAAGCAGCAACCGTAATTTTTTTTTGGAGAACGCTATGATTTTGCGCGAAAATAGGAATTTTGGAGACCGATTCCAAGTGAAGACCTTTTTTTTTTTTTTTTAGAGAACACCTGATTTTGGAACGAAAATAGGAATTTTGCAGACCGATTCCAAGTGAAGACCTTTTTTTTTAGAGAACACCCTGATTTTGGAACGAAAATAGGAATTTTTAGCCGACTGAGGCCCGCAAACTCGAATAATTTTGAAAAGTGGCCCACAAGAGTGCAGAAGTTGGACCACCCTGAATTAGGTTATTTGATCGATTACGCTATTGTTTCGCAAGATATCAATAACGTTAGCTTTGTGATGTAATCCAAGTGTCAATCGTATAAATTTATTAGCGATTCCTTGAATTTTTGAGGTTGTGTTTTTATTACCAATATACCAAGTTGTAATGCAATATCTTCTATAACTGATTATCATGGAGTTGTATAATACAAGTAGAGTTTTTTTTGTCAAAGTGTTTTGAAATTTATTTATAGTACCATATTTTACGCATATTTTTCGTAGCACAATCAGCTTGTAATTTACGCAGATTTTTCGTAGCACAAAAAATGTAAATTAGCTTGCATTGTGCTTGTAACAATCAACACGCCGCCTTCACCTGCTTAACCCTATTCAGACTGGGCTTTTTGGAAACTTTGTACGAGTGGGGGGGCTGAAATGCCCCCGCTGTTTGCTTGCTTATATCTCAACAATTACTTGCGCTAGAATTGTCATTGAAGTTTGTATAGAAAGGAAATTTTATACTCTTTGAATATAGATACTTAAATTTTGCATTTAAACATCATTTGCAATTAAAAAAGTGAGTTTCTAAAGGGTAGTCAATTTTTGTAAATTGACTGAAAACGAGAGAGCGATTTGAGCGGGTCAAATGCGGATCCCAAGCTACTTTAATGTGGCCTGTGTGTGATGGTAAGAAGCATATCAAAAACTTTAAAATAAACCAGTGCCTCGCAATCAGTGTGCCTCGTCACCACTAGTTTTTTTGAAGAAAAATGGTGAATTTAGAGACAACTTCAAAGTGCTGACCATGTTTAGTCATCACTAGTTTTTTGGGACGTAAATTTTTTGCATTATGTCACAACTTTAGCAATGCAACATCATCAGACTTCGGAAAACCGTCAATAAAATTTAGGCAAAGTTGCATTGCTCCCACAACTTTAGGCAACCCGCGAGTGCAATCAGGTTCCCCTATGCCATAATTTTTATAGATACACTGTAACGAAGTTGTTCGCGCAATTTTTAATACTTGTAAAAAGTTTTACATCAAGTGCGGTAGTTACTTTTTTAACCTTAATTTACCTAAGAGGGGTCCTCAAAGGACCCCCGGCTTGTATGAAAACGATATAACTCGTAAAGCTTAAATGATAAAAATCTAAAATTTTATGACTTTTCCTAAAATTTATTCCTGAATATTTTGGTATTTTACTTAAGCAAATCCGATGGATAGTTTTACTGTAGCAGACCATTTTTTTGACTTACCTCTTGATTTTCGTATACTTTTTGTGTGCAAAAATCATGAGATAAGTCAAAAAACGTTTTGGACGTCTTGCTGTGTTTGTCAAGATTACTGCCTCACGTAGTAGTTATTTGTTTTTGCAGCAGACTGTGACTAATCCGACTATGTCGCAAAACAAAGCAATCAACAAAAATTTAAGAACCTTCAACTTTATGCAAAATAAGGAAAGACTAATAGCACATATATTAAAAGTAAAGACATTTTACTAGACTAAAATAAATTTTCTCCAACATATTAAAAAATCAACTGCGCAGCTATTTTCTGATAAGAGTATTGAACATGTAAACTTAGGGTCCTCCGAGGACCCCCCTTATGTAGTCAACAGAAAAAACAGCCTAGGTAAATAAGGGTTAAACTGTGAAAAAAGTGAAAATATTATAGCAGCATTCCATAAACTCATTATTGTCGAACAAGGTTTTTATACTCAACAAAACAAGGAAATTTATAGTCTTTTAATATAGATACTTAAATGTTGTATTTAAACATCATTTGGAATTGTAAAAGCGAGTTTTCATATGGGTAGTCAATTTTTGTAAATTGGCTGAAAACGAGAAAGCGATTTGAGAGAATTAACAACTTCGGCTGTTTGTCGAACGTCATTAATCCGTAAAATTAGAAGTACGAGTAAGAATGCTGACAGCTGAAATCCACTTGCAAGATTATTACTGTTTACAGAGAAAGAAATTTTACACAAGTAAATCTGCTAAAAGCTGGTTTTATAAGTGTTTATAACGCTTCGGTCTTTGCTATTGATCAAATAATTTTTTCAATTCACTCCCTTTTGTGAACTTTAGACAAAAAATTTTATAACATAAAAAGAATGCAAATTATTACAAAAAAAAGGTGTTTGTTGTTCCACATCGCAAAGAACTCACCTTATTTTTTCTTCACTATAAAAGGATATTTCGACTGTACTAATTTATTTAGAGTTGATTGCTTTTGATCACATGGATTTTTTTAATTTTACAGAAATCCTTTTTTGAATAGACGTTTGGTGGTACAGATTTTTCTTCCCAAATGAAAAGCTTTGGGGAGAAAAATTTTTTACTTCACGCAATCTTCAAATCCTTTTTTGTTTCAAATGTTTTTTTTTCTATTGCTTAAGTACGCTAATTCATTGATAAAATATTTTTTTATTAAAACTTTGCTAACGTTTTCTGACGTAATTGTTTAACTTTTAATTTTTGTACGACTTGTTTAATTAGTTAGGTCTAGTTTTCGCAAGAGTTACAAAAAATTAAAATGTTTTAAAAAAGTAAGTTAATTACCATCAACTTTTATTTCAACTGTGACGAGTAACGTAACTTTGTTCAAAACTTATGAAACAGACATTTTTTTGCAATAGAAATTATTCAATTGATAATTCTAATTTCAACATTATTGTTTGAAAAACGAAAACACCAGTACGATTAAAGATTAATATTACACTCAAGAACAGCTCAATGTATTTTTTTGAATACTTTTTGAGTTTGTTTATGTGGATTTTTGAAAACTGTTACCAGGCTGAACTAAAGATTGGAAAAGCCATTTCAATGCCATTTCTTTTTTTCATTCCGGACCTGATATTTCTGATATACATATTTCACACCGACGTTTTTTCTGATTGAGAAGGAAATATTGATAAAAACGCGGTATAAATACTAGGTTTCACGACATTTTTGCTAATTATCAACTTTATTTTTTGTAGAACTTCACTGGTTAGACCAGTGGTTCTCAAACGGGGTGCCGCGGCACCTTAGAGTGCCATTCGCGTTTTGCTAGGGTGCGGCAAGTTATTGCACATTATTCACTAATCCAGGAAAACGGTTGAATGTTGTAATGTTAACTCAATTATAAGCTTCAATGTAACTACATATATCTGTGTTTCTCAACTTATGTGTCGCGAAAGATTGCGGAAAAAATTATCTAGGGACATCGAATTTTGTGCTTTTTACACGTGAAATATGTAATACTCGGACCAAAGACCATTTTTATTTAGAAAGAACTGATTTAGGGAAAGAAATTGACGAGAGAAACTGTGAATTTAGGTGAAGAGCTTTTATTTAGAGATCACATAATTTTGGTGGCGGGAATCAAGGATCCTAGCTGAAGTGTGCCGCGAACTTCGCAAGATACTAATTATGTGCCACGACCAGAACAACGGTATTTTTAGAATATAACTAATTTTAGGGACAAAAACTAAAACTCTGAGCCCAATTCTGGGTGAAAACTTATTTTTTTTTAGTGATCACCTGATTTTGGAAACAAAATTTAATAACTAAAGGTGCCGCGATTTTTGAAAAATTTCAAAAATGTGCCGCCATCAAAAAAAGGTTGAGAAACACTGGGTTAGACCTTGCCTTGGATGAAAGGTTTTACTAATTTCAAAACGAGACTAAAGCCAACTTTAAACAAATTTTGTTTTCGCGGCTTCATGTGTTTATTTATTGCTAATACACTTGCTGCATTTATGCGACAAATATCAAGCAAATATGAAAATGCAATTGTGGTTCATTTTCGAGACTTGATTTTACTCGAATAAAAAGTAATTTTTTGGTCTACAATGTCTGTATTTCTTTTTGCATAATTACATAACTTGTATAAAATCGGTTTCTTCTTTTAATTTTTTGAAATTTAAAAAATTTGGTGCAATGTTGATAAGATTGAAATACATGTATTTCAATTTCCTGTGGTTTTAAAGTTTACAATAAAAGAATTGAGATTGATATGTTTTTCAGGTTCGTTCCAAAAAATCAGTATAAAAACCAATATCTCTATAACACACTTGCTTTATTTTGTTTGATATTTCTTTGCGCTTAGCTTGAATAGTTCCGATGGTAGTAATTTCCCGTTCCAATATCCATTATATCAAAGGTATTGAAGTGTATGATCGATTATAAGACGAACTTTTATAATAAAGCCAAATCAAGTGGTCGGGATTTTATCCGAATTTGTCAAGAAAATTTTACACGAAAAGAAATCTAAATGTACAGTTACTTCTTTTTCAACATAAACAACTTTCCTTGGAAAGTAAGATTGAATGCGTTTTATCGCCTGGTAAAGTGCTTGAGTAAACATAGTTAATGAACGATTCAGTCTCAATTGTTTTGATAAACAGATTACAGTTTGCTTTTTTCTCACGTTTTATGAAATAGACAAAAAATAATGACTAGGTGTCAACAAGCTATAATTAACTCCAAAATTACTTGAGCAAATTTTTCAAAAATTGCATCAACTTTTAGATGAATAAAAATTAGGAAAAGTCATAAAATTTGAAAAAATTCGTGCAAGTAGTTTTTGAGCAGCACACAGCATTTTAACAGCGCGGGCAGTTTCCGCCCCTCCCCAGTCTTAATAGGGTTAAAGCATAATTTTCTTTAAGTTTAGTTCTCTTTTTGTCCTTTGTTTGACTTCGGTTAGCTACGTTTGATATTTGTTTGTTGCAGTTTGTAACGTGTATATTTATTTTCAGACTCGAGTTTTAATTTTAATTAAAGTCTCATTTCAGGCGGACTGATTGATTTTATTTAACAAGCTCAACACAGATGATTGCGTCTTGCCAATTGTTGTTTTAATTTCAAGTTGACAGTGTGGTCGAGTTGTCAAGAACGCTGTAATTGATGCCAAACGCAAACGTGATCGACACAGCCACGGTTCAAAATTTACTTCCAAAATTCTGTTGTGTCCTTGAGAATAACACTTAACGACATTTTTTGCTGTTGGGCAATCTTAGCAAGCAGCTCAAAATTTCAGTCATACTCTGAATAAAAAACAAAAAATTTTCCAAATGTCAAGCAAAGGGCAATATATTGGCATCTCCGATAGCAGGTTGGGGTAATTGCTTGCTTTTTGGTGTTTTATCAAAATCAACTAATGCTCTTGTAAATTTGCTTTTGATATTTTGCGTTTTCTTAATAGCTCTGTTCTTGCGTCTAAACGACTGGAAAGTATTGTATATATTTAGAAATACTCAAAACATTATATTATTAGTTTATCTTTATCAAATTAGATGTTTAGTTGCATAAAAATCAATTGTGTCGTCAGAGACTTTTCTCGAATCGAGAAGCTAAACAGTGCGAGACGCAAAAATAAATAAGGATTGCAATTCGGATAGCAAAAATTAATTCCGCATTTAACCGTTTAAAGTCGTCACCGAAACACAAATTATGCATCCAATAAATATGATTGAATATAATGACATAAAATTTTTATTGTATTTTAACACTTTAGTTTTATAGGAGGAGTGACCTGAGATAGCTTCAGCAAAATTGTTTTACAAAATAAAGTGAAGGCCAAAAAAATTTTCACTTTATATCAAAATCTATTCGGGCTCTTTATTTTCTTAAAAACTGAAATGAAAACTAAAAAAATAAGGTCTTTATTTTAATTGAGAGTGCGTTAAAGTGCTTTTAAAAGGGCAATGTATTGGCGACAAAAGAGATCAAAAAGTTTTGGAAGAAAAATCACAAGTCTATAGAAGATGTATAATTCCCGAATCCTCTTAACCTTATAGTTTTGTTTTTGAAAAACTATTTTAAAAACTTTAAAATTTGTGATTGAACATTAGGCCCTTCGCATTTATTTATCTTTAGTTCGAAAAAATAATGTTTTGTTCACCAAGACATGAAAAATAAAAACAGAAGTGAAGGGTTATACGAACAAGAAATTAGCTGTTAAATTTTTTAAAAAAACTCAAAGCTAAATTTGATTCAGTGGTTTTTCAAACCGTTTGATATGGATGTTCTTGAATAAAAACTATCGGAACCACATATAGTCAAACAAATGCAGGTTATTTCAAAAGACCAAAAAATTTACTTACCAAAATACTGTACAATAAATTGAAGAAATTTTTAAAACTAAAATTTTGGGGTTTGTTTTTCATGAAAGAACCACAGAGAATTCCATCTAATCATGTAAAACGTAATGCATGTTTTCAGACTCACTGAAGTGAGAACTTAGTGTGCGTTTCTGCACAATTACGAAAAAGCATAGAAATAAGAATTTAACATTAGTATTTTACTTTGCAGCAAAAGTTGTTCTAATTAGATATTGAACAGTTGGTCGTTCTCAAATTCGGATCGGGTAATTCTCGGAAGTCCATCAGCAACTTTTAAGAGGTCCGCGCAAAATTCTGTTGTTTTAAAATCATAAATTGATTTGTTCCTTTGTTACTAATTTTTCAACTAGCAAATAAGCAAAGTTGAAAATAGCTCTAGATTGAGGTTTTGGTAACAATATTATTAATCATTTTAGTTAAGTTCTGTCGTGCATTTTTAAAATTGTTTTTGCTTTAGAAATTATTGAAGGTTCGACTACAAAAAACTTTGAGAACTACTGCGCAAGACCTTTGGAAAGTGCATGGTCATAATGAATTCTTTTATTACTTTTAGATAAAACATTTTGAATATAAAATTTAAAAACAAAAATAGAATTTTTTCACGACTATATTAAACTGAGTGGTAGCATATACAAAAGTCGGAAAATTTTAAAGATTCACTCGAATCGTATTGGCCGCAGCAAATAAATTACTTACAGCTTTGGGTCAAAGTGACTCCAATGACATTTAAAGTGTTAACAATTTCTCTCAATGTATTGGAGTGTTAACACTTTAAATGCTTAATGCCGATATATTTTTTATGTCAGAGGATCAATCAGATACTGGTTATTGACTAGGTAAGAAAAAGTTTACTAGAGACTAATGATGGTTATTTAAAACAATTTCTATCCTTTTAATATGCTTATTTTTTAATAAAGTTTAATTTTATAAATTTCGCTGTGCAAAGTTTGAAGACTTCTTTTTAAATAGGTCTAATAATTTCTACCGTATAGTAAACATAAAAACATAAAATAAACTGTTATTTCTATTTAACAAAACACAGATATTTACAAAAAATTTTATTAAAATAGTCGCAACAGGCTGTTTCTCCTGTGCGGCCCATCAGGGGACACAACATCTAAAAAAAGCAATACTATTTACGTTGAAAAAAACAAGGTAAACCAAAATTAAAATTTAAATAAATGTTACGTCTCAGACAAAAACTCATAAATTAGAAAACATAACGCTACAAGAAATCTGAGTTTAAACGATTGTCTTGCTATATGGTTGATTGATTGACAAATGATTACTTTTGTTACGGTTTAAATAAAAAAACATGCTATAATGTTGCGCATAGATAAGTTTAGTCAAGCTACAGAAAGGTTTAAAGGGTAGAAATGTTTATGGATCATTAGTTGGCAGAGTGTTATTAAATAATCGACAAGTTAAGTAATACGTAACTAACGGAACAAGAGGGAATAAAAGAGAAATATTAATAAAAAAACTGGTATGTATGGTGTAAAATATTAAACATTTGTTTGATAGCGATTTAATAGCAAATAAGAATACTGTTAATTACATGAATATGAATGATTAGTTAACTATGAAATTAAGAAGTTTAAATTTATTGCGGTGGCGACATTTTGAAATTAATTCCGAGCGTTTATTGAGTAAATCGTTTGGATTTGTTTCAAAGATTTCTAGCTTTTCCGATAGGCATAAATTACAAATAGCAGAGCTACACTGGTATGTAATAGATTGATGACTATGTTCCATCTTATTTAGGGAGTTTTTCCAGTATCTTTAAAGGCCCAGACATCTTTCGATAGTTCAGTAACGTTTCTTTTCGGGTTATCTCAAAATGAATTGTTGTGGTTGTTAAAGCGTGTTTGAAACAAATTTTAATACATTTAAAAAAATTATTTTATGATTTTTTGGCATAGTTGCCAATCTTATTTTTCCCACTTTGGCTAAAAATTGAATTTACTTAAAGTTATTTAATTAGTTAAATTTCTTAATGTTTCAAGATTGCATAACAGGTTATTTATGAGGATGATGAATTCTATTGTTAAAAGTAAAAGTGTTTCAACAGCGCTCTTCCAAGCATGAAACAATGTGGGAAAATGAATTAAACAGTAAAACTTCTTTGTTGTTTCAAATGTTTTTTCGTTTTATAAAATCAATTTTTTTGGTCGAAAAAATCGATTGATGAAGTTATAACATTTTATTGATTGACTAAAATAGGTTAAAAATGTTTGGGATGTTGTTATGATACATAAAGTTTAGTCAGTGAATATAATTACTAAAAGTTTTTGATAAAAAAAATAACTAACTTTGCAATTACTGCAAAACTGAAGGTTTTATAATATTGATTTCAGATCTTTTATCTAAAAAACGTTGGTTAAAATAAGACTTTTGAACAAAGTATGAAACTTTTTGTTTTTGTTGTTATCATTGCGGCTGTCATTTGTAGAGCCCTAATAGGTGTTCAAATTACTACAAATAGCGTTTTTTAAGTTTTATAGCAACGCAGTCTAAAGTTTGTTTCTTTGGATATTTTGTACTATTAGAGTGATTTTCCTTTTTATTGTATTGATTTTGCAAATCGAAATGATAATGAGCATTATAGATTTGTAGATTAGTGAGACAGAAATTTTATTTTAGAAAGTGAAAAAGAATAATTGAATAACGAAAGTCTATTAGAAAAACGATTTGATGAAATCCTTCAAAATATAACTTTGGAAGCTTTTTTAATTCGGAATGAACTAAAAAAAACAATGACCACACCACTAATTTTCTGGTTAATGCATTAAAGCAGATAATTTGTCAACTCGTCGGCTCATGAGCTGACCTAATTAACTTCTCTTCACTAAAGAAGGTGGTTGTATGAACCTGGACAGCTGTATAAAACCAACAGGTTGACTACGGTCTATTTGTAAACTCACCTCAGCCATAAACTTCTCTTGTAAACAGCGAGGGACGCGTTTAAATGTTTTTGAGACAGAAAGACAGTATGACGTTTTCACAGTTGGCATTTTGTTTTACATCATAGTCATTTTGTTTTACAGCTGGTTCCTTTGTCAGATAAATCACCTACGCGTCGAAAATTTCATGCTCTTTACCGTAGTACATCAAGAGTATTCTACGCGTTTCAAAATACCCTTCTTCTGGAGAATTTTCCGTAATACAATCTGCGATATTTTTGCGAGTTTAACCTGTGCACGAGGATATCAAGAGGTCTAGACAAACAGACATATTGACAACGCCCCTGGCAGTATAAGCGTCAAAATGTCTAATAAATTGCTTATAATGTAGGGGGTCTGCAGCAAATAACTCTCCCTTATCCTGCGATACAACCTGGCGGCGGTTAATCTTGCTCGTTATTAAATATAAAGCATATACTAATCCATGAATACATTGCTCATTTTGATGCAGCGTCTAATTATCGTATAGCGCACGCCCATTGGCCAAAACTGGTCTATCACGGGATTGGCAATGGCTAGCGGAATGATGGGTTTGTAGGTTTCCTGATTTTAGCTCGGGAGGACCGGGGCTCCAATACGTGTAATTGATTCCTGAGAGCCAGGAAACTAAGGGGTTGTAGTTATCAATATAATGCGGCTACGACTTATTCAAGAAATCGCGCTAATCATTTTTGAATCTATTACTATAACTATTACTGGGTGTAAGAAAGGCAAGGGAGGAGGCCAATAACAACGGTTATAAGATCCGAAGAGAAAGGGTTCTTGTTCTTGTCATTGTCTTGTCATATTCTTGTCAGTCAGTCACGTGACAAAGCGAGCTCTTTCTTACACAAATCTCTTTCACGGCAGTCTAGCTCATTATATTTTCCCCATTAATTATCTCTAGTGATTACTCTAGTGATTATCGCTCAACATGCCGTCACCACGTAAAGCAATCTCTTGCTCTAAATTGTTAAACCAGTCGAACGAATTACTGCATTCAGCATCAGCCATATTACATAAGAAATTAAAAACAAAGCTAAAGTCAAATATAAGCCAACAATCAAAACAAGATCAATTATAAAGCGGTCAAATCAAAACTACGATCAAGTATAAACCGACAAATCAAACTTAGATTAATTAGGGAAGGGTCAAATCAAAATTATTACGTACAATAAACACAATGTACGAAACAACACGGTTTTAACGAATGCTAGGCAGAAAAAAGAGCGATTTAACTTTATGAAATTCAGTTCAGTTCAGTTCAGTTCAGTCGTTTTTTATTTCCGCCACTTGTCGAACAAAATACTTACATCAACGTAATTACACCACGGAAAAAGGGACATGCACAAAACGAAACAATGTTGTAACAAAGTAATATAACAAAGTAAACGATTTAAATGTATGTAGTAACCACAGCAAACCTTAGTGCAACTCTAAACCAATTGGCGTCTAATCCACAACCATTCACTGCAATCTACTGTGTTAGACCTAGATTAAATGCGTCCGCAATCCAGTAATATATACTGAACAAACCCTAGTGCTCACACTTGTATATTAATTGTTTGGCGGTCACGGCCGGATAGTTTAGGGCGATTTAAAATGCTTTAGTCCAATTTCTGTAAATGAACAAAAATAAATCCAACCATCACAAAATAAAAACTTTTCAACTTAATCAATTCACTTAGTTTATGAGACTATAGATACACTTCCAGTTAAGGAGAGCTGGTGACGACACAACCATCCGTTACGGCAGCATTTCTCAAACCTTTTTTTTTGAGACCCAATACTGCTAAAAATAACAATCTACAAATATGACTGCGACCAAATAAATTTGAGAGAAGCATATTGAAACAACACGAAATTGTTATATATCTATTAACAATCATTTTCCCTCAACAAGTTTTCCGCTCAAAAACTTAGTGATCTCTAAAAAAAAGGGTCTTCACCTTAAGTCTGACTCTGATTTCTCAATTTTTTTCTCCAAAACGTAGTGGTCTCTAAAAGGAACCCATCCGCATAGTCTTGGAGACTCACATTTGGATCACCACCCATGGTTTAAGAAACGTTGCCTTACGGTGGCGATTTTAAACTGAATAAATCAAAATCGACAACAGAGCGAATGGTCACGCCATCGCCAGTGAAGCGTATAATTTTATAATCAAAAGTAAAAGGGAGCCGCTATTTAGACGCAATAACTCTTTTGTGACATTTGTATGCTTCCAATAAAAAGATGCTTTAAATAAGCTATCACTCAGTTTAAAAATTACGAGTTCAAACAATCGGTTTTTCGAAAATAAATTTTATTGCTGACTCATTAGCAAAACTGGCATAACCGTTTTCCAAATGCCCCAGGCAGCTTTCAAAAAGGTACTTGGAAGAACGACGCAATTTTGGGACTCTCAACTGACGCACGATTTACTAAAAAAGTAAGTAAAGACGAAAAAGTCTTTATTCAGCCTGAATTCCCAGCAGTAAAATTTTTTGTTTTCACTTACATATTTAGTGCCTGAATTATAGTTTTTAAGAGGCTTAGTTAAGGTTACGCCAGCCCTGCCACCAGTCACAAAAAAGATTAAAGGAAAATCCTCAAATTTCGGAAATTCCCTTTAATAGGTAAATATATATTCTTAGAGGTTCATGGAACTCAGTTTAGAAACCTTGATCTGAAAGATTTAAAAGCTATAAACAACTTTTACTAATGTTTTTTCCATCATACCTTTTTTTTTGAGTAAAGCAAGTTTATACTGTAAAAATGTTAGAAACTGTAAAACTTAGGTGCTTAGATAAATTTATCTCATGCTCGGTTGCATCTAATTGAGATGCTGTTAAAAGCAACGTTTTTTATAACAATGTTTTATATAATTGTCAAGCTTTTATATAAGGTTGAAATGTCATAAAGATTAACCTATCAAACTACCTTTAGCACGTCATGTTCTTGTACATGTATTTGCAATACAGAAAAACAATTATAAATTTTTTTCTGTAAATATGGTAAATATATATTTTGAAGATAATTTATCAAATTTTCAAAATCTTGCGGTAAAAATATTACATAAGCAATTAAATATTGGCTTAGCCTGCAAAATCTTCATTAAGTTAAACTTTGAAATGTAAATTCCTGACAGTCAACAGTGACTGAGATTACTCTCTAGCAGAATCTTTTTCTACCCTTTTTGGTTCCGATTCTGTTTTTAAATGGTTTTTCAGTGAGGACCTTAACCCATTAACGCCCAAATTTTTTAAAACTTTTTTTATGATAATTTTTCAAAATATTTGAATCTTTTATGAGCAAAAAAAATTATTTTGAGTAGAAAAGTAAGCTAAAAGGAGAATATGATAAAAAAAACGAGTGATTTTATAAAAAGATCGTTGGGTAGATGTGAGTAAAAAAATGAAATATTTCAAATTTTAGTCAGTATCAAAATTAAACAAAAAATTACCCCATACATTTTACAAAAAATAAATTATTAATGTGTATTTTATTTGTAATGTTAAAGGAAGAAACATTTGAGACATAAGGTTATATTGCATTTTATGCAATAACTTTTTGGTCTTCCGCCACACGGCTTGTTTTGCCCCTGTTGTTAGTCTACCACAATTTATTTAAATGAAAAAGTTGCTGCATCGACTAACTGAGATTCACAACAACTAAAATCACTGGAATTTGACCATGCGCATAACTGCCAAGCCAGCTGTAAGCCGTGCTCCGACAGTTGATCGAACGACAGTTGATCGAACGACCGTTGATCAAAAGGATACGTGATCAAGTTTCGTTTCAATCAAGTGTCGTTCCGATCAAAATTTGTTTTGACCAATTGTGATTCGCCCAACTGTCGTTTCCTCAAGCGTCGTTCGATAAGCTCTCGTAGTACAGCCGTAAGCATACAAAAAATTGCATGAAAAAAATGACGTAACAAATACACGCGCGCACAGTGCAGGTTGGAATACGCGCCAGGCAACTTTTTGGATTTTTCTTTTTAGCAATGTTATGGCCAACACCATCAAAGCTTCAGCACTTTTCAGAAACTAACAATAGTGATCTACCGATTCTTTTCCTTCCACTTGCAATTTTTAGATAAAAAGTTGCTATACATTTTCTAAAAGAAAGCAATTCTCAAGTGCTATTTTTATGAATTAACTTGTGAATTAACCAGGCTTTTACCGGGAACATATCGATTAATCTTGTGAAAAGAGACCAGTTCCACGTTTTACCTCAAATAGCAATCGAATGTTTGCTTATAAGCCGTTCACGATGATCGACTGGTTCATATACAGTATTTAGTATAGGTCCATATACAGTATACTATTGTGGAACACATTTTTCTGTTTTTAAACTTAAAGGATATTTAGCAATAAGCCTTTTTCAATAACAGTTCTATCAGTGAAATAGTAAAAGTAACAAAGTACAAAAAAAGAGATTCCCAGGTTTGCTTCACTTCTGACTTTTCTGAGCCAACATTTAAGCACCAAAATTAAAGAGTATTTGGAATTTAACTCTCAGGTATCAATGAAACAAAAAAATGTTTACCGTCTTGTGATGTTCATGTAACGGCTAATCTCGCCTTGTTTTTTTGTCCCTTTCGTCTTTTATATATATATGTAGTCACCCGGATGTAGCCAGGTTTTTATCGCGCCTTTAATCTAGTGGATTTATTTTTTTGCTGAAAGTCACATTGGAAGTAGAATTAATTAAATCAATGTAATTGTCATTTAAGTATTTATTTTTGTAGAATTACAGATATATTTTTTTTTAAATCGTGATCTTAACTTGTGTAACGTGATATTAACGTAAGTTTAACGTGTTTTTAAACGTGTAACGTGATCGTGCTACTGGTCCTCCATATCTGGTGCGTTTACTCTTTTTTGTTCGAATATACAGTATTTAACTGGCGAATCAGGCGGCCGTTGTAAATAGGGTGAGCTTGTTAGGCTACCACTTAAGACACGCATTTAAGCCTAACCTGTCTTTTATTTAAGTAGGTATACACGAGTTGTTGGCTTGCTCGTGTCTATAGTTCATTCTTATGTCAAATCAAATTTAAATTTTTTTAAATAATTAAAAAATGGAAACCCGAATTTCAAACCAAAATTCTAAAAGCATAAAGTCGAACCCCTGTTAAAAATTTTAAATTTTTGTAAATGATTCTCATTTATATGGTTCTTTTTGGTTTTGATTTTTTTGAAATTTTATTTACCTTTAGGTAATTTAAAATTGCATTATATTTCCAAGTTAAATAAAACTAAAATTTTCTTTACAACTTTTGTTTAGTTTAAGTTAAGCGTAAAAATATTCAATAAGTGAAAACTTCTTTTGTAGCCGTTTGTTACCCAAGAACAAAATAGCTAAAGAGCTGCAATTTCTGGATTCGTATAAACAAAAAGTTTAACAAATAAACCCCAAATTGTTTGTTGGAAGAACACCAAACTTTTCTTTAAATCTATTATGACAGTTATCCGTAATGCTTTTGCAGAGTGAGATGAGAATTTTTTGAATTAATCTATTTTGTAAAGTTAAGAAATTTAACCAAAAACATCAAAATACAATTTTAATAGAAACATTAACAGTGAAAATATTCAGTTGCTATCCTAGCACCGAATAAACAATGAGCATAAATCAACAATAGCAAAGTCATTTTTAAAACATGACATCGAAAACTATTCTGAGATAATACCCAAAATTAATTTATGATAGCATCAAAAACTATTTTGGGATAACATTGAAATGTACTTTAGAAAAAGAGCAATCAGATATAACTTCAGAAAAAAAGAATTTCCGACTAAGCGAAGCAATCTACTCATTTGAAAAAAATCATAGAAAACAGGTGTGTTTAGTGCTATCTCTACGTAATATGCAAGTGATTTATTTAAACTTTTTGATTATCATTTTGATAATCACGGGAATAGAAAATTAATAATGAACGTGGTAGTTTTTGGATTTGGCTTTTCTAATCATTATTTGCGCGTGCACTGCTGCTAGCGCCTTTTCGCTTTACACTTTAATTATTGTTAATTTCTTCCCCGAGCATTCTTCGTTTCTGCAGCGTGTTCATTCAGTGCGGACTCGGTTGCGTTTTCTTTCGCTTCTCAATATATGAGGCGACCAGCAGCAGTAATTGTGGGCGGCTGGTTGAAGTCTGTTGTTAGACTTAGTGCTGTTTTTGTGACCTTAAATTCTGAGAGATTTTATTTTGTGTACAAATCCTAATTCGATATACCCGTTTGTGTGTTTCCCGTTTTCCCGGGAGTCAGTACCTACGCGAACTGCTCGGTATGGCAACTGTGTGTTTTCTCTTTATGCTTGATTTTTATTCCGTTTTATTTATTTACCCATTACCGTTTCGCTTCGCGTCAATATCAATTTCCATTTATATCAAACATCCCTGGTTACTTTAATTTTTTCTCTATCGAGGCCAGAAGCACGTTATTCGACAATTCACTTTGCGGCAATCGGCCAACTTCTGCGCCATGTACTGTTACAATGCATGTACAAATAGCCTAATTGAATTTTTTTTCTTGGCATTGTGTTGTATTTCATTTAAATTTCTTTTGAAAACAGCTAAAGAAGTCGAAAACGTTTAAAAAATTAAAATTTTTATAAATTTACTTGAACTGCTGTGTATCACAAGATTATGGTTAAAAAAACTTGTATTTTAATAAGTCAATTATTAGGAATTTCTATCATTTTTTTTAATTTAAAGAATAGGTTCAATATAATTTGACTTTATAAAAGATTGCTTCGCGTAATGTACAAGTAGGAAAAAATTAAATTGAATAATATTTATTTCATAAATTACAACACATTTATGCTTCTTTATCAAAAAATACAATAAATTTTTATTTAAACTGCTAAAATTGCTAAAAATTTTAATACATTGAAAAAAATATTGTATAATGATAATGTTGTGGCATAGTTGCCAATCATCTCTTTCCTAATTCGGTTAAAAATTGGATTTACTTAAAAGTTATTCAATACGTTAAATTTTTGTGACATTTTAAGATTGCATAACAGGTTATTTATAAGGATGATGAACCGTATTGTTAAAAGTAAAAGTGTTTTAACAGCGCTCTTCCAAGCATGAGACCATATGGGAAAACAGCTTATTTTATTGGCTGAATTAAACAGTGAAGTTTCCTTGTTCGTTCCAAATGTTTTTTGTTTTATAAAATCGAATTTTTTGGTCGAAAAAAGCGATTGATGCTATAGCATTTTATTGATATTTCTAAAATGGGTTAAAATTGTTTAGAATGTTGTTATGATCGATGAAGTAAATATGATCCCACGTATAGTCAGTAAATATAAATCCCCAAAACTTTTGTTTAAAAACGTAAATAAATTTTGCGATTACTGCAAAACTGAAAACTTTATAATATTGATTTCAGATTGTTTTATCTAAAAAACGTTGGCTAAAATAAAACTTTTGAACAAAATATGAAGCTTTTTGTTTTTGTTGTTATCATTACGGCTGTTATTTGTGGAGCGCTATCAGGTGATATAAATTACTTCAAATAGTGTCTCTTTTTGATTTTATAGTTTTGCAGTCTAATGTTTATTTCTTGTTTTGTGCTACCATAAAATTGCCTTTTTATTTTATTGAATTTGCAAATCGAAATGATAATTTTTATTGTAGAACAATAATTTATTTTTAGATAGCAAAAGTCTATTCGAAAAACGATCCGATGAAATCCTACGAAATAGAACTTTGGAAGCTTTTTTGATTCGGAATGAATTAAAAAAAATATTGACTGCACAACTTAGCTTCCAGGTAATACATTAAGTTTTTCAGAAAGAATACTATATTGCTTTTGAATTTACTGAATTATTTATAAATGTTAAAGTACTTTGCATTGTTTTAGAAAATTAATATCGTCAAATTGAAATGTTTTTTTTATAATTTACAGAAATGTCATAAATATTGTTTAAGAAGCGCCTTGAGCAGAAAATATTTCTTCAAATGTCGTATATTTGGATTCGGTGCTTGTAAGTAATTATTATGTGGTTGCCGCTATAATCGATAAAAATTTTTATCAAAATGTTTATTTTTTAGAAATTACTTATTTTTTAATAAATAGGGATCTTGTTTTATTTTGTGTATGAAAAGTAATTTTTTTAATAGCAAATTAAATAGAAAAATCGGCCGCAACATTTACGTTTTGATTGCTTTCAATATTTGTTTTACTTTCTTTAGTTTTTAAAAACTAAAGCATTTAAACACAATTTTAAAGTTGTTTATTTATTTTTAGATACCTGTAAACGGTGCAGAAGGGAATACAGATGTTTTCGAAATAGTAGTTTTTTTTGAAAGCAACCAATGATTTTCTACTTTTGGTTTAAAAATATCCATATTAATTCAATTCCTAATTATTTCTGATGCCTCAAAATAACTATAAATTTGTTTGTTATACTTAAAACTCTAAAAACTCAAGTAGCACATCGCGTTTTCGTAATTTAAATGAAATTGAGACAAATTTTTTTGCTAGTGCATAGTGACTACAAGAGAAAAGAATTTTTTCGCCAACTTTCGGGAAAACAGAGCAGCATTGCTCATGAGTCGAGTCTGCCGCCTGTAATCGAATTAAAAAAATATCACTGCGCGCTATTAGTAATTACAAACGGTTACAACAACATATGTGAGAGTCTGGAGAAAAAAAAAGATTGCAATTTTTTCGTCTCACCGTTATTTTTTATTTCGCTTTTACTATTTTATGAAACACTTGTAAATAAAGCCATGTTCTAGTTAACGTTTGAATTAATAATGCAAAATTAATTAAATGCTCATATAAATGAAAGATCAGCAATTAAGTCAAAAGATGCTGTTTTTGTTTCTGGATATGTGAATTTATATAAACTGCTTAAAAAAATAAATAAATAAAGGAAAATTACAATTAATACCAAAAACGGATCTGTTGAATTGAAACAAATAGCCATAAAATAAAATGGCAGAATTTTGCAATTCGTTTTGCCTTTTCGCTCTAATGAATCCTCTACTACAACCAGATTAGTGATATTTCAACATTGGCGTTTAAACAATTTGCAACTTCAACATAGGCCCGGTTTTAAAGATTAAATCTGAGTGCCTTGTTCCCTTGCGGTGTGTGTCTATTCTAGGAAATGTAGAGATAGATAGCTTGTTTGGTTGCCTGAAGTTTATGCAGTTTAGATAATAATAATAAGATGTATTTATAAACGGCTTTACTCTTAAAAAGTTCATATGATCTCAGACCGGTTGAACATGAATCAAAAATAACACAACAATTACAAAAAAACAATAAGATTATTAGATCTAATTAAATATTGATGCGTATTATCTACACATTTAAATGCACATATTGAAAATAAAGACTAAAATTACAGATTTATCACTCGGACAAATTAGACCAGGTGTGAGCAAACTACTTCTGTGCATAGTTAGATCTGTGCATAGATAGTTTACACTGTCATACACAAATAAATCAATAGCTAACTTGCTCCACGGACGTGAGAGAGTGGGATGGTTTAACAAAGGTTTTTTACATTGCCTATGCGAATATTCCTTACAGTAGAACATTTCGAAATAAAATTTTTAACTTGTGCCGACATACCAGGACAAAACAACACATCTCGAGCACGTCGCAAATATGACGCAATACTTAGATGACTTTAGTGAATAGCTTCAAGCATTTCACGTCTCATAGAGGTAGGAATTATAACAGTTTGACCTTTGTATAAAATACCATCCTGAGTGGTGATCTCGTCTCGAAATGGCAAGTATTGGTGATGGCAAGCTTAGGACAATCACGTTTCAACTCGGACCAACTATTTAAAATGGTGGCTTTTAAAACTTGTAACGTTTCATCAATAGCAGTACAGCTTTCAATTTGATTATACCGTTTCGTAGTAACTGCTAAATCTTCAGAGAAATTAACATTTTCAAACGAATCACACACTTTATCATGATCATTGGTAACAAACACAAAACTGGTATTATCATTAGTGCGGCTATTTTGCTCTTTGTTTAAAGGTAGAGCAGAGCGAGATAAAAAATCAGCGATATACATTTTACAACCTTGTTTGTACTTAACATCTAATGAGTACCCTTGTAAACGTAACAGCATACGTTGAAGTCGTTTAGGCGCTGAAAAAAGCGGTTTTTTAAAAATAGTCTCCAGTGGCTTATGATTGTTTTGGACAGTAATTTTATTTCTGCCCAACAGATATTGAGAAAAACGTTCACATGAAAAGGCAATCGCTAAACACTCTTTTTCTATTTGAGCAAATCTTTGCTTAGTTTTAGTCAACGATCGTGAAGCATATGCGACCGGTTGGCCATTTTGAAGTAGTACTGTACCAAGTCCCGTTTAACTAGCATCACATTGAATGGTAACTTCGTCTTCTAGTCGGTAGTACCGCAAAAGTGGCGCACAGGAAATTAAACGTTTGATTGTTCAGCGTCATCGTGGACTTTTGTCCATTTCCACTCTGCATTATTATCAGTCAAACGACGAATTGGTTTGCAAAGATCTGATAATCGAGGCAAAAAACATGATAAATAATTCACAAACTCAATAAATCTTTGCACATCATTAACATTAACCAACTTGGGCATTTTTCGGACAGCTTCCACTTTAGAAGGATCTGGTTTTAACCCCTGAGAAATGAGTAAGTGTCCCATGTAAGCTACAGATATTTGACGTAACTTTGTTAGTCAATGAAGATTAAGCTAAATATTCAATCTTTCCAGATTTTAATTCAATAAATCGTAAGATCTAACCAATCTAAAAAAAGTTAAACCAGCTCTTTTAAATCTTCTTGATATGAGTCAAACCGATCTAAGCACCGACCAACAATATCTGTATGATATTCACAAGTCTGTGTCAGCAGGAAAATGAAGTAAAGGTCTGGCTAATAAAAATCCTGAAAAAATGACCCACTCTCGATGGTTAACTACTGCAAATCGCGTATTGAGATTATATGTATCAACAAATGAACTTCTCAAACCCTGAAATTTATTGTTAAATACATAATGAAGGTGTATGCTCCTCTTTGGTTTGCAATAAAAAATACTTCATCTCCTCAAAATGGGGTTATTCATCTATTATAGACAATAGAACTAACGTAGATGTTGATTTCTGATGTCAGAAACATTGTTTATCCTGTCATCTAACGTAATGTCTTTTTTGCTCATCCAAAAAACTTGTTCCTTTGTATCATTAAGTTAAGTCAAATGACATTAAACAACTTGATTGGAGGCAAATCAAGAAGGCGAGAGAGCTATCTAAAGTGAAAACTACCAGGACATTTCAAATTCCTGGTCTCAACTTTAAAGCTGAGTTGTATTGTGATATGATAAATTGGGAAAAGGTGAACCTAACTGAACCGCCATAAACACGTATTATATCTGATGATAAAATCAATCACTTGATTAGCTTCAAAGAAAAGAAGAACTTTACGCATCTACCGCCACACGCAAGCTGTGGAAAGATGCGTTAATTAGTTAAGGAAGCTTCTTCTTTGGTGTGTGGACAAAATTCTAGAGATGTTTTTATTTGTTTTAGAATCAAATCACATTATAAAATGGCTAGTTTTGAAACAAAACGAGAGTTCAAAGCTTAATTGCTTATGATTTAAATGAAAGAATGGAAGGGAGGATGGTTTGGATTAGAGTGGGACCCAAAGTACAGCTACCTCCTCGTGGTAGGTTTTGGATTAACTCAAAATTTATGTATTGAATATAGAGTTGTACATTTTATAAAAATTTTTTATCAATGAGTGTGTTTCAGATTATTTTGAAAAACTAATATACATTATCAGTGTTTTTTTTAAGGTTTGGCTTGAGGAACCTCTAAGCAATTTTGAAAAACCGCTAATTTTTTTCCTATTGTTCCTGAGCATACTTAGCTTTGTTTACACTATTGTGGTGGTGGTGGTTCTACCCGACCCATTCCTAGGGATGGGGGCGCGGATCAATTCCGCGGAATCCCAATAGTCGGGCGACTCCCCACGGACGGGACCAGAGGTCCAGAAGAGAAGGGGTGTGGCCGAAAATGGCCCGACGCAGAGGGTCTAGTACAGGGCAGTCGAGCACGAGATGTGAGAGATCCTGTGATTCAGAACCACAGTTGCTGCAAGAAGGAGTCTCGGCTCGACCAACCCTGTGGAGATAAGAGTTGAGGAGAGTGCTGTGCCCATTGCAGCGTAAACGGGAGAGAGCACAGCGAGCGGAGCGAGGGAGAGTAAGCTCCTCGGGAGATACTGTAGGGATTTGGTGTTGGAAGAAACCAGATTGGACACTGCGTCTCCAACTGGTGTAGAGAGATAGCCGTTGGGAGGAGATAAGGGGTGTGAGGGATACTGATATATTGGAGGGATCGAGAGAGGCACCGGCTTTAGCTAGAGAGTCAGCTAAGTCGTTGCCTGGGAGGGAAGAGTGACCAGGTATCCATTGAAGATGGACAACCTTGGATTGAGATAGAGAGTTAAGAAGAGATTGGGTATTGGATAGGGATTTTGGGGTTAAATATGGTAGGGGGGTAGAGAGAGTTGAAAGGACAGATAAAGAGTCGGAAAAGAAGGTGATAGAGTCGAAATTACATGTCTTGGAGTGAGAGATACACCACTCAAGAGCATGTAGGAGAGCGAAGGTTTCAGCACTATAACTGGTAGTCCAGAGACCAGTCGAGAAGGAAAGCGAGGTAGCAGTGAAACACTTTGTACACTTGATGTGTATCCCTGCACCACCCTGTCCCAACCCGCCAGGTACCGAACCGTCAGTCCAGGCAGAGATATCGCTGTGAGATAGAGTGGAAAGATGGGAGGTAGCTGCAGTGTTACGAAGGGAGGGGGGATCTTTGCGAGAGCATGGGGATGAGAGGTGGAGTGAGATTGTGTAATTAGATGGGGCAGACCAGGGGGGTTTAGGAGGGCAGAGGATTAGTGGTTCACGAGTGAGATGTAGGTTAGGGGTAAGGTTATGTGATCTGGAGAAAGATCTCCATGAGTTCTTTTTGAGACGTGTACGGGGGTTAGAGTTCGCAAGAGAGGCTATAGGAAAGGTGGGAGGTAGACGGAGGGCTCGTTCAAAGAAGGAAAGAGATTGGTGAGTGAGGGTGACTCGTAGTGGAGGTAGAAGTCCTTCTATATGAAGTAGAGGAATGGGAGTGGACGATAGACAACCTGTGATTACTCGACAGGAAGATCTATGCATCCTCTCCACGGAGGTGATGTGAGTAGGAGATGAGAAGGGAAACCAGCCTGGGGAAGCATAGGTGAGGATGGGGCGAATGAAGGCTTTGTATAGGGTACATAAGGATTCTTTTGATGGGCCCCAGGAGGCAGAGGCAATGGAGCGAAAAGCACGAAATCGGTTGTGAAACTTTTTCCGTAAGGATAAGACGTGATATTTGAAAGAGAGAGTGCGGTCGAAGGTTACACCGAGAAAGGTTGGATGAGGGTTGAATTTGAGAGAGGTGTTAAGAATGTGAAGAGAGGGTTGTATACGTGATTGGTAGGGGTCTAAGCTGAAGAAGGATGTTTCACATTTGAGGGGGTTGAGAGGAAGGCGCCATTTTGAGGACCATTCCACCAGTCTGTTGAGGGCAGCTTGTACTACAGCGGTTGCACACTCAACACTCGGGGAGGAGGCCCAGATGGCTAGGTCATCTGCATAGAGAGAGGTCTTAACAGATGCAGGAAGGAAAGTGGGAAGGTCATTGATGTATAAAGAAAAGAGAACTGGTCCTAGAACCGAACCTTGGGGAACTCCTCTTCGGAGACGGAAAGGACGACTGTATGAATTACAGATACGGACTTTCGAACGGCGATCTGAGAGGTAGGATCGTATCCATTCGACAAAGCAAAGAGGAAGATCTAATGAGAGGAGTTTAGAGAGTAGGGCAGAGTGCCAAACTGAGTCAAAAGCTTTCGCAAAATCCACAGTGGCAAGGACTGTACGTGCGCCTGGCTTAGATTGGTGGAAGGAATCTGCGATTGACTGTGAGAGAAGGAGAACCTGGTCTACAGTCGATCTACCAGGTCTAAAACCAGCTTGCACGGGTGAGAGAATGTCATGTAGTTCGAGAAAACAGGTTAGTCGTCCTAAAACCATTCTTTCGAAGAGTTTGGAGGTACATGAAGTGAGAGAAATGGGTCTATATGAAGAAGGTGAGTCAGAGGGTTTGCCGGGTTTGAGAATGGGGATGATTGTTGATTGTTTCCAAGCAGACGGGAAGGTGTGTGTTGACCAGGAAAGGTTGAAGATGTATAGAAGAAAATGTAACGCAGATTGTGGTAGGTGGGATAGAAGAGGGTAGGTAATTTGATCAGGGCCGGAGGAGGTTGATGTTGAGAGTTGAGAGATAGCTGTAGAGAGTTCAATTGAGGAGAATGGTGAACAGAAAGTGGAATGCAGGGTGTTGCAGTGTGCAGTTCTGATTTGCTTCATTTGGGCTTTCTCGGTGCTTCGAAAAGGTTTTGGGGTTTGGGTAGAGAAATGGGACTGTAGGTGTGAGGAGAGATGGTTGGCACAATCTACAGGGGTATGGCAATTTGAGAAATTGGGAAGGTCAGAAGTAGTTGGGGAGGGGGAACCAGAGATGGAGCGAAGTAGAGAAAAGACTTCGCTAGGACGGGTTTTAGGAGAAAGGCTAGAGCAAGTATTCTGCCATGACTTGGCTTTAGCCTTATTAATCACAGTGGAGGTATATCTGGATGTAGCGATATAGTGCTGGCGGTCTTCTTCAGAACAGTGTGCCTTCGCAAATGCCTTTCGGCGTTTTGCGACGGCATCTGCGACTTCAGGAGACCACCAGGCTTTAGCAGGACGGTTGATGCTGCCGAAAGGAATGGCAGAAGTGGCAGCATCATTGAGGAGTTTGGTAAAGGTGTGGGTGGCTTCAGAAAGAGAGAGTGTTGTAAAGTTAGAAGGAGTGGGGCAGTGGGTATCAATATAAGTAAGGTATTCGTCCCAGCGAGCTTTATTATAATTAAATGAGGGGGGGCGGTGGAAAGAGTTAATTATAGGGGAAGTGGGAATAGTGATGGAGATAGGAAGATGATCTGAGCCGAGGTCCGGAAGGGTCTGCCATGTGCATTTAGAGGCTAATCGGGCAGGTACTAGGGAAAGGTCCGGGGAAGAGCGGTTTCCGGTGGCACGGTGTAGTAGGGTGTGGTGTTCGGGGTTATTAAAAGGTAAAAGATCAGAGGAGAGGAGCCAATCAAACAGATCTTTGCCTGAATGGTCTTCCGGTGAGTGGGAGTCCCAGGATGAATGATGGCTATTAAAGTCGCCAAAGATGTAAGTGGTAGGAGATGATGGTAGGAGAAAGGGTGAGAAGGATTTTGGGCGGGAGTCGGAGGAAGAGGAGCGGATAGGAGGGACATAGACGTTGAAAAGATGTATGGGAGCGGCTCCTTTTATTTTAACTGCGATAGCTAAATAATCGGAGCTGGGGTCGAGGGAGGAGAGGGATTGTGTGGAGAGTGAAGTGTAAGATAGACCATTTTTGACAAGTATCAGAACACCTCCTCCTAGGTTTCCCGTAGAGTTGGTGGTTCCTCTCCTCGTCATAAAACGGTTCTTTTGGAGGGTTTTGTAGCCTGGTATGCGAAAAGTGGAGTCAGAGGAGAGGTGTGACTCTTGTATGAAGATGAGATCGTACTGATTATGAGAGAGAAAGTGTAGGAGTTCAGTACGACGCGGGCGAATCCCATTAGCATTCCATTGTAGGATTCGGAGGTTGTTTTGAGAGGGAGAGGAAGGATGAAATGAGGATTGTGTGAGAGGAGAGGTGGTTTGTTGGGTTTGTGGAGAAGGAGTAGTCAATGCTGAGGGAGGGTAAGTATAAATTAGTTGGGGGTGATTAGGAAGATAGGTGGGATTATTCGAGGTTGTTTTGGGGGAGGGTTTAGTTTTTGAAGATATGGTTTTGTGGTTGATTGTGAGTGAAGGTGGGGTATTTGGAGTGTGAGAGGATGGAGATGCAGAAAAGAATGAGGATATGGGATTGGAGTGTGAGAGGGAGGGGGGGGTTGAGAAGAGGATGGACACATTGGGCAAGTCCAAGAGTGTCCCGGGGAGATTTTGCGGAAGTCAGCGGGAGAAAGACCAGAGCAGGAGAGGTGTACCCAGAGAGAACAGCCGGTACATTGTATCGATCTGTTTCCCCAGGTAACTCTACGGGAGCAGACAGAGCAGGGGTCTATAGGGCCAGGGTTGGGGTGAATGTCACCGCTGATAAGAAGAAGAATAGAGATAAGAATCAGCGGTGAGTGGGATGAGTAATGAAGAGGTTTGGGGTGGAAGGAGGGACGAGGAAGAGATGTCCGAGAGAGAAAAGAAGGGGTAGGGGGGCGGTCAATTGGGTTTAAGAGTGCTGTCCACATGTGACCGCGCATTGGACAGCAGGGATAAAAAATGAGAAGAGTTGTCCAAGGGAGAATCGCCCGAGGATGAGACCCTCGGGGAATTGACAAGCCATTTCGACCCTCCCCAGTGCAGGGAAGGGGACTGCACCACCACGTTGAGGTGGCTTGTCGTTGGTGCAGTTACACTATTGTAGTAGCCATAGCCGTACCAGCCCAAAAAATTTTGGGGGGGCAATGAAGTTTTGCCCAAATTTTGTGACGTTTGCCCAAATCATGATTTTAGAGTACATTTCGGATATGACAAAAAAATTGTCTGAGTTTCTCGGACAAAAACCAATTTTGTCCTAAAATCATGGTGATCTCTAAAAAAAAAAAAAAAAAAAAAAAAGGTCTTCACCTAAATTTGGATTATTATTTCTTGCAGTTCCTCATCATCACCTCTCTAAATTTCCTGACTTTGCCCAAATTTTTCATATCGCTGCCCGAAAAACTATGGTTTTGCCCAAATATTTTCTTCTCACTGCCCGAAAAATCTTAATTTTGCCCAAATCTTCGAAACTTGGGGGGGCAATTGCCCCCCCTGCACCCCCGGCAGGTACGGCTATGGTAGTAGCAGATTTTGAAAGACCGCTGGACAATTTTGAGAGACCGTTTCGGTTCCTCAAAACGCCTTAAAAAAAACACTGTACATTATATAAGTAAAATCTAGATTTCCAAAGAAAAACATGCATTTTGCATCATTTGTGAATATTTTTATCATAGTGTATTTTTTATCATAGTGGTACATTTTTATCATAGTGGCGGCACCTCTAAATATTCAACTATCCAGAAATGTTTTTATGTGTTTCCTACAAGTCACCTTAATCCGTATTATCCCAAGGCCTTTAAAAATCAAGAAATTATTCCGAAATTTTGTGTGGCAGCTAATTTTTACGCTATTTGACGATTCTGTAAGCTTTATCTTGTTTGCAAAATGGAAAACTTTTTTGTTTTGTTGTGTTTGCTAGCGGTCGTTTTGTCGGACTCTATTAGTTACGTCATATTTTTGCTATTTATTTATCATTTACATATCTAGTTTTTAACAGGCGCATTTTTTAAAAATTGTTTTTCGGCAACACCTACCGTATGTATAAAGCGTTTGCACTTTGCGTGCATTGAGCCTTTTCTGGAGAAAAGTTTTGGAAAGCTGCTTACAGATGTAAAGCTGCTTATTTGTAAACTGTGCGAATAGCACATTTTAAACTTTGATTTTGTTTCCTGTTTAATTCTCTTCAATAAACTCTTCCTAATTAAAAATAATAATAGAAGCAGGAGAAGATACCTATTTCTCATTAACCCTATTAAGACTGGGGGGGGGGCTGATTGTGCCCGCGGTGTTAAATTACTGTGTGCTGCTCAAAAACTACTCGCAGGAATTTTTTCAAATTTTATGACTTTTCCTGATTTTTATTCATCTCAAAGTTGGTTCAATTTTTGAAAAAATCGATAAAGTAATTTTGGAGTTATTAATAGTTTGTTGACACCTAGTCACTAGTTTTTTGACTATTTCATAAAACGTGAGAAAAAAGCAGCCAAAAGCGAAAAAAAGGCAAAGTGTAATCTGTTTATGAAAACAATTGAGACTAAGCGGTTCACTAATTATGTTTACTCAAACACTTTACGAGGCAATAAAACGCTTTCAATCTCATTTTCCCAGAGGAGTTGTTTTGGTTGTAAAAGCCGTAACTGTAGATTTAGATTTCTTTTCGTGTAAAATTTTTTAACAAATTCGAAAGAATCCCAAGCCCTTGATTTGGCTTTGTCGTAAATGTTTATCTTACGATTAATTATACTCTTCAATACCTTTGGTATACTGTGATGCTTTGTGAAAAGGATAATTACTACTGTCGGAACTATTCAAGCTAAGGGCAAAAAAATAACAAATAAAATAAAGCAAGTGTGTAATAAAGATATTGGTTTCTATGAAGTTTTTTGGAACGAACCTCAATAAAATACCAAACTCAATTCTTTTATTGTAAACCCAAAAACCACAGGAAAGCGAAATATTTCAATCTTATCAACAATGCACCCAATTTTTTATAATTCTAAAAATCAAAAAAAGAAACCGGCTTTATACAAGCTATATGATTTCTTTTCGTGTGAAATTTTCTAAAATTTGGAAAAAATCCTAAGCCTTTGATTTGGTTTTATTAAAAAAGGTTTCAATGTATTTTGTTTATTTATTTTTCTTTGTTAATTTTGTAATATTTAATTTGTTTGAACAAATTTTTTGACAAATTCACCAATATTAAGTCAATGTTTTTAAGCAATCTAGCAATATTATTTGAATATGCTGTAAAAAAATATTTTTTGACATTTTTGGCGGTCAAATGTACCAAAAGAAATCATACTTATTGATGCGCGTCAAATACTGGATTGATTATATAGACTATTTTCTTTTGATGTACAAGTTATAAAGATCCTAAGATAATCTTGGCTCAATGCAATATCTTTTACACACCAAAGTGCAGGGACAAGTACAGATCCTTTTATTTTTAAATTAAAAATTATAAAAATACACATAATAACAAATCGGAGCATTTCGGTACGTACATTTTGACAACCAATTTTTTTATTTGGAGCCAGAAGCGCGAATCAAGGTTAATTATTGTTTCTGCCCAGCAATATTTTCCAAAAGAGGGGGAACGGAAGGCAGATAGTATCCTTTAAAATTTGCAAGTCAAAAACATTGCTTTAGACCTGTCTCTAACAATTATATTGTCTTGAATAAAATTAAATTCAACAAAAATTGTAAAATATCGATGTGGACAAGGAGTCAGCGATTCCTGTTTGGATAAGAGCGGCACAGCAAATAACAGTAAGTCAGAAAAGGGGTAAATTTCAAAAAAAGAATTTTATTGTTGAAAAACATTTACAATAAACGTAAATTTTATTGTATTAGAGAAAAATTTTATTAAAAGCACGGTAAAGACCTCCAGAAAAAGGCAATGGTTTAGAAGTGGGGACACTGGAGGCAGATAGCGCCTATTAAAATTTGCAAGATAGAAACATTATAGTAGACCTGTTGTTATGTGAACTGATAAGGTAATGTGATTGGCTCTCAGAAATTGGTACGACGAAATACGATTGGTTCAATAGATTTGCTATACACCCCTATCACAGGATTGCGCGATGGTCACAGAATCACGCGATAGTCACAGGATCGCGCGATGGTCACAGGATCGCGCGATGGTCACAGAATCGCGCGATGGTCACAGGATTGCACGAGGCACACTTGATCTGTAATCATGGGACCTCATGTGATTTTTTTGTTATATAGACCGGGGTTGAAATCGGCAACTCACATCGGTCGTGACCAGTGGGCGACAGAGTCATTTGTTTTTAACCAGGCTAGAAATCTGTTTGACATATGTAGAATAATTTAATTAATGTACGCTCCGTAATGTTGTAAATATCTAACAACTTTTAGTATATTTAGACAAAGGAATAATTGCATATGATACTTTTAACACCTTATTAACACCTCATTGACGTAATAAAACTAAACTGACTTTATGAATAAAATTCTTTGACTATTTGTAAAAGAAAGTGTTGAAATTTTTTCCTTAGTTTTTTCGAGTAAGGTCACTCAGGATTTTATACGCGCTTGAAAAAACGAGATTACACCTGTTTCCAACAACTTATAAGTATTCTTGACAAAATTAAATTCAACAAAGATTGTAAAATATCGATTTAGACAAGGAGTCAGAAAATTTTTTTAGATAAGAACGGCTCAATAAATAACAGTAAGTTAAAAAAGGAATAAAGTTTTAAAAAATAACTTTTTTGTTGAAAAACAGTTTCAATAAACGTAAATTTTATCGTATTAAAAAAAATTTTTATTAAAAGCATAGAAACGAACCCGGGAAAAAGGGTCTTATGTTGAGTTTGAGAATAAAATTCTTATTTAGAACAAAGTGAAGAACAAACAAAAAGAAAAAATGGACTTGCATTCAAACTGTTTAGTCTTTTCAAGATAAAGGCACTTTTGGCTTATCAAATAAATGTAAGGAACAAGGCCAAGCAACTAAAACATTAGTGCCGAATTTTACAACTTTTTTGATCTTCATTAGAATACTTCGTAAAGGTTTTTGTAATACTTTTACTTTGCGTTTATTGCAAATTCCTTTGTAATAAAAAAAGTTGTCTTTGGCTGCTCCCTTCAAGAAAAAATTTTTAGCGGCCTTGCTCAGAGCCACAATTTGCAATTACAACGGCACAAAAATTGTGTACTATTTTATTTTCTTTTAGCTTATCTTAAAATTTCTTAATCAAGTTTTGAAGGTAGTGTTTTATTTTCTCATTATTACAATACAGTTTAGTTAATTTATTTTTTTAATTTTTCTTGATTTGTAAATTGTGTTTGATAATTTATATTATTAATGTAGAAAGCAAAAATATACCTTATAGTAGAAAGAAATATATTCTTTTTAACCTGGTTTAAGTTTTATTGGATTAGATTTCAATTTTTAAGTTTTTACTGAATTAAAAATGTCGCTAACAACTTATACGCTTGAAGAAGTAACCAAAAAAATTTTTGATGATTCTGATGGCGAAGATGATTTGCTTGATCTTGTGCCCGATTGTGACGTGGACAGCGAACAAAATTCCCAAGCATCTCTATTTACTATCGCTGCTTTGGAAGATGAGACTCCGGATAATAATGCAAACAACGAAATTGAAGCTCTTCCGCGTAAACGAAGTCGTCTTGATCAGGATGCCAACAAAATAACTAGCATTGATACGGCTCTTTTGGAGGAGTATTACGAACCGATTGATCGTACTTCTGATGTAGAGCAGTATGAGGTCCTCACAAAAAAAGCGACCAAAGACCATCCAGAGGAAAAAATAAAATGGACTAATATACCACCGGAAAGATTTGGTAGACAGGCTTCAAAGAATATCATACGAAATTCAAGTGGAGTAAAGCACGAATACAGAAACCGCTTAAAAATAAAGTCGTCGTGGGAATTGTTTTTTAGTTTGGACATTTTGAAAATTATTGTTGATATGACAAATAAAAACATTTCTAAAGTTAGAAATGAATTGCCTAAAAATATTTTAGACGACAACAAATATACTTTTTTACATTTAACTTCCGCGTTTGAAATGCTGGCTGTTATTGGGCTAATTTATTTGCGAGGATTACTTGGTCTTGCAAGTCATAATATTGAAATCTTATTCAATAATCTTACTGGAAATCCTATATTTGGTGCGACCATGAGTAAAAATCGATTTAAATTTCTTCTTTCTCACATTTCTTTTGATGATGCGGGTGATAGACCAGAAAGGTGGAAATACGATAGATTTGCTGCTTTTCGCAAAATTTTTGAAATATTTAATTATAATTGTGGAAGGGTTGCTGTACCAGATGACTACCTAACATTGGACGAAACACTTTATCCTATGCGAAGTAAGCTATCATTTAAACAATTTAATCCTTCAAAACCGGCTAAATACGGAATGCTTTTTCGATCTATAAATTCATCAAGATTTCCGTTCACATACACAACATCTGTTTATGCTGGAAGACCGGTAAACTATCCATCAAATAACTGCAAGTTTTATGTTTACGGCGTTGAAGAAACAGTAAAAAGCCTGGTCAAAAATCTAGAAAAAAATGCGGATCTTGCGGGAAGAAATTTATCTTACGATTGATTTTACACTTCAATACCTTTGGCAAAATGGCTTTTGGAACGGAAAATTACTACCATCGGAACTATTCAAGCTAATCGCAAAGGAATACCAAGTGAAATAAAGCAAGTGCATAATAGAGATAATGGTTCTTATAAAGTATTTTGGAACGAACCTGAAAAAAACATCAATCTTAATTTTTTTATTGTAAACTCTAAAACGACAGGAAAACAAAATATTTTAATTTTATCTACAATGCAACCAATTTTTGGGATTTCAAAAGATCAAAAAAAGAAACCGGCTTTATACAAGTTGTATGATTATACAAAAGGAGGTACAGACATTGTAGACCAAAAAATTAGTTTCTATTCGTGCAAAACCAAGTCTCGAAAATGGACCACAATTGCTTTTTCGTATTTGCTTGACACTTGTCGCATAAATGCAGCAAGTGTGTTAGCAATGAATAAACACACGGAGCCGCGAAAACAGAATTCGTTTAAAGTTGGCTTTAATCTTGTTTTAGAATTAGTAAAACCTTTCATCCAAAGAAGATCCAGGGAAGGTCTTAACAGTGAAATTCAACAAAAAATAAAGTTGGTACTTGGCGAAAACGTCGTCGAACCAAGTATTGATACAGCTTTCCTATCAATATTTCCTCCTCAATCAGAAAGAAAACGTCGTTGTGAAATATGTATAAAAGAAATATCAGGTCCAGGAATGAAAAAAAAGAAAGATCAATTGCCCAAACTTATCAGTCAATGCCAAAACTGTGGAAAGGTAGTGTGCCAACGACATCGCTTTCAATTTTGTAATAATTGTCATTAACGTTAAATTTCTAAGCAGAACATCTTTTTACGTAAAGACTGTTTTTATCCAATAAACGCAACGATAAACTTTTTGATTGTTATTTCTATAATCAATGCTGCGTAACGGTTTTTCATTATTTGTTTGTAAGCTTTTTAATTTGCTGAATGCTGTCCAAAAAATACATATAAAAGGGAAATTGAGCGTTTCATTTATTAATAAAACCCACTAACTTTTTCTAAGTTAAAATATTTTGTTGATATTTTAATAATTGACAAATGTAAAGATTTTTTGATAAAGAGCATTAGTTTTTGTTCTTAAAATTTTAATCCTTTTTGAATAATAAAGTTTAACAATTATTTATATTCCAACATATGATAATTAGTATGGTTTCCATAATATGTCAATTTTATCGGGGCTTCTCGGAGTATAGATAACATCAACCTCCAACAAAAAGCATAGATAAATTCACGGTAAATATTTTTCGCAATTTGTGTAAACGCTACGTAGTGTAAAGATGAATATAAAAGATTATAGTTTAATCTAGAATTGACCTTGTATTAAATTCAAAAGTCTAATAGCTACATAACTTTTAGTCAAAAGATACAAACAAATAAACCGAAATTATTTTTTAAATTTGTATTAATTTATATGCAATTTGCGTCGCGTTTTCGTGATGCTGGTAGTATTTGTGAGGAGCCAACATTGCGTAACCGGTCCAAAAATCCATATAGTTTGCATTACTCTTTTTGAAAAACCTCTAA
The DNA here is from genome assembly GCA_963680785.1 of Diplosoma virens. Taxonomy (NCBI): domain Eukaryota; kingdom Metazoa; phylum Chordata; class Ascidiacea; order Aplousobranchia; family Didemnidae; genus Diplosoma; species Diplosoma virens. The sequence continues at coordinate 59,952,502 of OY796881.1, read as the reverse complement.
ATATTTTATTTAGAGCTCTATTTCTAATACGTTCACAACGCCGGTCAGAATTCAAAAGGGTTGTTTAGAAAAAAGTAGTAAAAGAAAAGAAAAAACATTCAAAATAATAATGATTTCTGTAAAATCAAAAAAAATTGATGTAATCAAAAACAATAAATTTTAACTAAATTAGTGAATTCGAAATATTCTTTTATAGTGAAAATAATTAAAGTGAGTCTTTTGCGACGTAAAACTAAAAACATAATTTTTTGTGTAATGATTTAACTTTTTTTTATGTTATTAAGCTTATTGCTCTTAATTGTTTACAAAAAAGAATAATTAAAAAAAATTCTAATAAATAACAAAGATCGAATGTAAACAATAATAAAACCAGCTTTTAGCACAATTTGCTGATCCAAAATTTCCTTCTCTGTAAACTGTAACAACTTCGTCAAGTGGCACTTCTAATTTTACGACTCAATGACCTTCGACAAACAGCCGAAGTTGTTAATTCTCTCAAATCGCTCTCTCGCTTTCATCCAATTTACGAAAATTGACTGCCCTTTAAAAACTCGCTTTTTCAATACCAAATAATGTTTAAATGTAACATTTAAGTATCTATATTAAAAGAGTATAAAATTTCCTTTCTATACAAACTTGAATGACAATTCTATCGTTAGAAATTGCTGAGATATAAACAAACAAACAGCGCGGGCACATTCAACCCCCCCCCCCAGTCGTACAAAATTTCCAAAACGCCCAGTCTGAATAGGGTTAAACAGTTGAAAACACGTATTTACATGCAAGCTTTGACAACATTTTGCACAAGAATTACGGCAATTTTTTTTACATTGCACACTTCTCACAGGAGTCCGAGAAGGATAATGCCCTACGCCATCTAGACGTATTTCATCCGCCACTTTAAAAGTACGGGCTGGGCGACTTCTGACATCCATGATCTGAGAATCAGACGTTCTGATCATAATGCTGCCACTTGTCGACGGAATTGTTTTTGGGACAGGACTTTACCAAAAATGATTCTATATATACGCCAACTATAAACAAATGCGATGTTTATCGCATTTATGATCAGTGGCCAATACCATTTTTTGCCGCGAATTACAGGACTCAGATCGGATAAAGCGCGGTCTACCAGATCAACACCACCCATTCCGCAATTGTATGTAGCAATCACAGCTGGTTGGGTAATGTTTTCTCTTTCCTACCCTCTGATCCACCTCTTGGCATTTCCCACTGGCTCAACCTCATATGCATTACCAACTTCTTTATATTTACGTCTACATTTGCCTTCCACAATTTCCTGAAAGTTTACCTACAAAGACAATCTAGCATTGTTGCACTCTTCTAGAAAGTGGAAGGTCTTTGAGAGGTTTGGTCATACTAAGACAGTACCGACAGCATTTTATTTCAATAACGAAAAGGCCAAACGTTAGCTAAATGTTTACAACAGGATTAGAGTTTTACCAGTTCACTCCCACTTATTTTGTAAACATATCGCTCACATTCCGTCACCATCTCATGGCATTGAGCAAAAAGTTGTGTTAGTGCATCACACTGTTGAAGCAACTTGTTGGCTCAAAATGAGGTGCTGTTGTTAAACACTGTGCACAGCCGCAATATCTCTGGACTATTTAACAGCTGAGTACTGCGCACCAGTCTGGTGTCGCAACGCTAACACTCGCGTTATGGACGATGTCCTGTATGACGCTAAGCTGATTGTCACTGGATGCTTGCGTCCCACTCCAATTGACAACCTAGAAATACTTTCAAGCATCCAGTCAGCTTCACTTCTCCGACTAGAAGCGACACTTTCTGTGGCTAAGAGTGCAGCTCTACGTCCGATTATACGTATGTTAAATTAATAGATTGAACCTAGAATCTCTAAAAATATGTGATCCTTTTTCCACTCTCCCAATAAATCTACGGGATTTTCGTTTTTAACACAAGCAACTTTGCTGCTACGACGGTAATCTCATTTTAAACAACTCTGCATAGGTTTAAAGTAACTATTTTTATTACGAGTAAGTCATTAACAGTTATCATTTGATATTGTAAAAAATGTTTGAAAATAACATATACAATATTAATTTAATTGCAAAACAATGTGAATATCAAAAATGATGCGTGGGGCAAGCGTCTTTATGATAAACTGTGCTCAAAAATTTTTCATAGATCAGTTCAATGATTGTTACTCAACGCAGCAATCAATTAACGAATTTACTTTATTTATCTGTACGTTACTATGACAGCAGTGACATCGAATTCGATACGGTTACGAAAATGTAACTAAGAATATTTCAGTAAGCAGTGGGCCGCATAAAAATCTCAAGTGGTAATTGTTAAATTTTTCCGCATTTGGCACAAATTACATTTTTTAATCATTATTACTGCCCTATAATTCCTGATTGTACACATATTTTTCTTATCACTTCCCGAAAAATTCTGGTTTTGCCCAAATATTTTCTTGTAACTGCCCGACAAATCATGATTTTGCACAAATTTTAGAAACTTGGATAGGGGGCAATTGACTCCCCGCCCCCGGATAGTACGTTTACGACAATTAACACGTTGACTGCCATGCATCCACTTAAGTTTCACAGTATGTCATGTACACGCTTTTATGTAACAATGATATCTTCTAACTGGTAGATAAAATATTTCGCACCGTAGGCAGGATTAATAATTTTGGCCTTGGCAGACAACGTGTTAATATAAGAAAACTAATTTGTAAGGTCAGTTACACAACAGAGATAAAGTCAAAAGTTTTAGCTAAAATCTTTTTTTAAAGCTAATCATGCTGCTCTCCAATTAAGTTCATATTTGCTCTTCGATCTTTTAGTACATATTATTTTGATGTATTAGGCCCTTAGCTTTTTCACCTTTGCCACTTTGAGCATGCAAAGATTTGAATGCCATTGAAATCAAAACAACAAAAATTTCAAAAATTAATTAAAAACGCATTACAAAATCCACTTGAAAAAAAAGACAAACTGAACGACTTCTATAATGTCAGACAATATATTTACTAATTAAACATTATGTCATAAAAATAAATTTTAGGTTCGATCGGGTATTAATTTATCCCAACCAGAAATTTTTTATGTTTAAGTCCTTATCTTTTTCATTTTAACAATTTAAGCATGCAAAGATTTGTACTTCCAATTGAAAAGCAACTCAAAAATTTAAATATAGTTAAAAGCGTATGACAAAAGCCACATAAAAGAAAGCATTAACTTTCGACTTTTACCATGTCAAGCAACATGTTTACTAATTGAATATAATGTTACAAAAATTGCAAATTTTAGCTTTAATTGAATAGTAATTTTGTCATATCAAAATTTTTTATCTTGTTTTAATATATTCTATTGGTCGCAGAAAAAAACAAATCTCTGAAAAGCCACTTGACAATCACTTGAGAGCATATAAAAACTTAACAATTTTTATCAGTTAAACAATATTTTTAATAATTGAATACGATGTCATATAAATACAACTTTTACGCTTGATGCATAAATTAGCTTGCAATGTGCTTGTAATAATTAACACGCCCGCTCACGGACTTTACGCGCTTAAAGCATAATTCTCTCTTTTTTTCCTTTGTTTGACTTCGGTTTGCTACGTTTGACATCTGATTATTGTAGTTTGTAATGTGTTTATTTATTTTTAGGTTCGAGTTTTAAATTCAATTAAAACTTCATTTCAAGCAAACTAATTGAATTTTATAAGAATTTAATTAATTAAACTTAAACAATACTGCAATGGATAAGGTTTTGCAGCCAGAAAGGTTAGATGTCGATCCAGTATCCTCTAATATTACAGAATAATTTAATCATTGGCTAAAAACTTTCCGACACTATATCGCAGCATTAACTTCATCCGAGCTTCAGTTTAACTGGTTAGAAGTTTTGACTAATTTAATGTTACCGAAAATATACAGTAATATTGCTAAAGAAAATGATTTTGACAGAGCCGTTGCAGTTTTGGAAGGAATCTATGTCAAGCCAAGAAATATTGTTGCAGCACGCGGCGAATTGAGGTCATGCAAGCAACAGCTTGGTAAAACAATTGATCAGTTTGTTCTGCGATTAGAACAACTAAGCGATTTCCAAAATGTTATTTCTGACATGCAAGCAACTAGCTCACCGGAGCTAGTTGCTTGCGTTTCTCCAGTCATTTTGATTGTGACAGTGATTTTGAGTATCTCCAGTCTGATTATCATCATTTGCAATTTCCTGAAGAACACTCTCAAACTGCTTATATCCTCTAAATACAGCCTCAGTGGCAACTGCTCTGGTAGACCATCGGGTATCGGATGGGTATTTAGGAATAAGACAACCAGGCTCCTGTTTTACATAGGAAAGCAGAATCTCCCATCGATGTGTACATGTAGAACTTAAAAATGTTGTAAAACTGGTGCAGAAACCCAAAGTATGAAACAGCTTCAACGCAGCAATCCATTGCAGATTGAACTGCTAGATTTAATGAGTGACATGCACACGGAATATAATCCACTAAGCTGTTCTTGTTTTTCAGAATTCACTGCATGCCAATATAATGACCACACATATTGCTGGCATTGTCATATGTCAGTCCAAGGCAGTAATTAAAATCAATCTTTTGCTTTAACAAGTACTGAAGTAAAGTATCAGCAAGATTCTGGCCAGTGTGACTGGAAATGTTGATGAACGTGAGAAAACGTTCTACTGGCTCATAATTTTTCATATTGACATGACGAATAATAATTGTAAGTTGGTCATGTACGAGTTGTATATCTAGTGTAGAATCCACTGAAATAATGAAATATCTTGACTTTACAATTTCTTTTTTAATGACACCAAGCACTTTCTGTCCCATTATCCTAACAACTTCATCACATATTGTTTTGAAAAGATAAGATGAATGACCGCGTCCGCGATTTGCAAATTGACGAATATGTTGAAAAAGAAAAGAATCAAACCTACTAATTAATTCTAATATTCCCTAATAATTACCATAGTTTCCAGAACCAATAATTGCATTGCTTCTGCAAGTGGTAAACCTCTTTCACAAAGAAAGGCAATTGTTGCAACACAACGGGAAAGTACGTTTTTCCAGTAATTTCTCTGCTCGCACATAGTTTTGTATAACTTTTCATCAATGCGACCAGTAGCAGAGGAGAGATCAGCTAAAGTCATCATTGAGTCAATTTGTTTGGCGCTTGTTTTATAAACTTTCAAAGTTTGATTTATATTTTTCCAGTTATTATCGCCTGATGTACATAATTTTATACTTCTATCTGATGAAAACAATATGCATGGAGAACAAAATGCACTGGTCTTAGATGGAGAATAGACAAGCCAGTCACGAGTGACTATCTCTCCATTCGGTAAAATACATGTAAATGCACTAGGATTAAGGAAGCGGTTCACTTTAGAATATTCTCGTTTTGTTTCTGAATATTCATTTGCTTTATTTCGAAAATGATCTATACCCATACTAATGCATACTTCACGCAATTTCTCAGCTATATTGCTAAACAAACCAACATCATTTGATATACCTTGAATGGATGTGAACTTTGAATATCTGAAGTGAGTAAAGATATATATTATATGAATATCATATCATCATCATCATCATCATCACGGCTGAAATTTTTGTTTTGGACAGTGTTTGACTGAGAAGAAATTGAAGGAGAATTGCTATGCAAGTCATCACTGCTGTGTCCAGCTTCTTTCTCAACAACTTGAAAAAATGAAGTTAATTTGTGTGTTTTAGTCGAAAGGAAGCCTTCTTTTTCTTTTTTCTTCTTTGATTGTTGAGCTCTTTCCAGCCACTTTTTCATTTTGACATGGCAAACAGTGAACTTGAAACAAACAAATAAAAAATCAATTATACACTTTTTTAATATATCACAGTATTAAAAAATTTTCAATATAATATGATTTATTTTTGGAACACAACTCTAAAAAAATAAAAGTGCATCAACACAGTTTAACACAGTTTCACTATTTAAAAACAAAGAAGAGCCATTTTAATATGTGATAAGTTCATCAAAAAAATATTTTATGTTTTCCGTAGCTCAAATTGTTTTTCTGACAGAAGTGGCCTGCATTTTTTTGTGACCTCACGGCACATGCCTAGTTTGCCTAATGGTTAATCCGGCTCTGCCCATTGACATACGCAATCTCCAGGTATATGTAAGCCACCCCAATTTAAATTTGCCGTAAAACCACCATACTTTTCATAGTAGAAGTGGCTGTCATCAAAATCTTTATTTTTGTTTTTAGCAGTTAAATATCCAGCTATGTATACAAGTGTAGCTATTGGATCTGCAGAAACAGAGGCTTGCATTTTCAGCAAGCTATCTTTCATTCGTTCGTGGCTTGAGGAATTAGGAGTAAATCTCTAGCAAAACTATAAACCACAATTTACGTACGTAATTTGTGGTTTATAGTTTTGATAGAGAATCAAGTGGTAGCTAATGTTTTAACTTTGTGAATTTTGGTTTTGGCATATCTGTTGATTTGTCTAATTCTAATCAACCTATATACAAGAGTTTAGCAAATTTAAACTTGGTTTCAATTAATTCATCACTCAGCAATGGCAAGTTTTGCAAATTCGAAAGAGACAAGAAAGAGAAATGTAGAGGAAGAGATACAAAAGTTTAATAAAAAATGGACTTCGGAATATTTTTCATCGAAAATGCAGACAGTAGACACTTGTGTTTGATTTGCAATCAAACTGTAAATGGTAATAAACAGTACAACATTAAACTTATTTGAGCTCGAGGACTTAACCACCGGCAGTTCCAGAGGTTTCTGGATGATCTCGACACTGAACAACAAAATCTAGCTAATTTTCCCGAGGTGTGTTGGCTAAGCAAGGGTAGTATGTTGGACGATTTTACGAACTGCGAAAAGAAGTCGCACTATTTTTAAAAAATAAAGGGCGAACAATTGCTTAAATGGCAGACAAATGTTGGTTGTGTGATCTAGCTTTCTTGGTCGATATTACTACTCGCATGAATGAACTCAATACAAGCCTGCAACGAAAAGGCCAGTAGGCGAGTGAAATGTACGGGCACATAAAACTCTTTATAAACAATTTGAGATTTTGGCATGCACACATACAGAATGCGAATCTCTCTCACTTTCCAACTTTAAAAAAATAGGAATGCGCCCAGAAAAGAAGACCGAATTTGCAGATCAACTTAAAAATTTGTTTAATAAATTTTCGGCTCGCTTCAAAGATTTCAAATCCCATGAACATTTATTTGAAATATATTCTTCATCATTTCACATAGACATTGACAAAGCCCCACTGATATCCAAATGAAACTGATTGATCTTCAGGAGAGGAATGACCAGAAGGCCAAGTATATGGAAATTAATCTTGGTGATTTTTACCGGAAATATCTTGATCAAGATAAGTTCCAAAATTTAAGAAATTTACTGCTTCTAAAATGGCACTTTTTGGTTCAACTTATTTGTGTGAACAATTTTTTTCTAAAATGGGTTTTATGAAATCGATCAGTAATAGCAGACAAGCACTTGGAAAATGGACTTAGAGTTGCCAGCACCTCAATTAAAGTAAATTTGAATAGAGTGGTTCAGAAAAAAAGCCAGCTGCATATTTCTCACTTAATTGTTTCTACAAAGATTAAATCGCATTGCTATGCTCTGATTATACAGTTACATCTTATCGTTTTTAAACTAAACAATTTTCTTTTCAAATAGTACTGGTATTACTGTTTTTGATATTATTACAGTTTTATTTTTATCACTGGCGATATCAATAGTCGGTAAAACATTATCCTACTTGAAGGTGCGGCCCGCAGAATATTGTGCTGATTGGTATTTCGCCCGGCCATTAAAAAAGATTGCACACCCCTGCATTAGATGATTCTATAAGCATCTCTCAAAATAATTCTACCGAAAGCAATCACAATTTGCGTCAATCGACTCTGGTTGGTAAACCAGTGAATAGACTTGGTGTTGTTTCCATATATCTAATTGCGTTTTAATTGTGTGTATATACAGTAGCTCGTGTTTTTCTTTTTAGAGGAAGACAATGTTGTATAAATTAGCTTGCATTGTGCTTGTAATAATCAGAACGCCGCACTCACGCGCTTAAAGCGTAATTCTCTTAAAGTTTAGTTCTCTTTTTGTTCTTCGTTTAACTTCGGTTCGCTACATTTGACATCTGATTGCTGCAGTTTGTAATGTGCAAAATGTTTTTCAGATTCGAGTTTTAAGTTCAATTAAAACTTAATTTCAGGCAAACTAATTGAATTTTTTAAAAAGCTTAACATATATGGTCGCATCTTGCCAATTGCTGTTCAAATTTAAAGTTGGCAGCGTGGTTGAATCATCAAAAGCGTTGTGATTGATAGCAAACGCGAACGTGATCGACCCAGCCACGGTTCAAAATTTATATGCAAAATTCTGTTGTTTCCTTGAGAAAAACATTTAGCGACATTTTCCGCTGCTAAGCAGTCTTAGCAAACAGCTCTAAATTTCAGTGATATCTCTGGATAAAGAACAAAAAATTTTTCTAAATGTCAAGCAAATAGCAATATTTTGGGATCTACAAAAGCCGTTTGGGGTAATTGCTTGCTTTTTCGTATTTTTTCAAAATCAATTAATGTTCTTGCAAGTTTGCTTGTGGTATTTTGCATTTTCTTAATATCTCTGTTCTTGCGTCTAACCGACTGAGCAGTATTGTATACATTTAGAAATGCTTACAACATTATATTATTAATTTATCCTAACCGAATTAGATGTTTAGTTGAAAATAAATCAATTTTGTCGTCAAGAACTTTTCTCGAATCGGAACGCTTAAAAAGTGCGAGGCGCAAAAATAAATAAGGATAGAGATAATTAATTCCGCACTTAACCGATTAAGGCCATCACCGAAATACAAATCATGCATCCAAAAAATATGATTCAGCAAAATGACAAATAATTTTTATTTCATTTCAAGACTATATTTTTTTACCTTACTGACTAGACTTCATCTATCATAACAATATCCCAAACAATTTTAACCCACAATAAAATGTTTGAGTCATCAATCGCTTTTTTCGATCAAAAAAGTCGATTTTATTAAACAAAAAATATTTGGAACAAACAAGGAAACTTTATTGTTAATTCAGGGGCTGAAATAAGTTGTTTTCCCTTATGGTTTTATGCTTGGAAGAACCTTTTGATTAGAAATTGTTTCATGCGTTCTAGCGCATAAAGTGCATGGTGACTTTATCCGCAATCGCAACGTTGGCTCTGAGCTCCACAGCCATATAGCAAGTGCTGCGTGCGACGTTTGCAACAAGGAATTTACTGAAGGAGACGTTACTGTCACTTTCCCCGTTACTATTGTCAGGAAATTTAACATCTGCCCTTACGTTTTGTTTATTGACAAAACGAAAAGCAATTTCATACTCTAGAGGCGATGGCTTGTCGTCTTTAAAATCTTCCTCAATTCCCTTGATTGCCAGAGTTATCTTCAAAACCAAACCAACCAGTTACAAAATTATCAATGCAACATTGAACTTAACATATCACACGCAACATTGACTAAATTAAAGTTTATTAAACTAAAAGCGAGACACACCTAAACACCATAGAATTAATAAAATAAAACTCTTAGATATCGTTTACCAAACAAGCATAAACCACCACAATATAACTGGATCTGCATAAAGAAAGAAAACGGAAAACCGCTGCAGTATGCAGCAATCAAAGCGCTATAAAAAGGTTCACGTTTATCATAATTAGTTTGATTGGTAATAGAAGTTCGAGTACTAACCATATCATTTTCCCCCACTAAAGATTAGTGATTATGGTACTACATCAGTTAATTAGGTTCTTCTCTTATTCGAGAGGAACACCGTAAAAGATTAGCTTCATCTTGGACATCTTTAGAATTAGAACTGTTACTTTCTGTATCCATTTCAGCATCAAAACTTTTTTCTATAACTGTTTCAATGTCAGTCTTTTTGTTATTTTCTGTTGCTAAAATCTCGTCGTTTGTTTCTATATTGGTCACAGTATCGTTGCTCGTATTTGTCGAAATTGATTCTTCACGATCTGACAGCGGTGCAAGGTCTCTCAAAGAAAACGTTAATTTTTTAATCAAACAAAAGCCTATTGTGGATTGGCATGAATGAGATTGGCTTCCTCTACAATGGGATTGTATTTGCTTGATCTATTGTGTCTTCGCACTAGTGCCGTTGATAAGGAATTAAGCCAAGAAGGAGCCGAAATTCCCAAAGCTGAACGTGTTTGAAAACAGAAAAAACGCTCATGCGAAGTTGAAATTATTGTTATGTAGAGCAGGGACCGCAGAGAATGTAGTATTTGCGGCAACACCTTCTTCCACTGCAAAATAGGAAGGCCGCGAGATTTTAAATACAGCTGTAGACTTTTCCAAATAATATCGTTATATGTTTCGCATGACCGTTTGACCTAGGATTGTACACAAAGGTTTTGCTGGTGGGAATGCGTAAACTATGCAAAAACGATACCATTTCATTAAAAGCAAAAGATTTTCCTCGGTCGGAATGCACATACCCAGGGGCGTCAAACAAATAAAAAATTTGCTGCAAACAATTAATTACGGTTTGTGATTCAATATTAGAGCAAGCAAACGCAAAAGGGAAACGTAAATATTCATCTACGACTGTTTATAAATACTTATTTTTAGAAGAAGAAGGTAACGGGCCTTTAAAATCAATGCTTAAGGGCTCCATTGGTTGAATTGCATTTATCAAATGCAACTCGAGATAATTATTTTATAATTTTTTGGCATAGTTTCCTATCACCTTTTGGTTAAAAATTGGATTTACTTAAGGTTATTGAATTGGTTAAATTTTTGCGACGTTTTAAGATTGCGTAACAGGTTATTTATAAGGATGATGAACCATACTGTTAAAAGTAAAAATGTTTTAACAGCGCTCTTCAAAGCATGAAACCATATGGAAAAACAGCTTATTTCGTTGGCTGAATTAAACAGTGAAATTTCCTTGTTTGTTCTGCAAAACTGAAAGTTTTATAATATTGATTTTAGATGATTTTATCTAAAAAACTTTGGTTAAAATAAAACTTTTGAACCAAATATGAAGCTTTTTGCTTTTTTTGTTATCATTACGGCTGTTATTTGTGGAGTCCTAACAGGTGATTTAAATTGATTCAAATAATGTCTTTTCAATTCGATAGTTTTGCAGTCTAAGGTTTAATTCTCTCCATATTTTGTACTGTTATAATGATTGTCCTTTTTTCTTTATTGATTTTGCAAATCGAAATGATAACATAGATTATAGATTTGTATTAATAGATTAGTGAAATAAAAATGTTATTCTAAAAAGTGAAAAACAATAATCTTTTTTAGATAACAAAAGTCTAATCAAAAAACGATCCAATGAAATCCTCCGAAATAGAACTTTGAAAGCTTTTTTGATTCGAAATAAACTAAAAAAAATGAGGACCACGCAACTTACTTTACGGGTAATTTATTAGGAATTATAGTATATTGTAGCACTTTTAAATTTACTGAATTATTTATAAATGTTAAAGTGCATTGCATTGTTTTGGAAAATTAGTTTTGTCAATTTTATTCAAATGTTTTTTATAATTTACAGATATGTCGCAAATATTGTTTAAAAAGTGTCTTGAGCAGAAAATATTTCTTCAGATGTCGCATATTTGGATTGAATGCTGGTAAGTAATTATTAAACGTTTGCCACTATTATTTTGATAAAGTTTAGTGGAACGAATAACTCCTTTATATTTCAATAAATATAGATTTTGTTTTATTTTATGTAATTTTTTGTACTTGATTTTTTACTATCCATACGAGAAATGATTTTTTAAAATTATTTTAATAAATTAAATAGAAATCACTTGCAACATTAGCGTTTTTTAATGTTTTCAATATTTATTCTGCTTTCTTTAATTTTTTTAAAAACTAAAGCATTTAAACACAGTTTTTAAGTTGTTTATTTATTTTTAGGTATTTGTAAACGCTGCAGAAGAGAATATAGATGTTTTCGAAATAGTATCATTTTTTAAAAGCAACCAGTGATTTTCTACTTTTGCTTTAAAAATAACTATTTTGATTTAATTCTTCAAAAACGTGAAACGTTGAAAATTCTCTACTTTTATATTTTTGTTCTATTTATTTTACTTTTAGTACAGTTTAAATTAAAAATTAGAGCCCTACTGTTCATTTTTACTACGAGCGTGAAGTGAAGTATTCTTTGTTTCCTGTATTAATTTTTTGCTTCGCTTAGCGCTTACAGAATGCTCCACACTACGCGCGAAGCTAAATACAATCTTTGCCGAGATCAAAATAAAAACAACCAGAATTTTTAATTTATAAGTTAAACCATTTTATACAAAATTACTTTTTGACACCTCAAAATACCCATAAATTTGTTTGTTTTACTTAAAGCACAAAAAAAGTCATGTAGCCCATCGCGTTTTTGTGTAATGTTTCACTTTTAAATTACAATTTGAAAGAAATGGATATAAATTCTATAGATAGTGCATTGCGGCGACAACAAAAAATGTTTTTTTCCACAAACTTTTGAGAAAACAGGGCAACATCACACGTGTGTGGAGTCTGCAGCCTGAGTAGTATATCAGGAAACTTTTCACGCACGTTGCGGCGGATCAATCGGCGGCGGATGGCGGCGGATCAATCGGCGGTGGATGAAGGAGGATGAATCCTCGACGGAAGATCTCGGTGAATCCTAGGCGAGGGATCTCGGTGAATTCCTAAGCGGGGGTTAAATCCTCAGCGAATTCCTCAGCAGGGGTTAAATCCTCTACGAATTCCTCAGCAGGGGTAAATTCCTCGGTTGGGGTTAAATCCAAGAAGGTCAAATCTAAGAAGGTTAAATGTAAAGAGATTAAATCCAAAGAGGTTTAATCCAAAGAGATTAAATCCAAAGAGGTTTAATCCAAAGAGATTAAATCCAAAGAGGTTCAATCCAAGAAGGTAAAATTCAAAGAGATTAAATCCAAAAGACTGTAATCGATATATTTGATTACAATCAAAGTTATGAATAACTCTTTAACATCAGCTAGCGGTAGTTAAAGATCTAGATGAAATTAGGTAATCATGATTACCTAATTTCATCTAGAAACAGGTTCCATCCATGAACATAATAAATCAAATAGTTATTGTTCATTGAAATGTAAAAACTGAATGTTTGATGGAAGTATGTTAGATAGTATAGTTGAAAAACAAAGAAATAGACCAAGAACATACTAGGATGAGCATTAAGCTTATACTGAACTTGTCAAGGGTTATTTAACAAATACAGTAAAAAACAACTTTCTAACAGATGCTTTTTTCAAAGACTTATAAAAGATGTTTAAAGACACGTTGCAACAACAATAAACTTTCTAAAAAATTTGTAACTAATTTAGAGTCTTGTAAAAACAAAGAGTGAACTTGAAAAATACGTTAGGTTTGTTACAAAGACAAAGTCTTGTAAAAATAAAAGCATGTATTTTTAAACTGGGATTAGCTTTCTAACCAATAGTTTTTTAACAAGTTTATAAGCAATTATCATGAAAGTCCTATCTCTAAAAATAATTTTTAACTAGCGATAACTAGCGATCACAAATATAAACAAGGATTAGAGGTCACTAGAAATCACTTAACCTTCTAACGAAGGTGTTCGAAAGTCAAAACCCTGTAAAAGTATAATCTGTTATTTTAAAGCGACTTTCTAATGATTTTATCAAGTTCACAAGTATAAACAAGGTTTCGGAAAGACACGTCAGTTAACTTTCTAACAAAGATGTTGCTTATCGAAAGTCAAACGAGTTCAAAACCTTGTTAAAACGTAATCTGTTATTTTGCAACGACTTTCTAACGATTTTTATCAAGTTCACAAGTATAAACAAGGATCTGGAAAGACAGGTCAGTAACAGTTAATCTTCTAACAAAGGTGTTCGAAAGTCAAAGCCTTTTAAAAGTATATTCCGTTATTTTAAAACGACTTTCTAATCAATTTCACAAGTATAAACAAGGTCTGGAAAGAGGTTAAAAACAACAAGTAGCTTTCTAATAAGTTATTTTAATTATTATAAAAAACTCGAACCAAGTTCAAAATCATCGTTATAAACACATTAGATCGTTTGTGAAATAGTATTAGAGAGCTAGTCATCCGAAAAATTGTTAATTGGTTACCCACGAAACTTGACAAGATCTACCCTCCGGTCAAATTATTGATGTTAAATAAAGGTTTTGCTTAAGCAGTTATCTTTCATTTGCGAGAAATGACGTCATAGGAAGAGGGTATATAAGCGCGGTTGCTGGAGCTTTTGATCATTCACAATGTCGTTCACATGCGATATATGCTTGAAAGTGTTTACCCTTAAAAGTAACTTGATGAGGCATATTACATCAATGCACAAAAACGAAAATTTTGACTGTATATTATGTAATAAGTCGTTCAAACGGAAAGATGATTTGCAACGTCATCGATCATCTATTCATCACAGGAAGACTGAGGTAGCATGTTCAAAATGCGATAAAAAATTCGCAAGAAAAGATAACTTGAAAAAACATATAAAATTGTGCTGTCTCTGTAGACAATGTTATAAAAAGTTTGAAAGTATTGAAGAATTAAAAGAACATAATTGTACTAACCTGTCGAGTAAAGAAGCAGCATCCGCAAACAAACCAGTGTCCAGTTTGGAAGAAAGCTCCAAGGCAAGTTGTAGTTCGAATAAAAAGAAATCTTTAAAAATAAAACGACGTAGTAATATTGAAGCAGCAACATACCCTGCAACCAAAAAATCGAAACATGATATTGTTGAGGACGAACAAATGGACGAAACAGATGATGATATAAAAGAATTTATGAAGAAATACTGGTCAAGCATTCGCACTTTCAGCAGGAAAAACAAAGTGCAAAATATTTTTAATTTTTATTACAACAAAGATATGAAAAAAATGGTTGAAAATATTTCAGAAGCGATCATGAAGAAACAGGAAAACCGCTTTAAAATCAATTATAGTTTGGCTTGTGTTTTAAAAAATATTGAAACCAATGAACTTCGCTATTTCCACTCTTCCTATAATAACCATTTAATGCTGGAAACTGCTTTGTTAATAAGTAATAGACAGGAATTGTTGGATTTTTTAAATTCTATTGCAGAAGAAAGTTTTATGGAAAATATAACAAGACAAGACACGAAATGGAAAGTAATTGAAATTTCAAACCTTACCTTTTATATCAACCATTTGCAAGACGCGCCATTAGGAGCTCCCATCGATTTACCGGATTTCATCATGAACAACCGCGGACTGGCAAACGTATCAGCAGAAGACAACCTTTGTTTTTTCCGATGCCTGGCCATATTCCGCGGTGCCGACCGTCGTGGATGCAATCGAGCTGCAAAGCAATTGTTTTATGAATACTGTACCCATTTTGACGTAAGTGAATTTTTCGGTGTAAGTTTATTCGATTTTGTTGAACTTGAAAATTTTTATAAGATTAACATTGTTGCATATGAATTAGAAAATAACAAAACAAAAATAATTCAACGTAGCCGCGAATTATATAACGAAACAATGAAAGTAAATGTATTTAAAAACCATTTAAGTTTAATTCTAGATTTTGAAAAGTATTGTCGTGTTTATCAGTGTATACATTGTGATAAGTTGTGGTACCAAAACCGTAATTACTACCGTCATACCAAAACATGTTTGACCACAGTTCACGAAAACTTTCCCGGAGGCGTTTACCATAATTCTTATACCATATTTGAAAGACTGGAACAAATTGGAATACAGATTCCCAAACAAGATCGTTTTTACCCTTTTTATGCATGCTACGACTTTGAAGCTTACTTGTATCGCGATCAGCTGCCAGAAAACGGACCCAAGTTGTCGTTTGAAGCTCGTCACGTTCCGATGAGTGTTGGAATTGCATCCAATGTCCCTGGATTTGAAGAAGGAAAATGTTTCATAACGTCTGGAAATGAAAAAGAATTAATTAAAAATTTATTAGATTATTTAGAATCCATATCCCTGTCTGCTTACCGTCTGGTCAAGAAAAAATTTAAAACTGCTTTTGAAGCTCTGGAAAGAAGTGAAAACGTAAGAAAAGAAAATTTAATAAAAGAGTTTGATTCTTACTGCCGCGAGTTGATAGTCCTTGGTTTTAATTCTTCTTCGTACGATCTAAACTTGGTAAAACCTGTATTGATTGAACATCTGCTGAACCAAATCGATTTTGTAATTAAAAAGGCCAACAACTATCTCTGCATAAAAACATCCACATTGCATTTTCTCGACATTAAACATTTTCTTGCTCCTGGTTTTTCATACAGAAAGTTTTTGATTGCATACGGGAGCGAATTGGAAAAATTCCATTTTCCGTACGAGTTTGTAGACGGGTTAGAGAAATTAGAAAGTGGTTTACCAAATCACCAAGCTTTTTATTCATCTCTGACAAAATCGAATATTTCCACAGAAGAATATGCTCTAGTTCAAAAAACATGGTCGGAGAAAGGTTGGAAGAGTTTGCGTGAAATGTTAGTATATTATAACCTTTTGGATTGTGTGCCTTTTATTCAAGCGGTTGGAAATCTGTTAATCCCTTATAAACAGCAAAATTTAGATATTTTCAAACGTTCTTTTTCGGTCAGTGGAATTGCGAAACTAAGAATGATGCAGAAAATTGAAAAAAACAGTTTTTTTTGTTTGTTCCCGAAAAGACACGCGGATTTGTATAAAACGTTACGAAATCAACTTACCGGAGGGCTTAGTATTGTTTTTTGTCGATATGCAGCAGCAGGAGAAACTCAAATAAGAAACCACGAAATTTCGAACCCGGAAACAACAGAAAAAATCCTAGGTCTGGACGCCAATTCACTATACCTTCACGCCATCGCTCAAAACAACCCTACAGGATATTTTTGCAGATACAAAGAATCAGAAAATTACAGACCGGACTCCTGCTCCCGATACGGATTGATGGCTTATCAGTGGTTGTGCCTCATGCAAGAAAAAGAAGGAAGGTTTATTCAAAGCAGATACAATATCGGGGAGCGTTTTGTTTCAAAGTATAGTTATAAAGTTGATGGGTTTTGTGAAGAAACGAATACAGTATATGAATTTGAGGGGTGTTTTTGGCACGGTTGTGACGCATGCAATGTGAATTGCAATGCAGATGGTAGCCTTCGGGAAACACACCCAATCAAAAATATACCTTTTAGCCAAATTAGAGAAGCAACCCAGGAGAAGAAACGAGCCCTTACCGCGGAAGGGTTTCGTGTAGTGGCCATCAAAGAGTGTGAGTGGCTGAGAATGAAAAAGCAATCTGAAATTGTTTCCTTTTCAAAAACGTTGAAATGCGTGCAACCGAGACATCAACTATCATTTGAAAAAATTTTGAAAGGTATAGAAAATAAAGAACTATTCGGTTTTTTAATTGTGGATATTCACACCCCAGAAAATTTGAAACATTTTTGTAGAGATTTCCCACCAATTATCAAGAATACAAACATAGCAAGAGAGGATATCGGTGTCTACATGGAGAAGGTTGCAGAACAACATGATTTACTAAAAAAACCGAAAAAATATTTAATTAGTAGCTACTTTGGAAAAGAGATTTTAATCAACACGGAAATGGCAGAATTCTATTTAAATTTAGGGCTTAAAATTACCAGAATTTATGAATTCATTCAATTTCACCCTCAAAAATGTTTCGAAACCCTGGCCAACGAAATCGTCAATTCTCGAAGAGAAGCCGATCTGGACAAATCAAAAACGGTGATCGCATTGACAAACAAATTAACGGGAAATTCTTTGTACTCAGCAAGTCTATTAAATAAGGAAAAACATCGAAATATAACGTACCACTCGAAAGACACAATTAATAAAAGTATCAATGACCCTCATTTTGTTCATCTAGATGAAATCATTTCCGATGTGTATGAAGTGAAAAGTTTAAAACGAAACATACGTCACGATTTACCGATACAAATTGGATTAAACGTATATCTGAATTCCAAACTACATATGTTGAAATTTTTTTATCATTTTTTGAAAAAGTACATACCCGAACGTTGTTTTGAACTCCTAGAAAGTGACACAGACTCCATGTATTTTGCCATCAGTCGTCGCTCTCTGGACGATTGCGTCCCGGAAGATGCCAAAGAAGAGTATTTTCGAGACAGGCTTCGCTGGTTGCCTGCTGAGGCATGCCCACAACACGTAGAGAATTATATTAGACAAAGAACAGCTGGTCAGGATTGGAAAAAACACGAATGTTGTCAAAAGTACAATAAATATTCACAAAGAACATTAGGTCTAATGAAAGTGGAGTATTTTGGAAACAAACAGATTTCATTAACCTCTAAAACCTATTTCTGTCTAGGAGATAAGAACAAGCAGGTAAGTAAAGGGGTCTGTATTCACCAAAACCCTTTAACATTTGACCAATATCATAACGTATTAAAAAGCAACCAACCTCTGAATATCACAAATCGTGGTTTTCGCAGTCACCAAAACCGAATTTTTTCTTATGCTCAAACTAAAAAAGGTCTTAATAGTTTTTACCCAAAACGAATTGTTTTGGATGACGGTATTCACACAAAACCTTTAAACATTTAAATTATTCATACATCTTTCTGTTTTATAAATTTTGCTGACGTTTTTAATTGTAAATCTTTGCTCGCCTTTTGTCTAATCCACAAACGTAGTAATATATATTTCTGTAAACCTTGTCTGTTTTCGCTTGAGGCTATTACAAACCGAATGTTTTTTGTGCGTGATTACAGCTTTATTGAAATTCGACTCAGCTTGTTTTTTCGCCTTAGAAAATTTTTTAAGAAAGTGATATTTTATAAAAATCTTTTATAAAATTGTTGAAAGTTTCACTGTATAAAATCTGAGGTTTAATTTACACGATAGTTGAACACAAAACTTTTGGAAATTTAAATTTTTAGTAAATTATTTGTATATTTCATCATCTTTTTCTCTGTTTTACTGTCTTATTCGTTTTTTATTGTATTTACGCTGGCAGACATTGCTATATCCAAGTCCTTTTCTTCACTCAATGCTATTACAGAGCTGAAACTGAATACAATTTGTGCTTTTGGTTGTTTTTTCGACAATATTTAAAACTTGTTACAAGTTTCAATATACAGTATTTGAAGTTGAATTTATACGATAGTTGAACAAAAACTTTTAGAAATTTTTGGTAAATTATTTGTACAATTTATCATCTTTTTTGTAATTTTTAGCGTCTGCATAACATTGTAAGTCTTTTTACGCTCGTAATGAATCACAATAATTGTTGTTTTCGCTCGAGGTTATACTAGTAAATGCAACTGAATGAATTTTTATTGTTTTTTCACACGAGGCTATAATAATGGTGAATGCGACTTTTATAATCTAAATTGTATTTTACCTTTTTAAGCAATTGATATCTGTTAAAAAACTTGTTATATATTTCAGTATAGTATCTTTTATTTACACGTACGAATGAGTCTTATTTATAACAATAATATACATAAGAACGTTTATGACACAGTTTATCAAATGAAGTCACCTTTTTTAATATTATAATATGTGACAATATAATTACATGTTCTGCACTTGTAAGCTTATTTGCTATCGTGATGTCGTTGCGGTTTGAAAACCCGAGCAGTTTTATTGTAGCTGGACCGTCGGGCGTCGGGAAAACCTTTTGGGTACTACGATTTGTAGACAGTTTAAAAGACTTTTGTCCAGAAATAGAACGCGTGATATACCACTATGAGGTTTGGCAAAAGCTATTCGATCAGTACGCCAATAAAATCGACTTTAAGCAAGGCGTTCCAAACGTAGAAGAATTAAAAGAATATCAAAACGCGTTTGTCATACTCGACGACTTAATGTTTGCCAATGCGGAATTCTTGGCTAAAATCTATAGCGTCTACTCGCATCATTATCGTTTCAGCGTGCTCATGACCGTGCAGAATTTGTTTCATAAGGGTCTGCGCGAGATAAGTTTAAACTTTCAAATGATTGTTCTTTTTAAAAACTGTAGGGACACCAACCAAATCGCACATTTTATGCGACAAATCTATCCGAAAACCTATAAAAGCGCATTGGACGCTTATAAAAATGCGGTCTCCTCACAGAGAGGTTATTTGTTGATTGACTTGCGCTGTGAAACGCACGATAGAGATAGATTGCGTACAGGAATTTTTCCAGACGACATTCATTACGTATACCAATGAATCGCTTGCAAAAAAACGGACCCACGTTGCAGTTGCTTCAAAACGCTTCCACACCCTCGCGAAAGCGTATTCTAGACAAAGCATCGCCAGAGTTAATACGCTGTCTTTGCGACTGCGCTCATAATATTCTTCAGGGAAACGTTACTTTATCGCGGCATTACAAACAAAAGCTACGACAGCACAAGACCAAACTAAGAAAGTTGGCTAATCGTAAGGTGGCGTTAAAGATCAAAAAACAACTCGTTCAAACCGGAGGATTTCTTCCGCTCTTGCTATCCGCTCTGGCTCCTGTGATAACCGGTGTGGTAGGAAGTCTTATAAAATGAGAAAACTAATTACGTTGGAACCGGAAGTGTATGCAAAACTGGTCCCTGAAAAAAAGGCGCTTTCCGACCTCGATCAAAAAATGCATAAAATCTTGATTTCAAACCGTCTGGACAGCGAAAAAATAACCCTTTATAACGAAGCGTTGTACTGATTGGCACGACCATTTACCCTGGGTTTTCATGGCCCTCAGGAACAGCTCCAAAGAAAACTTAAGAAACTTCACCCCAAACGACTTTGTGCTAGGTCAACCAATTAGACTCCCTGGCAAATTTTTGGATAAAAATACTGACACTGACATTCCATGCGGTCCCGATTCAATAGTAACAAAATTTGGCCACTACGTTACATCCTTACGTTTCATGCTACCGCGAAAAAATAAAAGAAAGTCATATTTGGAAAAAGCTTTTTTCTTGCCAAAAACCACTTATGTTTATGTGCGAAACAACAGTCATCGACACCCTTTGCAACTTATATATCAAGGCCCTTTTAAAGTCATCAATAAAAACCCGAAATACTTCAAGCTCGACTTACGCCGCGGCATAGATAAAATTTCAATCGACTATTTAAAAGTGCAACACTTAGTTTTAAAAATTTAAATTCCCACATTGAGACCGCAGATGATAATTTCTATTCTCTTGCATCTGGTTCACCAAAAGAAAGGACCCCCAATGACTCGTGCGCTGGAGATCCAGACGATATTTTTAATGAAAGTGCTGTGCCCCCAATAGTGACGTCAAAGGGTCGAATAACACAAAGACCTTTAAAACTTCGGGATTATTGCGTCAATTTTTGATTTGTTGTACTTTGCTTGTAAATAGCTAATGGCAACTTAGTAGTGTTAGAATCGTGGCATTCTTTGCCGACTGGAGTGCTGTAGCCCGGGATTCTAATGTTTCAATCGGTTTAGGATGTTCCATGGCTCGAATCTTCTCTGAGGTGCTGCTTTTCATCGTTTTTAATCGTGATTGTTTTCGTTGCTTCGTCATAATTATTTATTTTTACTGCTTTTAATTTATGATACAAATATTATCACTACATTTGTGTTTCTAGTGTGCCCACTCATTTCGTTTTGAATCTTAATTGTTTTGTTGTTCCTCGTAATTAGTTATTTTGTTGCTTTTGGTTTATCGACTTTATGTTAGCGCATTTGTTTTTATGGGCACCTTCGAGACCCCATTACTGTGCGTAATTGGGGAAAGATTGTGGCTAATGTGTCTTATTACGAAACAATACGTCTGTTTGAATGTAACAGTTTTGCCTCGCACGTGTTAACAATTCAGTTATAAAATTTAGTTGTGAATATATAGTCGTAGAAATGGAGTCGTCTAAATACAGTCGTACAATTACGATTTATAGGGTAAAGGGGTTTTATAGAAAAGTCAAGCGGCTAAGTTATTCTTAATATGTTAGCTACTTCGCTACAATTGTTATAATGTCTATACATTTCAATTGTTTTTGATCCAATTTAATATTTTGTAAAATTACTAATAAAAAAAATAATTTTTGTTTCACTTGTCCGTTTTGCCCCCATCATCGGGGCAAAACGGACAGGTCATTGTATTGAGCAAGGAAAAGTCTTTAATAAGGCTCAGAAATCTCCCCTCCCCCCTTATTACTTACCTGCTTATAGGACAGTTTGCCTCCAAACCTACAATCATTTGATGAAAAGATTTTGGACTTGTTACAAAATTTTGCCAACTTAGAAAAAGTCTATATGACCTATTAAACATTTTAAAAGAAAGGAATTTTTTATATTATCATATTCAGCAAGTTTGAAGATTTCTTGAGACTGAGGTAAATTTTAAATGTATTCCGTCCTATCTATAACCATTACTCAGCCTTTTAGAAAAAAATTAGCAATATTTTCTATTTTGCATTGCTCTGAATAAAAGTGACATGGATTAAAGGGGTCTACCCTCTTACATGCTCGGTTGCACAATTGTGTTATTATTTTTGAGGTTGAAGGCCTAATGAAGTTGCATACTATGTCCTGGTATTTAAAATGTTTAAAGAATATGACTAAGAAAATCCTATCTAATTTAAACTATTTTCCATTCAGTATCAATAATACAGCAATATTTTATAATCAGATTCACTATGTTTATGCTCAAGCACAAACTAAATATAAAAAGGTTACAGAACAAAAATAGAAATTAGCTCAAGCCTTTCATTGTAAAATAGACAGCTCATTACATAATAAACACAAAACAAAAAACTAAGCACATGGCTAAAATAATAATAATAAAAAACTTAAACACAGATAAAAACTAACAAGTTAAAAAATTAATCATTGTGAAATGAAAAAAAAAACAATCAGCAATGAGGTTTATCATACCAGTGGAAAAAAAAAACACTCATAATCTTGAGAAAAGAAGCAAAAATTAAAAAATGTGCAGATCTCAATGAATAGTTAAAAAAAATATTCAAAAATTTTATTTAGGCATACACAAATCACACACAAACTGTCCAAGACTGTTGTAATCTGTGCAGCTTTTATGACACCATCTTAGGCATTGACAGCACTGAATCCAATCTTCAGTAAGTAGTTTTAGATATTTACCTGAAAATACAATACAAAAATATTGCTGCTTTCCAAAAAATTTAAAAGTGTGTTTTTTATTTTTTTGTCAACTGTAATCTTTTACATGATGTGAGTTTCTTTTTTACCTTGTTCTTCTTCACTAATGATTGCTTAAATGGTGAGCTGGTAATCAATTCAGATCGTGCTACCTTTCTTTTTTTTTTTTACTCAATTTTACAATAGGTACAGGTATCAATTCTTGAAATGATATTTTTGGTTGATCATCTGCATTCCAAGTTTTTAATGACTGGCATGGTTGATCCACATTTTGTTCATTAGATTGGTGTGGGGGAATTTAAATTATTGCCACTGATCTTTCTGCACCATCTGTCTGCTGTGGTTTTTCTGTAATATTGTTTGTGACTGAAAATAAAGCATTGTCTTCTTTAATCTCTGTGGCAACTGAAGGAGCAAAGTCATTGTAAGAAAAGATCTCAGGATTAAAAGGAATTATAAATGGGCCAAATTATAAATTTGAGTACATTCAGCAGGCCGCAAAATTAAATGTCTATGAAATTTCATCGTTGTAGTGTTATTAATAGATACCATGATCAAATGACGAGTATTAAAACATAAACTTAAAATTAATTAACTAATTAGGAATCTAAGTTGAATGTGAAACTATTAAAATCATTACGTAATTAGTGTTAAAAATGTTCTTGCAGGAGCTCCTTTGAAGTCCTGGTAAGTGACTTTCTTTCTTCCTGCTTACACTGACTCAAAATTCCCAAGATCTGGAGAAGAGCGATTGTAGTCGCAATCCCAAAGCTGTGAAGCCAGTAGAGGACCCAAAGAATTACTAACCGATATTTCTGTTCTGTGTCTCCTATAAAATTCTCGAAAGACTTATCTACACCCGCGTCGAACCAATTATAGATTCATTGCCCTCTTGAGAGCCGGCTGGTTTCGACGCGAAAAATCAACTGTGGATCAAGTCATTCTATTAACAGAAAATATCAAGGATTTTATTGTCGATTTGTTAATCAAACGGCGACATATGACTCTGTATGGCATCTTGACCTCACATACGAGCTGTTTGAGACTTCGTCCAGATAAACACATGGTTAGAATGATCATAAAGCTTGTCCAAACCCGAAGCTTCGCCCTTACTACCGGTGACCGCAAGCAAAGCAGGGATCGCTGTCTGAAAACAAGGTTCCTCAAGGATTGGTCACGGCTGCTTTCTTTTCCAACTTCTTTATATTTAAGTCTACATTTGCCTTCCACAATTTCCTGAAAGTTTATCTACAAAGACAATCTAGCATTGTTGCACTCTTCTAGAAAGTGGAAGGTCTTTGAGAGGTTTGGCCATACTAAGACAGTACCGACAGCATTTTATTTCAATAACGAAAAGGCCAAACGTTAGCTAAATGTTTACAACAAGATTAGAGTTTTATCAGTTCAACCCCACTTATTTTGTGAACAGATCGCTCACATTCCGTCACCATCTCTTAACTATTTAACAGCTGAGTACTGCGCACCAGTCTGGTGTCGCAACGCTAACACTCGCGTTATAGACGATGTCCTGTATGACGCTAAGCTGATTGTCACTGGATGCCTGCGTCCCACTCCAATTGACAACCTACAAGAGCTTTCAAGCATCTAGTCATCTTCACTTCGCCGACTAGAAGCGACACTTTCTGTGGCTAACAGTGCAACTCTAGGTCCGATTATACGTATGTTAAATTAATAGATTGAACCTAGAATCTCTAAAAATATGTGATCCTTTTTCCACTCTCCCAATAAATCTACGGGATTTTTGTTTTTAGCACAAGCAACTTTGCTGCTACGACGGTAATCTCATTTCAAACAACTCTGCATTAAACTAAATTTTATATTTCATGTCCACGTTTCCAAAATTGTATTCTTAATTTACTGTTTCTATAATTTCAATTTTGATTATTAATTGAAAAACAATCAATCTGATTACATATAAAAAAAAAAGTCATTTTATAAACGTTTAAATTAACGTAATTTAGGAAGAGAGGTAATTTTTTAAATCCACTTGTAATTAATAGCAATCAATAGCCAATATTTAATCATTTATACTTGATAGTATATTTGCTTGTAGTGAATATGTTTAACGCTTCGTTACAAAATTGTAATGCATTTAATTCTTCATTAGTCTGTTGAATTTTTTTAGTTGCTGTACAAAAGCTTGACTCTTTGTGGCGAAAAGCAGTTTCCCGCTGCTTTATTTCCTTATGTTTATTACAATAACAATCAGAGCGGATGTCGGCCAACCCGATTTTATTTTCACTCAGAGATTAGAAGGTTTGTTCGACACACAGATGACTTCGTCAATTTTCGAACGTAATTTTAAAGTCGAAGTTAAGATTCTCGACAATTGAAATTCGCGAAGCGATCATTTTACACTTTCGAGAAAAGAAAAGCTTATCTCAGCAAAATCTACTAAATGCTGGTTTACCAGTTTTTACAACGCTTTAATCTTTGCAACTTATCGAGAATTTTTAAGATTTTCTCAAGGTTTTGAACAATTAGCTCAAAAACTTTTTTATTCAATCAAAAGAACAACAAATTATCTTTTGCGAGAATCAAATTTCTTTTGGTTACATCTCAGAAACTATCTTCATACTTGCTCGATTACACGTATATAAAATTGTTTCAATTTGAAAAATTGGTCGGGTTCATTGCTTCAATCACAATAATTTTTTTTTAAATTTCCAGAAATATTTTAGATGATAAATTTTTTTACATTGTCAGTAGTAGTAGACCACATTAATAGTAGTCCAGATTGATGCAATATTTGAGCATTCAGGCGTAACAAATACTTAATTTTTGGAATTTAGGTTGTTTTATTGTTTATTGAATTGATTATATATTTTGTAAACGATAAAAAACCTACAATTTTTAAAAAAAAGTTATTGAATCATAATGAAGTAGTTACAACTTCATTAAAATACTTTATTATTTATTCAGTAATCTTTCTATCATTTCAACGAACAACACAAAAATTCTATTTAATATAGATAATATTTAATTCATAATTCGAATTTTCTATTAGATTGAAAAGATAAACGACAACCAGGGCAACCCCTAAGTGATACAAAATATTCAGTTTTACTATTTTTTGATTCTGCTTATCTGAAAGTTTGAAAACAGTTTGCAGCGTGACGGAAAGTTAGGAAGGGCTATTTCAATCGCAACCATAATTGATATGATTTTGGTTTAAATTCCATTTTGTTTTGCCAACTGCAAAAAGGTTCCAGTAATTTTTTTGCTGGTTGGTTTTTAAAGTGGGCTTTAATTACAATCAGACAACTCTTATACAAAAATATAAACTAAAAAATCTTAAATTTACTTTTTAAAGAAGTCAATCTTAAAAGTTAACACTTCTTTAAAACTTTTGTTTTCTTGGTTGAAACTTAATTACACAAAAGCGGTTAAACTATTCTTTCAGCTTAACAACTGAAATGTCAAACAACACCAAATGCAGCCATTCTTCCTAGTTTTTATCTAGTAAACGGTTAAAATAAGTGATACTCTCTTCTGTATCATCCGTATTGTGCGGAAAAAAAATGCTAGTCATGATTTTGAAAGAAAATAATGCAAGCACTGGGTGTTTTTACCAAACACGATGTACCACTGTCCTGCTCTTTATTTACTCCTGCGCAACCGACTAATTGCTCATGAGCAGCAATCTTTTTTATAAATGCTTTGAGGTATTAGTTAAATGCCCATGTTTTATTCTACCTTTCACTGATTTTTCCATGCACCAACTAGTTTTTCTGTCTAGACTCAACCCTCTACTCACCTTTATATTATGTTCCGAACAATAGTTCCCGTGCTATCAAAGTCAAGATATTTCTTCCAATGATCAGTGTGCCACTGTCCTTAGATAAGTTGTTGGGGAAAGAGCCAAGAAAAAACTAGTTCGCCTGGTAAATGTAAATAACTCAAGTGGAAAATATTTGGATACCTTGCTACAAAATTCACTTGCAGAGATAGGCCTAATACTAGAACAATGTATTGGAGATTCATTTGATGGAGCAGCTATTTTGAGTAGTGTTTACTCTGTTCTTTAAGCACTTGTGAAAGCAACTTGCCCAAATTACATCCATATTTGGTGCTATGCACACAGTGATTGCTTTAGTAGGAGTTAATAAAAAACATCAAAAATTGATCCTTCTTAGCCAAGATATTGCTCTACTTCTTCATAGTAGCACCAGGACGGTGGCATCCCTAAAATAAAGATTTTTTTTAGAGATCACTTTATTTAATACACTGAATAGTGGCCCCCTAAAACAATAACCCTTTTTTAGAGATTGCTTTGCCGCTTTGCTTTGGAATACTAAAAAGTGACCCCCTACTTTTCTCGGAACGGGTCTCCCTTCTTGTAAAGCCATCACTATATGCTCATGCTTTGAATCTGGTGATCAGTCATGCAAGAAGTGTATGTGTTGCAGCAGTTAGTCTTTTTGGTCTGCTTACTGAGCTATCTACATTTTTCAATGATTTCTGCAAAAGGATGAAGATCTGGAAAGAGCATATGCAGACTAAAACCAGCAAAGAAGAAACGCCTTAGACTAGAGCGCATTGGTCAAACTAGGTGATCAAGTAGAGGTAGAGCACTTTCAAAATTGTTTGGTAGCTACACAAATCAGTCATCAAAATTTTATTCAGTCCTTCTGATCATCCTTCAGCAAGTAAGTAAATATTTGATCTCAAAGATCAGTTTGCTATAAAGCACAGAAATTAAGTAAAAACTTGCGCAAATTTGTATGTATGTATGTTTTTATATTTCTCAGCCGCAACAGCACAAATCAAGGACAAAAAAACATTAAAAGTTGACAAAAAGGAATCAGTGAAAAACGATATACGTTATAGGACATGTAAACAATACATTATACTGATATAACAAACGACATTTTTATCTGCATGCTCACTGCACCTTAAATTTGAATTTGAAACTATCTTAATAGAATTTACATTCATCCGAATTTTTGATATTACCATACCAGTGTCAGACTATATGCATAAATCAGCCCTGAATATCATGCAAACTTAGCATATTATTAACAAAGCCATTGAAAATGTTGAAAAAATCTTATGAGATTTTAGTGACATTTTTTTGAAACAACATCTAATTTTGTTGTTCATGCAAATTTTAAATTAAAAGAGGTGAAAATTTCTGTCCCTAAAGCTTCTCGTTATCAGATCTAGTCGCTCAGCAGCAGAAGCTATCACAGAACAGAAGAAAAATTTTGAGTTTTCATACCATAATGAAGTAACTGATGCTGTGCTCTCCAGCATGCGAGCTAGATTTTTGTCTCATGAGAAACTCTATAAGCAGATATCCTGCTTTAATCAAAGCAGGCTTTCTGAAATCTTGGCATCTCCACAAAACGTCGAGAAAGTTTGACTGCTAATGCAGCACCAGAAACTGACAGAGGACTACAGGATGAACTGATTTCATTTCATCGAGCTACAAACACCTGAAGAAGGGACTGCTAGAGTATATGAATGACAATTAAAATGATTCGGACATGTTGAAGTCAGAGAAAGAGTATACAGAAGTTGCTAAATCATCTAAGAAGACAACATGTAAGAATTGTTTCTTATGTGCTTTCACATTGCTATCAGAGTAACTGCATATAAAAAATAATATGCAGCATATAAATTCATTGTAACACTAAG
Organism: Diplosoma virens; assembly: GCA_963680785.1. NCBI lineage: Eukaryota > Metazoa > Chordata > Ascidiacea > Aplousobranchia > Didemnidae > Diplosoma > Diplosoma virens. The sequence goes on along the minus strand of OY796881.1, from coordinate 59,923,705 downwards.
CATCACACAGTACACATGTAAAAGATTTTTTTCTATACTAAGACTGTTGAAACACAAGGCTGGAGTTTTCACTCACCCAGAATAACTTGGAGTTACTTATGCTGATTGCTCTTGAAAAAGACATTGCAATAAAAATTAAATCAAACAAAAACCAAATCATTGATAAAATTGCAGAATCCTTTGCTGAAATGATACAATATTGTTACTGCAATCTTTGAACAATAATATTGGAAATTTTTTGCTCAGTATTATTGTAAAGCATAATAATTTACATATTAGGGTGTGTTAAAATGTAAAAATTGATTTCAAAAAATGTATGTTAACTCATTTCAATATCTGTTAAGAGCAGGGCATCTACTAGATCAAAGTTTCTTTTAAAATACATTTGAGAACCGACTTAAAAAACCTTGCAGTATATGGTAAGGGTCGAAAGTGTTGGTTAGCCAAAGAGAGTGTCACTTCTCACGAGCAAAGCTCAGCTGATTGAATGCCTGAAAGAATTGGTAATTTGTCTATTGAAATGGGACGTAGGCAATTAATGACAATGAACAAGAGTTTTTTTTAAAGATTTTTTTATTTTTTTTGCGTTATTTGTTAAAGTTGTTGTGCAATATGCCATAGGAAAACAAAGAAATTAAGAAAATGTTTTTTTCCGAACATTTTGGACTCTATTAAATTTGAAGAAAGAGGCCAAAATTAAAACTTAAATTAAAACAATTAGTTTTTCAATTATTTCAGCAAACGCAAAAAGCAACAAAAAGCAAAGTTACAGCTGTTTATTTATTTCAATTTGATTGATTGAATGGCTGACTCACTATAAATATGTTTACTTAATGTTTACCAGGTAATGAAAGGTTTTCAATCTCATTTATCGAAGCAGATTGTTTATGTTAACAAAAGGAAGTAACTGTTTAAGCTTAAGTTTGTTTTTGGCCTATTTAAACGTCAAAAGTCAAATTGGTGAAAACTCAGTAGGGTTGCAGTAGTAAAAAATTCCTGCAACTGAAGAGTTTGGTCGTTAACAATACTTTCCTGAAAATTAATAAGAATTTGAATTCAAAACTAGTAATGTTCTAAGTAGAATTTCTACTATGTTCGATTTAAAAAAATGCCATATTTAAACACTATTCTAGCATTCGAATGTTCGAAATAGAAATATCTGCTTTAATTAACAAACATTCAAAGTTTATTGAAATAGGGTGGAAAAATTGTGTTTACCGTTCACGTATAAAACTTTGAAAGAGAAGTTACTTTTTTATACCATAAAATTGCAATGAAAAGCAGCCGTATTGGATTTAGCATTTCTAATTTTGTTTATTATTGCCATCTATATATCTACATTATTACGATAAGAAAAAAGTCATTAGTCTACAGAGACGATATTCATAAAATCCGGGACCGATTCATGGTGAAGACCTTCTTTTTAGCTAGCACTTAAATAAATTTTTCCACTAAGCATATTTGATTGTGGTTGTATGCCCCCCATTTTCAAAAATCCTCGGTACGCCACTATTTCTAATTAATAAAGCTTCGCATATTTTAGTGAGAGATTTTGATTTACATTTGCTCATGCAAAAATCTTTTAAAATCAAATTAATTCAATTCAATTCAATTCAATTTTATTTGCAATCAAGGTATTACGTTTCGAAGTTCTTATTGAAAAAGTGATTGCGAAATAGGAAACAGCGACTAAACGATATACGTTATTACACGCATAACGTCAATTGTGCGTGGTCGCCGTACCTTATTAAAGTTCGAATACAACTCGCATCAAAAAATTTTATTTATATATTCTTGTTTTTCATTTATTTTTCATGTAATTTGATTTACCGCCATTGTGTGTAGTTATGATAGTTTGGTACATTGTTTTCTGCTTTCATTTTGTGCGGCTTACATTCAAGAGCGGTTTACAATTTTTTCATTGCAGCATTTCAGTGAAAATAAGAATCACACAAATTATAACGACCTCAGAAGTAAACACCCGTTACGAATTGAGAACTATTGAAGCGTAACTACCATCGAAAAACTAGGTTAATCACCAGCAGCTTTTATTGCTTGAGCGTAGACTTCTAAAGAATAATACCGGTATCTGCACTGGTAGCAGAAGCACAAATCGGGTTATCGCCATCGAAAATGTGGCTGAAAGAAAACGAGGAAGCAGTCGATGCTAGCTGCTTGATAGTAAAAGAGCAAGGTGTTAAGAAAGTGTAAAGCTACTGTAAAGATTGTTTTATAATATACGAATAATAGCCGAAACTTGTTTACGCGTTTCTTTGACTTAATTCTTATTTTTATTCTTGTTGCGTCACAGATGGTCATACGTTAAAGAATTTAAGTGTTACAGTTGTATGTGCGCTTACTTTGGCGGTTCACAATCGGATAAATACGGTAATTGCTTTTTTAATTCAGGAATGTGCAATCTGCGGCCCGCGAAGCAAAATCATGTGACTGGCGAAAAGCTTTAATTTTGAAAATAAAAAGTGACGAGTCTCTCCACTAGAATGATGTTGCATAATTTTATTGCCAAAATCTTGAAACTAAATAGAGGAATAGGCACTAAGGTCAACTGCAAAACTCTTATTGAAGCAAATGCAAAAAAAACTTGTTTCATGATTTGCCATAAAACTAAATCTCTTTTATAGTAAGAAGCGGATAATTAACGTGTGGAAGCGCCATCGTCCTATCACACCTGAATAGTGAGATACTTAAAAGTCGATGACCGAAACTGCATCCGACGGAAAGTCTATAAATCACTTTATTAGATTGATTCTATTTCTTGCCGGTTTACAAATGCGTACGTCACGGTACGTGTACGTTTTGATCAATTTTTGACAGTATCCACTATTTTCAGCTGAAAAAATTTATTACTTTGATGTAGCTGAGGGAAAATAATTACAAGGCCAAATTACGTAGTACGAGTTTTACGTAGTTTAAAAACAATAAACAAAATTAATTGAAGCCACAATTGAGCGCCAGTTTGACTGAAAACAGAGAACACGAATAAAATAAAAAAAGAAACAAAAAACAAAGGGATTAGCGACATTGAAAATACATAACATAAATTTAAAATGAGGTCGCAAATTATATATAATAGATGAAATCCTCAACGTCAAGAACCTGAGTGTATGAAAATTTTATGAAAGTTTAAGGAACTTAATTTAAAAAAAGCCAATTAAAGGTGAAGCAAAGAAAGAAATTTTCGCAGCAATAGCATGCATTCGGCATGGCAGCGCTAAAGGTTGCACAACCCTAGCTTACTTCAATAGTAGTTTTCTTAAAAAGCATTTCTTCAGAAGAACTTTTTTGTATTTGTATTTGTACAATTACATGCTGTGCTCTATATTAACTCACGTGGTTTCCGACTTTGAACATTTCGCGATCTATAGGTGGTAAAGACAAGCTTTTAAACAGTGATATCAGCGGAAGAGGATTTATATTGATTAACCTGAGAAACGCTAGGGCTACATAAATAAATAAAGTATGAACAAGGTTGTAGTAATAAGGTTAGCGTGGTTCTGATGTAATGAGAAATGTTTTTTCAAAATATAGATAGATTTTATCTTAAAAACACTATTTATTTAAGTTAAAAAAATAGGCAGTGGTTAGAGGTCCGGTACCGAACTTCAAATTTTTAAAATTTAAAATATAGTAAATTTTACTGTTATAATTTTTTGACATTAGATGAAGAAAATTTTTATTGTTTTTATTAGAGAGTATGAAGGACGATTGTCTTTGCAGCAAATGTTGCTATGATTGTTGGAATGTATAATGCACGAAAGTAAATATCATCAGAATTTAACAAAAAAGTGAGACCTGTAATAGAACTTGCAGATTGCAAAGCAGCAGAATTCAGTTTTAGCTATGTTGTATGTCGGATTTTGTCATCTTAAATAGCAAGAAAAAATTTTTTTAATAACAGTATACTAATTGCATTAAGTTTGCTTCTTTTACGAGAATTTTAATTTTCATTAAAACTCTTGTCGTTGATACATTTGTTTTATTCCTACCTTCTTTAAAATATTTCCGGTAATTCTTTAATTTTATACGGTGAAATTTTTATGTTTTTTAGCAATCACAGTAGAATAAATTTCGTTGATTATTTCAAATTATTTGAGTCAGTAGACAATGTTTGTTGCTTTTCTTCTGAATGTTACCTTGGGTTAGTCACACATTGATTGCTTAATTTTATGATTGTAATGATAGAGTAAGCTTTGTAATTGAAGAGTTTGCTCTCATTTTCGTATTGTTTTATTTTTATTCTGGTTGCCAAATCATTATTTACAACAATGCTGATTTAACAGTTTTTGTTAACAATTTTATTGCCAAAGTAGTTAATGCCAAGTTTTATAATTGAGATAAGCATTTACTAATCAAAAAATACCAAATTGTAAAAAACTTTTTTATAAAACTTTTCCTTTAATTTGAAACAAGTAAAAGGTTGTTAAATGTCTAATTTCAGTGACGATTATAATAGAAAGTTTATTTTACGCTTCGCTGATGGTTCGAGCTTGCAAATCAATATATTTATTTTTTTTGTTTTCTTATTCATTTTTTAGTTATTTTATTGTACCTCTATGTTTATCTTCCTGAATCACAGGAAAACCATGGAGGCGCTAATACGTAGGGCATGCAATTAACCCGACCTGCTTTCGGAGTTGTCAAGATATTGCTGTCCGTTTCAAATTTTTTATTTTAATTTTTTAGTTTTATAGAGAAATCACTGAAATTTAGAACTGCTTATCAAGATCACCAAGTTAGAGAAAGTTCCGTAAAGTATCTTTCCTAAGGACATAACAGAATGGCACGAGTAGGTTTTGAACCGAAACCATGTGGATCACAAACCTCGCGGTCTAACTACTCAACCACGCTGCCAACCACGCGACGATTATAAATGATTTTTTGTCTATCATCTTCTGCATTGTCGTTCATTAAACAACATGCAAATATTTGCAATGCGCACTTTTCAAAGAACAAAAAACACTAGTCAAGTCAAAATACATAATTGTTAAGCTTATCTAACAGGCAGTCATCAAGTTAGACTTATTGGCAAATATTGCAGCACAGGACGGAAAATTACGCTTATTCATATTCTCAAGGTCGCGAAAAATTTCGTGACATGATGCTGTTTATCAAGCTTATAAATAAGTTTTACCTTCTAGTGTGGCTTCGATTGAAGCTTCGAGTTTGGCAAAGCTCTGGCTTTGATACATCTCTATTGCCGAAAGTGTTAAAAATGCCACTAGTAATTTTTGAGAACCGCGTTTGATTATGTTTGACTTTATTTTTAAAAATTAATAGAATAAAGTAATTTTTAATTTTTTATTTTAGAATTATTTTTAAAATTTAAAATTTCTGCCAATTATAAAGCACAAAAAGTTTAATTTGTAAAAAAAAAGAGACTGACAATTCAACTGCTACATTGCGTAAAATACGGATGATCAATTCAACTATGTGTTTTCAGTCTGGAAGCGACATTCAAAAGTTAGCAAAAATGTCACTTATCTCTCTTGTGGCTAGAAATTTAATTGCACAATAGAGCAAGTAAGTTATATAACATTAAATATTTTTTAGTATTGTTAAATATATCTCTATCTGTATTAATGTATAAAAAAAGAGAGTTTTGAAGTTGTTTTCAATTTTAATGTTAGCTATAACCAGGGCTCAGCTATTGTTGGACCGTGGACTGAAGCCTACATAAAGAATGTTTTATTCAACTAGACACAATTTTATTCTCAGCGTATAAAGATAAAGATCTTTTTTTAACTAATTTAAGTTTTTTAATTAACTAACTTCAATGAAAAAATCGTACTTAATCTTGGCTTATTATTTTCAGAAATGAAAAAAATTTTATGGCTTGTTATAAAATTAAGAACGTCCATCTAATTGCATTCAATTTTTAAACAGTTCTAGAACAAAAATTGACTTGTTTACGCTTTCTACATAATTATGATAATTCTATAATTAGAAAGAATAATTCTTATCTTTATGTTTTTTTAAATAATTTTAAATTAATTTTTAGAATTTATATAATATATTAATATTATCAAATCAACTCATTATTTCTTTGTTTAGAAGTCCTTGTACGTTAGAAAATCAAAGTGCACCAGCCCTGGATTCGCCGCAATGTGCAGCAATTCTGCTTTTCAGACGAAAAACTGGGAAGCTGAGCAAAGCAAGAAAATGAGAAACGAAGAAGAAACATGCTAATTTGACCTATAACTTTTAAAAACTTTGAATTGTGACCTCATTTTGAATCGTATGGAACATTTTATTGAATCTAGTTTTTATGTCAAAAATTGCCAAAGACTATTTAGGCTGGGAAACAAACTTTTAAAAACCATGGTTCAAAGTGTACATTTTGTGTATTGTGTTTTTTTGTTTGTTTTTATCAATTCTTTTATCTTTTACTTCGATTTTATTTTTTAAATCAAAGGAACTGCGGCATTGGCTATGGTCTATTCTACAATGTATTAATTGTTTTATTGTTTAGTTTATATTTCCGCAAATAAACATGTATTGATTGATGGTTTGTAACAAAAAGTATATAGAATTCTAAAAGCGTATAACATCCTATTTATAAAATGGATTTAAAAAACTGAAATTTTGTAGTGTATAACCCATTAAAAAAGTTCAATTGATAACAGCTTAAATTTTATTAAATTTATTTAAAAAGAGTTAAATAAGAAAACGTTTACGTCATTTTTACCAGCACCTATGACAAAATTTTGAGGCTAAGGATTTTATACGAAGAATGTCCAATCTGATAGATATCAAAGGTGCTTACCAGTCCATTTGCAAAACCGGCTTTTTGCTTCAAACTTAGGAACACTACAGTAGCTACATTTAAAAGTGAACTTTAAAATATAAAGTATTGTTGAGTTTTTGCTTTGCAATTTTAATCAAATTAAAATACTAAATTTCGTGTTAGTTGAGTTTTTCTGTAATATTCTACAGTAGTAAAAAATTTTTTTTCACGAAATCGCTTTTAAAACGGGTATTAATTCATAATAACCATACATAAACAAAAACAGGCTATCATATTTAAATTAAACCTTAAACTCGTTTGATTTCTCGTAAGGAATATACATGATTTTTCTTCGATATAGCTTTGAAATCAAAGATTTATCTTTGATAATCATGTTTAAGTCAATGATGACAATCATGTTTAAATCAAGTAGTTAAACTCGTTAATTTCTGGTAAGAAACATACATGATTTTTCTTCGATATAGCTTCGAAAACAAAGATTTATCTTCGACAATCATGTTTGAATCAATGATGACAATCATGTTTAAATCAAGCTTAAAAGTGTTCACTTTCGGTGTATATTTCAAGGATATATCTCTGTCTTTCAACTATGATACAAACTTAAAACGAAGATAAATCTCAATGATATATCTTTGATTATCCTCGAGATTCTACGACTAGGGTGCAATGGTTCTTCTGTAGTAGGATAATGATTGCCTTAGACCGCAGAGCAAGGTAATGAAGAACGTTTATCTTGCTTGTAGTGAGGCCTTCGATGTTCAGCTGAAGATTGGTGGGTCTTCTTAACTTTTTGGCGATGTTCCCTGAAAAGGGCAGTTTTTTTCCAGGCATTGCCCCGTCTTAAAAAAGATGTTTGCCGATTGGTAGCCCCTCGCTGAACATTGGAATAGGTAGATACCTTTTGTTTTGGCAGGTTTGGTTTTGGTCCGTCATGTTTGAGAGCAATAACAGAAATAATCACGTCCCAGGCTGCGAGAAAGCACCTGCCGTCTGGAACACTTTACGAGGCAATAAAATGCTTTCAATCTCTTTTTCCAAAATGTAAGCGTTGATTTTCTTTGTTCCCGCTTTAAATTTAATAATTGCGCTATGTGGCGCTCGTGCGTCCGCTTGAGGTGCTGTGGTTAGCGCGGGTTTTCTTATTTTCGTTCTTTGTTGAGTAACGTGGTCACGGCGAGTACCAAGATTCGGATTTGCGGTAGTATTGGTTTTATTACGTTGTCGCCCGCTATACAAGATAATTGTCATTTTTATATTTATATTTTGTATTCGAGTCAAGTTGCATTCTTTTTTTTTGCGGGTTTGATAAAAAATAATTTTTCACAGTTGGTGGCTGAATTTTTATAGAGTTTTTTATCTTGTTTTAGTTGCCAACTGTCCTGTATCGGTTGTGACGGCTGTAACGATTGTCTCGATTGTTAAACAATACAAACCTATTTACAACCTTTTCTATTTCAAACGTATTCTACTTATGCTTTATTCACAATCTTTTCTACATTTTTCTCAGAAATTAAATCTCTTTATACAACTGTATACGGACTGGCAATTTTAGATAGTAGTTAGGATTAACTTCTACACAAGAAAAGTTGTTTAAGTTGAAAAAGCCGTTTCTTTAGATTTAGATTTCTTTTCGTGTAACATTTTCTAACATTTTCGAAATAATCCTCAGCCCTTGATTTAGCTTTATTATAAAAGTTTGTCTTACGATCGATTATATACTTCAAAATCTTTGGTATGTAGTCTTTTGGAAAGGAAAATTACGACCATTAGAACTATTCAAGCTAAGTGCAAAGAAATATTGAATGAAATAAGGGAAGTTTGTAATAAGGATATTGGTTTCTATAAAGTTTTTTGGAACGAACCTGAAAAAAGTATAAACCTCAATTTTTTTATTGTAAGCTCTAGAACCGCATGAAAGCAAAATATTTCATTCTTATCAACAATGCACCTAATTTTTTACATTTCAAAAGATAAAAAAAACCTGCTTTATAAAAGTTTTGAATTATAAGTGTCATGAAGGGTATTGCTGAAGCTAAGGTTTAATTAACTAAAGATTTGAGCAAGTATACAAAGTAACGTTACGTAAAATTATAACACATAAACAAAGTAATAAATGAGTTTTACTAAACAGGAAACAAAAGCGTGGTACTGAACACAAACGAGCTGTACTGAACTGAGCTGCATGAGCTGTGTTGAACAGAAACAAAGTAACACACTACAGGGTGGAATGCGTTAGGCGATCTCTCAGTCAAGTCTGGAAGGTGATGTCAGTTCGAGCACAAGTCACATCAATACGAAAGGAGGTACAGATATTGTAGATCAAAAAATTAATTTCTACTTGTGTAAAACCAAATCTCAAACAACAATTGCATTTTTGTATACATTTGCAATTGCGTTATCTGCAAGCACATTTCTGTTAAACCAAAACATCAACTTATGGCCAGTCTTCCTGACTGAAGATTACAAATTAACGAACCTCCTTTTTTCTCTTGTTAGTGTTGAATTTTTTGGATCCCTTCTTACGAAATTTAAACGTTTAAATGCTAAACATTATGGCTGTATTTTTACATGTATAACTATATCAGCTGTACTCTCAGAAGTGGCTTACGACCTCATGAATTCAATAATGGTGAAATTTTGCATACAGTATTATGAATGTTTTGCCTACATCAATATCACTATTAAAATACCCTAAAATGCAACCCTGGAAAAATATGCATAAACGTAAAGAAAAATCACATAAAATATCACTTTTTATAAACTTTTATCACCTGGCGGCACCTTAAAAAATTGATTAAAAGAAAAATTTTGAAGCACGCTCTATATCATACAACATAACAACATAAAATTACCACTTCAACTCAAAGTTAAGAAAAATTTTTTTACTCCATCCTGATAAACAGTCAATGTGAGGCTACAAAACTATGTTTTAACTATTTACTTTATCTATGCAACAGTATTTCTTCACTGTATAGACTACCCACAATTTGCTGCATTGATGGATAACATGGAAAAACACACAAATCAAAGAAATGTAAATATCATAAAAGCTTGACGTGTTAATGCATTTTTGACCTTATTTTCAAATTTAGCGTCCCAAATTTAACCAAAAATAGTATGTTTTATGCAAAAGACAAAATCTTTTTTAAAAATGCATATTAGTGCTCTCAAGTGGTTACGGTGAGATATTCATTAAAGACGACTTGTAAACCCCGACCTATCTCACAGACAATTAGGCAAACAAAAAAAAATTTCAACAATTAGGCAAACGCAAATGGCAAAAGCCATTTGAAAGAAAGCATTAACTTTTGACTTTTACAATGTCAAATAACATGCTTACAATTGGGCTGCGCCTATGGTTTAAAAAAGAAAACTTTGTTTTATTTGATTTAAAGGTTGCGAAGCTCTTAATATAGTTTTAAATTAGATTGCGCTTATTGAGTTTCTTTTAATATTTCAGATTTTTTTCATAAATTTGTTAAAAATTATTTCATAAATTTTATTTTTTCATAAATTAATATCAATATTAATATTTTATTTTTTCATAAATTAATTTTCATAAATTTTCATAAATTAAAAATTTTCATGCCCCTCAAAACAGAATAGCACTAAAAAGTTCTGGCAGGTTTCTCATTTTTAGTCCTAAAATCATTGTGTTCTCTAAAAAAAAGTCTTGCCTAAATTGATTAACTTTTTCTGCTTTTGGCAAAAATTGTTTTTTGATAATTGTCATTGCTCGAAAAATTATGGTTTTTTTTCAAGTTTGGAAAATTGGGGGCAATTTTTCCCTTGCACCCCAGCAGATACGGCTACGACAATTAACATAAGAAAACTAATTGGTGAGGTCAGTTACATAACAGAAAAAAAGTCAAAAATCTCAGCTAATATCTTTTTTTTTTAAAGTTGATTATGCTCTTCAATTAAATTTATATTTGGCCTTCGATCTTTTAGTATACATTGTTTTGATGTATTAACTTTTTCACCTTTTCAACTTCGAGCATGCAAAGATTTGAATGCAATACAGTAGAAAATGAAAATAACAGAAATTTCAAAAATTAATTAAAAGCGCATGACAAAAGCCACTTGAAAGAATGAACAAAACTAGTAGCTTTTATAACGTCAAACAAAATTTACTAACTGACCATTATGTCATAAAAATAAAATTTTAGGTTCAATCGGACAATCATTTATTCCTGTCAGAACTTTTTTTATGTCTTGAGTCCTTATCTTTACCATTTTTCTAATTTAAGCGTGCAAAGATTTGTACGCCAAATTGAAAACAAAGCCAGAAAAATTCCAATAATTAGGCAAACGCAAATGGCAAAAGCCATTTGAAAGAAAGCATTAACTTTTGACTTTTACAATGTTAAACAACATGTTTACTAATTAAATATAATGTTACGAAAATTGCTAATTTTATCATTAATTAGACAGTAATTTATCACAATCAAAAATTTTTATCTTGTTCTAATATGTTGTATTGGTCATAGAAACAAACACCCAAAAAGCCGTTTGACAGACACTTGAGAGCATGTAAAAACTTAACAATTTTTATCAATTGAACATTATTTTTTATAAGTGAATACGATGTTATAAAAATACAACTTTTACGCTTGGTGCATAAATTAGCTCGTATTGTGCTTGTAATAATCAACACGCCGCGTTCACGCGCGTCACGCGCTTAAAGCATAATTCTATTCGGTTTGCAACATTTGACATTTGTTTGTTGCAATTTGTAACGTGTTTATTTATTTTCAGATTTTAGTTTTAAGTTTAATTAAAACCTCCTTTGTAACTTGTTTATTTATTTTCAGATTTTAGTTTTAAGTTAAATTAAAACCTCATGAAACCTCAGGCAAATTAATTGAATTTTATAACAATTTAATTAAACTTCAATAATGCTGCAATGTATAAGGTTTTGCGGCCAAGGTTAGACGTCGATTCAGTATCCTCTAATGCTACACAAAAATTTAATCATGAGCTAAAACTTTCCGACACTATCGCAGCATGAACTTTAGCCGAGCTTTAGTTTAAACGGTTAGAACAGTGATACTCAAACTGTGTGCCGCGAAACTTTTTAAGAAACATGAATTTTTACATTAAGCGGTTCTTAACCTTTTCGGTCAAATTTTCCATTAAGTCCATACCACTAAGTCGTGCATAATAAAAATAACAAATAAAAATATTTGATTCATTTACATCTTATCGTATCAACATCAAAAGTAAAGTGCTCGTTTTGATTCAATTTTTGCGATTAGTTTTTCTTTGTGAAGATCTCGATGTAAGGATTTATGGTTGAAAGTGGACAGTGCAAGTCACTACACATTTTTGCACCACACTACATGTCAATAAAAATTATGACTATGTAATTATGAGTATGTAAAAGTACACTGGCATATTTTAACGCTTAAAATTAAATTTTTAGAGCCATTTTTCACTCCCTTTTTGATCTACCAAATAACATAACTTAACCTTCACCGCTTTTTGACATATTGTTTTTCTTAAACGTTAATCAACTGCCTACTTATTAACGTGTGTGGCTGCTTTTACCATCAGTCGGCCGTGTGGCCAAGCAACTAAAAGTGCTATATTTATGGTGCAAGCAAACGACACAGTCGCGCTTTTAAACCTACTCGCGTAATTCTGTTATGCCTTTCGTAAAGACACTTTATGGCGCTTTCCTCTGCTTGAGTATCTTAGCAAGCAGCTCCAAATTTCTGTCTTATCTTATCTTAAAATAAAAACTAAAAAACAAATAAAACATTTCTACTGGGCAGTAAATTAATATCTTGGTATCTCCGGAAGTAAATTGGCCCTGGTTAGGGTAACCCCTTGACGTTGCCCTAAGTATACATGTAATGCCTTCGGTGCTTTCCCGTGAGGTAGAAAAATAATTATTGAGATGAAAAATATTTAAATAAAGTAAAACGGTTCTTTTTTTGATTGTAACTTATCAAATAGACATAATAATTGCAAAAATATCCTTTTGAACTAGTAGATGTTAGTTTGAAAACAATAATCTAGTCACTATGTAATCTAATTGAATTTCTTAGATATTGGGATCATTCCCACTGCATCAGACCAGGAAGAATTTCCCACTAATAGAAAATTTTCCATCGCTTAGGAATTACTGCTTTAGATCGTTACAAATTTTAAAACGCTTTAGTTTTCTTAAATTTTGTAGGGTTGCATTTTGCATTTATGTTCTTATTGCGTTTGTTTGTCAAAAAAATTATGTTAAAAATGTTAGATTTAGATAAATTATTAAAACCCATTATTATACTGAATTACGCCTATTTTATATCATAGTAGACGTAGATGTGCTTAGCGATTGTGAATTTTCGCCTTAAGAAAATTAAAAAACTTAATATCATGACCGCGGTAACTTGTGCTATTGTGGTCAAAAATTTTAGGTTTTTGGTTTCCGAAAATAAAAATTTTAAAACGCTTAGTTGCGTTTGGAAGATGATTTTTGGTGGCTGCAGTCTTGTTTCTTTCTTCTTTGTCTGATAAACCATCAGCAAGTAGGCTACGTATAATCGCTGCGATAACGGCAAAATTAAATTCAATCATTAAAAAGTTGATTTTATGAATAAACAAATTTTAAAGTAATTCTGTTAATGAATCTTTCTAAAATAAAGATTGATTGGTGATCGTTTCCAACTGCAACAGCTACTCCAACATTACTTCTTTCAAATCAACAATATGTGTGATTAATCTTTACAAAAGTAATGAAGAAACAACTTATCGGTGAAAGAAGAAATGCAACTTATTGATTTGCTAAAGGACCCCTTTGTCAAATCACCTTTTTCTCAACAAAACTTGAATAATTAATATTTTGCTCTAAAAATCTTATCGTTGATTAGCAAAAACCTATTCAAGCAATTTTTTCATTCACATTTTCATAGCACTGCAAATGTATATTTTTAGCTTAGACAAAAATCAAAAGCAAAAACTTCTAATGAGCATTAGTTCATTTAAACTGCTTTTTTGTTTCAGTCTATCAAGTGTGGTGCGAAAAAAGTTATAAATTGTTAGTGTGCCGTAAGCCGAGAAAGTTTGGGAACCACAGAGTTAAAAGGTTTTAACTACATGTAATTTAGAGTCACCGAAAATATATAATAATACTGCCGAAAAAAATAATTTTGACAGAGCCATAGCAGTTTTGGAAGGAATCTATGTCAAGCCAAGAAACATTGTTGCAGCACGTCGCGAATTTAGGTCGTGCTAGCAACAATCTGGCTAAACAATCGATTAGTTTGTAGTGCGATTAGAACAGCTAAGTAAACAATGTGATTTCAAAAATGTGACCACCGAACAGTACCGACAATAGCAAATGCGTGACACTTAGATGGATCTGCTTCTGTCATTTATAATACGCCAGCGCAGGGCTTGGAAAAAATTGATTGGAATTTTTTCAATCAATTATATTATTATCAATCAATTAATTTTAATTGGTAAGTAAACCAATCAATTATTCCAATAATTTGCAATTAATTGCAATTTGTTAGCTAAAATAATTACATTGTTTGTTTGAGATACACGTAATTCGAAAGCTGTACATAAGTATCATTATATATATAAAGATTAAATAATAAATTTGACTATGATTGTTGTTCTTGGGTTTTACAATAATCCGGATGCTGATTTTTTATGTGATTCATTAAATTTGTCTATCCGGTACCTTTTTTCTGTGTCAACTTCTTACCACACTTGCTTACCCAGCTACCTTCAGAATCTACAACTTGGCTAAAATATTTTCGAGAAATTTTCCCATTTTCAGATTGTAACGGCATATTATATGGGTAAATATTTAAAAAATGTTAAATCTTATATCACAGCACTATATATAGCCAATATTTTATATGATTGCAATTAATTGCAATTAATTGCCAGTGAAACAATCAATTATTTAATAAATAAATTTTCGCAATCAATTAATTGATCCAATTAAACTGCAATTAATTTTTCATCAATTAATTTTTTCCAAGCCCTGCGCCAGCGACTCCTCGAGCAGCCTAATCTTTCATTTCAAGATGCTTATGAAAAAGCAAGACCCCAAGAGCTAGCTTACAAGAACTCTGAAGCTTTTCAAGAAAACCATAATTGTCGAGCTGCTACCGGTGCCGATGTAACAAGTCAAAAAAAGATGTTCTTCGTATTTCAACAGCAAAATGAGACAGCAACAAAAAGATTGTTACTTTTGTGGTGGACAGCAATACTTCCGTTCCAAAAGCCATTATGTAAAGATTTTAAAGTGTATAATCGATCGTAAGATAAACTTTTACGATAAAGCCAAATCATAGGCTACGAATTTTTTTCGAATTTGTCAGAAACTTTTACACGAAAAGAAATCTAAATCTAAACAGTAATGGCTGTTTCAACAAAAACAACTGCTCTTGAAAAATGAGATTGAAAGTGTTTTATTGCCTCGTCAAATGTTTGAAAAAACACATAGTAGTTAATGAACCGTTCAGTCTCAATTGCTTTGATAAACAGTTCACAGTTTGCCTTTTTCTCGCTTTTAGCTGCTTTTT
This sequence comes from Diplosoma virens, assembly GCA_963680785.1. Taxonomy (NCBI): domain Eukaryota; kingdom Metazoa; phylum Chordata; class Ascidiacea; order Aplousobranchia; family Didemnidae; genus Diplosoma; species Diplosoma virens. Next base: position 59,908,402 of record OY796881.1, on the reverse strand, counting down.
TCTTGTGTTTTGTGAAATAGTCAAAAAGCTGGTGACTATGTTTTAAGAAACTATTTATAACTTCAAAATTACTAAAACGATTTTTTCGAACATTGCACCAACTTTTAGACGAATAAAAACCAGAAAAAGTCATAAAGTTTGAAGACATTCATGCGATTAGTTTTTGAGCAGCTTACAGTATTTTAACAGCGCCGGCAGTTTCCGTCCCCCCCAGTGGTAACAAGGTTGAATTATAACAACTATAAGAATTTTCACTATTTTAAAATTTAATTGAAATTTTCGGCCAGTGATCAGAACTAAACTCAAAAATTATGGGCCTGAAAACCAAAGTTTAATGCGTGAAAGCTATTCGGCAGTTAACCCGCGGGAAGCAAGATATAAGGGATTGTGTTTCGACGACACGTAATTCCAATAAAAAATTTTGAAATTTTTAAAATTTTTTGTATTCTATTGCGTAAATAAAAGAGGAAAACGCTTGGTATCGGCGGGTAAACGTTGCAGGACAGTTGTAGAATCTGTTTAAAAAAGGGATGAAACTTCATTCAGACAAGTACTCGTTGACACGAACCAACTGTTGACATAGGGATAACAAGCACTTGAACTTTCTCTTTATTTGGCAAGTTCTCTAGCACCTTTGGACAATTCGAAAGCGATTTTTTTAACTTAACCCTTAGAAGACCGGAATCAACGATAGTTGATTAGCGACGCGAAACCGGTATCATTCCAGAGATATACCAGTTTCGCGTGACACATGAATGTTGCGAGAGCGAGAATATAGTAAGTGCGTGAATGTTATTAGAAAGATTAGAAGACAAATAAATAAAAGAGAAAAGAACTATTTGTTTTCACGCGCCATGTGAAAACAATCAACGTCACAGTGAGAGCGAGTAAGTGACTCCATTTGTCTACGTCACAGCGCGAGCACGCACATACAAATTTGGCTGCGCACATGCGGTGCGATGTTGGTAATTATGATACATTTTGAAATAAGATAATTTTGAAAAAGTTTTTTTAAGGGATTTAGATTAGGTTTATAGATTAAGTGCTTTACTACAAATAGCGACTAAAAAGTTTGAACTTTATAACTGCACTATAGCACTAAATCAAAAATAAGTGTTTTTTTTCTGAAAAACTATGGTTAATATTTTTATCGATTACTCACTCATTTTTTATCACATTTAAACAAATTTTATGTCATTTTAATCAAAACAAAATTATCTTTTTAATGATACACAAATCAATTAGCTTCTCTAAACAAAAAAGCGCAATTATTTATTGAAAAATTTAATTTGTAAAAAAAAGCAAATTTCGCTCTGTTTGCGGTTTTGCTGCATTGTCGCAAAACGAGTCAGCGGTGCTTTAAGGGTTAAAACCACCCTTGGCCAGTAATTTTTAAGATTTTACGAAAGAGTTATAGCTGTATTCTTGTTATCTACCCTAAGTAAGCAGTCGTTTACGAAAAAGTTGTTTAAGACAATGTTTGAAACTATAGGTTTGAAGTAATTCAAGAACATTGACACGTCCTTCATAATTATAGACGTACCAGCCCGGGAGGCAGGGTAAAAAGTGAAGAACTTTTTTTTAGAGAACACCACATTGTACGGACGAAATTTAGGAATTCGGAGACTGATTCAAAGCGAAAACTTTTTTTTAGAAAACATTTCTCTTTGGGGACAAAAATCATAAAATCCGAGAATCATTTTAGTGAAGACCTTTTTTTTAGAGAACACTATTTTTTAGCGATGGATTCTTTTCTGTCAACGAGCGTCCGGGTTTGCCCCTTCGCAAATATGGTAAACCTAGTCATTGAGGTATTTTTTTTGGTGGTGGAAGAATGATGGCATCTGAGTCCTGAAAGGGAGGAATACAGCAAAAACTTTGAGAACCACTGTCATAAATGGTACACAGCGAAAAAGAAGGTTGGGAATCTTTGCCTTATATACTTAAACCAGTGTTTCTCAACCCCGAGTCCGCGGACTCAAATGAGTAATGTTCTGGTGAGTCCGCGAGCATATTAACTTAATAAATTTTTGTGCAATTATTATCTGTACATGTTACGCACATTCCAGTTTGTTAGTTATTGTCCGCCATTGAACTTCATCTTAATATTTCAGATTAGTTTTGCCGCCTTTTTTATTGCACCGAATTTTGTAATCTTGCATATTATAATGTCATAAAGAAATTCAACAAGCTCTCTCAAAAAAAAATGTACTTTTACCAGTCGGATATATGGTTATGTGGTGAAAAGACGATTTTAAGTCAGTTGATTTGAAAGAGTTTAGCAAAGTTAACTTATTTGACTTATGTTGATTTTATTCAAGTCAAAATATTTAACAAGTTAATTTAATATCTATTCATGGCAAAACCAAAGCAGGTCTTTGCATATAATGATGATTACTTGAAGCTGGGAGTTACTTTGGTTGAGGTAAATGGTGAAGTAAGGCCACAGTGTGTGTTGTGCTTAAAAGCTTTAGCTCACAGCCAGTGGTGGATATTGGGTGAGGCGAATGAGGCAGTTGTCTCGGGCCCTCCTTGAAAATAGCATATACAGATTCATTTTGCTGCAGATATTTTTGAGAGGTCATTATGAAGTCGGGACAAAAAAGTGGGAGATACAGGATCGATTCGAGGTGAAGACCTTTTTTCTTTTTTTTTTTTTTTTTTTTTGGAGATCACCTTGATTTTGGGAGAAAAAAGTGAAAGACTAGATCAAAGCTCTTTTTTTTAGAGAGCATCAATTTTTGGAAATTCTTGCCTCGGGCGTCTGAATTTGTATATCCACTACTGCTCACAGCTCTTTGAAAAAAGCAAAACTTCGTGGCGGTAGCGGTCACAAAGAAACAAGTGGAAGAGGTGGAAGTCGCAGAGATGAAAATGTTGAGGTTTGCTATGGGAGTGACGAGAAAAGACAAGGTTAGAAACGATTACATCAGAGGTACAATTAAGGTAGAACGATTAAGGATGAAGACGAGGGCGGGCAGGCTGAGGTAGTATGGACATGTCATGAGAAGAGACTAAGAGTATGTAGGAAGAAAGATGATGGAAATGGAGTTACCGGGAAAGAGGAAAAGAGGAACACCAAAGAGAAGACCACTGCTCACAGCTCTTTGAAAAAAGCAAAACTTCGTCGGCACCTAGAAGCAAACGATGAAAAATTCATCAACAAAATTCTTGCTGTGTTTGAAGAAAAATAACATCAGGTAAAGCGAAGTTGCATTGATCGCCTAGCTGCTTGGGAAGGAGTAGCTTCTTTGTTTCTCAGAAAATTGCTCAAGAAAAAGTGCTCATACAGAGGGAGAGAACTTGATTAAACCAGCAGCTGTGGAAATGGCGTGTGGTGTTGTGTGGTGATGCTGTTGCTAATAAGTTAGCTATGGTTCTTTTGTCAAACGACACCATCAAGCGGCGTATTCAAGAACTATCAGAAGATGTTCTGTAACAAACTATTGCTTCTGTAAAGCGCAGTGGAAAATTTAGTTTGCAATTGGATGAGATAACAGATATCAGAAATGATGCACAGCTCATGGTGTTTGTGCAATACCTTGACACAAACAACTATATGGAGCAGTTTTTGTTTTGCCGTCCACTTGCCAAAAATACCACCGGAGAGCAAATATTTTAGAAATTGGATTCATTCTTTACAGAGCATCAGCTGTTTGCGCGGATGGCGCTCCGTCCATGAGGGTATGTAAAAAGGGCTTCAAGAGTTTTGTGAAAAAGAAAAACATTTTAGTTGTTCATTGTCTTCTCCACAGAGAAAATCTGGCAGCAAAAGAGACCTTGCCATAGTTTTTAAAGAAGTTGTATCTGTGGTCAATTTTATTAAATCTCGTCCCTTGCACACTCGTTTATTTTGTGTATTGTGCGATGAAATGGGGGATGAACACAATGGGTTTCTGTTCCATTCCAACATTCGTTGGTTATCGCGAGGAAAGGTGCTGGAGAGAGTGGTTAGCCTACGAAATGAAATCAGCACCTTTTTAAAAGGACAGAAACATGAATTTATTGATCGCTTTAGCGATGACAAATGGATTGCCAAGTTGCTTTTCTTAGCTGATTTTTTCAGCCGTGTGAACTAAGTTAATAGCTCTATGCAAGGAAAAGACAAAAATTTTTAGCTGTAATTCCAAGCTAAAATGAAATTGTGCATGCATCGAATGGAAAGTGGGAAGTTGGCTGCTTTTCAAACAGTAAATTTGTTTGTTGAGGAGAAAAATATTGATTTGTGCGGCATTTCACGAGTCTTTCTTAAGCACCTTAATGCAGTTGTTTCTTAGCTGGATTGATATATTCCTTCTCACAATTATAGCGAAATATTTAACTGGGTGCGAAGCCCATTTGAGATGTCAGCGCTCTAGAGGTTCATTCAGAAATGGACTGCATTGCTGAACAGATGATAGAACTACAAAGTCGACAGATGTGGAGAGACAAGTTCAAAATTGTTTCTCTGACTCAATTTTGGGAGAATGTTCGGTCGAAGGAACCTAATCTTTTTGATCTCTGCAAGCAAGCAACGATAGCTCTTTTGCCTTTTCCGACTACATACTTGTGTAAGGCTGGCTTTTCAACATTGGCGATAATTAAAATTAAGTACCGGAACCAATTTCAACTGGAAGACGATATCAGATGTCCATTGACAACCATGATTCCTGATTTTGACAAACGTGTGAAACAAGTTTAAGTACAAGGTCTCACTAACATTTTTAGTGTATGTGTGGCCAATAAATAAACCGCTTTTTAACTTCCTGTTATAGTGTTGAACTAAATTATTTTTTATTCCTATTACTTGAATCCGCGAACACTTATGCTAATGGGGAAATCCGTGGGCTAAAAAGGTTGAGAACCACTGACTTAAACAAACAATTGGGCTGCGCTTATGGTTTAAAAAAGAAAACTTCGTTTTATTTGATTTAAAGGTTTTAAATTAGATTGAGCTTATTGAGTTTCTTTTAATACTAATATTTCAGGTTTTTTATTTCATAAATATCTTAAAAATTTTCATGCCCTCAAAACAGAATAGCACCAAAATTTCTGGCAGGTTTCTCATTTTTAGTCCTAAAATCATTGTGTTCTCTAAAAAAAAGTCTTGCCTAAATTGATTAACTTTTTCTGCTTTTGGCAAAAATTGTTTTTTGATAATTGTCATTGCTCGAAAAATTATGGTTTTTTTTCAAGTTTGGAAAATTGGGGGCAATTTTTCCCTTGCACCCCAGCAGATACGGCTACGACAATTAACATAAGAAAACTAATTGGTGAGGTCAGTTACATAACAGAAAAAAAGTCAAAAATCTCAGCTAATATCTTTTTTTTTTAAAGTTGATTATGCTCTTCAATTAAATTTATATTTGGCCTTCGATCTTTTAGTATACATTGTTTTGATGTATTAACTTTTTCACCTTTTCAACTTCGAGCATGCAAAGATTTGAATGCAATACAGTAGAAAATGAAAATAACAGAAATTTCAAAAATTAATTAAAAGCGCATGACAAAAGCCACTTGAAAGAATGAACAAAACTAGTAGCTTTTATAACGTCAAACAAAATTTACTAACTGACCATTATGTCATAAAAATAAAATTTTAGGTTCAATCGGACAATCATTTATTCCTGTCAGAACTTTTTTTATGTCTTGAGTCCTTATCTTTACCATTTTTCTAATTTAAGCGTGCAAAGATTTGTACGCCAAATTGAAAACAAAGCCAGAAAAATTCCAATAATTAGGCAAACGCAAATGGCAAAAGCCATTTGAAAGAAAGCATTAACTTTTGACTTTTACAATGTTAAACAACATGTTTACTAATTAAATATAATGTTACGAAAATTGCTAATTTTATCATTAATTAGACAGTAATTTATCACAATCAAAAATTTTTATCTTGTTCTAATATGTTGTATTGGTCATAGAAACAAACACCCAAAAAGCCGTTTGACAGACACTTGAGAGCATGTAAAAACTTAACAATTTTTATCAATTGAACATTATTTTTTATAAGTGAATACGATGTTATAAAAATACAACTTTTACGCTTGGTGCATAAATTAGCTCGTATTGTGCTTGTAATAATCAACACGCCGCGTTCACGCGCGTCACGCGCTTAAAGCATAACTTTATCTTTAAATTTAGTTCTCTTTTTGTTCTTAGTTTGAATTCGGTTTGCAACATTTGACATCTGTTTGTTGCAATTTGTAACGTGTTTATTTATTTTCAGATTTTAGTTTTAAGTTTAATTAAAACCTCATTTCAGGCAAACTGTTTGAATTTTATAACAATTTAATTAAACTTCAATAATGCTGCAACGGATAATGTTTTGCAGCCAAGGTTAGACGTCAATCGAGTATCCTCTAATGCCAGTGGTTCCCAACCTTTTTTTATAGCGGTCCAATTTTTAGAAACAAAACAATATCAGGAATCTTGCGACCCAAAAATAATGCAGTGAAGATCAAAAAATTACATTGCTAATTTAATGCAACAATTTTCACTAGCCTAATGAGAAAGTTGCGCCTGCTTGGCTTCAGCGAGTTTTTGAAATCGGGGCTTCACTTTACTGAGTACAGCCGCAGGTCAGCTTCAACGTCCAACCGATTTTAATGTTTTGTTTTCAATACACACTGTGCGCTAAATGCAACTGCATTGTTCTACGCGTTGTATACAGAGCCGAGTTGTCGCAAACGGAATCAATTTTCTTGTCACAAATTTCGAAACTGTTGGATACACTGGATTCATGGAAGTCCAAAAGTGGATATTTGCAGAATTTTTTGGGTATTGTTCTTTTAAATACGATTTGTTACTTCTTTTGTCATGTCCATAAACTCTTCTGTAACATGGAGTGGTAGATAAGGCAAATCTGTGCCTGCGAATGGATCAAGTATCCAATCGTCTTCATCACTTGGCGTTAGAACTTCACCGTAATAATCCTCAAACTTTTGGCAAGCATTTCTAGGTGTCCAATTACGGTATGCTTAATATTAGCATCTTTGTCACATAATTAGTGTTTTAGTTCAGGGAACATATCTTATTCACCTCGAGTCACATAGCTTTTTCACAAATCGAGCTTTTTGTGGTAAGCAGCTACTTTGGCGACTTTTTCAATAACTGTAAAACCAGCACCTTGCATAGATAGATTTAAACAGTTCAAAGAGTCAAATATGTCGGCAAGATAAGCAACTTTTGCAATGAATTCTTCTTGACTAAACTTTTCAGCTAATACCCCAAAATTCTGCTGCCTAAGAAAGAAAGCGATTTGTTCTCGAAGCTCAAAAACTCGCTTTAGAACACGACCCCATGAGAGCCACCTCACTTCCGTGTGCAGCATCAATGCTTTATGATCAGCATCCATGTCGGCGCATAGAGACGAAGATAAACGCTGATCTAGTGTCGTTGCCTTAATCAAATTGACGCATTTTACAACAGAATTTATATTTCGTGCAGTTCTGGAGATTTTTTTTTGCTGCAAGGGCTTATCTGTGGAGAAAACAATGGGTCTATTTAGCATTTGGTGCCTTTTTTTGGATTCGTTCTACTGCTCCCGATCTGAAGCTAGTACATGCTGCTGCGTCATCGGTGCAAATTCCAGCACAATTATCCCATGGAATTGAATACTCTGAAAAGGCATTGAAAAATATCCTCACCCTTTGTATGCAATTTCAACGCTTTGCAAAATAAGAACTCCTTTGATACAGTTGTATTGTTGATGTAGCGAATGTAGCGAGGCCTGCTATACCTGTGGATCGTCCAATTGAATTAAATAAAGAGGAGATTTCTTTACTTCATGTACAATCTGTTGGAGAACATTATTATACATGTCCGCGATGCATCTTTTCACTGTGTTGTTTGACAAAGATACTACATCAAATTTTTTTACATTCTTTCTCACCAATCATTCATTATTTTAACAAATTTTTTCATAACTGGCATTAACAAATCCTCACCAATTGCATGAGTTTTTTTCTGCTTTGCTATCTGGTAGGGAGCAGCATACGAAGAGTAGACACTTAATTTATTTTCAGCTGTAAACGACGTCATAATACTCCTCTGTCCTTGAATTGATTTCATCTTACATTCAAAAAATTCAACAGACTTGTTGATACAATTTCGATAATTCGTCTTTAAATAGCGTTGAAGTTTGTTTTTCTTCATTGATTCTGCTAAGAGAACTTTCAGACATACTATACATTTTGGCTTACCATTTAATTCAGTAAAACCAAGTTTCAAAAATGCCTCACTATATGATTGTTTTGCAATTTTAACCTTAATCTAAAACTGTGAGGTAAAAAGTAATTCTAATTTAGTCTACCTTAAATAAAAAACGTTTTCCCTAATTTAAGTTTATAATCGCATAAAATCAAACATACATGCACGACGAAAGTTTTTTATTCTAAAACCCCAAGCAAGAAATGCCTTCAACTTAAATTACCTTACCTGTGTTATTGTTGCTTCGCTATCTTATTCACGTAGTATGAAATTGCTCTTTCGTCTCCACAGTCACACACTTTTAAACTTTTCATTGCGGGAGTTTTTAGTCAAACGAAAAAGCAAAGGTCGAGCGAAAGGTGATAGCGTGCATTTCGCCAATAGACGATTGCTTTTGGCGCGAAAAAGCATTGTAGCTTCGTTGCTAATAAAACTTGCAAATGCACATTTTCCACTGAGGATTTTATTTGGTTTTGAGCTTTGTTACACTTCGTCATATGACATTGACCCAAGCAAGACCATGCAAGACCAAGAAACAACTAGCAGTGCTTTGTATCGTACCAGCGTAAAACATTTACACTCTCATTACAGTAATCTCCCGGTAGACAACTTAAATCTGAACAGCAAATGCGAACTTAGCTTTTAGGTGTGACACATAGAACCTTCCTAACTCATTATTATGTAACTTAAGGCTTGTACAATTATCAGCTAAAATAAAGACAATCATCATTTGTGCTAGTGTTCGAGACTGAAATATGCATCAATTGACAATTTATGACTTGTTTACATCATGAACTTTTTTATGATCTGATTGATTTGCTGTATATATCAATAAACTAAAAAGTTGAATTTAATTTTTTAAACATTTTTTGCTAAACTAAAGGAAAAACAAGCACTAAAATTAGAAAAACAAGCGACCCAAAAAAATTTTAAGGCGACCCATACGTTGGAAACCACTTCTCTAATGCTACACAAAAATTTAATCATGAGCTAAAACTTTCCGACACTATCGCAGCATGAACTTCAGCCGAGCTTCAGTTTAAACGGTTAGAACAGTGATAGTCAAACTGTGTGCCGCGAAACTTTTTAAGAAACATGAGTCTATAGATCAGTGCTTCTCAACTTTTTTAGCCCACGGACTATTTCCCCATTAGCATAAGTATTAGCGGCATCAAGTAATAGGAATAAAAAATAGTTTAGTTCAACACTATAACAGGAAGTTAAAAAGCAAAAGCGATTTATTTATTGGGCGCACATGCACGAAAAATCTCAGTGAGAACCTTGTCCCTAAACTTGTGTCACAAGTTTGTCAAAATCAGGAATCATAATTGTCAATGCACATCTGATGTTGTCTTCCGGTTGAAGTTGATTCCGGTACTTAGTTATAACCATCATCAATGTTGAATAGCCAGCCTCACACAAGTACGTAATCGAAAAAGGCAGAAAACTTACTGCTCTTGCTTGCAGAGATCAGAAAGATTAGGTTCCTTTGACTGAACATTCTTTCAAAATTGAGTCAGAGAAACAATTTTGAACTTGTCTCTCCATATCTGTTGACTTTGCTTTTTTATCAACTGTTCAGTAATGCAGTCCGTTTCTGAATGAACCCCTAGCGCTGACATCTCAAATGGGCTTCGCACCCAGTCAAATATATTACTATAATTGTGAGAAGAAATATATCAATCCAGCTCAAAAGCAAATGCATTAAGGTGCTCAAGAAAGACTCGTAAAGTGCCGCGAAGTGGAAGAGGGAAAACAACCATCATGAGGCTCTTGGCAGCAGCTAAAGAGCTTCCAATTAACACTATTCTCAAGCATAAGTTTGGTGGAGGAAGGAGAAGAAGGACATCTTGACTGACTGACACCATCATGAAACGAGAACTCCAAAAGAACCTTCGTTTGACAGCCTTGGAGCTTCAAAATCTCTACCCAGAGTTGCTGCAAAAGGTAAAAATTCGAACAGTCTAGCATCGCCTTCAGAAAGATTTGGATCTTCCTAGACGTAAAGCATCCAAAAAGCTTCTGATTAATGAGAGAATGAAAAAATAGCGTCTTGCCTTTGCGAAGAAATATGCACATTGGACAACTGAACAGTAGAAGAAAGTGATGTTTTCCGATGAGAGCAATTTTCAAGTCTTTAAGATGGGGTCTACCACTGTACAGCGTCCAAGATTATCTGATTGCTTTGAACCTCGATACACAGTGCTAACGTTTAAACATTTGCAGTCAATAATGCTATTGGGATATTTTTCACAAGAGAAAGGAATGGAAGGTAAGTGCTTTCTCCGAAAGAACAAAAAAATGAATGCTGATCTCTATCTGCAAGTCTTGGAAGACCACATGCTCAACTTTTACAACATTCATGGCTCTGAAGTGTTTATGCATGATAGGAAACCCTGCCACAAGGCCAGGAAGGTGACCAGATAGCTCGAAAAAAAGCAAATAAATATTCTTGAATGGCCTGGAAACAGCCCGGATTTAAATCCCATCGAAAATTGCTGGCACAAGATAAAAAAAACTATATCAGAAAAGAAAACAACAAACCTTGGAGCGCTAAGAGAAGAGCTGAAAAAAGTGTGGTCCCAGGAGATGACAACAGAATTAAAGAACAAATTCTTAGGAGATGACAACAGAATTAAAGATTTAAAGAACAAATTCTTAGATGATTCTGTCAGCAGCTCTAAAAATAATTCTACAGAAGACAATCGCAATTTGCGTCAATCGACGCTGCCTGTAAACCTGTAAATAAACTTGGTATTGTTCCATTTATCTAATTGCGTTTTGATTGTGTCTATATATTTATTTATTTATCTATTTATTTTCATTTTTACTCACAATCAACATGAAAGTACTTATAGTGCAAGTAGAAATAACGATTGCGAACAAGGAACCAGTGACTAAATGAAATACGGTATTACATACACAGCGTCAGTTGTGTATGGTCACCGCACCTTTAAACAAAGCAGTGTGGTGTTGTTAAGAAATGGAAAGCGAAAAAAAGATAATACACACATCCGAGTCATAGTCAGAGAATGTTGTGCAATCATGGGTGGTAGAAACAACAAAATCAAAGACCAAAAGGGTCTGGACCAAAAAAGAGTCTGGCAGGCAAAGAAATCCACCAAAAGAAATCTTGCCACAGGTCAAAAAGACCATTTCAAAAGTATATAGCTGGACAAAATTTACACACATAAAAATGAAAGCGTACAAACAGAAAACAAGAAAAGGTGCAAAAAGAAATGATTATGTGAATTTTATCCGACTTGACGGGACGTAATGAACGGGATGTCGCCTTTCAAGTCGCATCGGACTTTTATTACCATCAATTTTTTCTTCCAATTAGGTGCAGTTACCTGTAACAATAAAAACCAGCAACAAGTTTTTTAAATTTTGTAAAAGCTATTACCATCAAAAATTACATTGCTTTAAGGTGCTTTTGAAATTTTGTACCAAATTTTTTATATGATTTTATCTGTTTAATGCTTGATAGGAGTTTATTCCAAGCAAGAAGACCTCTGTACGAGTATATTACTTTAAAGATTGTTTAGTTATTCTTAATCTACAAAATGAGAGATAGCGTTTGGACTGGCTTCTTTTACATTTGGAGAAGTTTTTACTTACGAGGTTATTTTGAAAAAAATAATCAAAGCGTGATGGTAACATGCCTTTTATAAATTTATACTTAAAACAAGTTATTTCTAATTCGGTTATTTGATTCATTGTCGTTATGTTATAGTTCCGTAAAATGTCAATAACGTTAACCCTGTGATGAAATCCAAATGTCAATCGTATAAATTTATTAGTGATTCCTAAAATTTTTAAGGCTGTGTTTTTATAACCAATATACCAAGTTGTACTGCAATATCTTACTTACATGACTGATTATCATGGAGTTACATAATACAAGCAGAATTTTCTATAAAAATGCTTTGAAATTTATTGATAGTACCGTAACTTACGCAAATTTTTCGTAGCACAAAGTCGATATGCAATTTCCAACTTAAATGTTCATGAAATATTATGCCCAAAAATTTTGCTTTTAGTTGATGAGAAATAATTTATTTCTTATTGAAATTATCAATTTGTTTGGTGGAGGCTTCTTTTAGGATATGCGAAAGATCATATAGTGTGTTTTGTCAATGTTTAGAAATAGTCAATTTGCTAGAAGCCTCTTATCGGTGTTCACTAACTCCTTGTTTGCAGCTTTATATAAGGTTTCAGATATAATATAAGATTTCAGATTTCATATAATCTTCTTATAAAGATATATACAGTCATTTGCAAAAATATTGGACTACCTCAAAAATATGTCTATTTGGCAACTTAAGCTAATTATTGCATCATCCACAACGACAAAGCACATGTACACATTTTAAAATTGTCAGTTCTTTTCTAAAGTTCAGTGCAGTAAGTTTATTTTGCATTCACTCACAGTTTATTTATTTCTTTTAGTGTTTTTCCATATTTTTATTTTGCAAAAAAATGACCAAAAATTCATATCACACTAAAGTAGAACGTGCTCAAATTGTTGCTCTTCACAAAAATGGATTATCACAGCACCAAATATTTAAACAGCTGAGTATTAGCAACTTATCTATTCAAAGAGCGATAACTAAATGTAAAAATAAGGAATTTATGGCAATTGAAAGAAAAGTGTTAGACCCAGAAAAACAACCTCTCGAGATGATACCTTTATGAAGCACACTGTAGCTCGGTCCCTAACAAGCACTTGTAAGAAAATCAAATCCTATTTGCTTCTAAAAGGTGCTAATGTTAGTATTAGTACAATTTCATGTCGACTCAGCAAGAAATTTGGACTGAAATCTTATAAACTTGCAAAGAAACCACAGCTTATTTCCCAAATGAAAAAGAAGAGATTGGAGTTAGCCATGAAACATATCGATTGGAGTGTTGAAGACTGGACGAAAGTGCTTTTATTAGATGAATTCGCCTTTCAACAATTCACAGTAAGAAAAAATCATGTCTACTCACCTGTGGGAGAAAGATTTTATGAAAAATATATCATCTCCACTATGAAACATCCTCCAACACAAATAATACAGGGTGCAATGAGTGCAATGGTACAGATGGTATTTATTTCTTGAAGCCTGGTACCACTATGAATGGTGCTAAACATGCTGAATTGTTAAAGGATAAGCTACCAATACAGATGGCAGTCCATCAATTACTCATTTTTATGCATGATGGTACACCTTGTCATCAGTCAAAAATTGTCAAGCATTTTTTGACAGGAAATCACATCAAGATTCTAGATTGGCCTGGGAATAGCCCTGATTTAAGCCTAATTGAAATTTTTTGATTTAAAATGAAGGATTTAGTGTCACAAAAGCATCCAGGATCTTGCTCAGAGTTAGTTAAAGTCATTAAAGAAGTGTCGGTAAAAGAAATTTCAGGAGAATATTGTGAATTTTTCATATACAGTATGCCTCAGCAATTGCAAGCTGTCATTGATGCTTGTGGAGGACACACAAAGTACTAAAAATGTATGTATTTATACAATAAATATAATGATATACATGTTTCTTTACTTTTCTTACAATATAATAACAATTTACTTTAGTTCACTTTACCAAAATAATTTTTTTGTAGGAAAAGCTATTCATTTTAGGGTGATCCGATACTTTTGCAAATGACTGTAGTTGGTGTTTTTTTTTAGAGGGGGAAAATAATGTATAAATTAGCCTTTATTGTGCTTGTAATAATCAACACAACGCGCACACGCGCTTAAAACATAATTTTCTTCGAGTTCAGTTTTCTTTTTTACCTTCGTTTGACATCGGTTAGCTACATTGGATAACCGTTTGTTGCAGTTTGTAACGTGTATATTTATTTTCAGACTCGAGTTTTAAGTTTAATTAAAGTCTCATTTCAGGCAGACTAATTGAGTTTATATAAGAAGCTCAACACAGATGGTTGCGTCTTGCTAATTGTTGTTAAAATTTAAAGTTGGCAGTGTGGTCGAGTTCTTAAGAATGGCAAACGTGAACATAATCGACACGGTCACAGTTCAAAATTTAAATTCTGTTGTTTTGAAATCAGGAGCTTATTTGTCTTTTTTTGCTATTAATTTTTTGAACTTGCAAAAAAGCAAAGTTTCAAATAGGTCTACATTGAGTATTCGGTAACAAAGTTCTTAATCATTTTAGTTAAGTCTTGTCGTGTATTTTTTAGATTGTTTTTTGCTTTAAAAATTAGATGCCGGTTTAGTATGTGACCTCCTTTCGAATGTGGCCTACGAAATTCGTTTAATATGTGGAGGTAGGCCACATACTAAACCGGCACCTAAAATTGTTAGAGTTCGATTACAAAAACTTTGACAACTACTGCAAAAGACCTTTGGAAAATGAATCCTTTTGTTACTTTTAGATAAAACATCTTGAATATAAAAATTAAAAACGAAAATAAAATTTTTTCACGACTATATTAAACTGAGTGGTAGCACATATAAAGCAAAAGTCGGAAAATTTTAAAGATTCACTCGAATCGTATTGGCCGCAGCAAACAAATTATTGACAGTTTTGGGTCAAAATGACCCCAATGATATTTTAAGTACTAACAATTTCTCTCAATGTATTGGAGTGTAAACACTTTACATCCGTAATGCCGAAAAATTTTTTTTTTTATGTTGGAGGATCGATCAGATACTGGTTGTTGACGAGGTAATAAAAAGTTTTCTAGAGACTAACAATGGTTATTTAAAACAATTTTTATGCTTTTAATATGCTTATTTTTCAATAAACTTTAATTTTATATATTTTGCTGAGCAAAGTTTGAAGACTTCTTTTTAATTAGTCCAAATAATTTCTATAGTAAACGTAAAAACATAAAATTAACTGCTATTCTTATTTAATAGAACACAGATATTAAAAAAAAACATTTTATTAAAATAGTCCCTACAGACTATTTTGCCAGTGCCTCTCATCAGGGGACACAAAATCTAAATAAACAATGCTGGTTACGCTAAAAAAATATGGTAAACCAAAATTAAAAGCTAAAATAAACGTTACGCCTCAAACAAAAGCTCACATCTTAGAAAAAATAACGCTATAAGAAATCTGAGTTTAAACGATTGCTTTACTACAGCAATTGATTGATTGTCAAATGATTACTTTTGTTACTATTTAAAAGAAAACACGCTATAATGTTGCACGTAGATAAATCTAATCAAGCTGCCAAAAAGTTTAACCCTAAGTTGGTCACGTGGGATTTTCAAACATGGTTAGTCACCTAAGGTGTCTGCGCACCCCAATACAAAAAAAGTATATAGGGTCAATCATACAACTTTTTCACTGGTTCAAGATACATTTACAAACACAATTAAGCATTTTGACGTTTGTGTAACCAGATTTATAGAAATAATACACTATAGATGTCCCATACGGGAGTTCAAAACGAAGCTTTTTAATACAACAAAACATAACTTGAAAACAAAACATAGCAAATACCCTTAAAATTTTTGAGTTTATGCAACCAGATTTATAAAAAAAAACACTATTATATACCACTGAAGGAAGTTCAAAACATAACTTTTCAAAATATAACAAAACATAACTTTACAACAAAATAAAGCAATTAGTGTTCACTCTGATTCACCACTAATGTCTGCATTCTCGCACTCTGTACAAGTCACAGTCATGTTACTGTGCTCACTGCATACATGTTTCTTGCAAGTGCAACATATTGATTTCACCTTTCGGTCCTTTGATCTGGGACAAAGTTCATATCTTTTTGCCTTAGTTTAAGAGGGCTGTGAGCTTGCTGAGGGTGTCGCTTCTGCAGTTTCGGATACGAATCTAGCAATACGGCGTCTGGATCATCTGGGTCAGAGTCTGAATAATACTCATTCACTTCTACATTATCTTCTTCACCTTCACTGTCAAATTGAAAAACATTTTCTATCTCATCTTCATTGAATAAACTCTCCACTTCTACTTCATCTAACACCTTCCATATTCTTGCCGTCTCTGCATCATAATCCACCATACTTGCGTTATTTACGTGGGTGTTTCGACACCCCAGAAGACAAAAAGGCGGTGTACCTCAGAAGATAATTGCTACACAACTATACTAAAACTGGTATGCTACACCCTCAATGAGTTGGAAAAGTACCTGGAAAGAAATAGAGAAAAAATTATAAAATAGAAATTACGAGCATTTAAAAAAAATTGGGGTGTTCAAACACCCCACGTGATCAACGTAGGGCTAAAGGGTAGAAATGTTTATGGATCATTAGTCGGCAGAGTGTTGTAAAAGAATCGACAAGTTAAGTAGTGCGTAACTGATTAGACAAGTGGGAATAAAAGAGAAAAATTAATAAACAAAAAACAGGTATTTAGGTGTTAAATATCAAATATTCGTTTGATACCGGTTTAATAACGAACAGAAATACTGTTAATTACATGAATATGAATAATTAGGTAACATTGAAATTACGAAGTTTAAATTTACTACGGTCACAACATTTTAAAATTAATTCCTAGCGTTTATTGAGTAAATCGTTTAGATTTACTTCAAAGATTTCTAGCTTTTCCGGTAGGCATAAATTACAAATAGCAGAGCCTCACTGGTATGGAGTAGATTGATGACTATGTTTCATTTTATTTTGGGAGTTTCTCCAGCATCTTTAATGGACAGACAGCTTTTGATAGTTCAGTGATGTTTCTTTTCCGCTTATCATGAAATAAATTGCTATGGTGGTTAAAACGTGTTTGAAACAAATTTCACACGTTTAAAAAAAATCATTTTCAAATTGATTCGCAACAACTTTTTTGGCATAGTTGTCAATCACCTTTATCCAAATTTTGTTAAAAATTGGACTTATTAGAAGTTATTCAATTGGTTACATTTTGTAACGTTTCAAGATTGCATAACAGGTTATTTATAAGGACGATGAATTATATTGTTAAAAGTAAAAGTGTTTCAACAGCGCTCTTCCAAGCATGAAACAAACTGAGAAAACGAATTAAACAGTAAAGTTTCCTTGTTTGTTTCAAATATTTTTTCCTTTCATACAATTAATTTTTTTGGTCGAACAAAGCGATTGATGACTCTATAACTTTTTATTGATATCACTAAAATGGGTTAAAATTGTTTGGAATGTTGTTGTGATAGTTGAAGTCTAGTCAGTAAACATAGTTACCAAAACTTTTTGACAAGAAATGAATAAATTTGCGATTACTGCAAAATTAAATGGTTTATAATATTGATTTCAGATCATTTTATCTAGAAAACTTTGTTTAAAATAAGACTTTTGAACAAAATATGAAGATTTTTGTTTTTGTTGTTATCATTACGGCTGTCATTTGTAGAGCCCTAACAGGTGTTGAAATTGCTTTAAATAGTGTTTTTTAAATTTTATAGTTAAGCAGTCTAACGTTTGTTTTTCTGGATATTTTTACACTATTATGATGATTGTTCTTTTTACTTTATTGATTTTGCAAATTGAAATGATAATGTGCATTATAGATTTGTAGATTATTGAGATAAAAATGTTATTTTAGAAAGTGAAAACAATAATTTATTTCTAGATAACAGAAGTTTGTTCAAAAAACAATTCCGTGAAATCCTCCGAAATAGAACTTTAGAAGCTTTTTTGATTCGGAATGAATTGAAAATCATGATGACCACACAACTTACTTTCAGGGTAATACATTAAATTTATAGAGTTTAAAGTTTTTCAGAAAATATACTATATTGCTTTTGGGTTTCCTGGATTATTTACAAATGTTGAAGTATTTTGCATTATTTTAGAAATTTAGTTTTGCCAAATTTATTTAAAAGTTTTTATAATTTGCAGAAATGTCATAAATATTGTTTAAGAAGCGGCTTGAGCAGAAAATATTTCTTCGGATGTCACATATTTGGATTTGATGCTTGTAAGTAATTATGAAACGTTTGCCAATATAATCAATTTTGATAAAGTTTAGCTTATCAAAAATTAATAACAATCATTTTGATTTAAAAATTTTTTTTCACACTTTTATGTTTAATGGTTTAGAAATAACTAGTTTTTATTTTAATAAATAAGGACCTTATTGTATGTATTTTTTTGTACTCGATTTTTGCTATCCAGACGAGAAGTAATTTTTTTTTATAATTTTAGCAAATTAAATAAAAAAAATCCCTGCAACATTTACTTTTTTCTATTGTTTATAATATTTGTTCTGCTTTCTTCATTTTTTTTTTATTAAACTAAAGCATTTAAACACAATTTTTAAGTTGTTTATTTATTTTTAGATACCTGTAAACAATGCAGAAGAGAATATAGATGTTTTCAAAATAGTATTGTTTTTTAAAAGCAGCCAATGATTTTCTACTTCTGTATTAAAACTAACCATATTAATTAAATTCTTCAAAAACGTAAAACTGCGAAATTTTTTTATTTCTTGTGTAAATATTTTTGTTTTGTTTATTTTACCTTTCGTACTGTTTAAATTAAAAATTGAAACCCAAGGGTTCGTTTCCAGTACGAGCATAGATTGAAATATTCTTTGTTTCTTTTAATGATTTTTTGCTTTGCTTAGCGCTTGAGCGCGGAAAGAAGTGAAAAACTAATAAAACAAGCAAAGAATGCTCCATTTCACGCTTGGAGCTAAATATAATCTTTGTCGAGATCAAAATAAAAACAACTCGAATCTTTATTTTACTAGTTTTATACCATTTTCCACAAAATTACTTTTTAACGCCTTAAAATAAGCATAAATTCGTTTGTTATACCTAAAACACAAAAAAGTCGTGTAGCACATTGCGTTTTCGTATAATTTTTTGGTTTTTAGAACAATTTGAATAAAATGGAAATAAATTCTTTCGATAGTGTATTGCCACTACACCAAAAAAAGTGTTTTTTTCCAAACTTTATCAATTAGAGTGGCATTGCTCATGTATCGAGTCTGCAATCGCAAGTGAAAAAAAACAGCACTGCGCGCCATTAGTAATTACAAACGGTTAAAAAATACATTTGAGATTTCAGAAAACAAAAAAGGATTGCCACTTTTCATGTCTCGCCGATATTTTGGCTTTGCTGTAGTTACGTTTATAACAGTGATGAAGGTCTCAAGACCAGTTTTTAGGGTCTCGGTCTCGGTCTCGGTCTTTTGCTGGGTGTCTCGGTCTTGGTCTCGTAATGACCTGGTCTCGGTCGCGTACTTTTTAACTTGGTCTCGACACGGGCATATTTTTATATTTTTGTTATTTGATGTGGTTATGATGATAAAATGCTTTCTTCACCATAAACAATTTCCCTTTCAAAATAAAATTGAAAGCCTTTTATAGCCTCGAAAAATTTTTGAGTAAACATAGTCAATACTGTAAATGGTTTAGTTTAGTGGTTCTTAACCGGGGAGGCACGCCTCCCCTGGGGGGCGTACGTAAATTTTCAAGGGGGCGTGATTGTTAACATGTTTTACAACACATTCTTTATTAACCCATTAGTGCATAAAGTTAATTTTTTCGTATTTTTGGCAAATAAAACTTCAAGGTATAATAATTAAACCTTTATTTAACTGTTTAAACTAAAAAAATAAAATTCTAACTGTAAATGGAAAAATTACAGGCCATCCAATTTTTCGGATGGTATGCAAACTGGTACCTATAATTTCCCTTATAGAAAATATTGAAAAAAATTTATTCAAAAAATGGTACTTTATTTTTTAAAGAAATAGCCATATAAAATATTTTTCTTTTCCATTTGCAAACGTAATTATTGAATGTAAATAATAGAAACTTTATCTTTGGGAAAGTAAAGCGCATACCGGTACATGTGTTAGAGAAAAAGTTATGTTTGAGTGTGATAATCTTGAAACATTTTGGATGAACTCCTACTTCACATTTAGAGCATATAAACTTTGCTTTCCCTCGACAGTGCCGACACAGCTTTTCTGTTTGGACACTTCTAGGATAATGTCCAAGTCCATCAAAACGAACATCTTTTACTACAGTTGGAGGTATTTTTCCTTGACTAGAAAGTGTCCCATAGGACTTTAGCAATGACTTTGCAATATATCTTTTGAAGTCAAGAAGTGGCATGTTGTATCCAAACTTTCTACTCAGTAGCCATGCATTTACTACTGAAACATCCAGAAAATAAACAAATATCGACCACCACCATTTTCTTTGTCTGATGTGAGTTCTGTAAGTAGAAATAAATTGATCCATTTTATCTACTCCTCCCATATGGAGATTGTACGTCTGAATTGATTTTGGAATTGGGGTATTTATATATTGTCTGGTTTATTGAGAATATCTACTTACAGAACTTTCACCTTGATCGCAGTCAAATGTTGATGCTAAATAAACTACATTGTTGTCAGTCCATTGAGTCACTGAAAAATCTTTATTATTCCTAAACTCTATGGTTCCTCTGATTTTTTTGCAAGCTACTTCTTTCTTTGGTAGTGGACAATTGTATAATCTATTTGCTCTTACTGTGCCAGATGCAGAAACTCCATTTTCCGCTAAGATAGACATCAAATGAAAGGAAGTAAAGAAATTGTCAAAGAACACTTTGTATCCTGAAGTTTGCTCATCTATTTTTGAGAGCAAGTTCAACACAACTGTACCACCCAATCCTATATGCTTTAGATATTAACTTTGTTTGCCAACATATATATCAAATGCCATCATGTATCCTGATGATGTACACAAAGCCCAGTTTTTAAAACCGAAACGTATTGGCTTACCGCGAATAAATTGTTTTGCATAATGCTTTCCATAGTATGGAATCATGCTTCATCTACAGATAAATATTCTTCTCCAGGAGAATGTTCTAGAAATCTTTCTTGCAGGAGCTGAATAAATGGTCGTATTTCCCAAATCCCTATCCAATACTCAATCCCTTCTCAATTCTCTATCTCAATCCAAGGTAGTCCATCTGCAATGGATACCAGGTCACTCTTCCCTCCCAGGTAACGACTTAGCTGACTCTCTAGCTAAAGCCGGTACCTCTCTTGATCCCTCCAACATATCCGTGCCCCTCGCACCCCTTATTTCCTCTTAAATGTACTGGAAGTGTGCAATAAAGTGCTTCATCATCTTCCAATGCCAAATCTTCTAAATTGGCTAAAATTTCTCCCATAGTAATAGGTTTATTAGAAAGAAGAAAAATTGTAAGAAATTAGAAATATTGGCGGTAATATCGACACTTTGGGGGGAGATTAATCCAAAATTTTAAAAGTTATCAAAATAGTAAAAATTGTATTCAAATGTGTTTATGTGATACAATAACTCTTTCCTGGGTGTATTTCTGCCATACAGATCAAGATCCAAATTGTAGATGTTTTTTGCATCTTTCTCTCAACTTTTAAAATTTTGGAAAATGTTCTCCCAGGGGGAGACTTTATTACCATATTTTATTTGAAACACTAGGACAAAGACATGGATCACATAGTCAAAGAAAGAGAGGCAAAATATTCTCAAGTTTATTCAAAAAATGGGCACTCTACATTTTGAATCATGTTGCAGCTCTTCTTGTTCTATTCAGAAGAGTTATGTTCCTCACTGCATGCGATCCGATTTTTCGGATCATAAAAATAAATGACGTATAACAAGCTTGAATATTATTCAAATTTTAAAATATAACAATATATTATTATTTACACCTTCCTAACTATTGTGCATGAAAATCAAGTTTGCTAATGATAAATTAAAGTTTTTATTTAAAAATCTTATCGGTTGGGTTCCAGTTTTCTTGATCTTGATGGCATGTCCATTTTCATAAATATTTTAAAATAACTGACAAAGATTTTTTTATAGTTTTAATAAGTAAATTAGAAATATTATCAATCTGTTTATACAAATTTATAACCTGAAAAAAAAATATTGGAAAACAAAATATTTATTAGCATTTAAAGTTGATCCGATTTTTCGGATGGTATGCACTAATGGGTTAATTTTGATAATCAAAATGACAGGGAACTTGAACTCAGCAAGAATCGAATTGAACAACGGAATCCAGCAAGCTTTTTTTAATTAAATTTTGCTCTCACAAACGGTAACTGTGAGTCCCAATTAAAGCACAAATAAAAACTCATTTATCTGATCTAAAAAAAAAACGTAATCAAATGAAATTCTCCTATAGATGAGAAGCAAGCAACATATTACAGTGCTAAATAGGCGACATTTTTGATGAAGCACAAGAACAGTTCTCGAGTTAAAATTTAACTCATCAGGCAAGGACAAATTTAAAGTGCTGGACCTTGTGGCGTTTTGGGCCAAATACCTTCCCGTTTACCATCTTATTTCAACCCAAGCCTTCGTGTTCCAGTTATGTTTGATTCAACTTATCATTGTGAAGCCGCATTTTTTATACCAGTTGCCAACAAGACTAAGTATAGAACAAGTTGGAAGTTGAAGGAGACTTACGATGTGCGCTGTCTGAAATTAAACCACGCATTAAAGAGCTATTTGCAAAGAAACAATGTCAACTGTCAAGTGTCTCACTAATTTGTGATAAATAAATAAAATACAATTTCAACACTTTTTTTGTATTTATTTGTAAGAGTAGAGGGGGGCGTGAACCGGGGAACCATTGCTCAAGGGAGGCACAGTATCAAAAAGGTTGAGAACCAATGGTTTAGTTGAAATTGTTTTGATAGAGTTTACACTTCTTCTTTTTATCGCTTTTCACTGCTTTTATCTTGCGTTTCATAAAATAATCAAAAAAATTAGTAACTAGGTCTTAAAAAAAAAACTTTAAAATTATTTGAGTGATGTTTGCAAAAACTCTAGTAGCAATTCTTAGATAAAAAAAATTAGAAAAGTCAAAAAAATTAAAAACAATTGTGCGAATAGTTGTTGAGCAGCATACAGTTTTATAAAAAGCGGGTATTTTCAGTCCCAGTTGTAATAAGTTTAAGCCTTATGGAAACTGTTACACAAACTGACAATGTGATTGGCTCTTTAGAAATTGGTACGACGAATTACGATTCGTCTTATAAATCGATCGTCATATTACGTCCCTGTCGCAGGATCGCATGATGGTCACAAGATTGCATGAGACACACATGACCTGAAATTATGGGACCTCATGTGACTTTTTGCTATACATGTATAGGCCAGAATTCAAACCGGTACCTCACTTTGGTTGTGGCCAGGAGCGACAAAGCAATTAATGTTAAATAGTAACCAGGCTAGAAATTCTGATATACTGTATGCAGAACGTTTCAGAATGTAGCGTACGCTCCAGAATGTTGTAAATTGTACAGCTGCCGCAAAATGACTTGAAACCTGCCTAGTTTTTTTAAAAAAACGAAAAGTTTGTTTGTATTCTTGCTTTTATTGAAACCGTAACCAAATACTTTAATACTTAGTCATATTGCCCTTATTTTTGATTACCATTTGCAAAGCTTGGGCATGGAGTCACTCAAATTTTTCTAAAATATTCTGTTGTTATCTCCTGGGACCACACTTTTTTCAGCTCTTCTCTTAGTGCTCCAAGGTTTGTTGTTTTCTTTTCTGATATAGTTTTTTTTATCTTGTGCCAGCAATTTTCGATGGGATTTAAATCCGGGCTGTTTCCAGGCCATTCAAGAATATTTATTTGCTTTTTTTCGAGCTATCTGGTCACCTTCCTGGCCTTGTGGCAGGGTTTCCTATCATGCATAAACACTTCAGAGCCATGAATGTTGTAAAAGTTGAGCATGTGGTCTTCCAAGACTTGCAGATAGAGATCAGCATTCATTTTTTTGTTCTTTCGGAGAAAGCACTTACCTTCCATTCCTTTCTCTTGTGAAAAATATCCCAATAGCATTATTGACTGCAAATGTTTAAACGTTAGCACTGTGTATCGAGGTTCAAAGCAATCAGATAATCTTGGACGCTGTACAGTGGTAGACCCCATCTTAAAGACTTGAAAATTGCTCTCATCGGAAAACATCACTTTCTTCTACTGTTCAGTTGTCCAATGTGCATATTTCTTCGCAAAGGCAAGACGCTATTTTTTCATTCTCTCATTAATCAGAAGCTTTTTGGATGCTTTACGTCTAGGAAGATCCAAATCTTTCTGAAGGCGATGCTAGACTGTTCGAATTTTTACCTTTTGCAGCAACTCTGGGTAGAGATTTTGAAGCTCCAAGGCTGTCAAACGAAGGTTCTTTTGGAGTTCTCGTTTCATGATGGTGTCAGTCAGTCAAGATGTCCTTCTTCTCCTTCCTCCACCAAACTTATGCTTGAGAATAGTGTTAATTGGAAGCTCTTTAGCTGCTGCCAAGAGCCTCATGATGGTTGTTTTCCCTCTTCCACTTCGCGGCACTTTACGAGTCTTTCTTGAGCACCTTAATGCATTTGCTTTTGAGCTGGATTGATATATTTCTTCTCACAATTATAGTAATATATTTGACTGGGTGCGAAGCCCATTTGAGATGTCAGCGCTAGGGGTTCATTCAGAAACGGACTGCATTACTGAACAGTTGATAAAAAAGCAAAGTCAACAGATATGGAGAGACAAGTTCAAAATTGTTTCTCTGACTCAATTTTGAAAGAATGTTCAGTCAAAGGAACCTAATCTTTCTGATCTCTGCAAGCAAGAGCAGTAAGTTTTCTGCCTTTTTCGATTACGTACTTGTGTGAGGCTGGCTATTCAACATTGATGATGGTTATAACTAAGTACCGGAATCAACTTCAACCGGAAGACAACATCAGATGTGCATTGACAATTATGATTCCTGATTTTGACAAACTTGTGACACAAGTTTAGGGACAAGGTTCTCACTGAGATTTTTCGTGCATGTGCGCCCAATAAATAAATCGCTTTTGCTTTTTAACTTCCTGTTATAGTGTTGAACTAAACTATTTTTTATTCCTATTACTTGATGCCGCTAATACTTATGCTAATGGGGAAATAATCCGTGGGCTAAAAAAGTTGAGAAGCACTGATCTATAGACTCATGTTTCTTAAAAAGTTTCGCGGCACACAGTTTGACTATCACTGTTCTAACCGTTTAAACTGAAGCTCGGCTGAAGTTCATGCTGCGATAGTGTCGGAAAGTTTTAGCTCATGATTAAATTTTTGTGTAGCATTAGAGAAGTGGTTTCCAACGTATGGGTCGCCTTAAAATTTTTTTGGGTCGCTTGTTTTTCTAATTTTAGTGCTTGTTTTTCCTTTAGTTTAGCAAAAAATGTTTAAAAAATTAAATTCAACTTTTTAGTTTATTGATATATACAGCAAATCAATCAGATCATAAAAAAGTTCATGATGTAAACAAGTCATAAATTGTCAATTGATGCATATTTCAGTCTCGAACACTAGCACAAATGATGATTGTCTTTATTTTAGCTGATAATTGTACAAGCCTTAAGTTACATAATAATGAGTTAGGAAGGTTCTATGTGTCACACCTAAAAGCTAAGTTCGCATTTGCTGTTCAGATTTAAGTTGCCTACCGGGAGATTACTGTAATGAGAGTGTAAATGTTTTACGCTGGTACGATACAAAGCACTGCTAGTTGTTTCTTGGTCTTGCATGGTCTTGCTTGGGTCAATGTCATATGACGAAGTGTAACAAAGCTCAAAACCAAATAAAATCCTCAGTGGAAAATGTGCATTTGCAAGTTTTATTAGCAACGAAGCTACAATGCTTTTTCGCGCCAAAAGCAATCGTCTATTGGCGAAATGCACGCTATCACCTTTCGCTCGACCTTTGCTTTTTCGTTTGACTAAAAACTCCCGCAATGAAAAGTTTAAAAGTGTGTGACTGTGGAGACGAAAGAGCAATTTCATACTACGTGAATAAGATAGCGAAGCAACAATAACACAGGTAAGGTAATTTAAGTTGAAGGCATTTCTTGCTTGGGGTTTTAGAATAAAAAACTTTCGTCGTGCATGTATGTTTGATTTTATGCGATTATAAACTTAAATTAGGGAAAACGTTTTTTATTTAAGGTAGACTAAATTAGAATTACTTTTTACCTCACAGTTTTAGATTAAGGTTAAAATTGCAAAACAATCATATAGTGAGGCATTTTTGAAACTTGGTTTTACTGAATTAAATGGTAAGCCAAAATGTATAGTATGTCTGAAAGTTCTCTTAGCAGAATCAATGAAGAAAAACAAACTTCAACGCTATTTAAAGACGAATTATCGAAATTGTATCAACAAGTCTGTTGAATTTTTTGAATGTAAGATGAAATCAATTCAAGGACAGAGGAGTATTATGACGTCGTTTACAGCTGAAAATAAATTAAGTGTCTACTCTTCGTATGCTGCTCCCTACCAGATAGCAAAGCAGAAAAAAACTCATGCAATTGGTGAGGATTTGTTAATGCCAGTTATGAAAAAATTTGTTAAAATAATGAATGATTGGTGAGAAAGAATGTAAAAAAATTTGATGTAGTATCTTTGTCAAACAACACAGTGAAAAGATGCATCGCGGACATGTATAATAATGTTCTCCAACAGATTGTACATGAAGTAAAGAAATCTCCTCTTTATTTAATTCAATTGGACGATCCACAGGTATAGCAGGCCTCGCTACATTCGCTACATCAACAATACAACTGTATCAAAGGAGTTCTTATTTTGCAAAGCGTTGAAATTGCATACAAAGGGTGAGGATATTTTTCAATGCCTTTTCAGAGTATTCAATTCCATGGGATAATTGTGCTGGAATTTGCACCGATGACGCAGCAGCATGTACTAGCTTCAGATCGGGAGCAGTAGAACGAATCCAAAAAAAGGCACCAAATGCTAAATAGACCCATTGTTTTCTCCACAGATAAGCCCTTGCAGCAAAAAAAAATCTCCAGAACTGCACGAAATATAAATTCTGTTGTAAAATGCGTCAATTTGATTAAGGCAACGACACTAGATCAGCGTTTATCTTCGTCTCTATGCGCCGACATGGATGCTGATCATAAAGCATTGATGCTGCACACGGAAGTGAGGTGGCTCTCATGGGGTCGTGTTCTAAAGCGAGTTTTTGAGCTTCGAGAACAAATCGCTTTCTTTCTTAGGCAGCAGAATTTTGGGGTATTAGCTGAAAAGTTTAGTCAAGAAGAATTCATTGCAAAAGTTGCTTATCTTGCCGACATATTTGACTCTTTGAACTGTTTAAATCTATCTATGCAAGGTGCTGGTTTTACAGTTATTGAAAAAGTCGCCAAAGTAGCTGCTTACCACAAAAAGCTCGATTTGTGAAAAAGCTATGTGACTCGAGGTGAATAAGATATGTTCCCTGAACTAAAACACTAATTATGTGACAAAGATGCTAATATTAAGCATACCGTAATTGGACACCTAGAAATGCTTGCCAAAAGTTTGAGGATTATTACGGTGAAGTTCTAACGCCAAGTGATGAAGACGATTGGATACTTGATCCATTCGCAGGCACAGATTTGCCTTATCTACCACTCCATGTTACAGAAGAGTTTATGGACATGACAAAAGAAGTAACAAATCGTATTTAAAAGAACAATACCCAAAAAATTCTGCAAATATCCACTTTTGGACTTCCATGAATCCAGTGTATCCAACAGTTTCGAAATTTGTGACAAGAAAATTGATTCCGTTTGCGACAACTCGGCTCTGTATACAACGCGTAGAACAATGCAGTTGCATTTAGCGCACAGTGTGTATTGAAAACAAAACATTAAAATCGGTTGGACGTTGAAGCTGACCTGCGGCTGTACTCAGTAAAGTGAAGCCCCGATTTCAAAAACTCGCTGAAGCCAAGCAGGCGCAACTTTCTCATTAGGCTAGTGAAAATTGTTGCATTAAATTAGCAATGTAATTTTTTGATCTTCACTGCATTATTTTTGGGTCGCAAGATTCCTGATATTGTTTTGTTTCTAAAAATTGGACCGCTATAAAAAAAGGTTGGGAACCACTGGCATTAGAGGATACTCGATTGACGTCTAACCTTGGCTGCAAAACATTATCCGTTGCAGCATTATTGAAGTTTAATTAAATTGTTATAAAATTCAAACAGTTTGCCTGAAATGAGGTTTTAATTAAACTTAAAACTAAAATCTGAAAATAAATAAACACGTTACAAATTGCAACAAACAGATGTCAAATGTTGCAAACCGAATTCAAACTAAGAACAAAAAGAGAACTAAATTTAAAGATAAAGTTATGCTTTAAGCGCGTGACGCGCGTGAACGCGGCGTGTTGATTATTACAAGCACAATACGAGCTAATTTATGCACCAAGCGTAAAAGTTGTATTTTTATAACATCGTATTCACTTATAAAAAATAATGTTCAATTGATAAAAATTGTTAAGTTTTTACATGCTCTCAAGTGTCTGTCAAACGGCTTTTTGGGTGTTTGTTTCTATGACCAATACAACATATTAGAACAAGATAAAAATTTTTGATTGTGATAAATTACTGTCTAATTAATGATAAAATTAGCAATTTTCGTAACATTATATTTAATTAGTAAACATGTTGTTTAACATTGTAAAAGTCAAAAGTTAATGCTTTCTTTCAAATGGCTTTTGCCATTTGCGTTTGCCTAATTATTGGAATTTTTCTGGCTTTGTTTTCAATTTGGCGTACAAATCTTTGCACGCTTAAATTAGAAAAATGGTAAAGATAAGGACTCAAGACATAAAAAAAGTTCTGACAGGAATAAATGATTGTCCGATTGAACCTAAAATTTTATTTTTATGACATAATGGTCAGTTAGTAAATTTTGTTTGACGTTATAAAAGCTACTAGTTTTGTTCATTCTTTCAAGTGGCTTTTGTCATGCGCTTTTAATTAATTTTTGAAATTTCTGTTATTTTCATTTTCTACTGTATTGCATTCAAATCTTTGCATGCTCGAAGTTGAAAAGGTGAAAAAGTTAATACATCAAAACAATGTATACTAAAAGATCGAAGGCCAAATATAAATTTAATTGAAGAGCATAATCAACTTTAAAAAAAAAAGATATTAGCTGAGATTTTTGACTTTTTTTCTGTTATGTAACTGACCTCACCAATTAGTTTTCTTATGTTAATTGTCGTAGCCGTATCTGCTGGGGTGCAAGGGAAAAATTGCCCCCAATTTTCCAAACTTGAAAAAAAACCATAATTTTTCGAGCAATGACAATTATCAAAAAACAATTTTTGCCAAAAGCAGAAAAAGTTAATCAATTTAGGCAAGACTTTTTTTTAGAGAACACAATGATTTTAGGACTAAAAATGAGAAACCTGCCAGAAATTTTGGTGCTATTCTGTTTTGAGGGCATGAAAATTTTTAAGATATTTATGAAATAAAAAACCTGAAATATTAGTATTAAAAGAAACTCAATAAGCTCAATCTAATTTAAAACCTTTAAATCAAATAAAACGAAGTTTTCTTTTTTAAACCATAAGCGCAGCCCAATTGTTTGTTTAAGTCAGTGGTTCTCAACCTTTTTAGCCCACGGATTTCCCCATTAGCATAAGTGTTCGCGGATTCAAGTAATAGGAATAAAAAATAATTTAGTTCAACACTATAACAGGAAGTTAAAAAGCGGTTTATTTATTGGCCACACATACACTAAAAATGTTAGTGAGACCTTGTACTTAAACTTGTTTCACACGTTTGTCAAAATCAGGAATCATGGTTGTCAATGGACATCTGATATCGTCTTCCAGTTGAAATTGGTTCCGGTACTTAATTTTAATTATCGCCAATGTTGAAAAGCCAGCCTTACACAAGTATGTAGTCGGAAAAGGCAAAAGAGCTATCGTTGCTTGCTTGCAGAGATCAAAAAGATTAGGTTCCTTCGACCGAACATTCTCCCAAAATTGAGTCAGAGAAACAATTTTGAACTTGTCTCTCCACATCTGTCGACTTTGTAGTTCTATCATCTGTTCAGCAATGCAGTCCATTTCTGAATGAACCTCTAGAGCGCTGACATCTCAAATGGGCTTCGCACCCAGTTAAATATTTCGCTATAATTGTGAGAAGGAATATATCAATCCAGCTAAGAAACAACTGCATTAAGGTGCTTAAGAAAGACTCGTGAAATGCCGCACAAATCAATATTTTTCTCCTCAACAAACAAATTTACTGTTTGAAAAGCAGCCAACTTCCCACTTTCCATTCGATGCATGCACAATTTCATTTTAGCTTGGAATTACAGCTAAAAATTTTTGTCTTTTCCTTGCATAGAGCTATTAACTTAGTTCACACGGCTGAAAAAATCAGCTAAGAAAAGCAACTTGGCAATCCATTTGTCATCGCTAAAGCGATCAATAAATTCATGTTTCTGTCCTTTTAAAAAGGTGCTGATTTCATTTCGTAGGCTAACCACTCTCTCCAGCACCTTTCCTCGCGATAACCAACGAATGTTGGAATGGAACAGAAACCCATTGTGTTCATCCCCCATTTCATCGCACAATACACAAAATAAACGAGTGTGCAAGGGACGAGATTTAATAAAATTGACCACAGATACAACTTCTTTAAAAACTATGGCAAGGTCTCTTTTGCTGCCAGATTTTCTCTGTGGAGAAGACAATGAACAACTAAAATGTTTTTCTTTTTCACAAAACTCTTGAAGCCCTTTTTACATACCCTCATGGACGGAGCGCCATCCGCGCAAACAGCTGATGCTCTGTAAAGAATGAATCCAATTTCTAAAATATTTGCTCTCCGGTGGTATTTTTGGCAAGTGGACGGCAAAACAAAAACTGCTCCATATAGTTGTTTGTGTCAAGGTATTGCACAAACACCATGAGCTGTGCATCATTTCTGATATCTGTTATCTCATCCAATTGCAAACTAAATTTTCCACTGCGCTTTACAGAAGCAATAGTTTGTTACAGAACATCTTCTGATAGTTCTTGAATACGCCGCTTGATGGTGTCGTTTGACAAAAGAACCATAGCTAACTTATTAGCAACAGCATCACCACACAACACCACACGCCATTTCCACAGCTGCTGGTTTAATCAAGTTCTCTCCCTCTGTATGAGCACTTTTTCTTGAGCAATTTTCTGAGAAACAAAGAAGCTACTCCTTCCCAAGCAGCTAGGCGATCAATGCAACTTCGCTTTACCTGATGTTATTTTTCTTCAAACACAGCAAGAATTTTGTTGATGAATTTTTCATCGTTTGCTTCTAGGTGCCGACGAAGTTTTGCTTTTTTCAAAGAGCTGTGAGCAGTGGTCTTCTCTTTGGTGTTCCTCTTTTCCTCTTTCCCGGTAACTCCATTTCCATCATCTTTCTTCCTACATACTCTTAGTCTCTTCTCATGACATGTCCATACTACCTCAGCCTGCCCGCCCTCGTCTTCATCCTTAATCGTTCTACCTTAATTGTACCTCTGATGTAATCGTTTCTAACCTTGTCTTTTCTCGTCACTCCCATAGCAAACCTCAACATTTTCATCTCTGCGACTTCCACCTCTTCCACTTGTTTCTTTGTGACCGCTACCGCCACGAAGTTTTGCTTTTTTCAAAGAGCTGTGAGCAGTAGTGGATATACAAATTCAGACGCCCGAGGCAAGAATTTCCAAAAATTGATGCTCTCTAAAAAAAAGAGCTTTGATCTAGTCTTTCACTTTTTTCTCCCAAAATCAAGGTGATCTCCAAAAAAAAAAAAAAAAAAAAAGAAAAAAGGTCTTCACCTCGAATCGATCCTGTATCTCCCACTTTTTTGTCCCGACTTCATAATGACCTCTCAAAAATATCTGCAGCAAAATGAATCTGTATATGCTATTTTCAAGGAGGGCCCGAGACAACTGCCTCATTCGCCTCACCCAATATCCACCACTGGCTGTGAGCTAAAGCTTTTAAGCACAACACACACTGTGGCCTTACTTCACCATTTACCTCAACCAAAGTAACTCCCAGCTTCAAGTAATCATCATTATATGCAAAGACCTGCTTTGGTTTTGCCATGAATAGATATTAAATTAACTTGTTAAATATTTTGACTTGAATAAAATCAACATAAGTCAAATAAGTTAACTTTGCTAAACTCTTTCAAATCAACTGACTTAAAATCGTCTTTTCACCACATAACCATATATCCGACTGGTAAAAGTACATTTTTTTTTGAGAGAGCTTGTTGAATTTCTTTATGACATTATAATATGCAAGATTACAAAATTCGGTGCAATAAAAAAGGCGGCAAAACTAATCTGAAATATTAAGATGAAGTTCAATGGCGGACAATAACTAACAAACTGGAATGTGCGTAACATGTACAGATAATAATTGCACAAAAATTTATTAAGTTAATATGCTCGCGGACTCACCAGAACATTACTCATTTGAGTCCGCGGACTCGGGGTTGAGAAACACTGGTTTAAGTATATAAGGCAAAGATTCCCAACCTTCTTTTTCGCTGTGTACCATTTATGACAGTGGTTCTCAAAGTTTTTGCTGTATTCCTCCCTTTCAGGACTCAGATGCCATCATTCTTCCACCACCAAAAAAAATACCTCAATGACTAGGTTTACCATATTTGCGAAGGGGCAAACCCGGACGCTCGTTGACAGAAAAGAATCCATCGCTAAAAAATAGTGTTCTCTAAAAAAAAGGTCTTCACTAAAATGATTCTCGGATTTTATGATTTTTGTCCCCAAAGAGAAATGTTTTCTAAAAAAAAGTTTTCGCTTTGAATCAGTCTCCGAATTCCTAAATTTCGTCCGTACAATGTGGTGTTCTCTAAAAAAAAGTTCTTCACTTTTTACCCTGCCTCCCGGGCTGGTACGTCTATAATTATGAAGGACGTGTCAATGTTCTTGAATTACTTCAAACCTATAGTTTCAAACATTGTCTTAAACAACTTTTTCGTAAACGACTGCTTACTTAGGGTAGATAACAAGAATACAGCTATAACTCTTTCGTAAAATCTTAAAAATTACTGGCCAAGGGTGGTTTTAACCCTTAAAGCACCGCTGACTCGTTTTGCGACAATGCAGCAAAACCGCAAACAGAGCGAAATTTGCTTTTTTTTACAAATTAAATTTTTCAATAAATAATTGCGCTTTTTTGTTTAGAGAAGCTAATTGATTTGTGTATCATTAAAAAGATAATTTTGTTTTGATTAAAATGACATAAAATTTGTTTAAATGTGATAAAAAATGAGTGAGTAATCGATAAAAATATTAACCATAGTTTTTCAGAAAAAAAACACTTATTTTTGATTTAGTGCTATAGTGCAGTTATAAAGTTCAAACTTTTTAGTCGCTATTTGTAGTAAAGCACTTAATCTATAAACCTAATCTAAATCCCTTAAAAAAACTTTTTCAAAATTATCTTATTTCAAAATGTATCATAATTACCAACATCGCACCGCATGTGCGCAGCCAAATTTGTATGTGCGTGCTCGCGCTGTGACGTAGACAAATGGAGTCACTTACTCGCTCTCACTGTGACGTTGATTGTTTTCACATGGCGCGTGAAAACAAATAGTTCTTTTCTCTTTTATTTATTTGTCTTCTAATCTTTCTAATAACATTCACGCACTTACTATATTCTCGCTCTCGCAACATTCATGTGTCACGCGAAACTGGTATATCTCTGGAATGATACCGGTTTCGCGTCGCTAATCAACTATCGTTGATTCCGGTCTTCTAAGGGTTAAGTTAAAAAAATCGCTTTCGAATTGTCCAAAGGTGCTAGAGAACTTGCCAAATAAAGAGAAAGTTCAAGTGCTTGTTATCCCTATGTCAACAGTTGGTTCGTGTCAACGAGTACTTGTCTGAATGAAGTTTCATCCCTTTTTTAAACAGATTCTACAACTGTCCTGCAACGTTTACCCGCCGATACCAAGCGTTTTCCTCTTTTATTTACGCAATAGAATACAAAAAATTTTAAAAATTTCAAAATTTTTTATTGGAATTACGTGTCGTCGAAACACAATCCCTTATATCTTGCTTCCCGCGGGTTAACTGCCGAATAGCTTTCACGCATTAAACTTTGGTTTTCAGGCCCATAATTTTTGAGTTTAGTTCTGATCACTGGCCGAAAATTTCAATTAAATTTTAAAATAGTGAAAATTCTTATAGTTGTTATAATTCAACCTTGTTACCACTGGGGGGGACGGAAACTGCCGGCGCTGTTAAAATACTGTAAGCTGCTCAAAAACTAATCGCATGAATGTCTTCAAACTTTATGACTTTTTCTGGTTTTTATTCGTCTAAAAGTTGGTGCAATGTTCGAAAAAATCGTTTTAGTAATTTTGAAGTTATAAATAGTTTCTTAAAACATAGTCACCAGCTTTTTGACTATTTCACAAAACACAAGAAAAAAGCAGCTAAAAGCGAGAAAAAGGCAAACTGTGAACTGTTTATCAAAGCAATTGAGACTGAACGGTTCATTAACTACTATGTGTTTTTTCAAACATTTGACGAGGCAATAAAACACTTTCAATCTCATTTTTCAAGAGCAGTTGTTTTTGTTGAAACAGCCATTACTGTTTAGATTTAGATTTCTTTTCGTGTAAAAGTTTCTGACAAATTCGAAAAAAATTCGTAGCCTATGATTTGGCTTTATCGTAAAAGTTTATCTTACGATCGATTATACACTTTAAAATCTTTACATAATGGCTTTTGGAACGGAAGTATTGCTGTCCACCACAAAAGTAACAATCTTTTTGTTGCTGTCTCATTTTGCTGTTGAAATACGAAGAACATCTTTTTTTGACTTGTTACATCGGCACCGGTAGCAGCTCGACAATTATGGTTTTCTTGAAAAGCTTCAGAGTTCTTGTAAGCTAGCTCTTGGGGTCTTGCTTTTTCATAAGCATCTTGAAATGAAAGATTAGGCTGCTCGAGGAGTCGCTGGCGCAGGGCTTGGAAAAAATTAATTGATGAAAAATTAATTGCAGTTTAATTGGATCAATTAATTGATTGCGAAAATTTATTTATTAAATAATTGATTGTTTCACTGGCAATTAATTGCAATTAATTGCAATCATATAAAATATTGGCTATATATAGTGCTGTGATATAAGATTTAACATTTTTTAAATATTTACCCATATAATATGCCGTTACAATCTGAAAATGGGAAAATTTCTCGAAAATATTTTAGCCAAGTTGTAGATTCTGAAGGTAGCTGGGTAAGCAAGTGTGGTAAGAAGTTGACACAGAAAAAAGGTACCGGATAGACAAATTTAATGAATCACATAAAAAATCAGCATCCGGATTATTGTAAAACCCAAGAACAACAATCATAGTCAAATTTATTATTTAATCTTTATATATATAATGATACTTATGTACAGCTTTCGAATTACGTGTATCTCAAACAAACAATGTAATTATTTTAGCTAACAAATTGCAATTAATTGCAAATTATTGGAATAATTGATTGGTTTACTTACCAATTAAAATTAATTGATTGATAATAATATAATTGATTGAAAAAATTCCAATCAATTTTTTCCAAGCCCTGCGCTGGCGTATTATAAATGACAGAAGCAGATCCATCTAAGTGTCACGCATTTGCTATTGTCGGTACTGTTCGGTGGTCACATTTTTGAAATCACATTGTTTACTTAGCTGTTCTAATCGCACTACAAACTAATCGATTGTTTAGCCAGATTGTTGCTAGCACGACCTAAATTCGCGACGTGCTGCAACAATGTTTCTTGGCTTGACATAGATTCCTTCCAAAACTGCTATGGCTCTGTCAAAATTATTTTTTTCGGCAGTATTATTATATATTTTCGGTGACTCTAAATTACATGTAGTTAAAACCTTTTAACTCTGTGGTTCCCAAACTTTCTCGGCTTACGGCACACTAACAATTTATAACTTTTTTCGCACCACACTTGATAGACTGAAACAAAAAAGCAGTTTAAATGAACTAATGCTCATTAGAAGTTTTTGCTTTTGATTTTTGTCTAAGCTAAAAATATACATTTGCAGTGCTATGAAAATGTGAATGAAAAAATTGCTTGAATAGGTTTTTGCTAATCAACGATAAGATTTTTAGAGCAAAATATTAATTATTCAAGTTTTGTTGAGAAAAAGGTGATTTGACAAAGGGGTCCTTTAGCAAATCAATAAGTTGCATTTCTTCTTTCACCGATAAGTTGTTTCTTCATTACTTTTGTAAAGATTAATCACACATATTGTTGATTTGAAAGAAGTAATGTTGGAGTAGCTGTTGCAGTTGGAAACGATCACCAATCAATCTTTATTTTAGAAAGATTCATTAACAGAATTACTTTAAAATTTGTTTATTCATAAAATCAACTTTTTAATGATTGAATTTAATTTTGCCGTTATCGCAGCGATTATACGTAGCCTACTTGCTGATGGTTTATCAGACAAAGAAGAAAGAAACAAGACTGCAGCCACCAAAAATCATCTTCCAAACGCAACTAAGCGTTTTAAAATTTTTATTTTCGGAAACCAAAAACCTAAAATTTTTGACCACAATAGCACAAGTTACCGCGGTCATGATATTAAGTTTTTTAATTTTCTTAAGGCGAAAATTCACAATCGCTAAGCACATCTACGTCTACTATGATATAAAATAGGCGTAATTCAGTATAATAATGGGTTTTAATAATTTATCTAAATCTAACATTTTTAACATAATTTTTTTGACAAACAAACGCAATAAGAACATAAATGCAAAATGCAACCCTACAAAATTTAAGAAAACTAAAGCGTTTTAAAATTTGTAACGATCTAAAGCAGTAATTCCTAAGCGATGGAAAATTTTCTATTAGTGGGAAATTCTTCCTGGTCTGATGCAGTGGGAATGATCCCAATATCTAAGAAATTCAATTAGATTACATAGTGACTAGATTATTGTTTTCAAACTAACATCTACTAGTTCAAAAGGATATTTTTGCAATTATTATGTCTATTTGATAAGTTACAATCAAAAAAAGAACCGTTTTACTTTATTTAAATATTTTTCATCTCAATAATTATTTTTCTACCTCACGGGAAAGCACCGAAGGCATTACATGTATACTTAGGGCAACGTCAAGGGGTTACCCTAACCAGGGCCAATTTACTTCCGGAGATACCAAGATATTAATTTACTGCCCAGTAGAAATGTTTTATTTGTTTTTTAGTTTTTATTTTAAGATAAGATAAGACAGAAATTTGGAGCTGCTTGCTAAGATACTCAAGCAGAGGAAAGCGCCATAAAGTGTCTTTACGAAAGGCATAACAGAATTACGCGAGTAGGTTTAAAAGCGCGACTGTGTCGTTTGCTTGCACCATAAATATAGCACTTTTAGTTGCTTGGCCACACGGCCGACTGATGGTAAAAGCAGCCACACACGTTAATAAGTAGGCAGTTGATTAACGTTTAAGAAAAACAATATGTCAAAAAGCGGTGAAGGTTAAGTTATGTTATTTGGTAGATCAAAAAGGGAGTGAAAAATGGCTCTAAAAATTTAATTTTAAGCGTTAAAATATGCCAGTGTACTTTTACATACTCATAATTACATAGTCATAATTTTTATTGACATGTAGTGTGGTGCAAAAATGTGTAGTGACTTGCACTGTCCACTTTCAACCATAAATCCTTACATCGAGATCTTCACAAAGAAAAACTAATCGCAAAAATTGAATCAAAACGAGCACTTTACTTTTGATGTTGATACGATAAGATGTAAATGAATCAAATATTTTTATTTGTTATTTTTATTATGCACGACTTAGTGGTATGGACTTAATGGAAAATTTGACCGAAAAGGTTAAGAACCGCTTAATGTAAAAATTCATGTTTCTTAAAAAGTTTCGCGGCACACAGTTTGAGTATCACTGTTCTAACCGTTTAAACTAAAGCTCGGCTAAAGTTCATGCTGCGATAGTGTCGGAAAGTTTTAGCTCATGATTAAATTTTTGTGTAGCATTAGAGGATACTGAATCGACGTCTAACCTTGGCCGCAAAACCTTATACATTGCAGCATTATTGAAGTTTAATTAAATTGTTATAAAATTCAATTAATTTGCCTGAGGTTTCATGAGGTTTTAATTTAACTTAAAACTAAAATCTGAAAATAAATAAACAAGTTACAAAGGAGGTTTTAATTAAACTTAAAACTAAAATCTGAAAATAAATAAACACGTTACAAATTGCAACAAACAAATGTCAAATGTTGCAAACCGAATAGAATTATGCTTTAAGCGCGTGACGCGCGTGAACGCGGCGTGTTGATTATTACAAGCACAATACGAGCTAATTTATGCACCAAGCGTAAAAGTTGTATTTTTATAACATCGTATTCACTTATAAAAAATAATGTTCAATTGATAAAAATTGTTAAGTTTTTACATGCTCTCAAGTGTCTGTCAAACGGCTTTTTGGGTGTTTGTTTCTATGACCAATACAACATATTAGAACAAGATAAAAATTTTTGATTGTGATAAATTACTGTCTAATTAATGATAAAATTAGCAATTTTCGTAACATTATATTTAATTAGTAAACATGTTGTTTAACATTGTAAAAGTCAAAAGTTAATGCTTTCTTTCAAATGGCTTTTGCCATTTGCGTTTGCCTAATTATTGGAATTTTTCTGGCTTTGTTTTCAATTTGGCGTACAAATCTTTGCACGCTTAAATTAGAAAAATGGTAAAGATAAGGACTCAAGACATAAAAAAAGTTCTGACAGGAATAAATGATTGTCCGATTGAACCTAAAATTTTATTTTTATGACATAATGGTCAGTTAGTAAATTTTGTTTGACGTTATAAAAGCTACTAGTTTTGTTCATTCTTTCAAGTGGCTTTTGTCATGCGCTTTTAATTAATTTTTGAAATTTCTGTTATTTTCATTTTCTACTGTATTGCATTCAAATCTTTGCATGCTCGAAGTTGAAAAGGTGAAAAAGTTAATACATCAAAACAATGTATACTAAAAGATCGAAGGCCAAATATAAATTTAATTGAAGAGCATAATCAACTTTAAAAAAAAAAGATATTAGCTGAGATTTTTGACTTTTTTTCTGTTATGTAACTGACCTCACCAATTAGTTTTCTTATGTTAATTGTCGTAGCCGTATCTGCTGGGGTGCAAGGGAAAAATTGCCCCCAATTTTCCAAACTTGAAAAAAAACCATAATTTTTCGAGCAATGACAATTATCAAAAAACAATTTTTGCCAAAAGCAGAAAAAGTTAATCAATTTAGGCAAGACTTTTTTTTAGAGAACACAATGATTTTAGGACTAAAAATGAGAAACCTGCCAGAACTTTTTAGTGCTATTCTGTTTTGAGGGGCATGAAAATTTTTAATTTATGAAAATTTATGAAAATTAATTTATGAAAAAATAAAATATTAATATTGATATTAATTTATGAAAAAATAAAATTTATGAAATAATTTTTAACAAATTTATGAAAAAAATCTGAAATATTAAAAGAAACTCAATAAGCGCAATCTAATTTAAAACTATATTAAGAGCTTCGCAACCTTTAAATCAAATAAAACAAAGTTTTCTTTTTTAAACCATAGGCGCAGCCCAATTGTAAGCATGTTATTTGACATTGTAAAAGTCAAAAGTTAATGCTTTCTTTCAAATGGCTTTTGCCATTTGCGTTTGCCTAATTGTTGAAATTTTTTTTTGTTTGCCTAATTGTCTGTGAGATAGGTCGGGGTTTACAAGTCGTCTTTAATGAATATCTCACCGTAACCACTTGAGAGCACTAATATGCATTTTTAAAAAAGATTTTGTCTTTTGCATAAAACATACTATTTTTGGTTAAATTTGGGACGCTAAATTTGAAAATAAGGTCAAAAATGCATTAACACGTCAAGCTTTTATGATATTTACATTTCTTTGATTTGTGTGTTTTTCCATGTTATCCATCAATGCAGCAAATTGTGGGTAGTCTATACAGTGAAGAAATACTGTTGCATAGATAAAGTAAATAGTTAAAACATAGTTTTGTAGCCTCACATTGACTGTTTATCAGGATGGAGTAAAAAAATTTTTCTTAACTTTGAGTTGAAGTGGTAATTTTATGTTGTTATGTTGTATGATATAGAGCGTGCTTCAAAATTTTTCTTTTAATCAATTTTTTAAGGTGCCGCCAGGTGATAAAAGTTTATAAAAAGTGATATTTTATGTGATTTTTCTTTACGTTTATGCATATTTTTCCAGGGTTGCATTTTAGGGTATTTTAATAGTGATATTGATGTAGGCAAAACATTCATAATACTGTATGCAAAATTTCACCATTATTGAATTCATGAGGTCGTAAGCCACTTCTGAGAGTACAGCTGATATAGTTATACATGTAAAAATACAGCCATAATGTTTAGCATTTAAACGTTTAAATTTCGTAAGAAGGGATCCAAAAAATTCAACACTAACAAGAGAAAAAAGGAGGTTCGTTAATTTGTAATCTTCAGTCAGGAAGACTGGCCATAAGTTGATGTTTTGGTTTAACAGAAATGTGCTTGCAGATAACGCAATTGCAAATGTATACAAAAATGCAATTGTTGTTTGAGATTTGGTTTTACACAAGTAGAAATTAATTTTTTGATCTACAATATCTGTACCTCCTTTCGTATTGATGTGACTTGTGCTCGAACTGACATCACCTTCCAGACTTGACTGAGAGATCGCCTAACGCATTCCACCCTGTAGTGTGTTACTTTGTTTCTGTTCAACACAGCTCATGCAGCTCAGTTCAGTACAGCTCGTTTGTGTTCAGTACCACGCTTTTGTTTCCTGTTTAGTAAAACTCATTTATTACTTTGTTTATGTGTTATAATTTTACGTAACGTTACTTTGTATACTTGCTCAAATCTTTAGTTAATTAAACCTTAGCTTCAGCAATACCCTTCATGACACTTATAATTCAAAACTTTTATAAAGCAGGTTTTTTTTATCTTTTGAAATGTAAAAAATTAGGTGCATTGTTGATAAGAATGAAATATTTTGCTTTCATGCGGTTCTAGAGCTTACAATAAAAAAATTGAGGTTTATACTTTTTTCAGGTTCGTTCCAAAAAACTTTATAGAAACCAATATCCTTATTACAAACTTCCCTTATTTCATTCAATATTTCTTTGCACTTAGCTTGAATAGTTCTAATGGTCGTAATTTTCCTTTCCAAAAGACTACATACCAAAGATTTTGAAGTATATAATCGATCGTAAGACAAACTTTTATAATAAAGCTAAATCAAGGGCTGAGGATTATTTCGAAAATGTTAGAAAATGTTACACGAAAAGAAATCTAAATCTAAAGAAACGGCTTTTTCAACTTAAACAACTTTTCTTGTGTAGAAGTTAATCCTAACTACTATCTAAAATTGCCAGTCCGTATACAGTTGTATAAAGAGATTTAATTTCTGAGAAAAATGTAGAAAAGATTGTGAATAAAGCATAAGTAGAATACGTTTGAAATAGAAAAGGTTGTAAATAGGTTTGTATTGTTTAACAATCGAGACAATCGTTACAGCCGTCACAACCGATACAGGACAGTTGGCAACTAAAACAAGATAAAAAACTCTATAAAAATTCAGCCACCAACTGTGAAAAATTATTTTTTATCAAACCCGCAAAAAAAAAGAATGCAACTTGACTCGAATACAAAATATAAATATAAAAATGACAATTATCTTGTATAGCGGGCGACAACGTAATAAAACCAATACTACCGCAAATCCGAATCTTGGTACTCGCCGTGACCACGTTACTCAACAAAGAACGAAAATAAGAAAACCCGCGCTAACCACAGCACCTCAAGCGGACGCACGAGCGCCACATAGCGCAATTATTAAATTTAAAGCGGGAACAAAGAAAATCAACGCTTACATTTTGGAAAAAGAGATTGAAAGCATTTTATTGCCTCGTAAAGTGTTCCAGACGGCAGGTGCTTTCTCGCAGCCTGGGACGTGATTATTTCTGTTATTGCTCTCAAACATGACGGACCAAAACCAAACCTGCCAAAACAAAAGGTATCTACCTATTCCAATGTTCAGCGAGGGGCTACCAATCGGCAAACATCTTTTTTAAGACGGGGCAATGCCTGGAAAAAAACTGCCCTTTTCAGGGAACATCGCCAAAAAGTTAAGAAGACCCACCAATCTTCAGCTGAACATCGAAGGCCTCACTACAAGCAAGATAAACGTTCTTCATTACCTTGCTCTGCGGTCTAAGGCAATCATTATCCTACTACAGAAGAACCATTGCACCCTAGTCGTAGAATCTCGAGGATAATCAAAGATATATCATTGAGATTTATCTTCGTTTTAAGTTTGTATCATAGTTGAAAGACAGAGATATATCCTTGAAATATACACCGAAAGTGAACACTTTTAAGCTTGATTTAAACATGATTGTCATCATTGATTCAAACATGATTGTCGAAGATAAATCTTTGTTTTCGAAGCTATATCGAAGAAAAATCATGTATGTTTCTTACCAGAAATTAACGAGTTTAACTACTTGATTTAAACATGATTGTCATCATTGACTTAAACATGATTATCAAAGATAAATCTTTGATTTCAAAGCTATATCGAAGAAAAATCATGTATATTCCTTACGAGAAATCAAACGAGTTTAAGGTTTAATTTAAATATGATAGCCTGTTTTTGTTTATGTATGGTTATTATGAATTAATACCCGTTTTAAAAGCGATTTCGTGAAAAAAAATTTTTTACTACTGTAGAATATTACAGAAAAACTCAACTAACACGAAATTTAGTATTTTAATTTGATTAAAATTGCAAAGCAAAAACTCAACAATACTTTATATTTTAAAGTTCACTTTTAAATGTAGCTACTGTAGTGTTCCTAAGTTTGAAGCAAAAAGCCGGTTTTGCAAATGGACTGGTAAGCACCTTTGATATCTATCAGATTGGACATTCTTCGTATAAAATCCTTAGCCTCAAAATTTTGTCATAGGTGCTGGTAAAAATGACGTAAACGTTTTCTTATTTAACTCTTTTTAAATAAATTTAATAAAATTTAAGCTGTTATCAATTGAACTTTTTTAATGGGTTATACACTACAAAATTTCAGTTTTTTAAATCCATTTTATAAATAGGATGTTATACGCTTTTAGAATTCTATATACTTTTTGTTACAAACCATCAATCAATACATGTTTATTTGCGGAAATATAAACTAAACAATAAAACAATTAATACATTGTAGAATAGACCATAGCCAATGCCGCAGTTCCTTTGATTTAAAAAATAAAATCGAAGTAAAAGATAAAAGAATTGATAAAAACAAACAAAAAAACACAATACACAAAATGTACACTTTGAACCATGGTTTTTAAAAGTTTGTTTCCCAGCCTAAATAGTCTTTGGCAATTTTTGACATAAAAACTAGATTCAATAAAATGTTCCATACGATTCAAAATGAGGTCACAATTCAAAGTTTTTAAAAGTTATAGGTCAAATTAGCATGTTTCTTCTTCGTTTCTCATTTTCTTGCTTTGCTCAGCTTCCCAGTTTTTCGTCTGAAAAGCAGAATTGCTGCACATTGCGGCGAATCCAGGGCTGGTGCACTTTGATTTTCTAACGTACAAGGACTTCTAAACAAAGAAATAATGAGTTGATTTGATAATATTAA
Source organism: Diplosoma virens (assembly GCA_963680785.1). Taxonomy (NCBI): domain Eukaryota; kingdom Metazoa; phylum Chordata; class Ascidiacea; order Aplousobranchia; family Didemnidae; genus Diplosoma; species Diplosoma virens. The sequence continues at coordinate 59,864,755 of OY796881.1, read as the reverse complement.
TATATTATATAAATTCTAAAAATTAATTTAAAATTATTTAAAAAAACATAAAGATAAGAATTATTCTTTCTAATTATAGAATTATCATAATTATGTAGAAAGCGTAAACAAGTCAATTTTTGTTCTAGAACTGTTTAAAAATTGAATGCAATTAGATGGACGTTCTTAATTTTATAACAAGCCATAAAATTTTTTTCATTTCTGAAAATAATAAGCCAAGATTAAGTACGATTTTTTCATTGAAGTTAGTTAATTAAAAAACTTAAATTAGTTAAAAAAAGATCTTTATCTTTATACGCTGAGAATAAAATTGTGTCTAGTTGAATAAAACATTCTTTATGTAGGCTTCAGTCCACGGTCCAACAATAGCTGAGCCCTGGTTATAGCTAACATTAAAATTGAAAACAACTTCAAAACTCTCTTTTTTTATACATTAATACAGATAGAGATATATTTAACAATACTAAAAAATATTTAATGTTATATAACTTACTTGCTCTATTGTGCAATTAAATTTCTAGCCACAAGAGAGATAAGTGACATTTTTGCTAACTTTTGAATGTCGCTTCCAGACTGAAAACACATAGTTGAATTGATCATCCGTATTTTACGCAATGTAGCAGTTGAATTGTCAGTCTCTTTTTTTTTACAAATTAAACTTTTTGTGCTTTATAATTGGCAGAAATTTTAAATTTTAAAAATAATTCTAAAATAAAAAATTAAAAATTACTTTATTCTATTAATTTTTAAAAATAAAGTCAAACATAATCAAACGCGGTTCTCAAAAATTACTAGTGGCATTTTTAACACTTTCGGCAATAGAGATGTATCAAAGCCAGAGCTTTGCCAAACTCGAAGCTTCAATCGAAGCCACACTAGAAGGTAAAACTTATTTATAAGCTTGATAAACAGCATCATGTCACGAAATTTTTCGCGACCTTGAGAATATGAATAAGCGTAATTTTCCGTCCTGTGCTGCAATATTTGCCAATAAGTCTAACTTGATGACTGCCTGTTAGATAAGCTTAACAATTATGTATTTTGACTTGACTAGTGTTTTTTGTTCTTTGAAAAGTGCGCATTGCAAATATTTGCATGTTGTTTAATGAACGACAATGCAGAAGATGATAGACAAAAAATCATTTATAATCGTCGCGTGGTTGGCAGCGTGGTTGAGTAGTTAGACCGCGAGGTTTGTGATCCACATGGTTTCGGTTCAAAACCTACTCGTGCCATTCTGTTATGTCCTTAGGAAAGATACTTTACGGAACTTTCTCTAACTTGGTGATCTTGATAAGCAGTTCTAAATTTCAGTGATTTCTCTATAAAACTAAAAAATTAAAATAAAAAATTTGAAACGGACAGCAATATCTTGACAACTCCGAAAGCAGGTCGGGTTAATTGCATGCCCTACGTATTAGCGCCTCCATGGTTTTCCTGTGATTCAGGAAGATAAACATAGAGGTACAATAAAATAACTAAAAAATGAATAAGAAAACAAAAAAAATAAATATATTGATTTGCAAGCTCGAACCATCAGCGAAGCGTAAAATAAACTTTCTATTATAATCGTCACTGAAATTAGACATTTAACAACCTTTTACTTGTTTCAAATTAAAGGAAAAGTTTTATAAAAAAGTTTTTTACAATTTGGTATTTTTTGATTAGTAAATGCTTATCTCAATTATAAAACTTGGCATTAACTACTTTGGCAATAAAATTGTTAACAAAAACTGTTAAATCAGCATTGTTGTAAATAATGATTTGGCAACCAGAATAAAAATAAAACAATACGAAAATGAGAGCAAACTCTTCAATTACAAAGCTTACTCTATCATTACAATCATAAAATTAAGCAATCAATGTGTGACTAACCCAAGGTAACATTCAGAAGAAAAGCAACAAACATTGTCTACTGACTCAAATAATTTGAAATAATCAACGAAATTTATTCTACTGTGATTGCTAAAAAACATAAAAATTTCACCGTATAAAATTAAAGAATTACCGGAAATATTTTAAAGAAGGTAGGAATAAAACAAATGTATCAACGACAAGAGTTTTAATGAAAATTAAAATTCTCGTAAAAGAAGCAAACTTAATGCAATTAGTATACTGTTATTAAAAAAATTTTTTCTTGCTATTTAAGATGACAAAATCCGACATACAACATAGCTAAAACTGAATTCTGCTGCTTTGCAATCTGCAAGTTCTATTACAGGTCTCACTTTTTTGTTAAATTCTGATGATATTTACTTTCGTGCATTATACATTCCAACAATCATAGCAACATTTGCTGCAAAGACAATCGTCCTTCATACTCTCTAATAAAAACAATAAAAATTTTCTTCATCTAATGTCAAAAAATTATAACAGTAAAATTTACTATATTTTAAATTTTAAAAATTTGAAGTTCGGTACCGGACCTCTAACCACTGCCTATTTTTTTAACTTAAATAAATAGTGTTTTTAAGATAAAATCTATCTATATTTTGAAAAAACATTTCTCATTACATCAGAACCACGCTAACCTTATTACTACAACCTTGTTCATACTTTATTTATTTATGTAGCCCTAGCGTTTCTCAGGTTAATCAATATAAATCCTCTTCCGCTGATATCACTGTTTAAAAGCTTGTCTTTACCACCTATAGATCGCGAAATGTTCAAAGTCGGAAACCACGTGAGTTAATATAGAGCACAGCATGTAATTGTACAAATACAAATACAAAAAAGTTCTTCTGAAGAAATGCTTTTTAAGAAAACTACTATTGAAGTAAGCTAGGGTTGTGCAACCTTTAGCGCTGCCATGCCGAATGCATGCTATTGCTGCGAAAATTTCTTTCTTTGCTTCACCTTTAATTGGCTTTTTTTAAATTAAGTTCCTTAAACTTTCATAAAATTTTCATACACTCAGGTTCTTGACGTTGAGGATTTCATCTATTATATATAATTTGCGACCTCATTTTAAATTTATGTTATGTATTTTCAATGTCGCTAATCCCTTTGTTTTTTGTTTCTTTTTTTATTTTATTCGTGTTCTCTGTTTTCAGTCAAACTGGCGCTCAATTGTGGCTTCAATTAATTTTGTTTATTGTTTTTAAACTACGTAAAACTCGTACTACGTAATTTGGCCTTGTAATTATTTTCCCTCAGCTACATCAAAGTAATAAATTTTTTCAGCTGAAAATAGTGGATACTGTCAAAAATTGATCAAAACGTACACGTACCGTGACGTACGCATTTGTAAACCGGCAAGAAATAGAATCAATCTAATAAAGTGATTTATAGACTTTCCGTCGGATGCAGTTTCGGTCATCGACTTTTAAGTATCTCACTATTCAGGTGTGATAGGACGATGGCGCTTCCACACGTTAATTATCCGCTTCTTACTATAAAAGAGATTTAGTTTTATGGCAAATCATGAAACAAGTTTTTTTTGCATTTGCTTCAATAAGAGTTTTGCAGTTGACCTTAGTGCCTATTCCTCTATTTAGTTTCAAGATTTTGGCAATAAAATTATGCAACATCATTCTAGTGGAGAGACTCGTCACTTTTTATTTTCAAAATTAAAGCTTTTCGCCAGTCACATGATTTTGCTTCGCGGGCCGCAGATTGCACATTCCTGAATTAAAAAAGCAATTACCGTATTTATCCGATTGTGAACCGCCAAAGTAAGCGCACATACAACTGTAACACTTAAATTCTTTAACGTATGACCATCTGTGACGCAACAAGAATAAAAATAAGAATTAAGTCAAAGAAACGCGTAAACAAGTTTCGGCTATTATTCGTATATTATAAAACAATCTTTACAGTAGCTTTACACTTTCTTAACACCTTGCTCTTTTACTATCAAGCAGCTAGCATCGACTGCTTCCTCGTTTTCTTTCAGCCACATTTTCGATGGCGATAACCCGATTTGTGCTTCTGCTACCAGTGCAGATACCGGTATTATTCTTTAGAAGTCTACGCTCAAGCAATAAAAGCTGCTGGTGATTAACCTAGTTTTTCGATGGTAGTTACGCTTCAATAGTTCTCAATTCGTAACGGGTGTTTACTTCTGAGGTCGTTATAATTTGTGTGATTCTTATTTTCACTGAAATGCTGCAATGAAAAAATTGTAAACCGCTCTTGAATGTAAGCCGCACAAAATGAAAGCAGAAAACAATGTACCAAACTATCATAACTACACACAATGGCGGTAAATCAAATTACATGAAAAATAAATGAAAAACAAGAATATATAAATAAAATTTTTTGATGCGAGTTGTATTCGAACTTTAATAAGGTACGGCGACCACGCACAATTGACGTTATGCGTGTAATAACGTATATCGTTTAGTCGCTGTTTCCTATTTCGCAATCACTTTTTCAATAAGAACTTCGAAACGTAATACCTTGATTGCAAATAAAATTGAATTGAATTGAATTGAATTAATTTGATTTTAAAAGATTTTTGCATGAGCAAATGTAAATCAAAATCTCTCACTAAAATATGCGAAGCTTTATTAATTAGAAATAGTGGCGTACCGAGGATTTTTGAAAATGGGGGGCATACAACCACAATCAAATATGCTTAGTGGAAAAATTTATTTAAGTGCTAGCTAAAAAGAAGGTCTTCACCATGAATCGGTCCCGGATTTTATGAATATCGTCTCTGTAGACTAATGACTTTTTTCTTATCGTAATAATGTAGATATATAGATGGCAATAATAAACAAAATTAGAAATGCTAAATCCAATACGGCTGCTTTTCATTGCAATTTTATGGTATAAAAAAGTAACTTCTCTTTCAAAGTTTTATACGTGAACGGTAAACACAATTTTTCCACCCTATTTCAATAAACTTTGAATGTTTGTTAATTAAAGCAGATATTTCTATTTCGAACATTCGAATGCTAGAATAGTGTTTAAATATGGCATTTTTTTAAATCGAACATAGTAGAAATTCTACTTAGAACATTACTAGTTTTGAATTCAAATTCTTATTAATTTTCAGGAAAGTATTGTTAACGACCAAACTCTTCAGTTGCAGGAATTTTTTACTACTGCAACCCTACTGAGTTTTCACCAATTTGACTTTTGACGTTTAAATAGGCCAAAAACAAACTTAAGCTTAAACAGTTACTTCCTTTTGTTAACATAAACAATCTGCTTCGATAAATGAGATTGAAAACCTTTCATTACCTGGTAAACATTAAGTAAACATATTTATAGTGAGTCAGCCATTCAATCAATCAAATTGAAATAAATAAACAGCTGTAACTTTGCTTTTTGTTGCTTTTTGCGTTTGCTGAAATAATTGAAAAACTAATTGTTTTAATTTAAGTTTTAATTTTGGCCTCTTTCTTCAAATTTAATAGAGTCCAAAATGTTCGGAAAAAAACATTTTCTTAATTTCTTTGTTTTCCTATGGCATATTGCACAACAACTTTAACAAATAACGCAAAAAAAATAAAAAAATCTTTAAAAAAAACTCTTGTTCATTGTCATTAATTGCCTACGTCCCATTTCAATAGACAAATTACCAATTCTTTCAGGCATTCAATCAGCTGAGCTTTGCTCGTGAGAAGTGACACTCTCTTTGGCTAACCAACACTTTCGACCCTTACCATATACTGCAAGGTTTTTTAAGTCGGTTCTCAAATGTATTTTAAAAGAAACTTTGATCTAGTAGATGCCCTGCTCTTAACAGATATTGAAATGAGTTAACATACATTTTTTGAAATCAATTTTTACATTTTAACACACCCTAATATGTAAATTATTATGCTTTACAATAATACTGAGCAAAAAATTTCCAATATTATTGTTCAAAGATTGCAGTAACAATATTGTATCATTTCAGCAAAGGATTCTGCAATTTTATCAATGATTTGGTTTTTGTTTGATTTAATTTTTATTGCAATGTCTTTTTCAAGAGCAATCAGCATAAGTAACTCCAAGTTATTCTGGGTGAGTGAAAACTCCAGCCTTGTGTTTCAACAGTCTTAGTATAGAAAAAAATCTTTTACATGTGTACTGTGTGATGCTTAGTGTTACAATGAATTTATATGCTGCATATTATTTTTTATATGCAGTTACTCTGATAGCAATGTGAAAGCACATAAGAAACAATTCTTACATGTTGTCTTCTTAGATGATTTAGCAACTTCTGTATACTCTTTCTCTGACTTCAACATGTCCGAATCATTTTAATTGTCATTCATATACTCTAGCAGTCCCTTCTTCAGGTGTTTGTAGCTCGATGAAATGAAATCAGTTCATCCTGTAGTCCTCTGTCAGTTTCTGGTGCTGCATTAGCAGTCAAACTTTCTCGACGTTTTGTGGAGATGCCAAGATTTCAGAAAGCCTGCTTTGATTAAAGCAGGATATCTGCTTATAGAGTTTCTCATGAGACAAAAATCTAGCTCGCATGCTGGAGAGCACAGCATCAGTTACTTCATTATGGTATGAAAACTCAAAATTTTTCTTCTGTTCTGTGATAGCTTCTGCTGCTGAGCGACTAGATCTGATAACGAGAAGCTTTAGGGACAGAAATTTTCACCTCTTTTAATTTAAAATTTGCATGAACAACAAAATTAGATGTTGTTTCAAAAAAATGTCACTAAAATCTCATAAGATTTTTTCAACATTTTCAATGGCTTTGTTAATAATATGCTAAGTTTGCATGATATTCAGGGCTGATTTATGCATATAGTCTGACACTGGTATGGTAATATCAAAAATTCGGATGAATGTAAATTCTATTAAGATAGTTTCAAATTCAAATTTAAGGTGCAGTGAGCATGCAGATAAAAATGTCGTTTGTTATATCAGTATAATGTATTGTTTACATGTCCTATAACGTATATCGTTTTTCACTGATTCCTTTTTGTCAACTTTTAATGTTTTTTTGTCCTTGATTTGTGCTGTTGCGGCTGAGAAATATAAAAACATACATACATACAAATTTGCGCAAGTTTTTACTTAATTTCTGTGCTTTATAGCAAACTGATCTTTGAGATCAAATATTTACTTACTTGCTGAAGGATGATCAGAAGGACTGAATAAAATTTTGATGACTGATTTGTGTAGCTACCAAACAATTTTGAAAGTGCTCTACCTCTACTTGATCACCTAGTTTGACCAATGCGCTCTAGTCTAAGGCGTTTCTTCTTTGCTGGTTTTAGTCTGCATATGCTCTTTCCAGATCTTCATCCTTTTGCAGAAATCATTGAAAAATGTAGATAGCTCAGTAAGCAGACCAAAAAGACTAACTGCTGCAACACATACACTTCTTGCATGACTGATCACCAGATTCAAAGCATGAGCATATAGTGATGGCTTTACAAGAAGGGAGACCCGTTCCGAGAAAAGTAGGGGGTCACTTTTTAGTATTCCAAAGCAAAGCGGCAAAGCAATCTCTAAAAAAGGGTTATTGTTTTAGGGGGCCACTATTCAGTGTATTAAATAAAGTGATCTCTAAAAAAAATCTTTATTTTAGGGATGCCACCGTCCTGGTGCTACTATGAAGAAGTAGAGCAATATCTTGGCTAAGAAGGATCAATTTTTGATGTTTTTTATTAACTCCTACTAAAGCAATCACTGTGTGCATAGCACCAAATATGGATGTAATTTGGGCAAGTTGCTTTCACAAGTGCTTAAAGAACAGAGTAAACACTACTCAAAATAGCTGCTCCATCAAATGAATCTCCAATACATTGTTCTAGTATTAGGCCTATCTCTGCAAGTGAATTTTGTAGCAAGGTATCCAAATATTTTCCACTTGAGTTATTTACATTTACCAGGCGAACTAGTTTTTTCTTGGCTCTTTCCCCAACAACTTATCTAAGGACAGTGGCACACTGATCATTGGAAGAAATATCTTGACTTTGATAGCACGGGAACTATTGTTCGGAACATAATATAAAGGTGAGTAGAGGGTTGAGTCTAGACAGAAAAACTAGTTGGTGCATGGAAAAATCAGTGAAAGGTAGAATAAAACATGGGCATTTAACTAATACCTCAAAGCATTTATAAAAAAGATTGCTGCTCATGAGCAATTAGTCGGTTGCGCAGGAGTAAATAAAGAGCAGGACAGTGGTACATCGTGTTTGGTAAAAACACCCAGTGCTTGCATTATTTTCTTTCAAAATCATGACTAGCATTTTTTTTCCGCACAATACGGATGATACAGAAGAGAGTATCACTTATTTTAACCGTTTACTAGATAAAAACTAGGAAGAATGGCTGCATTTGGTGTTGTTTGACATTTCAGTTGTTAAGCTGAAAGAATAGTTTAACCGCTTTTGTGTAATTAAGTTTCAACCAAGAAAACAAAAGTTTTAAAGAAGTGTTAACTTTTAAGATTGACTTCTTTAAAAAGTAAATTTAAGATTTTTTAGTTTATATTTTTGTATAAGAGTTGTCTGATTGTAATTAAAGCCCACTTTAAAAACCAACCAGCAAAAAAATTACTGGAACCTTTTTGCAGTTGGCAAAACAAAATGGAATTTAAACCAAAATCATATCAATTATGGTTGCGATTGAAATAGCCCTTCCTAACTTTCCGTCACGCTGCAAACTGTTTTCAAACTTTCAGATAAGCAGAATCAAAAAATAGTAAAACTGAATATTTTGTATCACTTAGGGGTTGCCCTGGTTGTCTTTTATCTTTTCAATCTAATAGAAAATTCGAATTATGAATTAAATATTATCTATATTAAATAGAATTTTTGTGTTGTTCGTTGAAATGATAGAAAGATTACTGAATAAATAATAAAGTATTTTAATGAAGTTGTAACTACTTCATTATGATTCAATAACTTTTTTTTAAAAATTGTAGGTTTTTTATCGTTTACAAAATATATAATCAATTCAATAAACAATAAAACAACCTAAATTCCAAAAATTAAGTATTTGTTACGCCTGAATGCTCAAATATTGCATCAATCTGGACTACTATTAATGTGGTCTACTACTACTGACAATGTAAAAAAATTTATCATCTAAAATATTTCTGGAAATTTAAAAAAAAATTATTGTGATTGAAGCAATGAACCCGACCAATTTTTCCAATTGAAACAATTTTATATACGTGTAATCGAGCAAGTATGAAGATAGTTTCTGAGATGTAACCAAAAGAAATTTGATTCTCGCAAAAGATAATTTGTTGTTCTTTTGATTGAATAAAAAAGTTTTTGAGCTAATTGTTCAAAACCTTGAGAAAATCTTAAAAATTCTCGATAAGTTGCAAAGATTAAAGCGTTGTAAAAACTGGTAAACCAGCATTTAGTAGATTTTGCTGAGATAAGCTTTTCTTTTCTCGAAAGTGTAAAATGATCGCTTCGCGAATTTCAATTGTCGAGAATCTTAACTTCGACTTTAAAATTACGTTCGAAAATTGATGAAGTCATCTGTGTGTCGAACAAACCTTCTAATCTCTGAGTGAAAATAAAATCGGGTTGGCCGACATCCGCTCTGATTGTTATTGTAATAAACATAAGGAAACAAAGCAGCGGGAAACTGCTTTTCGCCACAAAGAGTCAAGCTTTTGTACAGCAACTAAAAAAATTCAACAGACTAATGAAGAATTAATGCATTACAATTTTGTAACGAAGCGTTAAACATATTCACTACAAGCAAATATACTATCAAGTATAAATGATTAAATATTGGCTATTGATTGCTATTAATTACAAGTGGATTTAAAAAATTACCTCTCTTCCTAAATTACGTTAATTTAAACGTTTATAAAATGACTTTTTTTTTATATGTAATCAGATTGATTGTTTTTCAATTAATAATCAAAATTGAAATTATAGAAACAGTAAATTAAGAATACAATTTTGGAAACGTGGACATGAAATATAAAATTTAGTTTAATGCAGAGTTGTTTGAAATGAGATTACCGTCGTAGCAGCAAAGTTGCTTGTGCTAAAAACAAAAATCCCGTAGATTTATTGGGAGAGTGGAAAAAGGATCACATATTTTTAGAGATTCTAGGTTCAATCTATTAATTTAACATACGTATAATCGGACCTAGAGTTGCACTGTTAGCCACAGAAAGTGTCGCTTCTAGTCGGCGAAGTGAAGATGACTAGATGCTTGAAAGCTCTTGTAGGTTGTCAATTGGAGTGGGACGCAGGCATCCAGTGACAATCAGCTTAGCGTCATACAGGAGATCGTCTATAACGCGAGTGTTAGCGTTGCGACACCAGACTGGTGCGCAGTACTCAGCTGTTAAATAGTCCAGAGATATTGCGGCTGTGCACAGTGTTTAACAACAGCACCTCATTCTGAGCCCGCAAGTTGCTTCAACAGTGTGATGCGCTAATACAGTTTTTTGCTCATTGCCATGAGATGGTGACGGAATGTGAGCGATCTGTTCACAAAATAAGTGGGGTTGAACTGATAAAACTCTAATCTTGTTGTAAACATTTAGCTAACGTTTGGCCTTTTCGTTATTGAAATAAAATGCTGTCGGTACTGTCTTAGTATGGCCAAACCTCTCAAAGACCTTCCACTTTCTAGAAGAGTGCAACAATGCTAGATTGTCTTTGTAGATAAACTTTCAGGAAATTGTGGAAGGCAAATGTAGACTTAAATATAAAGAAGTTGGAAAAGAAAGCAGCCGTGACCAATCCTTGAGGAACCTTGTTTTCAGACAGCGATCCCTGCTTTGCTTGCGGTCACCGGTAGTAAGGGCGAAGCTTCAGGTTTGGACAAGCTTTATGATCATTCTAACCATGTGTTTATCTGGACGAAGTCTCAAACAGCTCGTATGTGAGGTCAAGATGCCATACAGAGTCATATGTCGCCGTTTGATTAACAAATCGACAATAAAATCCTTGATATTTTCTGTTAATAGAATGACTTGATCCACAGTTGATTTTTCGCGTCGAAACCAGCCGGCTCTCAAGAGGGCTATGAATCTATAATTGATTCGACGCGGGTGTAGATAAGTCTTTCGAGAATTTTATAGGAGACACAGAGCAGAAATATCGGTCAAAAATTCTTTGGGTCCTCTACTGGCTTCAGAGCTTTGGGATTGCGACTACAAGCGCTCTTCTCCAGATCTTGGGAATTTTGAGTCAGTGTAAGCAGGAAGAAAGAAAGTCACTTACCAGGACTTCAAAGGAGCTCCTGCAAGAACATTTTTAACACTAATTACGTAATGATTTTAATAGTTTCACATTCAACTTAGATTCCTAATTAGTTAATTAATTTTAAGTTTATGTTTTAATACTCGTCATTTGATCATGGCATCTAACACTACAACGATGAAATTTCATAGACATTTAATTTTGCGGCCTGCTGAATGTACTCAAATTTATAATTTGGTCCATTTATAATTCCTTTCAATCCTGAGATCTTTTCTTACAATGACTTTGCTCCTTCAGTTGCCACAGAGATTAAAGAAGACAATGCTTTATTTTCAGTCACAAACAATATTACAGAAAAACCACAGCAGACAGATGGTGCAGAAAGATCAGTGGCAATAATTTAAATTCCCCCACACCAATCTAATGAACAAAATGTGGACCAACCATGCCAGTCATTAAAAACTTCGAATGCAGATGATCAACCAAAAATATCATTTCAAGAATTGATACCTGTACCTATTGTAAAATTGAGTAAAAAAAAAAAAGAAAGGTAGCACGATCTGAATTGATTACCAGCTCACCATTTAAGCAATCATTAGTGAAGAAGAACAAGGTAAAAAAGAGACTCACATCATGTAAAAGATTACAGTTGACAAAAAAATAAAAAACACACTTCTAAATTTTTTGGAAAGCAGCAATATTTTTGTATTGTATTCTCCGGTAAATATCTAAAACTACTTACTGAAGATTGGATTCAGTGCTGTCAATGCCTAAGATGGTGTCATAAAAGCTGCACAGATTACAACAGTCTTGGACAGTTTGTGTGTGATTTGTGTAAGCCTAAATAAAATTTTTGAATATTTTTTTTAACTATTCATTGAGATCTGCACATTCTTTAACTTTTGCTTCTTTTCTCAAGATTATGAGTGTTTTTTTTTCCACTGGTATGATAAACCTCATTGCTGATTGTTTTTTTTTTCATTTCACAATGATTAATCTTTTAACTTGTTAGTTTTTATCTGTGTTTAATTTTTTTATTATTATTATTTTAGCCATGTGCTTAGTTTTTTGTTTTGTGTTTATTATGTAATGAGCTATCTATTTTACAATGAAAGGCTTGAGCTAATTTCTATTTTTGTTTTGTAACCTTTTTATATTTAGTTTGTGCTTGAGCATAAACATAGTGAATCTGATTATAAAATATTGCTGTATTATTGATACTGAATAGAAAATAGTTTAAATTAGATAGGATTTTCTTAGTCATATTCTTTAAACATTTTAAATACCAGGACATAGTATGCAACTTCATTAGGCCTTCAACCTCAAAAATAATAACACAATTGTGCAACCGAGCATGTAAGAGGGTAGACCCCTTTAATCCATGTCACTTTTATTCAGAGCAATGCAAAATAGAAAATATTGCTAATTTTTTTCTAAAAGGCGGAGTAATGGTTATAGATAGGACGGAATACATTTAAAATTTACCTCAGTCTCAAGAAATCTTCAAACTTGCTGAATATGATATGATAATATGATATAATATGATATATCAAAATTGCTGAATATGATAATATAAAAAATTCCTTTCTTTTAAAATATTTGATAGATCATATAGACTTTTTCTAAGTTGGCAAAATTTTGTAACAAGTCCAAAATCTTTTCATCAAATGATTGTAGGTTTGGAGGCAAACTGTCCTATAAGCAGGTCAGTAATAAGGGGGGAGGGGAGATTTCTGAGCCTTATTAAAGACTTTTCCTTGCTCAATACAATGACCTGTCCGTTTTGCCCCGATGATGGGGGCAAAACGGAAAAGTGAAACAAAAATTATTTTTTTATTAGTAATTTTACAAAATATTAAATTGGATCAAAAACAATTGAAATGTATAGACATTATAACAATTGTAGCGAAGTAGCTAACATATTAAGAATAACTTAGCCGCTTGACTTTTCTATAAAACCCCTTTACCCTATAAATCGTAATTGTACGACTGTATTTAGACGACTCCATTTCTACGACTATATATTCACAACTAAATTTTATAACTGAATTGTTAACACGTGCGAGGCAAAACTGTTACATTCAAACAGACGTATTGTTTCGTAATAAGACACATTAGCCACAATCTTTCCCCAATTACGCACAGTAATGGGGTCTCGAAGGTGCCCATAAAAACAAATGCGCTAACATAAAGTCGATAAACCAAAAGCAACAAAATAACTAATTACGAGGAACAACAAAACAATTAAGATTTAAAACGAAATGAGTGGGCACACTAGAAACACAAATGTAGTGATAATATTTGTATCATAAATTAAAAGCAGTAAAAATAAATAATTATGACGAAGCAACGAAAACAATCGCGATTAAAAAGGATGAAAAGCAGCACCTCAGAGAAGATTCGAGCCATGGAACATCCTACACCGATTGAAACATTAGAATCCCGGGCTACAGCACTCCAGTCGGCAAAGAATGCCACAATTCTAACACTACTAAGTTGCCATTAGCTATTTACAAGCAAAGTACAACAAATCAAAAATGGACGCAATAATCCCGAAGTTTTAAAGGTCTTTGTGTTATTCGACCCTTTGACGTCACTATTGGGGGCACAGCACTTTCATTAAAAATATCGTCTGGATCTCCAGCGCACGAGTCATTGGGGGTCCCCTCCTTTGGTGAACCAAATGCAAGAGAATGGAAATTATCATCTGCGGTCTCAATGTGGGAATTTAAATTTTTAAAACTAAGTGTTGCACTTTTAAATAGTCGATTGAAATTTTATCTATGCCGCGGCGTAAGTCGAGCTTGAAGTATTTCGGGTTTTTATTGATGACTTTAAAAGGGCCTTGATATATAAGTTGCAAAGGGTGTCGATGACTGTTGTTTCGCACGTAAACATAAGTGGTTTCTGGCAAGAAAAAAGCTTTTTCCAAATATGACTTTCTTTTATTTTTTCGCGGTGGCATGAAACGTAAGGATGTAACTTAGTGGCCAAATTTTGTTACTATTGAATCGGGACCGCATGGAATGTCAGTGTCAGTATTTTCATCCAAAAATTTGCCAGGGAGTCTAATTGGTTGACCTAGCACAAAGTCGTTTGGGGTGAAGTCTGTTAAGTTTTCTTTGGAGCTGTTCCTGAGGGCCATTAAAACCCAGGGTAAATGGTCGTGCCAATCAGTTGGATTATCGTGGCACTTGAGGCTGCTCTTTAGAGTCCTATTTAAGTGTTCCACTAGCCCCTGAGCTTGTGGATGATAAGCGGTGGAGTGATGAGCCTGAGACCCAAGGTAGTGGCACATGTTTATCCACATGACTGAAGTAAACTGAGTCCCGCGATCCGTGTAAATGTGTTCCGGACAACCGAACCAAACCACCTAGTGTCGGATAAAAGCGTCAACACATTCCTCTGCCATTATGCCAGCTCGTGGTATTGCGTTCATGAATCGAGAAAAACGATCAATCACTACGAGTAAATAGTTGTAACCATTGATTTCCCCAAGTATACCCATGATATCCACATACACGTTTGCAAAGCGACCCTTCGGTGGGGGTGTTACGTTATCGAGAAGCGCGACATTGTGACGCTGAATTTTCGCTCTGGCACAAGCTTGACACTCCCGAATCCATTGTCTAATATCACGTTTCATACCGTTCCAAACAAAACGAGAGCTAATTAACTTAATTCCAGTTTGAGTACCAGGGTGTGACCAGAAGTGAAATAATTTAAAAACACCATAACGCAGTCCTGGTGGGATAATAGGACGCAATCGCGAATACGCTTGATCACAGAGCAGGGAAACATCGTGATCTACTAGGCGAACTTCTATTGGCTGTAACGAGGCAGCTTTTTCTGATTGACCACCTCGCAAGAGTTCTATTTCAGGATCCGAATTTGTATCAACGCGATTCCAAGATTATCTAAACTTGGCTCGTCAGGGATAATGGCGCCGAGTGGTTGCTCTTCATAGAGAATCCTTCACACCGAGTTTTCTGCACTTGGTATATGTTCCACGCGGTTAGTCATTTGCGTTATAAAATCAAAAGATCTTTGTTGACGTGGTGACTGAGCAAGCGTATGACTGTAAAATTTGTTAACTATCGGGCGATGATCAGTTTTCAAAATAAAATCTGACCCTTCTAAGAAATAGCTAAAGTGTTTTATAGCCGCATAGCATGCGTAAAGCTCTCTTTCAAACGTCGACCACAACTTTTGGGACTTATTCAAAGCTTTTAACCAAAATGCAATGGATCGGCACTTGGCATCTTTTTCTTGTTGCAGAGTTGCGCCGATGCTAAATCCAGATGCATCTACAACGAGTTCTGTTTGAGCATGAGGGTCAGGAAAGGCTAACGCAGTTGCTGAAGATAGGGCTTCCTTACTGTCCTGAAAGCACTGAAGTGATTTTGTTGATCATATCAAGCGGCGTGAACTCGTGGTAGAATTAACAAGGTCATAAAGAGGCTGCAAAAATTTCGTTGAGCCTTTAATAAATCTGGCATAGTATTGGTACATATCTAAATATGATTTGAGTTGTTTTGTTGTAGTAGATGTGACAAAGTTGTTGATAGCTTCGACTTTTGATTGCAACGGTTTTAATCCTTCGGAGGATACATGAAAACCCAAAATCAAAAGTTCCTTCACTCCCAAATTGCACTTTTTAGCAGTTACTACTAGACCGTGTTCACGTAACCTAGAGAAAACGGCTTTCAGCATTTGTCTGTGCTCTGAACGAGTTTTAGACATTACGATTACGTCATCCAAATAGCAGAAAACATGCGGTAAACCGCTTAAGACTTCGTTTATTACAGTAGTAGTTGAAAGTAAGTTGAACTAGAAGCTAAACCCATCGGTAAGTAATTGTACTGATAATTTCTCAGAGGAGTTGTGATTGTCAATTTATGTCTATCTTTTGGCCGTACTCTAATGTTATAATACGCGTTCACGATGTCAATGGAAGAGAATAAGTTGCAATGCTAGGGATGTAAATGCTAGGGATGTAAAGTCACTGACATGTGGCAAAGCATATTTCTTTGGTTTCAGCACTTTGTTTAAGTTTGTGAGGTCAGCACAAAGCCTCCAGTCCCCAGATTTCTTTCTTACCATCACGATTGGCGAAGACCAGGCGCTCTGGCTCTCTTCAAGGATTCCTTGATCGCATAATCTTTTTAATTCTTCACCCAATGCTCGAAATTTCTCACGACTTAATCTGCTTGCTTTACAAGAAATTGGTTCTTCCGATGAAGTTTCTATTGACGCAATTACTGAATGTTTACAACACCGTTCACGAAGTGCTGCATCAAAAACTTCAGGATACTCGTTTTTTAGTTCAGTTAGAATGATATTGTCCATTTCATCGCCACTTTCAACAGCAAATGTGTTCTTAAAATCATTATCCCCGTATCGATAGCATTGTTCAACTTCAATCGATTCGGTCAATCTTTGCGCAGAAATATCAATTATCAATTTATGGTAAGCTAGAAAATCGGCTCTTAAAATCCCATAAAGGATATCGCTGATGTAAAACTCGTGCTCAAACAGATGGGAAAAACCAAGATTAATTTGGGTTTTATGAACACCTTGTACATCTATTATTCCACTGCCTAACGCTTTCAATGAAGTCAGTGTCGAAGGCTGTACTTTGCGATTATTTACATAATTCAGAGGAAACAAAAATTTTTTGAAGCACCGTTGTCAACCAAAAATTTAACTCCGGTTTTTTTATCGGTAACAAAAAATAGGGGATTTATCCTATCAAAGCCCCTAATTCGTGGAGTGCGACAGCTCGTTTTTTGGATCGATGTCACGTGGTGGGGCCTAAGGACACGGTTTGCCTTTGCATTTGGTAGCTCGATTGCCGTAAGTAAGTTTCGTGATACCAACAAGCTAATGACCTGTATGGTTGCGCTACATTCGGTAGTCGATTTATAGGAGCGTTTGGTCCTGGAGGCGAAGTAAATCGGGGAGATGTTGAAAACTGAGCAAAAGCACGATCGAGGCGGTTTATGCGTGAAAAGCATTTCATTTATCAGTTCTTGATGCGGTTTTGTTGATGTGATATTTACCTTTGACATGGGAGTAGTTTCGCCAGAGAAAGGAGACGGTCGGCATGTGAAGCCAATTCGTCGACTGTGCTTTGTTCGTACGAATACAACGCAAGCCTGGTCCGAGTGTCCACCGACTGCAGTACGCGAGATTTAAGTATGTCATCCTGGAGAGTAGTCGGTAGCTCTCGTAGGGGAGAATGTTATTTGGGAAGGCCGTGATATGTCAGACCTCGCTTCGTGAAACCCACGTTTGGTTTGATAGTAAAAAATCAAGAATACAAAACTACAACTTAAAATGATTAACGCGGCAACTAGAGCACACAACACCAGAGAGTAGAAATACATTATGACGTCACAGTATTCAATCAAGCTTAAGGTTAAAAAGAAACTGCTTTTTAACTTGTAACTGTTTTTAATACAATTAATAAAACTGTCCGCCAAAAACTAGTTAAACATTGAACATAAAATTAGCACATACAATTCTATTACAATGTCTCGCTTGCAAAACCAATTAAAATTTATATATTTAATCTTATTCGTCTCGCTGTGCTGAATCCTCTATATCGCTGTGAATCGTTGAGTAAAACTTGTTAATAAACTTTAAAGTTATGTTGATAAAAGCGTCTTCTTCTGGGTACGAGATCACGTCGGAGTCACCATTTATGTAGCGAAGTAGCTAACATATTAAGAATAACTTGGCCGTTTGACTTTTCTATAAAACGCCTTTACTCTATAACTCGTAATTGTACGACTGTATTTTCACGACTTCATTTTTACGACTGTATATTCACAACTGAATTTTACAACTGAATTGTTAACACGTGCAAGGCAAAACTGTTACAATCAGACAGACGCATTGTTGCGTCATAAGACAAATTAGCCACAATGTGTCTTATGACTATCTTTGAAAAAAAAAGTTTTATATATTTGAAATATCATGAAAAATGACATATATGAAGTAATTTTAAATAAAAGTGTCCGTTTTGCCCCAACTTCCCCTATAACAAAAATTGCGTTGGTTGGCACGGACACTTAAGAATTTAAACACCGTTTATTGGAAAATACTTAATTATACTGTATTAGTGTTTATATCATGTTTGTATTTATCGTGCTGGTAAATGTTGTGTTGGGAGATCAGTTCACGTTGAGAATTTAAAAACCTCATAAATGAAGTTTTGGGGGAAATATTATGTCAACTGACAATGTGATTGGCTCTTTAGAAATTTTTACGACGAATTGCGATTCGTCTTATAAATTTAATTTACGCCCCTGTCACGGGATCGCGCGATGGTCACAAGGTTGCACGAGGCACACATGACCTGAAATCATGTGACCTCATGTGACCCTTTGTTATATAGGCCGAAATTGAAACTGGCACCTCACTTTGGTTGTGGCCAGGAGGCGATAAAGTAACTCGTGTTTAAACAGGCTAGAAATTCTGATACATTGTATGTAGAATAATTTAACTAACGTACGCTCCAAAATGTTGTAAATTGTAATAAATTTTGGTATATTTCTATATTTTAGACAAAGGAATATTTGAATTTAACGCCTCAACATCTTGCTAACGCCTCGTAACGAATTAAAATTAAATTAAACTTTAATTAAAATTCTGTGATTATTTGATGATTAGGTGTTGAAATTCTCCCAAAAGTCTGTTCAAGTGGAGTCACTCGAAATTCCATAAGCGCTTGAAGGAACGAAATGACAGTTGATCTGTTGCTTCTAAAACAGCGTTTCCCAAACCATGGGTCGCTAAGACAATGCGGATGGGTCGCGACCCAAATGTGAGTTGCCAAGACTACGCGGATGGATCGCGAAAGCTTGTGAATTATCGCACGTAAAAGAGAAAGATTTAGGCACACAACATTTCAAAAGTGAAGACCCTTTTTTAAGAGAACATTACGATTTTAAGACGAAAATCAAACAATCAGAGTCAGATTTTAGATGAAGACCTTTTTATTTTTAGAGATCACTACGTTTTTGAGCCAAATATCAAGAAATCGAAATAAGTTTGCTCACTTATAAATTTCTGTACTCACATATACAGCTAAAAATTAGACGACCATTGCTGGCTTACCTAACAATTTTGTTTTGTTTCAATATGCGCTCACTCAAATTTATTTGGGTCGCAGTCATATTCGTAGATCGTTGTTTTTAGCAATTTTGGGTCGCAGAAAAAAAGATTTGAGAAACGCTGTTCTAAGACAATTTTCTCGAAAGGAAAACATTAGTTTTCACGTAAGCGCCGAATCTTCTCGGAATAGTTTGGATTTAGTGCGCTTAGTGAGAAAAAAAGTTCAATCATTCTTTGGATTTCTTTGTTAGTTTGTGGACTAATCATATTAAATAAGGGCTGCACTCTCTCATGGTTGGTCGGGCGTAGTTAAATTGTGCTTAATGCGATAGAAATTTCTTTTTGCAAAAACAACGTTTTGTTTTGTTGATTGTCATTTTAGCAGCAGCAGCAGCTTTTAAAAAGGCATTTAGAATTTTCGTCATTGTATTCTTGATTGATTCTGGGAATCGTGATGTCATCAGGATAAGGTTACAATCTTCAAACTGTTTTTCTTGATGAAGCAATCGATAGCTTGTTGAAATTTCGGAACTGCATTGATCGGTCCAAATGGTAATCGTCGCCATTGAAACAAGCCATTTCCCGATTGAAATTCTGTGTAAAAACGAGAAGAATAAATTTACTTGAGGATGAAGCTCAATCTGATGGTGAGCAGATTTTAAGTCTATTGTGGAAAACACGTTATAAGTAGCAAGTTCACTTACAATTGAATCGATCCGAGGCAAGAGATATGTGTTCAAGTAAGTAAACCGGTTGATTGTCTTGCTGTAGTCTATCACAATACGTCTTTTGCAGTTATGTTCATTTTCACAACTAATACTTGGGCTCTCCAAAAAAGTGACTTGCTTACCTCAATGATTTTTTTATCAAGAAGATGTTGAGTTTTTTTCATAAATCTTACATCTTCTTGAGAATACTTTGGAGATTTGTTAACTATACATGTAGGTATACAATCTCTGTTTAAATGTTTATAAGGAATTGAAAAGGAAACATGCATTTTTGAAAGCGCATTCAGAGACAATGTAGGTCTTACCCCATTGAAATTAAAGGTGACACTTAAATGTTCTTTAAAAATTCTTTCACCGATAATGATGTCAGTGGATAAACTGTTAAAAATATTAAACGTAATGCCTTCGTATTCGTTATTTTTAACTTTAAGATTGATTAGACATCAATCAGTGATTCTCATTTTGATCGACGTTCCAGCTTAAGTGATTTCACTCATGCAGTTTTAAACAGTAAAAAAATTTTTCTCAAAAAATTTTTCATCAACATGGCGGTCTGACGAGCAATCGATCAGGGAAATTGTCGTTATTCCATTTACTTCTATATAGTTCAGCGACTTCGAGATGGTATCAGTTTTAGTTGCTAATATTCCAAATAAACTTGCAGTGGACGCTGCTAAAACCTAAGAGCTATTTTTGGTAACATTAAATTAGTCAAAACTTCTAACCAGTTAAACTGAAGCTCGGATGAAGTTAATTCTGCGACATAGTGTCGGAAAGTTTTTAGCCAATGATTAAATTATTCTGTAACATTAGAGGATACTGGATGGACATCTAATCTTTCTGGCTGCAAAACCTTATCCATTATTTGTAGTATTGTTTAAGTTTAATTAAATTCTTATAAAATTCAATTAGTTTGCTTGAAATGCAGTTTGAATTGAATTTAAAACTCGAACCTAAAAATAAATAAACACGTTACAAACTACAATAATCAGATGTCAAACGTAGCGAACCGAATTCAAACAAAGGACAAAAAGATAACTTAATATAAATTTAAAGAGAGAATTATGCTTCAAGCGCGAAAAGTCCGTGAGCGGGCGTGTTAATTATTACAAGCACAATGCAAGCTAATTTATGCATCAAGCGTAAAAGTTGTATTTATATGACATCGTATTCAATTATTAAACATATTGTTTAATTGATAAAAATTGTTAAGTTTTTATATGCTCTCAAGTGTCTGTCAAATGGCTTTTCAGAGATTTGTTTTTTCTGCGACCAATACAATATATTAAAACAAGATAAAAAAATTTTGATATGACAAAATTACTATTCAATTAAAGCTAAAATTTGCAATTTTTGTAACATTATATTCAATTAGTAAACATGTTGTTTGACATGGTAAAAGTCCAAAAGTTAATGGTTTCTTTCATGTAGCTTTCGCCATACGCTTTTGACTATATTTAAATTTTTGACTTGCTTTTCAATTGGAAGTACAAATCTTTGCATGCTTAAATTGTTAAAATGAAAAAGATAAGGACTTAAACATAAAAAATTTTTGATTGGGATAAATTAATACCCGATTGAACCTAAAAATTTATTTGTATGACATAATGTTTAATTAGTAAATATATTGTCTGACATTATAGAAGTCGTTCAGTTTGTCTTTTTTTTCAAGTTTTTTTGTCATGCGTTTTTAATTAATTTTTAAAATTTTGTTGTTTTGATTTCAATTGCATTCAAATCTTTGCATGCTCAAAGTAGGAAAGGTGAAAAAGCTAAGGACCTAATACATCAAAACAATATGTACTAAAAGATCGAAGAGCAAATATGAACTTAATTGGAGAGCAGCATGATCAGCTTTAAATAAAGATTTTAGCTAAAACTTTTGACTTTATCTCTGTTGTGTAACTGACCTTACAAATTAGTTTTCTTATATTAACACGTTGTCTGCCAAGGCCAAAATTATTAATCCTGCCTACGGTGCGAAATATTTTATCTACCAGTTAGAAGATATCATTGTTACATAAAAGCGTATACATGACATACTGTGAAACTTAAGTGGATGCATGGCAGTCAACGTGTTAATTGTCGTAAACGTACTATCCGAGGGCGGGGAGTCAATTGCCCCCTATCCAAGTTTTCAAAATTTGTGCAAAATCATAATTTGTCGGGCAGTGACAAGAAAATATTTGGGCAAAACCAAAATTTTTCGGGAAGTGATAAGAAAAATATGTGTACAATCAGGAATTATAGGGCAGTAATAATGATTAAAAAATGTAATTTGTGCCAAATGCGGAAAAATTTAACAATTACCACTTGAGATTTTTATGCGGCCCACTGCTTACTGAAATATTCTTAGTTACATTTTCGTAACCGTATCGAATTCGATGTCACTGCTGTCATAGTAACGTACAGATAAATAAAGTAAATTCGTTAATTGATTGCTGCGTTGAGTAACAATCATTGAACTGATCTATGAAAAATTTTTGAGCACAGTTTATCATAAAGACGCTTGCCCCACGCATCATTTTTGATACTCACATTGTTTTGCAATTAAATTAATATTGTATATGTTATTTTCAAACATTTTTTACAATATCAAATGATAACTGTTAATGACTTACTCGTAATAAAAATAGTTACTTTAAACCTATGCAGAGTTGTTTAAAATGAGATTACCGTCGTAGCAGCAAAGTTGCTTGTGTTAAAAACAAAAATCCCGTAGATTTATTGGGAGGTTGGAAAAAGGATCACATATTTTTAGAGATTCTAGGTTCAATCTAGCAATTTAACATACGTATAATCGGACGTAGAGCTGCACTCTTAGCCACAGAAAGTGTCGCTTCTAGTCGGAGAAGTGAAGCTGACTGGATGCTTGAAAGTATTTCTAGGTTGTCAATTGGAGTGGGACGCAAGCATCCAGTGACAATCAGCTTAGCGTCATACAGGACATCGTCCATAACGCGAGTGTTAGCGTTGCGACACCAGACTGGTGCGCAGTACTCAGCTGTTAAATAGTCCAGAGATATTGCGGCTTTGCACAGTGTTTAACAACAGCACCTCATTTTGAGCCAACAAGTTGCTTCAACAGTGTGATGCACTAACACAACTTTTTGCCCAATGCCATGAGATGGTGACGGAATGTGAGCGATATGTTTACAAAATAAGTGGGGTTGAACTGATAAAACTCTAATCTTGTTGTAAACATTTAGCTAACGTTTGGCCTTTTCGTTATTGAAATAAAATGCTGTCGGTACTGTCTTAGTATGACCAAACCTCTCAAAGACCTTCCACTTTCTAGAAGAGTGCAATAATGCTAGATTGTCTTTGTAGGTAAACTTTCAGGAAATTGTGGAAGGCAAATGTAGACTTAAATATAAAGAAGTTGGTAATGCATATGAGGTTGAGCCAGTGGGAAATGCCAAGAGGTGGATCAGAGGGTAGGAAAGAGAAAACATTACCCAACCAGCTGTGATTGCTACATACAATTGCGGAATGGGTGGTGTTGATCTGGTAGACCGCGCTTTATCCGATCTGAGTCCTGTAATTCGCGGCAAAAAATGGTATTGGCCACTGATCATAAATGCGATAAACATCGCATTTGTTTATAGTTGGCGTATATATAGAATCATTTTTGGTAAAGTCCTGTCCCAAAAACAATTCCGTTGACAAGTGGCAGCATTATGATCAGAACGTCTGATTCTCAGATCATGGATGTCAGAAGTCGCCCAGCCCGTACTTTTAAAGTGGCGGATGAAATACGTCTAGATGGCGTAGGGCATTATCCTTCTCGGACTCCTGTGAGAAGTGTGCAATGTAAAAAAAATTGCCGTAATTCTTGTGCAAAATGTTGTCAAAGCTTGCATGTAAATACGTGTTTTCAACTGTTTAATGAGAAATAGGTATCTTCTCCTGCTTCTATTATTATTTTTAATTAGGAAGAGTTTTTTGAAGAGAATTAAACAGGAAACAAAATCAAAGTTTAAAATGTGCTATTCGCACAGTTTACAAATAAGCAGCTTTACATCTGTAAGCAGCTTTCCAAAACTTTTCTCCAGAAAAGGCTCAATGCACGCAAAGTGCAAACGCTTTATACATACGGTAGGTGTTGCCGAAAAACAATTTTTAAAAAATGCGCCTGTTAAAAACTAGATATGTAAATGATAAATAAATAGCAAAAATATGACGTAACTAATAGAGTCCGACAAAACGACCGCTAGCAAACACAACAAAACAAAAAAGTTTTCCATTTTGCAAACAAGATAAAGCTTACAGAATCGTCAAATAGCGTAAAAATTAGCTGCCACACAAAATTTCGGAATAATTTCTTGATTTTTAAAGGCCTTGGGATAATACGGATTAAGGTGACTTGTAGGAAACACATAAAAACATTTCTGGATAGTTGAATATTTATAGGTGCCGCCACTATGATAAAAATGTACCACTATGATAAAAAATACACTATGATAAAAATATTCACAAATGATGCAAAATGCATGTTTTTCTTTGGAAATCTAGATTTTACTTATATAATGTATATTAGTTTTTCAAAATAATCTGAAACACACTCATTGATAAAACATTTTTATAAAATGTACAACTCTATATTCAATACATAAATTTTGAGTTAATCCAAAACCTACCACGAGGAGGTAGCTGTACTTTGGGTCCCACTCTAATCCAAACCATCCTCCCTTCCATTCTTTCATTTAAATCATAAGCAATTAAGCTTTGAACTCTCGTTTTGTTTCAAAACTAGCCATTTTATAATGTGATTTGATTCTAAAACAAATAAAAACATCTCTAGAATTTTGTCCACACACCAAAGAAGAAGCTTCCTTAACTAATTAACGCATCTTTCCACAGCTTGCGTGTGGCGGTAGATGCGTAAAGTTCTTCTTTTCTTTGAAGCTAATCAAGTGATTGATTTTATCATCAGATATAATACGTGTTTATGGCGGTTCAGTTAGGTTCACCTTTTCCCAATTTATCATATCACAATACAACTCAGCTTTAAAGTTGAGACCAGGAATTTGAAATGTCCTGGTAGTTTTCACTTTAGATAGCTCTCTCGCCTTCTTGATTTGCCTCCAATCAAGTTGTTTAATGTCATTTGACTTAACTTAATGATACAAAGTAACAAGTTTTTTGGATGAGCAAAAAAGACATTACGTTAGATGACAGGATAAACAATGTTTCTGACATCAGAAATCAACATCTACGTTAGTTCTATTGTCTATAATAGATGAATAACCCCATTTTGAGGAGATGAAGTATTTTTTATTGCAAACCAAAGAGGAGCATACACCTTCATTATGTATTTAACAATAAATTTCAGGGTTTGAGAAGGTTCATTTATTGATACATATAATCTCAATATGCGATTTGCAGTAGTTAACCATCGAGAGTGGGTCATTTTTTCAGGATTTTTATTAGCCAGACCTTTACTTCATTTTCCTGCTGACACAGACTTGTGAATATCATACAGATATTGTTGGTCGGTGCTTAGATCGGTTTGACTCATATCAAGAAGATTTAAAAGAGCTGGTTTAACTTTTTTTAGATTGGTTAGATCTTACGATTTATTGAATTAAAATCTGGAAAGATTGAATATTTAGCTTAATCTTCATTGACTAACAAAGTTACGTCAAATATCTGTAGCTTACATGGGACACTTACTCATTTCTCAGGGGTTAAAACCAGATCCTTCTAAAGTGGAAGCTGTCCGAAAAATGCCCAAGTTGGTTAATGTTAATGATGTGCAAAGATTTATTGAGTTTGTGAATTATTTATCATGTTTTTTGCCTCGATTATCAGATCTTTGCAAACCAATTCGTCGTTTGACTGATAATAATGCAGAGTGGAAATGGACAAAAGTCCACGATGACGCTGAACAATCAAACGTTTAATTTCCTGTGCGCCACTTTTGCGGTACTACCGACTAGAAGACGAAGTTACCATTCAATGTGATGCTAGTTAAACGGGACTTGGTACAGTGCTACTTCAAAATGGCCAACCGGTCGCATATGCTTCACGATCGTTGACTAAAACTAAGCAAAGATTTGCTCAAATAGAAAAAGAGTGTTTAGCGATTGCCTTTTCATGTGAACGTTTTTCTCAATATCTGTTGGGCAGAAATAAAATTACTGTCCAAAACAATCATAAGCCACTGGAGACTATTTTTAAAAAACCGCTTTTTTCAGCGCCTAAACGACTTCAACGTATGCTGTTACGTTTACAAGGGTACTCATTAGATGTTAAGTACAAACAAGGTTGTAAAATGTATATCGCTGATTTTTTATCTCGCTCTGCTCTACCTTTAAACAAAGAGCAAAATAGCCGCACTAATGATAATACCAGTTTTGTGTTTGTTACCAATGATCATGATAAAGTGTGTGATTCGTTTGAAAATGTTAATTTCTCTGAAGATTTAGCAGTTACTACGAAACGGTATAATCAAATTGAAAGCTGTACTGCTATTGATGAAACGTTACAAGTTTTAAAAGCCACCATTTTAAATAGTTGGTCCGAGTTGAAACGTGATTGTCCTAAGCTTGCCATCACCAATACTTGCCATTTCGAGACGAGATCACCACTCAGGATGGTATTTTATACAAAGGTCAAACTGTTATACAAAGGTCAAACTGTTATTATAACAGTATGTAGATAACATTATAACAGTTCCTACCTCTATGAGACGTGAAATGCTTGAAGCTATTCACTAAAGTCATCTAAGTATTGCGTCATATTTGCGACGTGCTCGAGATGTGTTGTTTTGTCCTGGTATGTCGGCACAAGTTAAAAATTTTATTTCGAAATGTTCTACTGTAAGGAATATTCGCATAGGCAATGTAAAAAACCTTTGTTAAACTATCCCACTCCCTCACGTCCGTGGAGCAAGTTAGCTATTGATTTATTTGTGTATGACAGTGTAAACTATCTTGTTTTGGTTGATTATTTTTCTGATTTTTGGAAAGTTGCAATGCTAAACAATACTATGTGGACGTCGATAATCAAGTTCTGTAAACAACAATTTTCACGTCATGGTATTCCTGATATTTTAATTTCTGATAATGGTCCTCAATTGAAAAGTTCTGAGTTTACAGAATTTGCGAGAACTTGGCAATTTACTCATGTCACGACGTCCCCGTATCACAGTCAATCAAATGGAAAAGTAGAATCCGCCGTTAAAATTGTAAAAAGTATCATAAAAAAGTCTCAACGAGACAAAAGAGATCTTTGGTTGTCTATACTTGATTGGCGTAATACTCCTACTGAATGCATGAATACTAGTCCTGTACAAAGATTGTTCTCGAGACGAACAAAAACTGTTTTGCCCACTACATCTGATTTGTTCACTCCGAAAATTGAGAAAGGAGAAAATGTAATTAAATTCCTGAATAACAAACCTAAAAAAGCGAAGTCTTATTATGATAGAAATTCTCGTTCGTTGCGTGATTTACGTATTAATGAAATTGTTCGTTAAATTTTACTTCAACCGCTAAAATTTAAGATTTCAACCGCTAAATTTTAAGCATGTTTGGAAGTTGGGTAAGGTACTTTTGAATTACGCTCCCCGTTCATATGTTGTAGAAGTAGATGGAAAATTAATTACTCGTAATCGTAAATTCTTAAGGACTACGTCTGAATCTCATATTGTTTATCCTGCGTTTGATAACTTTAATTTTGATGATAGTAGCAATTGCCAAAATCGTAAAGTCAATGTGTCTGATCCGCCTACGCGTAATCAAAGTAATGAATTGACCAATGTTAAATGTACCCGTACTAGAGTAATAAAGCCTCCTTCTAGATTTCAAGATTACGTAATGAACTAATGTGCTTGTGCAAGTATTTTGAAGATGTATAGTAAAACTCTTAAAACAATTAAAAAAAAAAGGATGTTACGATAGAAATCGAACCAACAGCGTTTGTTAACTATTGCACCGTGGTGTGGTAATCTGTATTTATTTCGTTTGTAGCCGTGCCTCGGGTAATTGTGCTTTTCTGTAATGCTGGACAACAAATAAGTCATTATTCATTATGCGGTTAGTGCTCGCATTGGAAACATCTTTATTTTTATATGTCTTTTTTGTAAATTAATAAAAGCAAGAACAAAAAAGAAACACGATCAAAAGTTTCCTCTTAAAATATTCATGTGTTTTTGTATGTGTGTGTCATTCACAGCGAGAGTCTCGATTGATTTTTCTTGGAAGGGTTAGAGGATGCCTCCTTCAAGATTAGTAACACAACGATTTATGGACTATTTTAAAAGATTATTATCCGGTGTCGACGTTTAAAAAAATTGTGAATGTAGAACAAAAAAATTTCCAGACTTATTTGTTTTCATGCTCAAGTTAAAATCATGCAACTAATTGTTGGAAAATTTAAGGAAATCACGAACAATTAATATTATTTTGAGAATTTTTTAGTAGGCTATACGTTTAAATTAATTTTTTAATTTCTGTTTTGGTAGATACATGTAATAGTTTGTAATACTTAAAACAATGTTTATAAACTGCCGAGGTTGTCAGTTTTTTTGTACGTCCGTCACAATTTAATACAATTTCATATTTTAATTAAGATTTTTTTGATCCATAATACGACTAAATATAACAGCATAAATGTATTCATCAGAAATTTAAAAAATTTTTTAACAAAAACAAAGAAAATAAAAAACCATGATAAACGTTTTCGGCTTGCGTCAGCCCTCTTCAGATAAATAAAATGATTTAAAGAACTATATACTGTAATTAAGATTTAAAACAAAAATTTGCTTAATTTAATTTTTAGCACATTTTTGTTAGATTTAATGTGTAGATTTTTTACGTTAAGTGTATGCCAAAAAGATATAAAAGGTTGTTGCAAAAAAAGGGAAAGTGTATTAAAGACTTTTTTTGGCCTTCCTTTGAATAGGCACTTTTGTGCAGCAAATTTGACTGGTTGTTTTTAATTGCTTACTGCCTCGCAATCTTCAAAAAATGGATTAAAATGCTCTGTCCGCTGCGTTAAATATTCTTTTAAAACTTATCACATATTTGTTTTGCTTAATTTCAATGTTTGTGCTTTAAAGTTGCGCAATCGTTTATTATAGAAATGTCAAAAGGTGAGCCACTTTTACTAAATTTAAACGTAACTACAGCAAAGCCAAAATATAAGTGTAAGCTCAAAAGCACAGCGTTTTTTATTAAAGATCTAGGCAACAAACGCTTTTAGAATTTAATATCAGTGAGAAGCAGCTAAATAAAATTGATTTATATATATATTTTTTTTTAAATATAAGCATTTTTTTGGCAGTTTTTTTGGTAAGTAATTTACTTACTGTTTTGATTCATTTGGCCTCCCTGAACTACAGTAAACAATATTTAAACAAATTTTTTACATTATAACGAAGCCAATTTTTTGGTTTTCAAGTTAAAAAAAACAATTTTCTGTTTAACGGTAGAATATGTCCATACTCCTAGCGTCATTTTAAAGTCATGCGATTGTAACTCGCAGTTCATCAAAACGCCTGTTTATTAAAACGACAGAATATATCAAAACTTCTTAATGACGGCATTATGGCCTCACGGTGACCAGTACATTTACTATAACGTTAAGGTTAGGATTTGGGTAAATGTTAGAGGTAAGGTTAACATTATGGTTGTTCATAACTGTATGCTTTTAGCGGAAACTTCACTAATTAGCTTCATTTTACCACGGTAAGTTTTAGATGGAATTTTTTGCAATAAAACTTATTTAAAATCTATGACAGCCTTTTGCATGTCTTCTGATTTTAGTGAAATAAATCTAATTCAAAATTACCAAGAAATGGTTTAATTATAGAAACGTTGTCCAGTTAAATGATGTGTTATTCGATAAACTGAAAACGAATTGCAAAATTCTACCATTTTATTTTATGGCTATTTGTTTCAATTTAACAAATCCGTTTTTCGTATTAATTGTAATTTTCTTTTATTTATTTTTTATTTGAAGCAGTTTATGCAAATATACAAATCCGAAAATAAAAAACCATCTTTTGACATTAAATAATTTTGCATTGTTGATTCAAACGTTTAACAACATGGCATTATTTAAGGCAATTTTGCGGTTTTGCGGTTTTTGTACGTGAGATTTGGGTGGAGAGAAAGAGCGTGAGTCAGGCGAAAACTTTTTTTGAGATCATTATGATTTTGGGACGAAAATTGAGATATCATTGACAAATTATCAGTTAAGACCTTTTTATTATTAACCAATATAATGGGTGTGCCGCGAAAGTTTCAATAGCTTAATAGTGTGCCGCCATATGAAAAAGATTGGGAACCACTGATTTAAGGTGTTTCATATAACAGTAAAAACGAAATAAAAAATATCGGTGAGAAATAAAAAGGAGATCATTCTGAGAAATAAAAAGGAGATCATTTAATTTCGCGATTGCAGGCTACAGACTCCACACACGTGCGATGTTGCTCTGTTTTCTCAAAAGTTTGTGGAAAAAACATTTTTTTGTTGTAGCCGCAATGCACTATTTATAGAATTTATCTCCATTTCTTTCAAATTGTAATTTAAAAGTGAAAGATTACACAAAAACGCGATGTGTTACATGACTTTTTTTGTGCTTTAAGTAAAACAAACAAATTTATGGGTATTTTGAGGTGTCAAAAAGTAATTTTGTATGAAATGGTTTAATTTATAAATTAAAAATTCTGGTTGTTTTTATTTTAATCTCGGCAAAGATTATATTTAGCTTCGCACGTGGTATGGAGCATTCTGTAAGCCCTAAGCGAAGCAAAAAAATTAATACAGGAAACAAAAAATACTCCACTTCACGCTCGTAGTAAAAACGAACAGTAGGGCTTTAATTTTTAATTTAAATTGTACTAAAAGTAAAATAAACAGAACAAAAATATAAAAGTAGAGAATTTTCAACGTTTCACGTTTTTGAAGAATTAAATTAAAATAGTTATTTTTAAAGCAAAAGTAGAAAATCACTGGTTGCTTTTAAAAAATGACACTATTTCGAAAACATCTGTATTCTCTTCTGCAGCGTTTACAGATACCTAAAAATAAATAAACAACTTAAAAACTGTGTTTAAATGCTTTAGTTTTTAAAAAAATTAAAGAAAGCAGAACAAATATTGAAAACATTAAAAAAACGCTAATGTTGCAAGTGATTTCTATTTAATTTACTAAAATAATTTTAAAAAATTATTCCTCGTATGGATAGTAAAAAATCAAGTACAAAAAATTACATAAAATAAAACAAAATCTATATTTATTGAAATATAAAGAAGTTATTCGTTCCACTAAACTTTATCAAAATAATAGTGGCAAACGTTTAATAATTTCTTACCTGCATTAAATCCAAATATGCGACATTTGAAGAAATATTTTCTGCTCAAGACACTTTTTAAACAATATTTGCGACATATCTAAATTATAAAAACA
The DNA here is from genome assembly GCA_963680785.1 of Diplosoma virens. Classification (NCBI taxonomy): domain Eukaryota; kingdom Metazoa; phylum Chordata; class Ascidiacea; order Aplousobranchia; family Didemnidae; genus Diplosoma; species Diplosoma virens. The sequence continues at coordinate 59,833,395 of OY796881.1, read as the reverse complement.
TTTGAATAAAATTGGCAAAACTAATTTTCCAAAACAATGCAATGCATTTTAACATTTATAAATAATTCAGTAAATTTAAAAGTGCTACAATAATTCCTAATAAATTACCCGTAAAGTAAATTGCGTGGTCCTCATTTTTTTTAGTTTATTTCGAATCAAAAAAGCTTTCAAAGTTCTATTTCGGAGGATTTCATTGGATCGTTTTTTGATTAGACTTTTGTTATCTAAAAAAAATTATTGATTTTCACTTTTTAGAATAACATTTTTATTTCACTAGTCTATTAATACAAATCTGTAATCTATGTTATCATTTCGATTTGCAAAATCAATAAAGAAAAAAGGACAATTATTATAATAGTACAAAATATGGAGAGAATTAAACCTTAGACTGCAAAACTATCGAATTAAAAAGACATTATTTGAATCAATTTAAATCACCTGTTAGGACTCCACAAATAACAGCCGTAATGATAACAAAAAAAGCAAAAAGCTTCATATTTTGTTCAAAAGTTTTATTTTAACCAAAGTTTTTTAGATAAAATCATCTAAAATCAATATTATAAAACTTTCAGTTTTGCAGAACAAACAAGGAAACTTCACTGTTTAGTTCAGCCAATGAAATAAGCTGTTTTTCCATATGGTTTCATGCTTTGAAGAGCGCTGTTAAAACACTTTTATTTTTAACAGTATGGTTCATCATCCTTATAAATAACCTGTTACGCAATCTTAAAACGTCGCAAAAATTTAACCAATTCAATAAATTTAAGTAAATCCAATTTTTAACCAAAAGGTGATAGAAAACTATGCCAAAAAATTATAAAATAATTGTTTCGAGTGGCATTTGATAAAAGCAATGCAACCAATGGAGCGCTTAAGCATTGATTTTAAAAGCCCGTTACCTTCTTCTTCTAAAAATAAGTATTTATAAACCGTCGTAGACGAATATTCACGTTCCCTTTTTGCGTTTGCTTGCTCTAATATTGAATCACAAACCGTAATTAATTGTTTGCAGCAAATTTTTTATTTGTTTGACGCTCCTGCGTATGTGCATTCCGACCGAGGAAAATCTTTTGCTTTTAATGAAATGGTATCGTTTTTGCATAGTTTACGCATTCCACCAGCAAAACCAACCCTAGGTCAAACGGTCATGCGAAACATATAATGATATTATTTGGAAAAGTCTACAGCTGTATTTAAAATCTCGCGGCCTTCCTATTTTGCAGTGGAAGAAGGTGTTGCCGCAAATATTACATTCTCTGCGGTCCCTGCTCTGCATAACAATAATTTCAACTTCGCATGAGCGTTTTTTCTGTTTTTAAAGACGTTTAGCTTTGGGAATTTCGGCTCCTTCTTGGCTTAATTCCTTATCAACGGCACTAGTGCGAAGACACAATAGATCAAGCAAATACAATCTCATTGTAGAGGAAGCCAATCTCATTCATGCCAATCCACAATAGGCTTTTGTTTGATTAAAAAATTAACGTTTTCTTTGAGAGACCTTGCACCGCTGCCATATCGTAAAGAATCAATTTCGACAAATTCGAGCAACGATACTGTGACCAATACAGAAACAAACGACGAGATTTTAGCAGTAGAAAATAATAAAGAGACTGACATTGAAACGATCATAGAAAAAAGTTTTGATGCTGAAATGGATACAGAAAGTAACAGTTCTAATTCTAAAGATGTCCAAGATGAAGCTAATCTTTTACAGCGTTCCTCTCGAATAAGAGAAGAACCTAATTAACTGATGTAGTACCATAATTTATTAGTACCATAATCACTGATCTTTAGTGGGGGAAAATGATAGGGTTAGTACTCGAACTTTTATTACCAATTCAACTAATTATGATAAACGATTGATTGCTGCATACTGCAGCGGTTTTTCGTTTTCTTTCTTTATGCAAATGCAGTTATATTGTGGTGGTTTATGTTTGTTTGGTTAACGATATCTAAAAGTTTTATTTTATTAATTCTATTGTGTTTAGGTGTGTCTCGCTTTTAGTTTAATAAACTTTAATTTAGTCAATGTTGCGTGTGATATGTTGCGTTTAATGTTGCGTTGATAATTTCGTAACAGGTTGGTTTGGTTTTGAAGATAATTCTGGCAATCAAGGGAATTGAGGAAGATTTTGAAGATGACCAACCATCGCCTCTAGAGATGTAATTTAAATTATTAAATTACTGCAAAGATATTAAATTTCCTGACAATAGTAACGGGGAAAGTGACAGTAACGTCTCCTTCAGTAAATTCCTTGTTGCAAACGTCGCACGCAGCACTTGCTATATGGCTGTGGAGCTCAGAGCCAACGTTGCGATTGCGGATAAAGTCACTACGCACTTTATACGCTAGAACGCATGAAACAATTTCTAATCAAAAGGTTCTTCCAAGCATAAAACCATAAGGGAAAACAACTTATTTCATTGGCTGAATTAACAATAAAGTTTCCTTGTTTGTTCCAAATATTTTTTGTTTAATAAAATCGACTTTTTTGATCGAAAAAAGCGATTAATGACTCAAACATTTTATTGTTATCACTAAAATGGGTTAAAATTGTTTGGGATATTGTTATGATAGATGAAGTCTAGTCAGTAAAGTAAAAAAATATAGTCTTGAAATGAAATAAAAATTATTTGTCATTTTGCTGAACCATATTTTTTGGATGCATGATTTGTATTTCGGTGATGGCCTTAATCGGTTAAGTGCAGAATTAATTATCTCTATCCTTATTTATTTTTGCGCCTCGCACTTTTTAGCGTTCCGATTCGAGAAAAGTTCTTGACGACAAAATTGATTTTATTCAACTAAACATCTAATTCGGTTAGGATAAATTAATAATATAATGTTGTAAGCATTTCTAAATGTATACAATACTGCTCAGTCGGTTAGACGCAAGAACAAAGCTATTAAGAAAATGCAAAATATCAAAAGCAAACTTGCAAGAACATTAGTTGATTTTGAAAAAATACGAAAAAGCAAGCAATTACCCCAAACGGCTTTCGTAGATCCCAAAATATTGCTGTTTGCTTGACATTTAGAAAAATTTTTTGTTATTTATTCAGAGATATGACTAAAATTTAGAGCTGCTTGCTAAGACTGCTAGCAGCGGAAAATGTCGCTAAATGTTTTTCTCAATCACGTTCGCGTTTGCTATCAATCACAACGCTTTTGATGATTCAACCACGCTGCCAACTTTAAATTTGAACAGCAATTGGCAAGATGCAACCATATGTGTTAAGCTTTTTAAAAAATTCAATTAGTTTACCTGAAATGAACTTTTAATTTGACTTAAAACTCGAATCTGAAAATAAATTTGCACATTACAGTACAAACTGCAGCAATCAGATGTCAAATGTAGCGAACCGAAGTTAAACGAAGAACAAAAAGAGAACTAAACTTTAGGAGAATTACGCTTTAAGCGCGTGAGTGCGGCGTTCTGATTATTACAAGCACAATGCAAGCTAATTTATACAACATTGTCTTCCTCTAAAAAGAAAAACACGAGCTACTGTACGTATATAAACACAATTAAAACGCAATTAGATATATGGAAACAACACCAAGTCTATTCACTGGTTTACCAACCAGAGTCGATTGACGCAAATTGTGATTGCTTTCGGTAGAATTATTTTGAGAGATGCTTATAGAATCATCTAATGCAGGGGTGTGCAATCTTTTTTAATGGCGGGCGAAATACCAATCAGCTCAATATTCTGCGGGCCGCACCTTCAAGTAGGATAATATTTTACCGACTATTGATATCGCCAGTGATAAAAATAAAACTGTAATAATATCAAAAACAGTAATACCAGTACTATTTGAAAATAAAATTGTTTAGTTTAAAAACGATAAGATGTAACTGTATAATCAGAGCATAGCAATGCGATTTAATCTTTGTAGAAACAATTCAGTGAGAAATATGCAGCTGGCTTTTTTTCTGAACCACTCTATTCAAATTTACTTTAATTGAGGTGCTGGCAACTCTAAGTCCATTTTCCAAGTGCTTGTCTGTTATTACTGATCGATTTCATGAAACCCCTTTTAGAAAAAAATTGTTCACACAAATAAGTTGAACCAAAAAGTGCCATTTTAGAAGCAGTAAATTTCTTAAATTTTGGAACTTATCTTGGTCAAGATATTTCCGGTAAAAATCACCAAGATTAATTTCCATATACTTGGCCTTCTGGTCATTCCTCTCCTGAAGATCAATCAGTTCCATTTGGATATCATTGGGGCTTTCCCAATGTCTGTGTGAAATGGTGAAGAATATATTTCAAATAAATGTTCATGGGATTTGAAATCTTTGAAGCGAGCCGAAAATTTATTAAACAAATTTTTAAGTTGATCTGTAAATTCGGTCTTCTTTTCTCGGCGCATTCCAATTTTTTATAAATTTGGAAAGTGAGAGAGATTCGCATTCTGTATGTGTGCATGCCAAAGTCTCAAATTGTTTATAAAGAGTTTTATGTGCCCGTACATTTCACTCGCATACTGGCCTTTTCGTTGCAGGCTTGTATTGAGTTCATTCATGAGATTTGTAATATCAACCAAGAAAGCTAGATCACACAACCAACTTTTGTCTGCCATTTAAGCCATTGTTCGCCCTTTATTTTTTAAAAATAGTGCGACTTCTTTTCGCAGTTCGTAAAATCGTCGCAACATACTACCCTTGCTTAGCCAACACACCTCGGGAAAATTAGCTAGATTTTGTTGTTCAGTGTCGAGATCATCCAGAAACCTCTGGAACTGCCGGTGGTTAAGTTTTCGAGCTCAAATAAGATTAATGATTGGGGCCCATGACATGTTTGAATTTCAAGAATTTTGCGCATAGATTTTGTTGATGAATGACACAGTGAAAAATTTCTTTATTGTCACTGATACTTTTCTCTTTTAAAGCAGATTTCAAGAGAACTACAAATCTAATGCCAGTTCCAAACATGGCTTGAGCACCATTAGCTGCGATTCCGCATAAAGTGGATAGGTCCAAATCAAACTTATCAAAAGCATTGAGAACTTCCGAAAAGATATTAGCACCAGTTGTAGTATCCTTTATACACTGTAGTGACAGAAGTTCTTCGGTTTCGTTCAACTCCTTGTCCACTGCTTTTATAAATATAGCCAACTGTTCTGAAACTATATGACCCATTTTAAGTATAGAGCGGTATATAAATACATCATTATTACAGTATAAACTGTGCCACGTCCTTCACATCGGTGCTTTCATCAATTACAAAGTTCCAAGATATAAAGTTTTTCACTTTGTCTTTAAGAGTTTCACACATATCACCACCAAGTTTATCGATGCGCCTTGCTATCGTCCAACGCGATAAACTTATTTTCTCGAACTCCTGTGCCATTTTACGACACAGTTCTTCTGCGAAATCAGTAAGGCACTTTTTCACAAAATCACCTTCAGAATACGGCTTCATAGTTTGAGCTATTCTCTGTGCAATTAAGAAACTGCATCGAACTGTTTTTTCATTATCAGTACGCATTTTTTTGAAACATGAAACGCTGGCTCTTCAATTGTTCCTTCAATTGTTTAACTTTCAGCTCTTTCACGTTCTTTTAGCTTTCCATAAACAACGTCAGCATGTTTTGAGTTTTAATATCGTTTAATGTTGTACTCTTTATTACCATTTACAGTTTGATTGCAAATCAAACACAAGGGTCTACTGTCTGCATTTTCGATGAAAAAATATTCAGAAGTCCATTTTTCATTTTTTGTGTTTTTTTGTATCTCTTTGTATCTCTTCCTCTACATTCCTCTTTCTTGTCTCTTTTGAATTTTCGAAAGTTGCCATTGCTAAGTGATGAATTAATTGAAACCAAGGTTTAAATTTGCTAAACTCTTGTATATAGGTTGATTAAAATTAGACAAAATCAACAGATATACCAAAACCCAAATTCACGAAGTTAAAAAATTAGCTACCACTTGATTCTCTAGCAAAACTATAAACCACAAATTACATGTACGTACGCGCTAATTCCTCAAGCCACGAACGAATGAAAGAAAGTTTGCTGGAAATGCAAGCCTCTGTTTCTGCAGATCCAATAGCTACACTTGTATACATAGCTGGATATTTAACTGCTAAAAACAAAAATAAAGATTTTGATGACAGCCACTTCTACTACGAAAAGTATGGTAGTTTTACGGCAGATTTAAATTGGGGTGGCTTACATATACCTGGAGATTCCGTATGTCAATGGGCAGAGCCGGATTAACCATTAGGCAAACTAGGCATGTGCCGTGAGGTCACAAAAAAATGCAGGCCATTTCTGTCAGAAAAACAATTAAATTTGAGCTACGGAAAACATAAAATATTTTTTTGATGAACTTATCACAAATTAAAATGGCTCTTTTTTGTTTTTTACCCCTTCGTACACACTGTGTACAATTGTACACATGCAACCTAGTTGGATTTTATCTAATTCAGCAAAGCAATTATTGGCTTAGTAGAGCATGTACCTCGTAAATATTTTTTCATGTTGTTAAGGTTACCAGCACTCTTACTAAATTAAAAATTTGTTAATTTGTTCTTTAAAAGTTTGATTTTCAAGGATCTGTTTGGGGTTACATTTTGTACTAAAATAGGGGTGCATTTTATATCTCTAATACACCCTATAAAAAGTTGAAAAATTCAGATAGCTTGTTGAAAATATGTCCAAAAGGAGCAATATTTTCATTTGGGAGCTCCCTGTTGGATGAAAAAGTGTTTTACAAGTGGCAATAATTTTTTAAGTTTCGGCGTCATCATTTGTACACATGGTGCATCAACCACTGAAAATGTTGTTAAAAAAGCAAAAAATTGCATCAAATACATGGGTTCGTACAAATTTGTGTACAATTGTACACATCAATTAATTTGCATATGAATGACGTCACATCCAAAAAAGTAATTGTTTCATGCATCGGTAACCATACCCTTTTCATAAAAACAAAAAAATAGTTTTTTTTTCAATTCCTTCAAGGGGCGTGTACGAAGGGGATAAAGTAGTGAAACTGTGTTAAACTGTGTTGATGCACTTTTATTTTTTTAGGGTTTTGTTCCAAAAATAAATCATATTATATTGAAAAATTTTGTAATACTGTGATATATTAAAAAAGTGTATAATTTATGTTTCATTTGTTTGTTTCAAGTTCACTGTTTGCCATGTCAAAATGAAAAAGTGGCTGTAAAGAGCTCAACAATCAAAGAAGAAAAAAGAAAAAGAAGGCTTCCTTTTGACTAAAACACACAAATTAACTTCATTTTTTCAAGTTGTTGAGAAAGAAGCCGGACACAGCAGTGATGACTTGCATAGCAATTCTCCTCCAATTTCTTCTCAGTCAAACACTGTCCAAGACAAATTTTTAGCCGTGATGATGATGATGATGATGATGATGATGTGATATTCATATAATATATATCTTTACTCACTTCAGATATTCGGAGTTCACATCCGATTCAAGGTATACCAAATGATGTTGGTTTGTTTAGCAATATAACTGAGAAATTGCGTGAAGTATGCATTAGTATGAGTATAGATCATTTTCGAAATAAAGCAAATGAATATTCAGAAACAAAACGAGAATACTCTGAAGTGAACCGCTTCTTTAATCCTAGTGCATTTACATGTGTTTTACCAAATGGATAGATAGTCATTTGTGACTGGCTTGTCTATTCTCCATCTAAGACCAATGTATTTTGTTCTCCATGCATATTGTTTTCATCAGATAGAAGTATAAAATTATGTACATCAGGCGATAATGACTGGAAAAATATAAATCAAACTTTGAAAGTTTATAAAACAAGCGCCTAACAAATTGACTCAATGATGACTTTAGCTGATCTCTCCTCTGTTGCTGGTCGCATTGATGAAAAGTTACATAAAACTATGTGCGAGCAGAGAAATTACTGGAAAAACGTACTTTTCCGTTGTGTTGCAACAATTGCCTTTCTTTGTGAAAGAGGCTTACCACTTCGCAGAAGCAAAGAGATTATTGGTTCTGGAAACAATGGTAATTATTTGAAAATATTAGAATTGATTAGTCAGTTTGATTCTTTTCTTTCTCAACATATTCGTCAATTTGCAAATCGCGGACGCGGTCATTCATCTAATCTTTTGAAAACAATATGTGATGAAGTTGTTAGGATAATGGGACAGAAAGTGCTTGGTGTCATTTAAAAAGAAATTGTGAAGTCAAGATATTTCTTTATTTTAGTGGATTCTACACCAGATACATAACTCGTAGATGACCAACTTACAATTATTATTCGTCATGTCAATATGAAAAATTATGAGCCAGTAGAACGTTTTCTCACGTTCATCAACATTTCCAGTCATACTGGCCAGAATCTTGCTGATACTTTACTTCAGTACTTGTCAAAGCAAAAGATTGATTTTAATTACTGCCTTGGACTGACATATGACAATGCCAGCAATATGTGTGACCATTATATTGGCATCAGTGAATTCTGAAAAACAAGAACAGCTTAGTGGATTATATTCCGTGTGCATGTCACTCATTAAATTTAGCAGTTCAATCTGCAGTGGATTGCTGCGTTGAAGCTGTTTCATACTTTGGGTTTCTGCACCAGTTTTACAACTTTTTTAAGTTCTACATGTACACATCGATGGGATATTCTGCTTCTTATGTAAAACAAAAGCCTGGTTGTCTTATTTCTAAATACCCTTCCTAACCCGATGGTCTACCAGAGCGGATGCCACTAAGGCTGTATTTAGAGGATATAAGCGGTTTGAGAGTGTTCTTTAGCAAATTGCAAATGATGATAATCGGACTGGAGATACTCAAAATCAGACAAACGCTTTGGCTAACCAAATGGATATTAAAGAAGCAGTTTTTATATGTGAACTTTGGAATGACATATTGCAGCGCTTCAATCAATGCAGCATAATGCTGCAGAGCTCTACGTAGAATTAACTTACCATCGCTGTTAGTCTTATGAAAAGTTTGGATCAATTTGTAACTGAATGTAGAGAAAAGTCTGACTCATATGACATAAAAGCTTTTGACCGCAGTGGAAACAAATCTTATAAGTTTGAAAGTGAATCACGCTGAGCACCAAAACGAAGGAAGCATTTTAGTGAAGGAAGTGCTGTTGATGCTTTGCAAAGAATGTCAGGAGTTAACAAGTTCAAAGTGAGCATTTTTTATGTTATAATTGACCAACTCAACAATGCTTTTAAGCAACGCATTAAATCATATTAATTTGTGCAACAGCGTTTTGGCGTTCTAACCGAATTTGATTCCATGTCCGATGAAGATATTAAATTTGCAAGTTTTACAAGTTGATAATGGAATGAGTTATAATTCCAAAACGTCTTTAATAAACTATGTTTCAAAATACATTGGCTATACTTTTTATTCTGCAATTGAAAGACAGGGTGTCCCAAAAAAAATGACACCATTTGAGATGCAAATATCTCCAAAAATTATAACTCGAAATCAATGAAACTTGACAGGCATATGAGTTGATATAAATTATTTTAAAAGATATTGTCATTTCCGCGTTGTCGGCAGTACAACACAAGTGCTTATTGATTTTCAGAAATTCACAGATTTTCAATGTGTGCTCCTCCTGCAACACGGCAAACGTCTAGGCGATAACCGAGTTCATCCCAAACTCGCTGCAGCATGTCTTCTGTAACAGTCTCTAACGCTGAAGAAATTCTCTGTTCGCCAAACACTTGATTTTGGAATTTGAGTTTCAAAACTCGTTCCTCTTATGGATTTCCTTGGACTGTTTACAAGTTTTCTGCGAATTTGCTCTACGTTTCCTTCTCATATTGGCGTTCTTCCAGATCCTTTTACTCTGCACAAGCAACCTTCTTCTTTGACCTTTTTGTGCCATGTCCAAATTTGCTTTTTGTCTGGAACTTTTTCAGATCTTGTTTTTTTTAAATCGTTGTGCAAATGCCTGCTGCACTGTCTTGAACGACTGTGTTTAGCATATTCTAGAACACAAAATGCTTTTTGTACACTACTGTATGGTATTTCTAGGCTTAAAGTAAAAAATACCTGAAAACCAAAACATGAAAACATATAATATCTGTGTGCATGTAGCTAGAATTTGACACTGTTTGAGTAAGAATGGACATAATTATTACATTTTAAAATGGTGTCATTTTTTTGGGACACCCTATCCGAAAGATCTCTCTTTTAAATTCTACTCAGAATTCTATCACTTTATTTGCTGGTACAAAGAACAGTCAAAAAAATACGGTAGAAAAGAGTCAACAGGCATTGCTCAAGATATTTTCAAATTGTTGTACATAAATGAGTCTACACAGCATTCCCAAATACCAAAGTAATTTTTAGAATATATTTATTACTTATATCTACTAATTGCTCTGAAGAGTGTTTATTTTCACAGCTTGCTCGAATTAAGGATGTGAAGCGATCTACCCTGAGTCAATACCGGCTTGGTGTACTGGTACTTTTGTTTATTGAAAGAGAGCTGGTACATGAAACTGATTTTAGTTCAGTTATCGAGGAATTCGCTACGATAAAATCAAGAAAAGTTAAAATTTAATTTATTAGGCATTAATTATTATGTAAGTACATTGAATAACATTTCTAGCTTGTATTTCCAAATATTAAATTTTGCTAAGAAATAAATGTTTACTAATAAAGCTTTTTTGTTTTTTATTTACTCTTATCGTTAGTTCAGGCCATATTTGAAATATGCCTTGAGCCCACAAGCCTTAATCCGGCACTGTCAATGGGTTATATATAGTTATGTTATGTTCCATGACGTAGTTGATCATTCCTGTAGAAATTCTTTGTGCAAAATTTTGAAAACAATTTCGAATCTTTATGATTTGAACATCAAAAAGATTTATCTTCTAAGATTAGCAAACATTTTGTTCAGCAACTATTGCCATCTTTCCTCTCCAAAAATTTTTCAAGAACCACGACAAAAAGTGCTAAAACATTACAACAAATTAATTGAATAAGCTTAAATCATATTTCGAGTTAAGAGGTCCTGCTTCATCAAAAAACCTAACGACACAAGGCTTCGGGGTTGTGTTGGAAGATAGCACACGCAGGTATTCTTTAATATTTTATTAAGCTTTATCAAATAGTTTTGTCAGCCAACGCCTGTAGATATTTTTTGCTATTTTTATCAATATTTTTAGTTAAAACGGAATTTTAACAAAATTTCAAAATTTTTACTTCAAAGATTCCCTCAAATACCATAGCAACGTTATTAGGACCACATATCAACTCCTCAAATTCATGTTTTAATTATTGAACACGTTTTTTAGTTAGTCTGTACTGTAAAAACTGTTTAATAATAACACGCTTTTTATAAATCTTCGCCTCCAGTTTTAACTCGGGCTTGCACGCTGATATGGCCTACAGTAGAATACGCCATATTTTCTGTTCAATATTTTTAACTTTAAGATTGATTAGATATCAATCAGTGATTCGCATTTTGACCGATGTTTCAGCTAAACTGATTTCACCCATGTAATTTTGAATAGTAAAAATATTTTTCTCAAAAAATTTTTTATCAACATAGCGGTAGTACGAAAAAGTATCGATCAGGAAAGTTGTCGTTATTCCATTTACTTCTATATAGCTCAGCGACTTAGAGATGGTATTAGTTTTAGAGGTTGTTAATATTCCAAATAAACTTGCAGTGCACGTTGCTAACACCTTAGAGTTATTGTTCATTCGCTTTTGACATACTTTTTAAAAATGACCAATTTTTCCACAAAATTTACATGTTTTATTTTTTGCGGGACAGTGGATACGAAAGTGTAACCCAGCCATCGGTGGCACATTTCTGTGTCTCTTGATGCCGGTCCCAAGCCCGGATAAATGGAAAGGGTTGCGGCAGGAAGGGCATCCGGCGTAAAACTTTTTGCCAGATTTATACAAATGCGTAATCATTGTAAATCCATACCGGATCGGTCGCGGCCCGAGTTACCAACGACCGCCTCAGGTGTCGCACAGCAGGGCACCTGCGGAAATTATGCTACTGCTAAACAAAGTGAAAATAAGAGCAGAAAGAGAGGAGGAAAGCGAGTAAAGAATCAGCGAGAAGCATGAAAAGGAAGATGCTCACTCATAAGGGTGGGTACTTTAAATATTGGAACGATGACTGGAAGGGGAAGAGAGCTGGCAGATATGATGGAGCGAAGGAATGCAGACATATTGTGCCAACAAGAGACGAAGTGGAAAGGTAGTAAAGCAAGGAACATTGGAGGTGGATATAAAATATTTTACAACGGAGCTGATGGAAAAAAAATGGGATAGGGATAGTGCTGAGGGAGGAGCTGGCTGAAAGTGTTCTGGAGGTGAAGAGGGTGTCGGACAGACTGATGGCCATGAAGCTGGGGGTAAATGGGTCCATCCTAAATATAGTAAGTGCATATGCTTCACAGGTTAACTACAGCATGGAGGAGAAAAATGATTTTTGGGAAGACCTGGATGGATTGATAGAAAGTATATCGAAAGAAGAGAGGATAGTTCTTGATGCAGACCTTAATGGACATGTGGATGAAGGAAACATCGGGGATGAGGAAATAATGGGGAGGTACGGTGCTGGAACAAGAAATAAGGAAGGATCAATGGTTGTGGATTTTGGGAAAAGGATGGATTTGGCGATTGTCAATACTTATTTCAAGAAGAAAGATGAACACAGGGTGACGTATAAGAGTGGAGGAAAAAGTACTCAAGTAGATTATGTGATGTGCAGAAGGAGGAACCTGAAGGAAATGTGCGATTGTAAGGTAATATTGAATGAGTGTGTCGCAAAGCAGCATCGTATGGTGGTATGCAAAATGGCTCTTATGGTGAAAAAGAAAAAAGCAGAGAAAGTAAAGCCAAAGATACGATGGTGGAAACTAAAAGAGACAAGCTGTCAAGAAGCGTTTAGACAAGAGGTGACCAGGATTTTGGGAGGCAAGGATGGTTACCTGATGAGTGGGACAAAATGGCAGAAATTCTAAGAAAAACAGCTGAAACTGTACTGGGAGTGACATTTGGGAAACGAAAAGGAGACAAGGAGACATGGTGGTGGAATGAGGAAGTTTAAAAGAGCATAAAAGAAAAGAAAGAGGCAAAGAAAGCATGGGACAAAACAAGAAATGAAAATACTAAAAAGGTATACAAAACAAAGAAGAATAAGGCAAAGAAGGCAGTTGCAATGGCAAAGGGACGTGTGTATGATGATTTGTATGCTAGATTGGAAACAAAAGAAGGTGAAAAAGAGTTGTACAGATTGGCTAGGCAGAGAGACAGAGCAGGAAAAGATGTACAGCACGTGAGGGTTATAAAGGATGAAAACGGTAATGTTATGGTAAATTCAGAAGCAGTGTTAAAGAGATGGAAGGAGTACTTTGAAAAACTGATGAACGAGGAAAATAACAGAGAACCTAGGACAGAGGAACCAGAAGTGGTTAATGAAGAGGTAAATTGTATCAGTAGAGAAGTAAAAAACGCACTAAGAAGGATGAAAAAAGGTAAAGCGGTTGGGCCAGATGAGTTGCCAGTAGAAGTTTGGAAGTGCATGGGAGAGATGGGGATAAAGTTTTCGACCAGACTGTTCAACAGACTATTAATGGGTGAACGAATGCCAGAAGAATGGAGAAGGAGTGTGCTTATCCCAATCTATAAAAACAAAGGGGACGCACAGTGCTGTGGAAACTACAGAGGAATAAAGCTAATGAGCCACACAATGAAAGTATGGGAAAGAATTATTGAAGCCAGGTTAAGGGATAGAGTGGAGATCAGCAAACAGCAATATGGATTTATGCCAGAAAAGGAACCACCGATGCCATGTTTTCTTTAAGAATGTTGATGGAAAAATACAGGGAAGGTCAAAAAGAGCTACATTGTGTATTCGTGGACCTAGAGAAAGCTTACGACAGGGTTTTACGGGAAGAGCTGTGGTACTGCATGAGAAAATCCGGAATAGTTGAAAAATATGTGTGACTAGTACAGGATATGTATGAGAGAAGCAAAACAGTGGTGAGGTGTGCAGTAGGAACTACAGAAAGTTTCAAGGTCAAGGTTGGACTGCACCAGGGATCAGCGTTAAGTCCATTCCTGTTTGCAGTGATAATGGATAGGCTAACGGATGAAGTAAGGAGAGAACCACCATGGACGATGCTGTTTGCTGATGATATTGTGATTTGTGAAGAGACCAGGAAAGAAGTGGAGCGGAGATTAGAATCCTGGAAGTATGCATTGGAAAGAAGAGGGGTGAAAGTAGTAGATCAAAGACCGAATATCTGTGCATAAATGGAGGAAATGACAACGAAACAGTGAAGATGGAGGATACAAAAGTGCCAAGAGTAAAGGAATTTAAGTATTTGGGATCAACGGTGCAAGAAAGTGGTGGTTGTGAGAGGGAGGTAAAGAAGAGAATACAGGCAGGATGAAATAGATGGAGAAGAGTATCAGGAGTAATCTGCGACAAGAGGTTACCAGCTAGAGTAAAAGGAAAAGTGTACAGTTCAGTGGTAAGACCAGCAATGGTGTATGGACTTGAGACAGTAGCAGTCACAAAGAAACAAGTGGAAGAGATGGAAGTCGCAGAGATAAAAATGCTGAGGTTTACTATGGGAGTGACGAGAAAAGACAAGATAAGAAAGGAGCACATCAGGAGTACTGTTAAGGTAGAACGGTTAGGAATGAAGATGAGGGAGGGCAGGCTGAGGTGGTATGGACATGTCAGCAGGAGAGACCAAGAGTATGTAGGAAGAAAGATGATGGAAATGGAGTTACCAGGAAAGAGGAGAAAAGGGAAACCAAAGAGAAGATTTTTAGATGTGGTAAAAGAAGATATGAATGAAGTTGGTGTGAAGGAGATGGACATTGAAGACAGAAAGATATGGAGAATGATGATACGCTGTGGCCACCCCTGACTAATGGGAAAGGCCGAAAGGAGAAGAAAAAGAAGTGCATACGAAAATGTCGCTGTCGCTGTCACAAACTGATCAATTGTTTTACCAAGCTGTTGCTTGCATGACCTCAATTCGCCGCGTGCTGCAACAATATTTCTTGGCTTGACATAGATTCCTTCCAAAACTGCAACGGCTCTGTCAAAATCATTTTCTTTAGCAATATTACTGTATATTTTCGGTAACACTAAATTAGTCAAAACTTCTAACCAGTTAAACTGAAGCTCGGATGAAGTTAATGCTGCGATATAGTGTCGGAAAGTTTTTAGCCAATGATTAAATTATTTTGTAACATTAGAGGATACTGGATCGACATCTAATCTTTCTGGCTGCAAAACCTTATCCATTGCAGTATTGTTTAAGTTTAATTAAATTCTTATAAAATTCGATTAGTTTGCTTTAAATGCATTTTAAATTGAATTTAAAACTCGAACCTAAAAATAAATAAACACGTTACAAACTACAATAATCAGATGTCAAACGTAGCGAACCGAATTCAAACAAAGGACAAAAAGATAACTAAATTTAAAGAGAGAATTATGCTTTAAGCACGTAAAGTGCGTGAGCGGGCGTGTTAATTATTACAAGCACATTGCAAGCTAATTTATGCATCAAGCGTAAAAGTTGTATTTATATGACATCGTATTCAATTATTAAACGTATTGTTTAATTGATAAAAATTGTTAAGTTTTTATATGCTCTCAAGTGATTGTCAAGTGGCTTTTCAGAGATTTGTTTTTTCTGCGACCAATACAATATATTAAAACAAGATAAAAAATTTTGATATGACAAAATTACTATTCAATTAAAGCTAAAATTTGCAATTTTTGTAACATTATATTCAATTAGTAAATATGTTGTTTGACATGGTAAAAGTCGAAAGTTAATGTTTTCTTTCATGTAGCTTTCGTCATACGCTTTTGACTATATTTAAATTTTTGACTTGCCTTTCAATTGGAAGTACAAATCTTTGCATGCTTAAATTGTTAAAATGAAAAAGATAAGGACTTAAACATAAAAAATTTTTGATTGGGATAAATTAATACCCGATTGAACCTAAAAATTTATTTGTATGACATAATGTTTAATTAGTAAATATATTGTCTGACATTATAAAAGTCGTTCAGTTTGTCTTTTTTTTTCAAGTGAATTTTGTAATGCGTTTTTAATTAATTTTTGAAATTTTTGTTGTTTCGATTTCAATTGCATTCAAATCTTTGCATGCTTTAAGTGGCAAAGGTAAAAAAGCTAAGGGCCTAATACATCAAAACAATATGTACTAAAAGATCGAAGAGCAAATATGAACTTAATTGGAGAGCAGCATGATTAGCTTTAAATAAAGATTTTAGCTAAAACTTTTGACTTTATCTCTGTTGTGTAACTGACCTTACAAATTAGTTTTCTTATATTAACACGTTGTCTGCCAAGGCCAAAATTATTAATCCTGCCTACGGTGCGAAATATTTTATCTACCAGTTAGAAGATATCATTGTTACATAAAAGCGTGTACATGACATACTGTGAAACTTAAGTGGATGCATGGCAGTCAACGTGTTAATTGTCGTAAACGTACTATCCGGGGGCGGGGAGTCAATTGCCCCCTATCCAAGTTTCTAAAATTTGTGCAAAATCATAATTTGTCGGGCAGTGACAAGAAAACATTTGGGCAAAACCAAAATTTTTCGGGAAGTGATAAGAAAAATATGTGTACAATCAGGAATTATAGAGCAGTAATAATGATTGAAAAATTTGCAAAGTTGCTTGTTCTAAAAACAAAAATCCCGTAGATTTATTGGGAGAGTGGAAAAAGGATCACATATTTTTAGAGATTCTAGGTTCAATCTAGTAATTTAACATACGTATAATTGGACCTAGAGTTGCACTGTTAGCCACAGAAAGTGTCGCTTCTAGTCGGCGAAGTGAAGCAGACTGGATGCTTGAAAGTACTTGTAGGTTGTCAATTGGAGTGGGACGCAAACATCCAGTGATAATCAGCTAAGCGTCATACAGGACATCGTCTATAACATGAGTGTTAGCGTGTTTAGCGTCTATAACGCGATTGTTGGCGTTGCGACACCAGATTGGTGCGCAGTACTCAGCTGTTAAATAGTCCAGAGATATTGCGGCTGTGCACAGTGTTTAACAACAGCACCTCATTCTGAGCCACAAGTTGCTTCAACAGTGTGATGCGCTAACACAGTTTTTTGCTCAATGCCATGAGATGGTGACGGAATGTGAGCGATCTGTTCACAAAATAAGTGGGGTTGAACTGATAAAACTCTAATCTAGTTGTAAACATTTAGCTAACGTGTGGCCTTTTCGTTATTGAAATAAAATACTGTCGGTACTGTCTTAGTATGACCAAACCTCTCAAAGACCTTCCACTTTCTAGAAGAGTGCAACAATGCTAGATTGTCTTTGTAGGTAAACTTTCAGGAAATTGTGGAAGGCAAATGTAGACTTAAATATAAAGAAGTTGGAAAAGAAAGCAGCTGTGACCGATCCTTAAGGAACCTTGTTTTCAGACAGCGATCCCTGCTTTGCTTGCGGTCACCGGTAGTAAGGGCAAAGCTTCGGGTTTGGACAAGCTCCATGATCATTCTAACCATGCGCTTATCTGGACGAAGTCTCAAATAGCTCGTATGTGAGGTCAAGATGCCATACAGAGTCATATGTCGCCGTCCGATTAACAAATTGACAAAAAAATCCTTGATATTTTCTGTTAATAGAATGACTTGATCCACAGTTGATTTTTCGCGTTGAAACTCAGTCGGCTCTCGAGAGGGCTATGAATCTATAATTGATTCGACGCAGGTGTAGATAAGTCTTTCGAGAATTTTGTAGGAGAAACAGAGCAGAAATATCGGTTAAAAATTCTTTGGGTCCTCTACTGGCTTCACAGCTTTGGGATTGCGACTACAAGCGCTCTTCTCCAGATCTTGGGAATTTTGAGTCAGTGTAAGCAGGAAGAAAGAAAGTCACTTACCAGGACTTTAAAGCAGCTCCAGCAAGAACATTTTTAACACTAATTACGTAATGATTTTAATAGTTTCACATTCAACTTAGATTCCTAATTAGTTAATTAATTTTAAGTTTATGTTTTAATACTCGTCATTTGATCATGGTATCTATTAATAACACTACAACGATGAAATTTCATAGACATTTAATTTTGCGACCTGCTGAATGTACTCAAATTTATAATTTGGTCCATTTATAATTCCTTTCAATCCTGAGATCTTTTCTTACAATGACTTTGCTCCTTCAGTTGCCACAGAGGTTAAAGAAGACAATGCTTTATTTTCAGTCACAAACAATATCACAGAAAAACCACAGCAAGCAGATGGTGCAGAAAGATCAGTGGCAATAATTTAAATTCTCCCACACCAATCTAATGAACAAAATGTGGACCAACCATGCCAGTTATTAAAAACTTCGAATGCAAATTGTCAACCAAAAATATCATTTCAAGAATTGATACCTGTACCTATTGTGAAATTGAATAAAAAAAAAGAAAGGCAGCACGATTTGAATTGATTACCACCTCATTATTTAAGCAATCATTAGTGAAGAAGATCAAGGTAAAAAAGAGACTCACATCATGTAAAAGATTACAGTTGACAAAAAAATAAAAAACACACTTCTAAATTTTTTGGAAAGCAGCAATATTTTTGAATTGTATTCTCCGGTAAATATCTAAAACTACTTACTGAAGATTGGATTCAGTGCTGTCAATGCATAAGTTGGTGTCATAAAAGCTGCACAGATTACAACAGTCTTGGACAGTTTGTGTGTGATTTGTGTAAGCCTAAATAAAATTTTTGAATATTTTTTTTAACTATTCATTGAGATCTGCACATTCTTTAACTTTTGCTTCTTTTCTCAAAATTATGAGTGTTTTTTTCCACTGGTATGATAAACCACATTGCTGATTGTTTTTTTTCATTTCACAATGATTAATTTTTTAACTTGTTAGTTTTTATCTGTGTTTAATTTTTTTATTATTATTATTTTAGCCATGTGCTTAGTTTTTTGTTTTGTGTTTATTATGTAATGAGCTGTCTATTATACAATGAAAGGCTTGACCTAATTTCTATTTTTGTTTTGTAACCTTTTTATATTTAGTTTGTGCTTAAGCTTAAACATAGTGAATCTGATTATAGACTTTGCTGTATTATTGATATTAAATGGAAAATAGTTTAAATTAGATAGGATTTTCTTAGTCATATTCTTTAAAAATACCAGGACATAGTATGCAACTTCATTAGGCCTTCAACCTCAAAAATAATAACACAATTGTGCAACCGAGCATGTAAGAGGGTAGACCCCTTTAATCCATGTCACTTTTATTCAGAGCAATGCAAAATAGAAAATATTGCTAATTTTTTTCTAAAAGGCGGAGTAATGGTTATAGATAGGACGGAATACATTTAAAATTTACCTCAGTCTCAAGAAATCTTCAAAATTGCTGAATATGATATGATAATATGATATAATATGATATATCAAAATTGCTGAATATGATAATATAAAAAATTCCTTTCTTTTAAAATGTTTGATAGGTCA
The DNA here is from genome assembly GCA_963680785.1 of Diplosoma virens. NCBI lineage: Eukaryota > Metazoa > Chordata > Ascidiacea > Aplousobranchia > Didemnidae > Diplosoma > Diplosoma virens. The sequence continues at coordinate 59,813,906 of OY796881.1, read as the reverse complement.
TATAGACTTTTTCTAAGTTGGCAAAACTTTGTAACAAGTCCAAAATCTTTTCATCAAATGATTGTAGCTTGGAGGCAAACTGTCCTTCAAGCAGGTCAGTAATAAGAAGGGAGGGGAGATTTCTGAGCCTTACTAAAGACCTTTCCTTGCTCAATACAATGACTTGTCCGTTTGCCCCGATGATGGGGGCAAACGGACAAGTGAAACAAAAATTATTTTTTATAGGTAATTTTACAAAATATTAAATTGGATCAAAAACAATTGAAATGTATAGACATTATAACAATTGTAGCGAAGTAGCTAACATATTAAGAATAACTTAGCCGCTTGACTTTTCTATAAAACCCCTTCATCCTATAACTCGTAATTGTACAACTGTACTTTGACGACTTCATTTTTACGACTGTATATTCACAACTAAATTTTATAACTGAATTGTTAACACGTGTGAGGCAAAACTGTTACATTCAGACGGACGCATTGTTGCGTAATAAGACATATTAGCCACAATCTTTCCCCAATTACGCACAATAATGGGGTCTCGAAAGTGCCCATAAAAACAAATGCGCTAACATAAAGTCGATAAACCAAAAGCAACAAAATAACTAATTACGAGGAACAACAAAACAATTAACATTCAAAACGAAATGAGTGGGCACATTAGAAACACAAATGTAGTGATAATATTCGTATCATAAACTAAAAGCAGTAAAAATAAATAATTATGATGAAGCAACGAAAACAATCGCGATTAAAAAGGATGGAAAGCAGTACCTCAGAGAAGATTCGAGCCATGGAACATCCTACACCGATTGAAACACTAGAATCCCGGGCTACAGCACTCCAGTCGGCAAAGAATGCCACGATTCTAACACTACTAAGTCGCCATTAGCTATTTACAAACAAAGTACAACAAATCAAAAATGGACGTAATAATCCCGAAGTTTTAAAGGTCTTTGTGTTATTCGACCCTTTGACGTCACTATTGGGGGCACAGCACTTTCATTAAAAATATCGTCTCGATCTCCAGCGCACGAGTCATTGGGGGTCCCCTCCTTTGGTGAACCAAATGCAAGAGAATGGAAATTATCATCTGCGGTCTCAATGTGGGAATTTAAATTTTTAAAACTAAGTGTTGCACTTTTAAATAGTCGATTGAAATTTTATCTATGCCGCGGCGTAAGTCGAGCTCAAAGTATTTTGGTTTTTTAATGATGACTTTAAAAGGGCCTTGATATGTAGGTTGCAAAGGATGTCGATGACTGTCGTTTCGCACGTAAACATAAGTGGTTTCTGGCAAGAAAAGAGCTTTTTCCAAATATGACTTTCTTTTATTTTTTTGCGGTGGCATGAAACGTAAGGATGTAACTTAGTGGCCAAATTTTGTTACTATTGAATCGGAATCGCATGGAATGTCAGTGTCAGTATTTTCATCAAAAAATTCTCCAGGGAGTCTAATTGGTTGACCTCGCACAAAGTCGTTAGGGGTGAAGTCTGTTAAGTCTTCTTTGGAGCTGTTCCTGAGGGCCATTAAAACCCAGGGTAAATGGTCGTGCCAATCTATTGGATTATCGTGGCACTTGAGGCTGCTCTTTAGAGTCCTATTTAAGTGTTCCACTAGCCCCTGCGCTTGTGGATGATAAGCGGTGGAGTGATGAGCCTGAGACCCAAGGTAGTGGCACATGTTTAGCCACATGACTGAAGTGAACTGAGTCCCGCGATCCGTGTAAATGTGTTCGGGACAACCGAACCAAACCACCCAGTGTCGGATAAAAGCGTCAACACATTCCTCTGCCATTATGCCAGCTCGTGGTATTTCGTTCATGAATCGAGAAAAACGATCAATCACTACGAGTAAATAGTTGTAACCATTGATTTCCCCAAGTAGACCCATGATATCCACATACACGTTTGCAAAGCGATCCTTGGGTGGGGGTATTACATTATCGAGAAGCGCGACATTGTGACGCTGAATTTTCGCTCTGGCACAAGCTTGACACTCCCGAATCCATTGTCTAATATCACGTTTCATACCGTTCCAAACAAAACGAGAGCTAATTAACTTAATTCCAGTTTGAGTACCAGGGTGTGACCAGAAGTGAAATAATTTAAAAACATCATAACGCAGTCCTTGAGGAATAATAGGACGCAATCGCGAATACGCTTGATCACAGAGCAGGGAAACATCGTGATCTGCTAGGCGAACTTCTATTGGCTGTAACGAGGCAGCTTTTTCTGATTGACCACCTCGCAAGAGTTCTATTTCAGGATCCAATTTTTGCATCAATGCGATTCCAAAATAATCTAAACTTGGCTCGTCAGGGATAATGGCGCCGAGTGGTTGCTCTTCATAGAAAATCCTTCACACCGAGTTTTCTGCACTTGGTATATGTTCCACGCGGTTAGTCATTTGCGTTATAAAATCAAAAGATTTTCGTTGACGTGGTGACTGAGCAAGCGTATGACTGTAAAATTTGTTAACTATCGGGCGATGATCAGTTTTCAAAATAAAATCCGACCCTTCTAAGAAATAGCTAAATTGTTTTATAGCCGCATAGCATGCGTAAAGCTCTCTTTCAAACGTCGACCACAACTTTTGGGACTTATTCAAAGCTTTTAACCAAAATGCATTGGGTCGGCACTTGGCATCTTTTTCTAGTTGCAGAGTTGCGCCGATGCTAAATCCAGATGTATCTAAAACGAGTTCTGTTTGAGCATAAGGGTCAGGAAAGGCTAACGCAGTTGCTGAAGATAGGGCTTCCTTACTGTCCTGTAAGCACTGAAGTGATTTTGTTGATCATATCAAGCGGCGTGAACTCGCGGTAGAATTAACAAGGTCATAAAGAGGCTGCAAAAATTTTGTTGAGCCTTTAATAAATCTGGCATAGTATTGGTACATACCTAAATATGATTTAAGTAGTTTTGTTGTAGTAGATGTGACAAAGTTGTTGATAGCTTCGACTTTTGATTGCAACGGTTTTAATCCTTCGGAGGATACATGAAAACCCAAAATCAAAAGTTCCTTCACTCCCAAATTGCACTTTTTAGCAGTTACTACTAGACCGTGTTCACGTAACCTAGAGAAAACGGCTTTCAGCATTTGTCTGTGCTCTGAACGAGTTTTAGACATTACGATTACGTCATCCAAATAGCAGAAAACATGCGGTAAACCGCTTAAGACTTCGTTTATTACAGTGGTAGTTGAAAGTAAGTTGAACTAGAAGCTAAACCCATCGGTAAGTAATTGTACTGATAATTTCTCAGAGGAATTGTGATTGTCAATTTATGTCTATCTTTTGGCCGTACTCTAATGTTATAATACGCGTTCGCGATGTCAATGGAAGAGAATAAGTTGCAATGCTAGGGATGTAAATGCTAGGGATGTAAAGTCACTGACATGTGGCAAAGCATATTTCTTTGGTTTCAGCACTTTGTTTAAGTTTGTGAGGTCAGCACAAAGCCTCCAGTCCCCAGATTTCTTTCTTACTATCACGATCGGCGAAGACCAGGCGCTCTGGCTCTCTTCAAGGATTCCTTGATCGCATAATCTTTTTAATTCTTCACCCAATGCTCGAAATTTCTCAGGATTTAATCTGCTTGCTTTACAAGAAATTGGTTCTTCCGATAAAGTTTCTATTGACGCAATTACTGAATGTTTACAACACCGTTCACGAAGTGCTGCATCAAAAACTTCAAGATACTCGTTTTTTTAGTTCTGTTAGAATGATATTGTCCATTTCATCGCCACTTTCAACAGCAAATGTGTTCTTAAAATCACTATCCCCGTCTCAATAGCATTGTTCGATTTCAATCGATTCGGTCAATCTTTGCGCAGAAATATCAACTATCAATTTATGGTAAGCTAGAAAATCGGCTCCTAAAATCCCATAAAGTATATCGCTGATGTAAAACTCGTGCTCAAACAGATGGAAAAAACCAAGATTAATTTGGGTTTTACAAACACCCCGTACATCTATTACTCCACTGCCTAACGCTTTCAATTAAGTCAGTGTCGAAGGCTGTACGTTGCGATTATTTACATAATTCAGAGGAAACAAAAATTTTTTGAAGCACCGTTGTCAACCAAAAATTTAACTCCGGTTTTTTTATCGGTAACAAAAAATAGGGGATTTATCCTATCAAAGCCCCTAATTCGTGGAGTGCGACAGCTCGTTTTTTGGATCGATGTCACGTGGTGGGGCCCAAGGACACGGTTTGCCTTTGCATTTGGTAGCTCGATTGCCGTAAGTAAGTTTCGTGATACCAACAAGCTAATGACCTGTATGGTTGCGCTACATTCGGTAGTCGATTTATAGGAGCGTTTGGTCCTGGAGACGAAGTAAATCGGGGAGATGTTGAAAACTGAGCAAAAGCACGATCGAGGCGGTTTATGCGTGAATAGCATTTCATTTATCAGTTCTTGATGCGGTTTTGTTGATGTGATATTTACCTTTGACATGGGAGTAGCAGGCTGAGATTTCGCCAGAGAAAGGAGACGGTCGGCATGTGCAGCCAATTCGTTGACCGTGCTTTGTTCGTACGAGTACAACGCAAGCCTGGTCGGAGTGTCCACTGACTGCAGTACGCGAGATTTAAGTATGTCTTCCTGGAGAGTAGTCGGTTCACAATAACGGAATGCGAATATGGACATAAGCCGGGCCAAGTAGTTTGAGACTTTGTCATTGCCACGGACACAATCGTTTAACGAGGTCTCTAAATCCTCACCGCCTGCATTGGAATATAACCGGAGGATAACAACTTTCAAGGTTGAATAAGGTGTTGCCGCGTCAGTTGTTTTTAATAGATGTGCCACAGACTTAAATACACTGGCGTCTCGAGATAAGGTCGTGACAAGAGCTAAATATCTGGACCGTTGTGATGTCATATTCGCTTCTTGAAACATCAATTCGATAGTTGAAAAATAAGTGCTGGCGTCATTCTCCCAAAAGGGTGACAAATGTATCTTTCCAAAACTATTTCCGGGCGAAGAAGCGTTATTATTTTCCCTATTGCCACGTATATCTGAGTTTGTTCTATCACTAGAGAGAGCTCTCGTAGGGGAGAATGTTATTGGGGCAGGCCGCGACATGTCAGACCTCGCTTCGTGAAACCCACGTTTGGTTTGCTAGTAAAAAATTAAGAATACAAAACTACAACTTAAAATGATTAACGCAGCAACTAAAGCACACAACACCAGAGAGTAGAAATACATTATGACGTCACAGTATTCAATCATGCTTAAGGTTAAAAAGAAACTGCTTTTTAACTCGTAACTCTTGTTAATACAATTAATAAAACTGTCCGCCAAAAACTAGTTGAAAATTGAACATAAAATTAGCACTTACAATTCTATTACAATGTCTCGCTTGCAAAACCAATAAAAAACTTATCTTTTTGTCTATAAGTTTATATATTTAATCTTATTCGTCTCGCTGTGCTGAATCCTCTTTATCGCTGTGAATCGTTGAGTAAAACTGGTTAATAAACTTTAAAAGTTATGTTGATAAAAGCGTCTTCTTCTGGGTACGAGATCACGTCGGAGTCACCATTTATGTAGAGAAGTAGCTAACATATTAAGAATAACTTGGCCGCTTGACTTTTCTATAAAACGCCTTTACTCTATAACTCGTTATTGTGCAACTGTATTTTCACGACTCCATTTTTACGACTGTATATTCACAACTGAATTTTACAACTGAATTGTTAACACGTGCAAGGCAAAACTGTTACAATCAGACGGACGCATTGTTGCGTCATAAGATACATTGTGGCTAATGTGTCTTATGACGCAACAATGCGTCTGCATCTAGACTATCTTTGAAAAAAAAAAGTTTTATATATTTGAAATATCATGAAAAATGACGTGTATGAAGTAATTTTAAATAAAAGTGTCCGTTTTGCCCCAACTTCCCCTATAACAAAAATTGCGTTGGTTGGCACGGACACTTAAAAATTAAACACCGTTTATTGGAAAATACTTAATTATACTGTATTAGTGTTTGTATCATGTTTGTATTTATCGTTCTGGTAAATGTTGTGTTGGGAGATCAGTTCACGTTGAGAATTTAAAAACCTCATAAATGAAGTTTTGGGGGAAATATTATGTCAACTGACAATGTGATTGACTCTTTAGAAATTTTTACGACGAATTACGATTCGTCTTATAAATTTGATTTACGCCCCTGTCACGGGATCGCGCGATGGTCACAAGGTTGCACGAGGCACACATGATTTGAAATCATGTGACCTCATGTGACCCTTTGTTATATAGGCCGAAATTGAAACTGGCACCTCACTTTGGTTGTGGCCAGGAGGCGATAAAGTAACTCGTGTTTAAACAGGCTAGAAATTCTGATACACTGTATGTAGAATAATTTAACTAACGTACGCTCCAGAATGTTGTAAATTGTAATAAATTTTGGTATATTTCTATATTTTAGACAAAGGAATATTTGAATTTAACGTCTCAAATTCTAGCTAACGCCTCGTGACGTATTAAAATTAAATTAAACTTTAATTAAAATCCTGTGATTATTTGGAGATTAGGTGTTGAAATTCTCCCAAAAGTCTGTTCAAGTGGAGTCACTCGAAACTTCATAAGCGCTTGAAGGAACGAAATGACAGTTGATCTATTGCCTCCAAGACAGCGTTTCTCAAACCATGGGTCGCGACCCAAATGTGAGTTGCCAAGACTACGCGGATGGATCGCGAAAGCTTGTAAATTATTGCACGTAAAAGAGAAAGATTTAGGCACACATGATTTCAAAAGTGAAGACCCTTTTTTAAGAGAACATTACGATTTTAAGACGGAAATCAAAAAATCAGAGTCAGATTCAAGATGAAGACCTTTTTAATTTTAGAGATCACTACGTTTTTGAGCCAAATATCAAGAAATCGAAATAAGTTTGCTCACTTATAAATTTCTGTACTCACATATACAGTTAAAAATTAGACGACCATTGCTGGCTTACCTAACAATTTTGTTTTGTTTCAATATGCGCTGACTTAAATTTATTTGGGTCGCAGTCATATTTGTAGATCGTTGTTTTTAGCAATTTTGGGTCGCAGAAAAAAAGATTTGAGAAACGCTGTTCTAAGACAATTTTCTCGAAAGGAAAACATTAGTTTTCACGTAAGCGCCGAATCTTCTCGGAATAGTTTGTATCTAGTGCGCGTAGAAAGAAAAAAGTTCAATCATTCTTTGGATTTCTTTGTTAGTTTGTGGACTAATCATATTAAATAAGGGCTGCACTCTCTCAGGGTTGGTCGGGCGTAGTTGTGCTTAAAGCGTAAATTGTGCTTAATGCGATAGTAATTTCTTTTTGCAAAAACAACGTTTTGCTTTTGTTAATTGTCATTTTAGCAGCAGCAGCAGCTTTTAAAAATGCCTTTAGAATTTCGTCATTGTATTCTTGATTGATTCTGGCAATCGTGATGTCATCAGGATAAGGTTACAATCTTCAAACTGTTTTTCTTGATGCAGCAATCGATAGCTTGTTGAAATTCCGGAACTGCATTAATCGGTCCAAATGGTAATCGTCGCCATTGAAACAAGCCATTTCCCGATTGAAATTCTGTGTAAAAACGAGAAGAATAAATTTACTTGAAGATGAAGCTCAATCTGATGGTGAGCAGATTTTAAGTCTATTGTGGAAAACACGCTATAAGTGGCAAGTTCACTTACAATTGAATCGATCCGAGGCAAGAGATATGTGTTCAAGTAAGTAAACCGGTTGATTGTCTTGCTGTAGTCTATCACAATACGTCTTTTGCAGTTATGTTCATTTTCACAACTAATACTTGGGCTCTCCAAAAAAGTGACTTGCTTACCTGAATGATTTTTTTATCAAGAAGATGTTGAGTTTTTTTCATAAATCTTGCATCTTCTTGAGAATACTTTGGAGATTTGTTAACTATACATGTAGGTATACAATCTCTGTTTAAATGTTTATAAGGAATTGGAAAGGAAACATGCATTTTTGAAAGCGCATTCAGAGACAATGTAGGTCTTACCCCATTGAAATTAAAGGTGACACTTAAATGTTCTTTAAAAATTCTTTCACCGATAATGATGTCAGTGGATAAACTGTTAAAAATATTAAACGTAATGCCTTCGTATTCGTTATTTTTAACTTTAAGATTGATTAGACATCAATCAGTGATTCGCATTTTGATCGACGCTTCAGCTAAAGCAGGGTTCTTCAACGGGGGCGATATCACCCCCCAGGGGGCGATTAGGGGCGATTTAAACAATTTGAAAAATTGGGGGGCGATTTTAAACAATTGGGGGGCGATTTCACAATTACAAATATTGTTATAAAACGATAACTAAAAATGGATACGTTGAAAACGTTCTCGCTGATTTCATTATTTCTTTTGTTATTGTTCTTCACTTCTTCAAACAGTTTTGGGTTCTCCTCATGCTCATGTATGCACAATTGCACATGCACACACATGCAATGACGTACACCTATGCAAGTGAAAAAAACGTTATGACCGAACAACGAATGAAATGGTAGTTGACATGAGTTTCCAGATATGCCAAAATTTTTATTTGACTGCGCAGTCAAGCAAGACTTTTTTCATAAGTGATCATAAGTCATAGACTTTACACATCGCTAAACACCAACTGTTACGTGAACTGGCAATTTGATTGGCCTTTCGGAAATCGCTACGACAAATCTTAATTCGTCCTATAAATTTGGCTACGTCACTGTCATGGGATCGCGCGATGGTCACAAGACCGCACGAGGCACACATGACCAAAAATCATGGGACCTCATGTGACTCATCGCTATAAAGGCCAGAATTGAAACCGGTGTCTTACTTTGGTCGTGGCTAGGAGCGACGAGGTAACGCGTGATAAGTAATCCAGAATATGTAAAATAAGTAAAATAATTATTAACTAATAAATTAACGTGTCACATGCGATGAGCAGTTTTTTCTGCTCATCGCATGTGACGTTTCTGTCTTCAGAGAGAGATAGCGATCTATAGCATTTGCTTTCATACAATCTTTTTCAGTAGTCCAGGGAAGGACAGAATTTTTAACAGTAGGCTTTCAAGAAAATGATCGTAATTTCTAAAAATTTAGGATTGTCATTATATTATTTTATGTGCCGCAGGCTACTTTCAGTTTCTTTTTAAGAGTAAATTTTATATGGTAATCGACTAATCGTATTGAAAGAGTAATGGCTTCTAATGCCAAAAAAAAGTGTCGTACATATCTTGTGGATTATATCAGGTTTGGCTTTGTGCCATGCCCATCCAATATTCAACTTCCAATGTGTCTCTTGTGCAAGAAAATTCTTACAAATGAGGCAATGAAACCGTCAAGGCTGAAAGATCACCTAACCAGGCTTCATCCTGATAAAGCAGACAAATCTATTGAATTTTTTCAAGCATTGAAAGAGCGTGAAGCTCAAAGTTCTATAAACAAGGCCTATGCTAAAAATGCTTGCCCAAATGTCAAAGGACTTATAGCCTCGTACAAGATTGCTTTTTTGATTGCGAAAAAGGGTTTACCATTCAACGTTGGGGAAAGTTTGGTAGCACCTGCTGTGAAAGAAATTATTTCTACTGTAATGGAGAAAGATCCCACACCTGTACTACGAGCTGTTCCACTGAGTGATACCACAGTAACCCGACGAATTAACGAAATGGGTACGAATATTGAAGATCAACTCTGTGAAATCTTACGAAACACTTCTTTCAGCTTACAATTAGACAAAACTACCACATCAGACAATAACGCTTTATTAATGGTTTACGTCCGTTACATAACTGATGGAAATATTATGGAGGAGCTTCTATTTTGCAAGTGTTTGGAAACAGACACTAAAGGTCTAACAATATTTCAGACTTTGTCAGACTACTTGCGAAACAAATCCATCCCCCTTACCAACATAATAGCATGTGCTACTGATGGAGCTCCAGCCATGGTAGGCAGGTATCGCGGGTTTGCTTCATTACTCAAAGAAAAAATACCCAATCTATTTACTGTGCACTGTGTGCTTCACCGTCAGCATTTGGTAGCAAAGCGTCTTTCTCCACGTCTGCAAGAATGTTTGGGAGTTGCTATCAAAGCAGTTAACAAGATAAAAGCCAACGCTAAAAATGACCGATTGTTTCGACAGCTATGCGAGGTAAACGATGAAGAGTTCGAGCATCTCCTTCTCCATACGGAAGTTCGTTGGCTGTCGAAAGGCATATTTCTGGCAAGGTATTGCAAACTTAAAAACAGCGTGGTGTAGTTCCTTGGTGAAGATTCTGACCTTGCCAAAGATGTAATTGCCTGCCATCAAGATAACAGTTATCTAGCTGATTTTTATGAAAAAATTAATACAGCAACGGACAAACTCCAAGGTAAAAAGATTACTTTGGTTCAAAGCAAAACTATAATACGTGGCCTAATCAACAAACTTGAGCTCTACCAGCAAAGTTTGAGCAGAAGAAAGTTCGATCACTTCTCTCGTCTGTCAAAAATGTCTGATAGTGTCACTGACGAACATTTGCTTGTTTATGTTGAACACCTGAAAGCTGTGATAGAAGACATGAAGGTTCGCTTTAAAGATCTGCTTGACCTTGAAGTTTTTCCGTGGCTAGTGGAACCATTCGCCACTAACATCAATGACTGCGATTCCACCATGCAAGAAATGCTGATAGACCTGCAAAGTGACGAAGAAGCGCGCGCAATCTTCAGGGCACATGGATGGGCAGCCTTCTGGATTAAGTGGAAAAACCGATTTCCGCAACTGTGGGAGAAAGTAGAGCTCTTTATTTTGGCCTTTCCAACCACATATATTGCTGAACAAGGATTTAGTGAAGTGCTCTACATGCGAAATAAATATCGCAATAGACTCGACATGAATGCGACTGGGGGAGATTTAATTCGACTGAAGCTGACTAGCTTGATGCCAGCTTTTTCTAATCTTGCCGAGCAACATCAGCCGCAAGGGTCGCATTAGTTTCATGAACTGTTGAATTTTAATAAATTGCCATTGCTTTTATTTGTGTTTTCCTTTTAAAAGCTTCTTAGATATATTTCGGGAAAACTTTCAAATGAAAGTACAGTAATCGTTTTTATGGGGGGCGATTCGGACCAACATTTTTTGAAAAGGGGCGATTTCATAAAAAAGGTTGAAGACCCCTGAGCTAAAGTGACTTCACCCATGTAAATTTGAACAGTAAAAAAATTTTTCTCAAGAAAATTTTATCAACATGGCGGTCTGACGAGCAATCGATCAGGGAAGTTGTCGTTATTCCATTTACTTCTATATAGCTCAGCGACTTCGAGATGGTATCAGTTTTAGTTGCTAATATTCCAAATAAACTTGCAGTGGACGCTGCTAAAACCTAAAAGCTAGTGCTTATTGGCTTTCGGCATACTTTTTGAAAATGCCCAATTTTTCCACAGAAATTACATGTTTTATTTTTTGCGGAATAGTGGATACGAAAGTGTCGCTGTCCGCAGCAAAAGTAACAATCTTTTTTGTTGCTGGCTGATTTTGCTGTTGAAATACAAAAAACATCTTCGTTTTTGCTTCATCGGCACCCGTAGCAGCTCGACAATCATGGTTATCTTGAAAAGCTTCAGAGCTCCGGTGAGCTAGCTCTTGGTTTCTTGCTTTGTCATAGACATCTTGAAACAAAATATTACACTTTTCGAGAAATCGCTGACGTATTGTAAATGACAAAAGCCTAGCCATCAAAGCGTCACGCATTTGCTCTTGTCGGTACTGTTTGACGGTCGCATTCGGAAATCACATAGTCAGAAATCACATTTTAGAAATCACATTTCGGAAATCACTTAGTTGTTCTAATCGCAAAACAAACTGATCAAATGTTTTACCATACTGTTGCTTGCATGACCTCAATTCGCTGCGTGCTGCAACAATGTTTCTTGGCTTGACATAGATTCCTTCCAAAACTGCCACGACTCTGTCAAAATCATTTTCTTTAGCAATGTTACTGTATATTTTCGGTAACATTAAATTAGTCAAAACTTCTAACCGGTTAAACTGAAGCTCGGATGAAGTTAATGCTGCGACGTAGTGTCGGAAAGTTTTTAGCCAATGATTAAATTATTCTGTAACATTAGAGGATACTGGATCGACATCTAACCTTTCTGGCCGCAAAACCTTATCCATTGTAGTATTGTTTAAGTTTAATTAAATTCTTATAAAATTCAATTAGTTTACTTGAAATGCAGTTTTAATTGAATTTAAAACTCGAACCTAAAAATAAATAAACACGTTACAAACTACAATAATCAGATATCAAACGTAGCAAACGGAAGTCAAACAAAGGACAAAAAGAGAGAATTATGCTTTAAGCGCGTAAAGTCCGTGAGCGGGCGTGTTAATTTTTACAAACTGAAGCTCGGACGAAGTTAATTCTGCGATATAGTGTCGGAAAGTTTTTAGCCAATGATTAAATTATTCTGTAACATTAGAGGATACTGGATGGACATCTAACCTTTCTGGCTGCAAAACCTTATCCATTATTTGTAGTATTGTTTAAGTTTAATTAAATTCTTATAAAATTCAATTAGTTTACTTGAAATGCAGTTTGAATTGAATTTAAAATTCGAACCTAAAAATAAATAAACACGTTACAAACTACAACAATCAGATGTCAAACGTAGCGAACCGAATTCAAACAAAGCACAAAAAGATAACTAAATTTAAAGAGAGAATTATGCTTTAAGCACGTAAAGTGCATCAGCGGGCGTGTTAATTTTTACAAGCACAATGCAAGCTAATTTATGCATCAAGCGTAAAAGTTGTATTTATATGACATCGTATTCAATTATTAAACGTATTGTTTAATTGATAAAAATTGATTAAGTTTTTATATGCTCTCAAGTGTCTGTCAAGTGGCTTTTCAGAGATTTGTTTTTTTTCTGCGACCAATACAATATATAAAAACAAGATAAAAAAATTTTGATATGACAAAATTACTATTCAATTAAAGCTAAAATTTGCAATTTTTGTAACATTATATTCAATTAGTAAACATGTTGTTTGACATGGTAAAAGTCCAAAAGTTAATGGTTTCTTTCATGTGGCTTTCGTCATACGCTTTTGACTATATTTAAATTTTTGACTTGCTTTTCAATTAGAAGTACAAATCTTTGCATGCTTAAATTGTTAAAATGAAAAAGATAAGGACTTAAACATAAAAAATTTTTGATTGGGATAAATTAATACCCGATTGAACCTAAAAATTTATTTGTATGACATAATGTTTAATTAGTAAATATACGTATTGTCTGACATTATAAAAGTCGTTCAGTTTGTCTTTTTTTTCAAGTGAATTTTGTCATGCGTTTTTAATTAATTTTTGAAATTTTTGTTGTTTCGATTTCAATTGCATTCAAATCTTTGCATGCTTTAAGTGGCAAAGGTAAAAAAGCTAAGGGCCTAATACATCAAAATAATATGTACTAAAAGATCGAAGAGCAAATATGAACTTAATTGGAGAGCAGCATGATTAGCTTTAAAAAAAGATTTTAGCTAAAACTTTTGACTTTATCTCTGTTGTGTAACTGACCTTACAAATTAGTTTTCTTATATTAACACGTTGTCTGCCATGGCCAAAATTATTAATCCTTCCTACGGTGCGAAATATTTTATCTACCAGTTAGAAGATATCATTGTTACATAAAAGCGTATACATGACACACTGTGAAACTTAAGTGGATGCATGGCAGTCAACGTGTTAATTGTCGTAAACGTACTATCCGGGGGCGGGGAGTCAATTGCCCCCCATTCCAAGTTTCCAAAATTTGTGCAAAATCATAATTTGTCGGGCAGTGACAAGAAAATACTCGTATTTGGGCAAAACCAAAATTTTTCGGGAAGTGATAAGAAAAATATGTGTACAATCAGGAATTTTAGGGCAAAAATAATGATTAAAAAATGTAATTTGTGCCAAATGCGGAAAAATTTAACAATTACCACTTGAGATTTTTATGCGGCCCACTGCTTACTGAAATACGAGTATTCTTAGTTACATTTTCATAACCGTATCGAATTTGATGTCACTGCTGTCATAGTAACGTACAGATAAATAAAGTAAATTCATTAATTGATTGCTGCGTTAAGTGACATCCATGGAACTGATCTATGAAAATTTTGTGAGCACAGTTTATCATAAAGACGCTTGCCCCACGCATTATTTTTGGTATTCACATCGTTTTGCAATTAAGTTAATATTGAATATATTATTTTCAAACATATTTTACAATATCAACTGTTAATGACTTACTCCTAATAAAAATAGTTACTTTAAACCTATGCAGAGTTGTTTGAAATGAGATTACCGTCTTAGCAGCAAAGTTGCTTGTGCTAAAAACGAAAATTCCGTAGATTTATTGGGAGAGTGGAAAAAAGATCACATATATTTAGAGATTCTACGTAGGTTCAATCTAGTAATTTAATACATGTATAATTGGACCTAGAGTTGCACTGTTAGCCACAGAAAGTGTCGCTTCTAGTCGGTGAAGTGAAGCTGACTGGATGCTTGAAAGTATTTGTAGGTTGTCAATTGGAGTGGGACGCAGGCATCCAGTGACAATCAGCTTAGCGTCATACAGGACATCGTCTATAACGCGAGTGTTGGCGTTGCGACACCAGATTGGTGCGCAGTACTCAGCTGTTAAATAGTCCAGAGATATTGCGGCTGTGCACAGTGTTTAACAACAGCACCTCATTCTGAGCCCGCAAGTTGCTTCAACAGTGTGATGCGCTAACACAGTTTTTTGCTCAATGCCATGAGATGGTGACGGAATGTGAGCGATCTGTTCACAAAATAAGTGGGGTTGAACTGATAAAACTCTAATCCTGTTGTAAACATTTAGCTAACGTTTGGCCTTTTCGTTATTGAAATAAAATGCTGTCGGTACTGTCCTAGTATGACCAAACCTCTCAAAGACCTTCCACTTTCTAGAAGAGTGCAACAATGCTAGATTGTCTTTGTAGGTAAACTTTCAGGAAATTGTGAAAGGCAAATGTAGACTTAAATATAAAGAAGTTGGAAAAGAAAGCAGCCGTGACCGATCCTTGTTTTCAGACAGTGATCCCTGCTTTGCTTGCGGTCACCGGTAGTAAGGGCAAAGCTTCGGGTTTGGACAAGCTCCATGATCATTCTAACCATGTGTTTATCTGGACGAAGTCTCAAAATAGCTCGTATGTGAGGTCAAGATGCCATACAAAGTCATATGTCGCCGTCCGATTAACAAATTGACAAAAAAATCCTTGATATTTTCTGTTAATAGAATGACTTGATCCACAGTTGATTTTTCGCTTCGAAACTCAGTCAGCTTTCAAGAGGGCAATGAATCTATAATTGGTTCAGCGCAGGTGTAGATAAGTCTTTCGAGAATTTTATAGGAGACACAGAGCAGAAAAATCGGTTAAAAATTCTTTGGGTCCTCTACTGGCTTTACAGCTTTGGGATTGCGACTACAAGCGCTCTTCTCCAGATCTTGGGAATTTTGAGTCAGTGTAAGCAGGAAGAAAGAAAGTCACTTACCAGGACTTTAAAGCAGCTCCAGCAAGAACATTTTTAACACTAATTACGTAATGATTTTAATAGTTTTACATTCAACTTAGATTCTTAATAAGTTAATTAATTTTAAATATGTTTTAATACTCGTCATTTGATCATGGAGTCTAACACTACAACGATGAAATTTCATAGACATTTAATTTTGCGACCTGCTGAATGTACTCCAATTTATAATTTGGCCCATTTATAATTCCCTTTAATCCTGAGATCTTTTCTTACAATGACTTTTTTCCTTCAGTTGCCACAGAGGTTAAAGAAGACAATGCTTTATTTTCAGTCACAAACAATATTACAGAAAAACCACAGCAGGCAGATGGTGCAGAAAAATCAGTGGCAATAATTGATATGGTAATCATCATATATGGAAAATGTTGTGCTCTCATCAGTAGAAGAATTGTGTAAATCTTTGTTTTCTTGGGGATCAAAAATTATACAGGGTATTTAGCTAAATGAGGAACAGGCCTAATTGCTGATGGTAGATTTGGGTAATCTGATTTAGTGTTTATTTTAGAGCTTACACCATTAATGTTGATCAAACAAAGGTAACAGTGATTATAATGATTTTGGGGCTCCCCCCACTCCATAGAATTTTTTCTCTTTTTTCTCATTTCATTTTTTTTTCTTTTGACCATTTTTTAAAGTGTTGTGGAATAAGGGAAGCAAACTTTGTGTGGAGCCAATAGCTTGTGCTGATCCCCTTATTTTATTTAAAAGGATGCAAGATAGGATTTTTTTACTGCAGCTGAAATAATTTGTCGTTTTTTTGAAGTAGCAAATTTTTTACCGATATGGCATAACACGTCAGGGTTAGACTTGCAGTTTCGACGACTGACAAAGATTTTCCAATCAAATTATGATGATACAGCTATTAATATGAAGCCCTAAACCATAAACAGTAGGGTGGAGCAAAAATAGTTGTTTTTAAATTTTGTTATCAGACTGCTCTGTAATAGTGAAATTATGGTGATGTGTTATTAAAAAACACTTATGCTAAAATCCCAGCTCATGTAAGTGATATCTTTAGATACTTCCACGATATTTTATTTCATGAAAATATATGAGATATACCTTTTCTCAAAATTTTTTCTATGGAATTTATTGCAGTTTCTTGGTTTTTAATAATAATATTTCAATTAGCCCAAATTATCCCAGCGTCTCAAAAGTGAACCCATTTTCAAAGAGCGCTTTCTACCCCTTGAACATATATAATTTAATATTTTTTCACTTCTTCATATAGAGTTATGTTGAAACTTTCAAGTTCAACATAACTCTATATTCCGAATATTCTTAATAGGTTTTCATGTAACTGAAAAACACGGATTTACGATTTGATGCTTTTTGCACAACTATAAGTAAGAATCGCTTTTTTGAAATCAAAAGCGGTACTGCATGCAGCAAACAATCAGTGCTTGAGTGACTGTGGAATGGCGAAAGTAAATCCATTATATGATATTTTAAATGAAAAGCTGAGACAATTCGGTGTAGTTCATGAGGATCTAAGCATAGACAAGTCCATGGTGCCATACTATGGACATCGCTCATCCAAACAGTTCATCAGAGGAAAACCGATTCGTTTCGGGTATAGGCTTTGGGTACTGGCAAGTTCAACCGGTTTGCCTTACCACGTTGAAACATACGAAGAAAAATCCCCAAATGCAGAAGATATCCTTCTTTGAGAGCGCGTTGTCAAACGAGTCTCAAACGCGTTGTCTCTTTGGGAGTGCGCTGGAAATCTGCAACAATCCAGACAACCATAGGGTTTTCTTCGAAAACTTTTTCTCAAGTTTTAAGCTGCTCGTTGACTTGGATGCTAAAGAATTCAGAGTCACTGGTGCCATGAGGAACAATAGGATAGAAAACTGTCCATTGGCAGAAGTTAGTGATATGAAGAAAAGAGAAAGGGGGCTGTACGATTTCAGGCGCACTAGCAACCTGAAAATTGTGTGCTGGAATGACAAATCAGTAGTCACCATCGGAAGTAATGCATATGAGGTGGAGCCAGTGGAAAATGCCAAGAGGTGGATCAGAGGGTAGGAAAGAGAAAACATTACCCAACCAGCTGTGATTGCTACATACAATTGCGGAATGGGTGGTGTTGATCTGGTAGACCGCGCTTTATCCGATCTGAGTCCTGTAATTCGTGGCAAAAAATGGTATTGGCCACTGATCATAAATGCGATAAACATCGCATTTGTTTATAGTTGGCGTATATATAGGATTATTTTTGGTAAAGTCCTGTCCCAAAAACAATTCCGTCGACGAGTGGCAGCATTATGATCAGAACGTCTGCTTCTCAGATCATGGATGTCAAAAGTCGCCCAGCCCGTACTTTCAAAGTGGCGGATGAAATACGTCTAAATGGCGTAGGGCATTATCCTTCTCGGGCTCCTGTGAGAAGATGTGCGATTTCTAAAAAAATTGCCGTAATTCTTGTGCAAAATGGTGTCAAAGCTTGCATGTAAATATGTGTTTTTAACTGTTAAATGAGAAATAGGTATCTTCTCGTGCCTTCTATTATCTTTTTTGATTAGGAAGAGTTTATTGAAGAGAATTAAACAGGAAGCAAAATCAAAGTTTAAAATGTGCCATCCGCACAGTACAAATAAGCAGCTTTACATCTGTAAGCAGTTTTCCAAAACTTTTCTCCAGAAAAGGCTCAATGCACGCAAATTGCAAACGCTTTATACATACGGTAGGTGTTGCCGAAAAACAATTTTTAAAAAATGCGCCTGTTAAAAACTAGATATGTAAATGATAAATAAATAGCAAAAATATGACGTAACTAATAGAGTCCGACAAAACGACCGCTAGCAAACACAACAAAACAAAAAAGTTTTCCATTTTGCAAACAAGATAAAGCTTACAGAATCGTCAAATAGCGTAAAAATTAGCTGCCACACAAAATTTCGGGATAATTTCTTGATTTTTAAAGGCCTTGGGATAATACGGATTAAGGTGACTTGTAGGAAACACATAAAAACATTTCTGGATAGTTGAATATTTAGAGGTGCCGCCACTATGATAAAAATGTACCACTATGATAAAAAATACACTATGATAAAAATATTCACAAATGATGCAAAATGCATGTTTTTCTTTGGAAATCTAGATTTTACTTATATAATGTATATTAGTTTTTCAAAATAATCTGAAACACACTCATTGATAAAACATTTTTATAAAATGTACAACTCTAATTTCAATACATAAATTTTGAGTTAATCCAAAACCTACAACGAGAAGGTAGCTGTACTTTGGGTCCCACTCTAATCCAAACCATCCTCCCTTCCATTCTTTCATTTAAATCATAAGCAATTAAGCTTTGAACTCTCGTTTTGTTTCAAAACTAGCCATTTTATAATGTTATTTGATTTTAAAACAAATAAAAACATTTCTAGAATTTTGTCCACACACCAAAGAAGAAGCTTCCTTAACTAATTAACGCATCTTTCCACAGGTTGCGTGTGGCGGTAGATGCGTAAAGTTCTTCTTTTCTTTGAAGCTAATCAAGTGATTGATTTTATCATCAGATATAATACGTGTTTATGGCGGTTCAGTTAGGTTCACCTTTTCCCAATTTATCATATCACAATACAACTCAGCTTTAAAGTTGAGACCAGGAATTTGAAATGTTCTGGTAGTTTTCACTTTAGATTGCTCTCTCGCCTTCTTGATTTGCCTCCAACCAAGTTGTCTAATGTCATTTGACTTAACTTAATGATACAAAGTAACAAGCTTTTTGGATGAGCAAAAAAGACATTACGTTAGATGACAGGATCAACAATGTTTCTGACATCAGAAATCAACATCTACGTTAGTTCTATTGTCTATAATAGATGAATAACCCCATTTTGAAGTTCCGAATATTTTTTATTGCAAACCAAAGAGAATCATACACCTTCATTATGTATTTAACAATAAATTTCAGGATTTGAGAAGGTTCATCTGTTGATACATATAATCTCAATATGCGATTTGCAGTAGTTAACCATCGAGAGTGGGTCATTTTTTCAGGATTTTTATTAGCCAGATTTTTACTTCATTTTCCTGCTGACACAGACTTGTGAATATCATACAGATATTGTTGGTCGGTGCTTAGATCGGTTTAACTCATATCAAGAAGATCTAAAAGAGTTGGTTTGAAGTTGACGACATCCAGTTTTTCACATCCATCAAGCATTTAACTTAGATTATCACTGTAGCCTTTAAGACCTGTAGTTTTCTATCTAAAGTTTGAAAGAGATGACGAAGAAGTAACTCATTGGCCTGCAACTGACATATAAACCAGTGAACTGGTTTGTTTAACTTGAGATCTATCATTCTTATGGCACCTCTTTTTGGTCCTGTGTTAATAGCAGTGCCATTACACCCAAGAAAAATAACATTGTTTTTCTTTTTATAATTTGCAGAGAGGAAGTCAAATATGCCATTAACTATTGCATTTACAAAAACTTTTTTCAATGAAAAGTAACCAAAGTAATCAAAATATTTAGATCCGGGTTCTTCAACAAGTGATATATGTTCTTCCGGTACAATTTCTTTTGAATTTCTAGAAACTTTTTTAGTTGTTGTCTGATCTTTCCTACCATCAAAATATAGAGCAATAGTATCTTCGTTATTATCTGCTTCTTTGCTTCTTTCTTGAAGAAAACTACTATGTTTTTGGCGTCTTTTTCTAAGTTTAGATTAATCAAGTAATTATAAAGGATTTATTTTAGAACATCCCACATTATTATGCAATACGGAGCTGGTAGTGATCGCAGCAGCATGATTAAATACTCCAATTTGGTCACAAGCAGAAACAAAATTAGCAAAGTTCATTTGATTTGCTGGAGGAGTTTTAAAATTTTATTTTCTTTTAATTTGTGATGATGGTGTTTCTAAACAATGTGGGTCCTCAGTAGTATTAAATTCATGATCTGTTGACGATTCTGAAGTAAAGATCATATATGTTTCAGGAACAAGAAGCTCATCATCTTGAGATTTTTGCTGTTTTATCTAAAGTAGTTCAAATCAGCTTTTTCTTTCTTCCAGAATGGCTATTTTTTTCGAAACAGCTGCATCAACTCCTCCAATAGCCATTTTTCTTAAAGTTCTTTGATCTGTTAAAAATTTTTGTTCTTTTTTTGGGATTTTTCTATCTCTAGCACAAGAATACATTGAAAAAAATCTGCACGTTTAATTATAAATTTCAAATAAAGTTTTATAAGCGTGGCTTTTAAACTCGCTACATTTGTCCTTGAACTTGGCATTATCCTTCTTTCCTTTCATTGATTTTAATATGTTTCTATAATTGCTATGGTAATCAGATATCATTTTTCTAATTCTGTTTTCGAAAACAAACAAAACTGATGCCTTAATCCATACATGTTTTATTTTCATCACAATTAGTTCAGAAATGTCACTCACTGAAGAACCTTTATTACTTGTCAGCTTGATAAGTTGTCTTTTATGCAAATGATACTTCATTGCATCTGAGTATGTCGGAAATACTGTTTCAGTTAGATCACGTGAGTTCCCAAATATAGGACAGTCAGGAACGTTCCGTTTAGGAGACATTTTAACCCAAATTTACTTAAGGGGGGTCCTCAGAAGACCTTGTAGCGATTAATCCGACAGCCCAAATATTTTCACACGAAATACAACTTTAATTATTATCGGAGTTATAGAATTTAGTTCAAAATGTTGGATTTAACTTTCACATGCTCTATTTTTATGCAATTTTGAATTTCACATCCTGCCGTTCCATATCGTATGATCACGCGGTAATACGCCCGCTTGTATACAGCGATATGGCTCAGCCATAAATTGTAATATAATGAGTTGCTCTCCGGCAGATATCGGTTAGATAAGTTAACTTCTGTCGTGGTAATGCTATACTAAATTGTCTCTATTATTGTAATTATTTGTTTTAATTTTTATTTTGTTTTTATTTCTATTTGAATAAGATTCTATTTGAATAAGTTAGTGGTTGACCTTCTAATTTTGAATTGCTACAATAAAACTTGGACATAATGCTAATAACCTCTACAACCTCTCCCTTTTTTAAAAACGCTATAATTTGTAAAGTTCTGATGATAAAAATCTAAAATTTATTCTTGAATTTTGATATTTCACTTCAGCAAATCCGAAGAGTAGTTTTAATGTATCAGGCTATTTTTTTGACTTACCTCATGATTTTTGTACATTTTTTGCTGTGGCATAAGATAATCCTATTTACACAGAGTCACGTGAGCGGCATCGTAAAGATTTAGTGTTTAAGTTTGCCTACATAATAAATTATGTCGGCAAAACAAATTAATCAACAAAAATTTGAGGACCTTTACTTTTATGCAAAATAAGAAGAGATTAATAGCAAATATATTAAAATAAAGACATTTGACTAAACTGGAATAAATTTTCTCCAACATATCAAAAAATCAACTGCGCAGCAGCTGTCCGTTAAAAGTACTGTGCATGTACACTTAAGGTCCTCCGAGGACCTCCTTAGGTAGTCAACAGAAAAAAGATTCTAAATAGATAAGGCTTAATTAACTATAATATTTACTTTTGTCTAAGAAAAATGTAATTTAGATCAAGTTTAACGGTTAATAAAGCTGAAAAATGAAAAAATATAAGCTATACATCTCTATACATTATTTTAACATAGGTAATGAATCGATAAATTGGACTAGTGCACACTAAACAACACAATACATCTGTCACAAACTTTGTTCGGGAATCTCAAAGGACCAGTTGAGCTAGGTAACCCGAATACCTGCGCTGAAACAAAGCTGTGTCTAAATTTTATTTTATTCCGGCTCAAGAAGTAGTCTTGCTATGAGCCTGACGGTTTATACAGTTGATTCAATGAAAGCTCAGATTGATTTCGTTGAAGACTCTTCTTCACAACAAACAGAGACCACTGTCTCTAATAAGAACAAATGTATTACAAAAGTCACGTCCGACCAAACTTCTATTCCACGCTTTGCCAAACTGCAAAGTGAAATCAACACTATAACTCGACTCAATCAACACAAATAATTCTACCTCTGTAGAATACAACTGCCAACCACTGGCGCAAAATAAATTCAACACTCGACGACCAATACAAAAACTTACGGGCCTTCCGCGCCCAACCAATTACTTCTACTCGAGTCGTCTTCAATTCACATCTAATCTTAATAATTCGCTACGCATCGGCTTTATATATAAACCAAAATCATGTGACGTAAACTATCTCGTAAATTCGATATTCAGCCAGAACTCCCTGGAGAGATCGTTACGCGAATATTCTACTACGTTGGAGATAGCAAAGCTTGAACAAAACATATTACGTCATACTGTCGAGCTAAAGAGAAAAAAGATACACGTATCGAGCAATAGAACAAATTGGACGTATATCGCAAACAGCGCTCAAAGAGATGCATTTATTCTCTTATAATAACACTACGAATTACTATTAACGGGAATAGATATATCGTTACGATTAAAATTATGAATGAAGTGTGACAATATCCTACCATGACTTACAAGTAACTGAGGGCTGATGAGGCGCGACGCGGTTTTGTGGGTTGTCACAACCGCGTAATATGCCACTGACGGCACCTCCAAATATGATTTAATAATGGTGAAAATATACATACAGTATTATAAATGTTTTGCCTACATCAATATCATTATTAAAATTCCCTATAATGCAATCCTGGAAAAGTAGGCATAAACTTAAAGAAAAATCACATAAAATATCATTTTTTATAAACTTTGATCACCTGCGGCACCTTAAAAAATTGATTAAAAGGAAAAATCTTGAAGCACGCTCAATATTATACAACATAAGATCATAATATTACCATTTCAACTCAAAGTTCAGAAAAAAATTTTTTTGCTCCACCCTGATAAACGGTCAATGTGAAGCTACAAAACTATGTCTTAATTATTTAATTTATCTATGCAACATTTTTCTTCACTGTATAGACTATCCACAATTTGCTGCATTGATAGATAACATGAAAAAACACACAAATAAAAGAAATGTAAATATCATAAAAGCTTGACGTGTTAATGCATTTTTGACTTTATTTTCAAATTTAGCGCCCCAAATTTAACCAAAAATATTATGTTTTATGCAAAAGACAAAATCTTTTTTAAAAATGCATATCAGTGTTCTCAAGTGCTTACGGTGAGATATCCATTAAAGACGAGTTGTAAACCCCGACCTATCTCACAAATATAAAATGGAGAAATGCGTTTTTTGCGACAAGACAAACCTTCTGGGCACCTCCTGGTAACTTTGCAGCAACTCAACGTTAATAAACTTTATTTGGTCTGCAAAGAAATAATGAACTGAACAAGAGTCACGGCGATCAAAGCGAGAGGACAACAAAGACCCAACTACAAAAAAACGGTACGTTGTTCAAACGTCCCAACGTTTGTAGTACAAAATCCTTCAGCATATTCCTAAGTCCATTCGGAACAGAACTTTTTAAGAACAAAAACAATCAGAACGCCCAAGTAAATCAACTATTTCTATATCTCCTTGTGACTCGGCGATTAAAAATCATTTGTTACACAACCAAAAATATGCATCTCACTACAAGGACAAACAATTTTTGTTCTATTTTTTCCAAAGCAAGATCCAGCTTTTCTTCATTCGTCTTAAAATCGATTTTTATCACTCTCCGTTAATTAAATTATGTAGACAGAAAGAGTTGGTTTATAAACATAAGTGTAAGTGTAAAAATTTTTCTTTTTAGTAGGGAATCTTAACCCATTAAAGCCCACTGGCAACAATTGTTGCCAATATGTTTGTTTCCAAATAAGTGAACATAACTTATGATATATGCTGCAATTTGTTTTTTTTGTTGTTTCAGATTTACGATTTAATATACCTGTGTTGTGAATATGATTTTTTTTTTATCATTTTGATTTTCAAACCTTGATTTATTCTGTTGCAAAAGTCATAGTATCTTTGATGCAATTTCAACTCAGAGATGCCTTTTCAAAGACCGTATTGATATCATATAGACTACAATAAAAACAAAAATCATGTTATATTGTTACAAAACTATCATTCAGTAGTATAGTGTTGCAACTAGTCCAATAAAAGTTGCATGCTCATTAGTATATTTCAGTAAAAGTCACTGGCAACAAATGTTGCCACTGGGATGTAGCAATATCAAAGTATTATAGATTAGATTTACTGTTGCTTATTCTTTTTTATTCTTTTCCTTTTTTTTAGGCCGAACACAAATGAGATCTTATCTCTGCTTCAAGAAGATGAATCAGACTTAGAGTTGTCTGATGACGAAAGCAGGCCTAATCCTACAATTGATATTGTCGTACAACCCCCAGAACCAGAAGGCTTTATAACAGATGAAGATTTAGACAAGTCGGACGATGAGGTTGCTGGAGATTTTGTTCATGTGCCTCGAAGAATTTTGGCCGCTACAGCTGAAATTGGTTCTTCAGCTGCAGAAAATGTTCCCGCCTCTTCGTCATCAGGAGAGCCCATCCGTAAAAAAAAGGAAAAAATCAAGGAAGCAATGGGTCAAAAATTTTTCCAAGTCAGAAATCCCTGAAAAACCACCTCGTGTCTTTGGCCCAAATATTCATGGGTATCTGCATTCTTGCTGTAGAACACCAGCAGAGGCCTTTTCTCTATTTTTTTCTGAGGCATTTCTGGATGAAATTATTGAATAAAGCCATATCTATGCCAAACAAAGAGGCAGTGACGTTTCTATAACGAAAAGCAAATTTTATTGCTTTCTAGGCGTTCTCCTGGTTTCTGGTTACCACCCTGTACCATATAGAAGGGTTTATTGGTCAAAGGAGGATGATGTCCACAATCTGCTTGTTTCTGAGAACATCAGAAGGAACACGTTTGACAAGATACTTCAGTTTTTGCATTTTGCAGATAACACCAAGATCAACCAGGACAGGTACTACAAAATCCGCCCACTTTTTTCCCATTTGAATAGGTGCTTCAAAATTCTTCCCTTGAACGACAACCTAAGCATAGACGAAACCATGATCAAGTATTATGGAAGGCATGGCACAAAACAGTTTGTCAGGGGAAAGCCGATTAGGTTCGGTTACAAGCTTTTTTCTTTGGCATCCCCGTCTGGATATTTATACCATGCTGAACCATATTACGGAAGAGACACTAAACTTTCCAAAACCTCACTTGGTCTTGGGGGAAATGTTGTGTTGAGCTTAGTGAACGAGTGTCATGTTTCTGAAGGTTATCACTTATTTTTCGACAACTGGTTCACTTCCTTTGAGTTACTGGATATGCTCAAGGAACATAAAATAGGTGCCACTGGAACAATCAAAGCTGACAGATGCAAGAATGCTCCCCTGCCCTCCAAAAAAGACATGGAGAAATCTGGTCGTGGAACCTATTCTCAAGTGTCTGATGGAAACCATGTCCTTACCAAATGGTATGAAAATTCAGTAGTTTCTGTTCTTTCCAACAGCATCTTCACTGACACCACATGTTCTGCCAGCCGATACTCTCGGACCGATCACAAAATTGTTCAAGTGCCCATGCCAAAAGTCATTAAGTCCTACAACCAATCAATGGGGGGTGTTGATCTTTTTGACGAGTTTGTCAACAACTACCGTACCAAAATTAGAAGTAAAAAGTGGTGGTGGCCCTTTTTTTCATGGTGCCTCGATGCATCTATTGTCAATGCCTGGCTGCTGCAGAAGAAAGTCATGGAAAGTACGATGCCACTGTTGGATTTTCGCAGGTCCGTCGCACAGCAGCTGCTGAAGCAACATGGAACTGGATCAAGATATGGAGAAGGAAGACTATCTCATAGTCGACCACAAGCTGCAAGAGCCATCCGATATGATTGTCAGAGCCACTGGCCAGTTCCCCTACCAACGCGATTTTCACGATGCCGACAATGTGGAAGACGGTGTTCGGTCAAGTGCATCAAATGCGATGCACCTCTGCATGTAGAATGCTTCCAGATTTACCATCAAGAGTGACACGAAAAATCTTTTTT
The DNA here is from genome assembly GCA_963680785.1 of Diplosoma virens. Classification (NCBI taxonomy): domain Eukaryota; kingdom Metazoa; phylum Chordata; class Ascidiacea; order Aplousobranchia; family Didemnidae; genus Diplosoma; species Diplosoma virens. The sequence goes on along the minus strand of OY796881.1, from coordinate 59,787,340 downwards.
CAAACATATCGAAGTCAGAGTCGGGAGTTGGGGTCAGAGTTGGAATCGGAAAAAATTTCTCCGACTCAACAACTCTGCCTATGGCTCTGATAAAAGAGTTACTGGTCCAAAATATCTTTATCCTTCAATGACAACACAAGATAGTGTTCTGCTTAACAAAAAGCAGCACTAAACTGCAAGAGGAAATGAAAAACGAAACTGGTAAAAGCAATGTGGTGGCCAAATTCCTCATATTTGCAAGAAGCGCAAGCTCCCTCTTTACTCTAAATGTATGGAAAGTTTTTACAAAAAGAAGTAAAAAAATTTATTTGCATTTTATTAAAAAATGTAAAGGTGATTCACTTTCATTACTAAAAAAGGATAAAAAAATTTATTGTTACTGTATTGTTATGATAATACTGAATAGACACATACTCGTATGTTTCCAGACAATATTTTCAATATTTTTGAATAAAAATTAATTTGAAAAGTTTGAATGATTTAAACCGTGTAAATTAGCCATGAAATTAAGCTCAATTTTGCTTTTAAATAATTCTCGGTATTAATGGGTTAGAATGGAAATGTTAAAAAATTTGTACTATTAATATCAAAAGCAATATAATGACAAGAATAAATGGAGAGAAATATTTTCAAAAAAATAAAATAAATACACCAGCCATACAACTTGGGCTGGTAGAATATGTTCATGCTTTTACATATTTTTAAGGACTGATCATATTCATCCAGCCGAACTCTGCTATGGTCCCACCATTGCACCGCCCCCATAGCAGTGTTTTATTAAGCAAATAACCTCGGTCCTATACATTTTTTTTCTCTTTCTATTTAAACAATTTTATAATGAGGTGAAGCAACCTTGCTTCTATATTAAACAACAAGTCACACCTTTCATCGCTAATTAGCAAGACACAACGTCAACTCGTTTTGTTGCTTCTTCCTTTTTCTAACCCCGTCTTTAACAACACACAAACTTTTCAACATTTTGTTATTTTGTTCATGTGGCGGAGCAGAAATAAAAGAAAACTGAACTGAACTGAACTGAACTGAACTTTAAAATATTTATGAAGAGCAATGAGATTTCACGAAAAAGATTTTGAAAGTTGCAGAATGCATATTTTTCGTGATATAGAAAAAGAAAGTGAGAAAAACTTTTTTCAAAACTGAATAGTTTTTAAAAAAATTGATGCTCTATTTAAAAAGAATAAAGTAGAAAAAATTTAACCTATACTCACCACAACATAGTTAGTAGAAACAGCATATCTCTAATGTCATTCGTTGATTTTTGGTTGCAAAGCCATTTGGGTATTGCTGCGAAGTATGCCATGAGCACCCAGTTTTTCCCAACTTTTTTTCCTAAATTTTTAAATTTAAGTTTTAAAGTCATTCATTGCGCTCTTGCATATTTTTTTGTTTGGTCCGAAAATTTTATTATAGCAAAATTTATCAACAACCTACTGCTCAAATATGCTTTTGTTAGATTGTTTTGGGTAGCTGTTGCTTCATTTAATTTTTTTTTTTCAATTTGATTTGCAATTCAGTTAATTGTTTGCAGCAAATTTGTAGCAAAATCAGATTCATTTCTAAGTCTTGCTCGTAATTGAAGAAATTAACGTATCTTGGTCATTTTATTAATTTCAGTAAAACCCAGTGAAATCATTCACATGGCACTTCTCTCTAACTTATAAGTAAGAAGTAAGAGTCCAACGTTTGCTTTTAATTTTGAAGGAGTATCTTTTCATACTCTGGTCAACAACAATAGACCCACTCTGATAGCAAAATTGTACGTTTAATAAAAAAAGGCCTTTTTACATCACTTTTTTGGGAAAGAAAGCAGTTGAATGATAAAAAGCATTGAATTTTTTTAAAAACCAAAGGTTTTGGTTTCAATTACTTAAGAGGAAAAAGGTTGTTTTTTCTTTGATTTTTTATAAGCACATAATTAACTTTGTTTGTTTGGCGGTCATCTTTTCTGTTCCAACAGAACTTTTTTAGTTATTTACTGTACTTTTCCTATGCACAGGGATGTTACAGTATAAGACAAGATGGAAATAAATTTAGCCAGGAGAATGCTGACATACAAATGTAGTGATTCGGGTATGCCAAATGCGTCGTTACAGCATGCTCGGCCTATGCTTTTATTTTGTCAATCGTGCTCTGCTTCCCATAATATTTATCGTGTAAATTTTGTGCGACGGCGTTTCTGTGTCTCACGGTCCGTGATTTGGATATTCGGTCATGCTCACTATAGTGACGTGTTAAACATTTTAAAAAAAAATTTTTGCTGTTGAATCAATGTAGTGGTTAGGGGCTTATGTTCAAATTTAATTGCAGCAGCTCAAACTCAGAAGATTAATCACTAATTTGATTTTATTTAGAGTACATTTATTCATTTATTCAAATAGAATTTATTAATCAATTATAATAAAACCACGTGTCTGTCCCAGAGTAGCGCTACCACGCTATGCATTGTTTCGTCGCCTGTGTACTGAATGGTACAGCCACGTCACTATATATAGTAAGCATGTTTGCATATGCAAGTCACCGACCGTGGGACACAGAAACGCCGTCGCACAAAATTTTGCACAAGAATATTATGAGAAGCGGAGCGCGATTGACATAATAAAAGCATAAGCCGAGTATGCGGTAACCACGGATTCGGCACACACGAATCACGACACAAGCAATTAAACAATACGTTGAGGTTGTGCAAATCACTTTGAACTTGCCATTTCGGATCCAGGTGCTTCACGGCTTTTACTGTTATATAAACTGCTTTTCTCAATTTGAGCTTTTCCACAATATCATAATAAGCTGAAAGTGAATCTCTATCTTGTTGCGTTAAATAATTTGAACAACTTGAACAGCAATAGTTCAGCCAGCTTAGCCGCCTAGCTCTGTTTGTATTAAATAACCCAAATTTTCTTTAGCAAACAATGCAAAGTCTTATTCAACACCATTTTATTCTATATCGATTGTTTCCAAATAAAAAAGAAAGTTAAGCTTTTTAACAAGGCGTTGAGCCAAATCAGATTTGTAAATATAAATTTTATATAACCTAGATTAACGTTTCTCAACCTGTGTGCCGTGAGTGATTTTCAAGAACCCTTCTTTTTAGGACCTATTGAGTCTCTTCTGCTGCTTTTTTTTAATGAACACAATTTTTTGTGGTGGTGCTCATATTCGCCTTATTGATAAGCTCATTAGCGATGCTTACGCATAGTGAACAGACGCCAGCGTTCCACACCAACGGATAACCTTTTAATCTTAGCAGGCATCCAACCAACTGAACTTCGCTGCCAAAATCTGTACTGTCTTTAACTCGCTGCGCTCAAGAGCCAGAAACCTCTTACATGAAAGGCTCCTGTCTCTACTTAGTAGGCAGCTGCGACAACTTAAATTAAGACATGCAATTGTGCCCGCTGCACGGAAACTGCTGAACGATTCCGCCCAGTCAGGCATCAGTGTAGCGCGATGGGCGAAATATATACAGAGAATGGAGTGGCAAAAAAACAACTCTCGATTCTATACATTTATTAAGAATGTTAGCGCAACGCCACCAGAAATAAGCTTTTCCAGACCTGCATAAGCCAAGCTCAACCATCTCCAAACCGGTTGTTATGGCTAATCTGCTTGTTTCGTTGCCCTTTTTTTTGTTGTCGAAATTTGTTACATCCGGGTTACGAACTTAATTCAACCAGGGTTCGTGACTGGTTGTTACTTTTTGTAGTAATCATGTGCGCAACAGGATCTTCTGGAATCTGGTAATCTAAGGTAATCTATAATTTAACTCTGGCTTTCTATGTTTTAGATTCTGTCAACCTTTCTATTAAATCGTAACTTTAGTAGCCTTTTGCGTTCTGGAGTAATTTGTTTATATAATTATATTCTATGATTTTACTGCCTTTTTTTTCAAATTAAATTTTTTCCTGGTGGATCAGGTGGCCGGTGTGACTAGGGAGAGCTAGTAAGCTACTTTAGTGCGCATTTTCCCGACCTATCACTTATTCATATAGATTCCTACGGGCTGTCAACCTGCTCGTATACCGGTATTTGTCTATTCCACACAGAAACGCACAAATGTGGTATGGCTTCTATAGCAGCCTGTAAGTGTGGCACGAAAGAGCAGACAGCTGAGCACGTAATAACCACTTGCCCTATCTATAACAATCCAAATGGAGCCGGTGCTCTTTTAAATGTCGATAAGGGCTTGGAGATCTGGCTGATGGAAACATGTCCGGCCGCAATTTTCAATTTTGTACCCATGGAATCGTAATTTACATATTTTCTATCGATCAAAAATATAAAATTTTTTTCTCTGCTCATAAAAATTCTATCACTCAGTTTTGGAGCAATTGCGGAGCACTATACGTTAGTTGTCATGGCAAAGCTTATTTCTTTAGCGACTGTTTAAGATGATAAACAAACCAATCTGTTTTTTATATTGTGTATGCAAATGTACTGAAAAATAAATATGATTGATTTGCAAATGTAGCAAAAAATAAATATTATTAAACTGTATAGAGCTGAGTGAGAATTTTCTGAGTAGAGAAAAAAATTTGGATTTTTGATAGATTGAAAATATGTAGATTACAATTCCATGGGTACAAAATTGAAAATTGCTATCCGGCCATTTTGTGGACCATCCGCTCTCGTCCATCTCTTCCAAACAAACACAAAAAAAGACTACTTTTTAGGAATGAAAATCAAGAAATTTGAGACAGATTCAAAGTGAAGTCTTTTAGAAAATATTACTTTTTAGGGGAAAAAATCAAGAAATTCAAAACAGATTCCAAATGAAAACCTTTTTTTAGGAAACACTAGATTTTGGGGACGAAAATTTAAAAAATTGATACAGATTCAAAGTGAAGACCTGTTATAATTCATGTAAACACTGTTACCAGGAATATTAGTTGAAAATTCATAAATACAACAAAGACGTGAATACAACAAAGCCGTAATACAGTATACGAGGGTCAGTCAATAAGTAATGAGACTTTTTTAATAACTCAAGTTTGCAATGACTGGTAATCAAAAAATGCTTTTTTATTTTTCAACATAGTCTCCCTCCTTTGCAACACACTTGTTCCATCTTGATATTAGATTGTCTATTCCTTTGGCATAGAATTCCGTGGACTGGGTCCTTAGCCAGTTGCTCACAGCAGCCTTCACTTCTTCATCAGTCTGGAAGTGAATTCCCCTCATACTCTCTTTGAGTGGGCCGAAGAGGTGAAAATCAGATGGTGCAAGGTCTGGGCTGTAGGGTGGGTGTGTTAGAAGTTTCCAGCCTAAATCTTCAATTTTGGCTAGGGTTCTTGCTGCTGTGTGGGGCCTTGCATTATCCTGAAGGAGAATCACACCTCTTGATTGAAGTCCTCTCCGTTTGTTCTTAATGTCTTTTTTCACTTGAGTTAGCAGCTCACAGTAGTTCTCTGAGTTCACAGTATTGCCCCTTTCCAAGAAACTGATAGTGATCGGCCCATTTCTGTCCCAGAACACAGTGAGCATGACTTTCCTTAAACTTTTCTGAGATTTGAATTTTTTCTTCACTGGGGAAGAAACATGCTTCCACTCCATTGATCGTCGTTTCGATTCAGGTTCATAATGAAAGACCCAGGTCTCATCAGTTGTCACTATTCTCGATAGAAATACATCTCCCTCCTTTCTGTATCTGCGTAGTGATGCTCTGGAAGCCATCAGGCGCTGCATTTTGTGATCATCCGTTAACATCTTTGGAACCCAGCGACAGCTGACTTTTGAAAAACGCAGCTTCTCACGCACAATTGCGTACACTGTGCCATGGGAGATGTCCAAGTTTGTAGCAATTTCATCTAAAGTGACCCTTCTATCAGATTTGATCAGGTCTTCAACTGCCTGTACTGCTTCTGGGGTAGAGACATCCACAGGTCTTCCACTTCTCAGATCATCAGTAATGCTTTCGCGTCCATCTTTGAATGCTTGCACCCATTTGTAGAAGTTTGCTCTAGACATACAGGAAGGACCATATTGTCTTTGCATTCTAGACAGAATCTCACATGATTTTACACTCTCTGCCAACAGAAATCTGATGACTCCTCTTTGTTCCAAGCATGAGCTGTTTCCTAGCCTAGTAGTCATTTCAATTTATCGTCACACCTACAGTAATCTGAAAATAAACAAGTTTTGTTGTAAATAAGATGACAACTCCATTCATAATCATCACATAAAATTTCAGTTGCATAACTCCAAGAACACCAAAGTAATTGAGAAAGTCTCATTACTTATTGACTGACCCTCGTATTTTTTAAAGAAAACTTGTAACACGACGTTTTGTCCGTTACATGGGACAAAACTTATAACCGACTTCTTCAAGTAAAACCAACATACAATGCACAACGTATTTAAAAGCAAAAAACAATGCTAAAAACACACAATGCACAAGTATTCTGTTGCACGAAGTTGTTAAGTTCTTGTGTATGGTTCGCCTCGCACCAATGTGTTTATTAGTTTTTTTTACTTTTAAATACATTGTCCATTGTGTGTTGTTTTACTTTTCCTCCCGATGTAACGGACTAAACGTTGTCTTACAAGTTTTCTTTAAAAAATATATTACGCCTTTGTTGTATTTGTTAAAGTTTGACTTGCCTCTGATTATACAAGAAGAATTAATACATTTTAAACTAAATGAAAACCTTTTTTTTAGAGAACACTACGTTTAAGAAACGAAAAGCAATAAATCTGGTCCCAGTCTTTCCTGCGAGTCAGGAAGATAAATACAGAAATAAAAATAAGTGTGGCAAAAATTTTGAAAAAGTTTCAAATTGTGCCGCAGGCGGAAAAAGTTGAGAATCACTAGCCTAGATGAATTACAATTTTGTATTTGAAGTGATTATATGAAGTTATTATATTGAATTATCATAGTGAAGTTATTATATATTTGAAGTAAATTTAATAATTTTTATTGATAATGTACTTACCCTTACCCAGAGATAGCTTTAGTACGGAGCGAACGGAGGGGTTGCACCGCCCTCCCCTAAAAAATCTCAAAAGACGCCCTTACCCTCTAAGCAAATATTGCTGTAATTTTTTATAATAGCACCATGACCGTGGCCCTCCTGCTTTAACTTCAGTACAAAAGTAAGGAATATATAGTCTATTATCATTTCAAAATAAATTTAAATAGTGGCCGCCCTATTTTCTTGCACCGGACCTCCACTTTTGCAAGGCCATTACTGCTCTAACCAATTGTAGTGGAAGAAAATTTCGCAATTTTTAAACACAATTCGTAGAACGTTGTATTAATAATTTTTTTGATCTTGCATACTCGCAGATAAATTTGCAAAACAGCCAACCTATTGGTTGTTATTCAATTCATTTAGTTTTTATTTGCAATCAAGTTATCAAGTTTGCAAATGGTTATTGACAAAGTGATTGCGGATAAGGAAACAAATACCAGGGGTGGGCAAACTTTTTAGCTGGACGGCCGCGTTTAGAAGTTGATCTTGTTTGCGCGCCGCACTATAATGATCTCTAAAAAAAATTTCTTCGCTTTGAATCTGTATCGGATTTCTTGATTTTCGTACCTAAAAATCAGTGATCGCTAAAAGCAATGACCAAGAATTTGGTTGAAGACAAAAAAGGAACTAATAGTTTTTTGAATTATTTGCTTGAAGCCTTCGCAGGCCGTAGTTTGCCCACCTCAATGCTAAACGATAAACTATTATCTGCACAATGTTAATTGTGCGTGGTAATAGTTTATCGTTTAGCCCTATTACCTGCACAATGTTAATTGTACCATTAAAATAAAGTGACAAATTCATTAAAAAACAAAAACGATAAACACTAAAAAGATGGGAATTTTCCCACTGAAAAAGACGGCTGTGGTCAATGTTAACCGTATTAATGTTTTATGCCAAAATTGTAATGACCAAAATTTTTTTAATTATACGTTAGAAATAGATTTGCAACTATTTCGAATATTTTTTTGAATAACAGTTTTGGTAATTCAAACAAGATTAATCAAAATAATAGTTTGTTACACGCTTTCCATGGCACAAGAACAATAAGCTAAAACAGTGAATTTAGATAAATTATCTTTAACACCGCAAGACTTTAAGCATTTATGGCAGCAGGCGCTAGACTTGCTTCTACATAGTTGCAATGAACATTGCTTTCTTATTTGTAAAATTTGGCTAGAGCTTTCTGAAACAATAGTAAACGGTGGAAACTAACGGTACATTTCTTTTATTAGCTAAAGTAAAAATTTTTGTTTTATCAACCTCGGGCTTCTTATTTTAGAGTAGAATATATTCGTATATACATTTATGGATGCACACTCTATAATGTTAAAAATTATAGTTACTAGTCGCCTGCTTTTAGCCCTTTTGTTTGATAACGCGTAATTTGGACCAAAACATCTTTATTTACTTTTGAAGACTTATAACTCTTGAATGTTTTATGGAATTTTTGTGATGTGCTTAGCCGATAAAAACTATTTGGTGCATTGAATAAAGCACATTACACAAACTTTTTTTGATTTGATTATAGTCGAAGTAGCATTAGAAAGAGATTTAGACTGTTAATTCTGAGGCGTGTAAAAGGCTGGTCTTTCATCGTACCTCAACTTTTAGTATCTCTCATTTTTTTCCTTCCTTATTGTTTCAAGAAATTAAATTTCCTTTCCACAAATCAAATAAAGATTCGTGTTATCAACTTGTTGCTTATAACTAAGAAAAATAATTTGAAATGTTGAGCTTCTGCAGATATAAAGAAATGAAATTTTTATCAAAGAGATCTCATTTTGACGTAAAAAAGAGAATAGCAAAAAAAATAACAATCGGCTATCACATATTATTTACATTCTGTCTAGCAGATCACAACTGTCTACCAAGCTGTTTTAATGCTGAATAGCAGAGCTAGTGCTATGTAAAAACTGTTAGCGGTCAAATTTGACCACTGGTCTTTTTAAGTACATTCTTTAATTACACTCGTTTGAGAAGTGAAATCAAATTATTTTTTTGTTATTGGGGAACTGTGAGAAAATAAAAAAAAGTTCAAGGGGTAACTTAAGTCGAATTTTGTAAGCCAAGGCTCTAAAAAGAAAAACAAAACAGCGGTTGAAATTGACCACTCGTCTTTCTGGTGCTAAGATGAACCAAAAACTAAAAATATAGTACAAAAAGAAATAATAATAATTTAACAATTAAAAGTAAACCTCCAAGTCATATGAAGAGAATGTTTCATAATCATGGTTGTCAAAAGCAACAAAAAACCTATCATAAAGGGTGAAGTCTTAAAACCTTTTTTCACACTATATCTGCCAGCAAAAATGTATAGTCGACTATTTGTACTATAAATATATCAAAGCATCACGTTAATAGTTTGGTCGAAAGAGGGAGAAATTTAATTAAGTTAAATTTATATTGAGTGAAGTGCGTGACAATGGCGCGACCGTTTTATTATCCAAGCTGCATGCGGTGGTACAGCCATCGGTTGTGCACCGCTGACTTTACTGACTTTACTTGCTGACTGTACAGTAATGAAAGCTTTTTTAAATGACGATTTTAATACAATTACTTGTGACGATTGATCATCTTAAAAGTTTTTTTTTATTCTAACGCACACGATTTCAATTTCAATTCTACTTCTTTTATTTTAACTTCGCAACAGCCATAATTGAGAATAACAATATGTTTATAGCCAAAACGCGAGCAGAACAGAAGAAAGAAGCAACAAAACGGTTCTAAAGTTAAAGCATTTTTAGACAAAGTAAAAAGGAATTATTCAATAGAAAAACTTGCACGGTTGCTACACCTTATTTCTCATATATTTGCGTATAAGTTGCCAGCACAAAAAAGATCGAGTAAATGCATACATACACAAACATGAAAAGTTTTTATACTGGAAAATGCTGCTGGAGTAAAATAGCCCAAAAATTTGATAAAAAACAAAATCATAAAAAAATTTAGCTCACACTTTTGATGCTTGCAAAATTATTACTAAACATTAATTTATTTTTGTTAAAACATACAGAGTTGGTTTTATTATTGAAAGCTGAACAGTTTGGCGGTAAGTTTTTGTCACCCCCTTCAAAATACCACCACTTTAAATATATATGTAAATATGCAACTACTTATCATCGCCCTCCAAAAAGCATGCTAGTTGACGCCCATATCCAGATATCACGTAGATACCAGTATAGCTTACAAATTGGGGGCAAGAGGACATTGTCACCGTCTCAACTTGTTCACCAGCAAAATAACTTAAGTCTGATCCAATTTTTTGGTCACTGATTACGCTTTTAAGGGGCAAATGCACTTGTAAAAATGTTTTTTGGCAAAAAAAAGTTATTTCACGTTCAAATAGTTTAGCCTAATTTGCTTTAGCTTACACCAGACTCAATCATAAAATTGTCATTTTTCCGGGTAAAATTAATTTCTTACCAGCAAAAAACTTATTGTTAGCGCTCGTCGTGGGTTTTGAACCTACCTCTTTTTTTTTCAATTACGCACCCGCCGCGTAATTCTTAGCAGCCAGCTATAATTGTAATAAGCGCCTTTTGCCTATTATGATTGCGTCTTGAGCATTGCAGTGTACATTTTATTTATATAATCTCTGAAATCTTAATTTTGGACAGATGAGTGGAAAGCAGTGAATTGGTTGTTTTTAAATGTTCTAGTCGCACTGCAACGTTTTGTTTTATTTCAGAAAACGCTTTGATTTATTTGTATCTGGCTTACTGGCTCTGGCTTTGGAAATAGCGGCCGTTAGTAATAAATTTTGTAACTTTGTTAAGCTGTGTTTGGCTTTGTCAAGAAGATTTGTTACTAAGATACGATTCGGATCTTATTCGAATAGAAGAGAGACTAAAGATCATCTGGACTGGTTATCTCTCGCTTTCAATACAAATAAATAGCTTTCAAGACATAATCGCTTACCCGCTTATAAAGTAAAAGTAATGTTTAGCGCCACACGTAACGAGTCTGAGGTACAGACTGATGGCCGCGATATTCTTCGCAGCCAAAATTTTGAGGTACGGAAGTGTGAAAAATCCCTTGACTTAGAGAAAGATGAAGACGTCTTGGAACGACATACACTTGGAGTGGGTAGACAGGCCGGAACATGTCGCCTAGGAAAATCACCGCTTTCTATCCAGATGTGCCAGTTAGCGATGATTACAGCAGGTCGTATAGCAAAATAAAAAGCAGCGTGTTAGACGCCACCCTAGAATATGGCCTGAAGGCCCATAACGTTTTCTAACCAGCAACGCTTTACGTCGCTGGTTAGAAAGGAATCCCAAATCATTTGCACGGGAAAAGGTTCAGAATTCACTTGCTAATTACCCCAAAGCACCGGTATTACAAACGCGCCTGCAGAGAGCTTGATGATATATCGGTGGGATCATGGATGAGAAAAACGTTGCTGAATCTAATAACCCATTTATGGGGGACCTGCGTTTACGAGGACAAGAATGAGAAATGAGCAAGTGCCTGAAACATCTCGGGGCGCTTTTGTCTATAGTCAGCGAACAACTGCACCTTCTAATTCTCAACACCAGGTTCCGGAAATAGAGACGAGGTACGATTGAGACTACATACCTCTCTCATTGTAGAAAGAATTGATGGAAGAATCGGGTGGAGGTTTTTGTTTCTCAGGCAGCGATATATCTCGGTATCCCGCTTATCGCCATCATTTGCACTTGCAATACCATCAACTGAGTTCTGCGCGGCCAGACTTGCTTTTACAATGGATAGAAGCTACCATAGTTGGACAGGCCAGGCGGTATGTTGGAATGCGCTTTCCATTTTTGATAGCGAACGTGCTTGCGATGTTGTCTGGGAGACCCTAGTAGATGTTTTTCGTGCAAAAGATATAATGCTCGAAGACTCGATGCGTTCTATAGAAAGGCAAGATAAAGCAGTTGGCCATCATAGGGAAACGTTGCTTGCTCTCCAAGCCAATTGCAAATCGGCGTTGAGACAACCGGAGCTAATTGAAAAACTTTACCGCTCCTTAGACGATAAATTAAGGGGCAAATTGGAAGCTTTTCTTCCCGACCAATGGTCATTTAAAACATTTATGCAATTTTTTAGCAGGGAGCTCGCTTACATTGATGCCATGCATGTTATAAAGATAGGACCGGACGTTCCACCAGTGACCAAGAACCGTTCCTAAAGCCCTGCATGTTTTGCAGTAAGCCATTATACAAGAAATTGCCGATTAAGAAGCTGCAGTAAGTGCTCGCGACTTCATCACGAGCTACTTCACGATGATCATCCTAACCGTGCAGATTCGTCTTTGGATGCGGCAGTATCATCACCATCGCAAGGCGAGTCTCGGAGTGATTCAACGGCTGTCGGCAAACTTTAAGACCAGGACGACGGGAACGAACAATTTTGCTTGATGCTTCTCACTGCCATCAAACGCGACGACAGGGATCAAACTTGTGAACGAATTCCATTCTACGCAGCCATCGACACAGGAGCAACCAGAACTTTGTGCTCACGTGATCTCGCACAAAAACTATTTGGTCATTGGAATCCTGACGGGCATCAACAATACAGAATGTTTAATGGCCAACTAATTCGATGTGAAGTAATGAAGGAACAATTAGAACTAGAAAATCGGGACGGGACCATTACTCGATTTCGCGGAGTTTATTTTGTTAATCAGGATATGTGTTTAATCCTTTTAATCAGGCAAGGTTTACAACCAGGTGCAAGTAACAGTCTTTTCGAAAAGCTTTGTTTATCTAGGAAAACACTGACTTAGCTGTTCAACCCAACCCGTAGGCAAAATTGACAGGACTGTGGCAGCATTACAACCGGCTCTGCTACGGTTCGCTTGTCCGATGATCGTGTTCGCGAGAGAGACATTCAAAAGTTGGTGTTGTTGGAACCTGCCTCACGCTCGCCGTGGGTTTCAAACCTTCCTCTTTTCTTTTCAATCACGCACCCACCGCGTTGTTAAGGATACTCGGATCTTATTCGAATAGATGTATTTGTTTTGTTGAAGCATCTTAGTAAAATCATGCAAACCATGATTTGAGCATAAAATTCGGACAAAATTATTTGTCTTTTTCATAATATTTAGGTCTGGTGCGCTTATGGTGACAATCCACGAACCACGTTCTTAGTACAAAACTCTCGATAAAGTTGGAGAAAAATATTTTGTAGAATTAGGAGATGAAAGAAACCAGTGCTGAACCTAAGTCGGAACATTATTTTAAATGGTTCGACGTCCTGCTTGTTGAGTTTTTACTTTTTTCAATATTTATTCGATTATTATTGTTGAGATGAATCACGAAAGAGTTATCTTTTAAATCCATCTTTGCTAAATAATTTCTAAAATCTTTTTGCTTATACAAAACATCATTAAATAGTGTAGTCAAAAAAATAATAAAATAGTTTTTTTTCTAAAAACAGGTTTAATCATTTTTTTATTTTTATCTCTATATTTATTTTTCTGACTCGCATGAAAGCGTTGAAGGTGTTGTAAATATGTTAAGTATCAAGCAATTATCTCAAACTACTTCCAGAATGCGAAGATATTGCTGTCCGGTAAAAATTTTTATGCATGTATTTAATTTTTCTAGTTTTTAACAGTTACGTAAGTGAAACTTGAAAACTTTTTGCCAAAACGGCTGAGCAGGGAACAGTGCCCTAAAGTGTCTTTTCCAAAAACGCAGTATATAGCCGCGACTAATAAACTGCGACTTTGTCGATCTCAAACATGACACTTTTAACCACTCGACCATGCTGCCAACTATTTCAGATTTTTTTGCTTTTGACCAATTGATAAAAACAAATTATCAAAGCCAATAAGCTATAATTTTTTATACTGAATCAACATGTTCAATTATGAATACAAAAGTTATACTTTTGTGAAAATATCTTAATTTCGGGTCAGGGGAGAAAAATCTTATAGGTATTACTATCACATGAATTTCTCTGACAACAAATGTATTTCATTGTGTCTTTTTTAAATGTTATTGTTATTATTTGCTTCTTTGTACGATTTTCTCATATTGTTTTCGGGAATGTATCAACAGAAATATCTCAACTTTAATTGAATATTGCAGCATAGTTTAAATTGGTTTACTGACTCAACCTCTCATATTTCTCAGATTAGTAATGGGTGAGTAATTTTTGCTATTTCACGGATATCAGGTGAGTGATGTTTGCGCTTTCAAGAGCAACAAACCAAGAGAAAAGTCCTTCAACCTTGTCAATTTTTAAAAATTAAAAAATCCAACAAAAATGCTTAAAACCTAAATGACTGCATTGTTGGAAAAAAATTCGATTACATAACTTTTATTGTTTTTATATAATAGACCAGCAAGGTACATAAATTGAGCAATAGAATCAGAGTTTTCTTATCGTAATCAAGGTTTGAAAATCATACTTATATGTCAACTGATTAAAAGTTATCCACTGGACTTGCTCAGCCTTTTATAAACAATTTCATCACTTTTTGTTTTAATTTGGAAAAAATTTTCTGACGAGTATTCTTTTTTTCCACAAACTATAGAGAAACTATTGATAATATCTTTAGTGTTTATTTGGTGGATATTTATAAGTACAATTAGTACAAAAAGCTTGAATGCATTGAATGTATTAATAGTTCATGTGGAGACATACACTAGAGGATAAATTTTTCTCAAATGACAAGACGGGTGCGAAAATATTAAAACGATGGACCAAAAGTAGGTAAACAGTTATAAACTATTTTTTCGTGGATGATTGTGAATGGTGAAAACTACTTGGAAATGCTTCATGAAGTGGGAGTGCCACAAGTCCAAACCAAACCTAATTTTGATGAACTGTTCTTTCAGCAAGATGGAGCATCTCCACATTATGTACTTACATTGAGTAAGAGATTATTTTAACAAAGTCTTTTCACAGCATTGATTTTGAAGAAGAGGTAGCATTAAATGGCCACCATACTCACCTGATCTGACATCAATGGATTTCTTTTTTGTGGGGTATTGCAAAGAACAAGGTGTATGAGAAATTGAGAAGAATCCCAAAACAGTACATGAATTTTTTCCAATCCCAAAACAGTATAGATACATGAATTTACATGAATTATATTCATGACGAATTTAGAGAAATTAATAAAAATTGAAATTTGTGCTGCACTGTGTGTCAGAGTGTTCTGGACAGGTATGAAGAATGTTGCAATGTTGCCAGAGGACATTTTGAGCACCAGAAAAATTAAACAGTTTCTGTCTAAGATATTACTAGCATTCTTAAACTTTAAAAATGCCTACATGAAAACTACAAAACTACTTTTGGACATAAACCATACATTTAATAACTGTATACCTATTTTTGGCCCACCCTGTACATTCGGCCCAATGGCAGGGTGAGCTGTTTTTAGGTGTGCGCTTAAACTATAATATTTAATATAGGGGTAAATTCAAACCAAAACCAACAAACTTATTCTTGTTAAATGTTCGTAATAAAGCAATTTTCTTCTGTTTTGATTTGAATTTACCACGACATTTTATATTTCATTTAAGCGCACACTTTAAAAAAAGCTAATCATCGCCCTAAAAAAACTTGTTGTTTGATGACGCTATGCACAAAATGACGTAATTCATGTGAAATACCAAGACATAATCGGACTAACCCATTAACGCCCAGTGATCTTTTAAAAAATCAGTCGGAAAAAAAATTTTTTTTGTAACATCAATCACCAAATTAAAAATGATTAATCAATTAGCGTTTTGAAAAAGATTTTTAATTTTTTATTTGGCTTTTAATATAAATAATTTTTTTAATTTGATTTTGTCATTAGGGACATTTTTTTTCTAAATTTTGTGCTTTCTTAAAAAGAAAAAGACCTCCTTTTTTTGCTTTAATAAGCTTTGTTTTGTATTTAAAACAAAAATAATAGCCAGTTATGTTGCTGAGAGGTCATAATTTGACTTTTTAAATAAGTAATCTTTTAAAAGTACGTTGGGCAGATATGAGACAAATGCGACCATCTAAATTTAAATAAATTTGAAATTTTTCATATTGTTTTAATTACGCATCGAAGATTTCGGTAACAATTTCTTGTTTAAAATAAACATGTTGCATCAGCCGCAACATTATTAATTTGAGAGCATCTAAGAACTACTGGCCCAATAAGAGAAAACCAAAACTGCCAAATATTCTGTAAAAACAGAAAAATATGTTCCACAAGGAAAAAAGAGCTTCATATGACTTTTTATTTGATGAAAATAGTGAAATATTATTTATGAGGTGGCATGATAACAATTGTTTCCTTGTAGAAACCAATTTTGACAGCATTGATTCAATTAGTTTTGTTCAGAGATGAGACGAATTTAAAAAGGAGAAGGTAAAAGTACTACAGTTTTATGCTGTTAATAATTATACTAAATACTGTAATGAGACGAGTCCATCCTCATGACTGGCTTATAAGCAAACATTCTATTGCTTCTAGAGGTAAAACGTGGTACTGACCTCTTTTTATAAGATTGATCGATAAGTGCCTGGTAAATGACTGGATAACCAACAAGTTGGTTTATAAAAATAGCGCTTGTAAATTGCTCTCTTTTGGAAAAAGTATGGTTACTTTTTATCTAAAAATTGAAACTGGAAGGAAAAGAGTTGGTGGTTCAAAGACCAAATTTATAAATTCAAATTTTTGGAGAAGAGAGTAAATTCAAATTTTTGTTATAAAGACTACTTATAAATTCAAATTTTGTTGATGAAGGAAAGACTCGTGTTTCTTATGTTCACTCTTCGTTGAGAGAATGCTGACGTGTCCGACGATTTACGTAATTCGATAGCTATATCCGTTTAGTGCTGAACTTGTTTAAATAAAATCAGCGAAATCTTTCCCAGTTACAAACTAACCTTATTTAATATCCGTAACTCTATGACGGCCTATTCAGAAAAATATAGCTGTAACTTGAATATGAAGGAGAAGATTGAATTTATTTTTTATCTTCGGTTTCACGCGCGCAGCTACTGACACAATACAGCATAAACAATACAATGGTCACCGTTGTCACACGGAAATTCTGGTTACTGTCTGTAATAGCGATCTCTCTCTATTTTTAATAAACCCGAATCGGGCCACGTGGCTCAGACGAGAAAATTAACTATAAAAATCGATTTTATGCCCTTATAGAGATTACTGCTAAAACGAGGTCACATTGAGATTATTTAATTAGGACGATGCATTTAGGTAATTTAGAATGGATACAGGTTATTGCACTTAATTTTAAAAAAAAATCTAATTTTCTCCGAAGAAGCGATTTGCATTACGTAACAGTTGGTAGATCACTATTATCAGTTCCTGAAAAGTGTAGCAGGTTCAATGGTGTTGACAATAACATTGCTAGAAGGCAAAATTAAAGAAGATTCCTGTTGTGTAGTCAAAGCTGCACTATGGGCGTGTGTCTTTGTCTTGTTATCTCTTCATGTAATTTTTATGTGATTACCTCGGTATTATAACAGTTAATCGAAACGACACTTGATCAAACGACAGTTGATCGAACGAAACTTAGTCGAAACGACAGTTGATCAAATGACACTTAATCAAAACGACACTTGATTGAAATGACTCTTGATAAAAACGACATTTGATCGAAGGATACTTGTTTGAAATTACATTTGATTGAAACGACACTTGATCAAAAGAACACTTAATAAAAATGACAGTTGATAAAAAAAATGATTTACTTTTGAATGTTTTTGCAATTAAACATTTTCTTTGTTACCATAAATTAGATTCATAAAAAGCAGAGGTCATCAGTGAGAAAAAGTTTGCTTTTATTTGTATAACCGTTTGCCAATATCAAGGTCAGGTTTTTTTAACAAGGTTCCTGGGCAAAGCTTTTTTATGGGGCAACAAATATATCTCTGGTCATGGTTATGTTTTGTTAGATGCCTATTTCTAATATTTTTTCATTTTTTTTACGTTGTAGTCAGCAGCGTATTTAAGGGGAGAAGAAAATGTGCCATGCTCTACTTTTGGAGACCTTCTGGAGAAATCAGAGACAGACTGATAGGGAAGATTACTATGTTTTCGGACGAAATATTTACAAAACCGGGACAGATTCAAAGTTGTAAATTTTCTTTTTCATTATTCGATCAAGTGTCGTTTCGATCTAATGTCGTTTCTATCAAATGTGGTTTCGATCGAGTGTCGTTTCGATCAAATGTCATTCGATCAAATGGTGTTTTGATCGAATGTCGTTTCGATCAAGTGTCGGTCACGGCTTATGGCTGTCTTAGTATTACGCGCATTGTTAAGTTTCAGTGTTTTCAGTTGTTGTGAATCTCAGTTGGTTGACTATCGTCTTTTTCATTTAAATAAATTGTGATAGACTAACAATAGTGGCAAAATAAACCATGTGGCAAAAGACCAAAAGTTATTGAATAAAATGCAATTTAGCCTTATGTCTCAAATGTTTTTTCCTTTATCATTACAGGTAAAATACACATTAGTAATTTTTTTTTGGAAAATAGATTATATTTTTATGTATAGGATAATTTTTTGTTTAATTTTGATATTGAATAAAATTTGAAAATATCCCATTTGTATTATTCATATCTTCCCAAAGATTTTTTTAAAAAATCACCTGTTTTTTAACTTTTCTACTCAGCATATCTTTTTTTGCTTATAAAATACAAATATCTGACCAACTATCATAAAAAAAAGTTTAAAAAAATTTGGGCGTTAATGGGTTGAGTTTCCCACTGAAAAATCATTTCAAAACTCAATCGGAATTTAAAAAAGGAAGGAAAAGACTCCGCTAGAGAGTATTTTCAGTCACTGCGACTGTCAGAAATTTTCATTTCAAAATCTAGCTTAATGAAGATTTGCAGACTAAGTCAATATTTAATCGCTTATGCAACATTTTTACTTCAAGTTTTTGAAAATTAGACAGGTCATCTTCAAAAGATATTTATCAGTTTTAAAGAAAACTTTTCAAAACATTTTTTTCTGCTTTGCAAATATAGGATCATGACGTGCTAAAGGTAATTTAATAGGTTAACCTTTATGACGTTTTAACCTTATATAACAGCTTCAAAATTATATAAAACATTGTTATAAGGAACCTTGCTTTCAACAGCACCTCAAATAGATGCAACCGAGCATGACACAAGTTTATTTAAGCATCTAAGTTTTACAGTTTCTAACATTTTTGCAAAATAAACTTGCCTTACTTGACAAAAAACTATGTTGAAAAAAAAGAATAATAAAAGCTTGTTTTAGCTATTAAATCTTTCAGATTAAGCTTTCTAAACCGGATTCCATGGACGTCTAAGAATTCATGGTGACCTATTAGAGGAGATTCACAAGATTTTTTTCTATTCTTTTTCGTGACCGGTGGCAAGGCTGCCGTAACCTTAACTGAGTTCCCAAAGAACTAAAATTCAGGCACAAAATGTGTAAGTAAAAACAAAAAAATCTTTACGGCTGGGAATTTAGGCTGTATAAAAAGACTTTTTTGTTTTTTTCAGTAATGTGTGCGTCAGTTGAAATTCCCAATATTGCGCCAGTAGTATGTAATGATTTTTTGGCGTCATTTTCCGCTAGTGGCGCTAGAGAGCAGGCGCAGGTGCAGGCGCACTGACGTCATCGCAGGCGCGGTAGCGCTAGAAAGCAGTGGCGAATCCGAATCCTATTCCAAATCCTACTCCTATTCCTAATCCTACTCCTATTCCTAATCCTACTCCTATTCCTAATCCTAACCTACTCCTATTCCTAATCCTACTCCTACTCCTAATCCTAATCCTAATCCTAACCTACTCCTATTCCTAATCCTACTCCTACTCCTAATTCTAATCCTAATCCTAATCCTAATCCTACTCCTAATCCTACTCCTATTTCTAATCCTACTCCTATTCCTAATCCTAATCCTAATCCTATTCCTAATCCTACTCCTATTTCTAATCCTACTCCTATTCCTAATCTTATTTCTATTCTTATTCCTATTCCTAAGAAAGACGATGATGCTGGGTTCAATTCTTAGCCAAGACAATATAAAACCTAAACCTAAGACAGACAGTAGTCCTGAGTTCGACTCCCACCCAAGACAGTAGAAATCCTAATCCTAACAAAGGTCCTGAGCTTGATTCCTACCCAAGACAATATAAATTCTAGCCCTAAGAAAATTAGTAGTCCTGAGTTGGATTCCTTCCCTAGATAATATAAAACCAAACTTTAAGAAAGACAGAAGTCCTGAGTTTGACTCCCAACCAAAACAGCGAAGCTGTAAATCCTAACCCTAAGAAAACCAGTAGTCTTGAGTTTGATCCCCAACCAAGACAGCGAAGCTGTAAATCCTAATCCTAAGAAAGGTCCTAAGTTAGATTCCCACCCAAGACAGTATAAACTCTAACCTTAAGAAAATTAGGTTAGACGTAAAATCAGATACAATAGCATGCTAAGGTACACCACGAAAACGAAGTAAAATATAATACACGCATTAGTGACCACAAACGTTCAAAAATAAAGCTTGTAAAGTTTTGCGATTGTAAATCCAACCGGATAGGGAATAAGTGTCCATGTAAGACTCGAGACCGAAGAAAGCAGGTGCTAGTCCGTAGCTATCGAAATATTCTCCTCGACCGCGCTTGTCAAAATAAGCAGCAATCCAATGTTCTCCGGGTTCGCTGCTCGGATCGGAATTGATGACGTAGGCAGAAAGAAAAACAGTTTTATGCAGTTGATCGAAAGCACAGACTTTTTTAAAGATCTTTTTGGTTTTGGAGTCATTTTTGAGCAAACGTTCAATTTGCAGCGTGTTCATGCCGTGTTGTCAAAAGCAACGTCCCTGTCTTGATCGATTTCCAGTAGGTTGTTGTTTTCGGCCAACACAACCACAGAAGAGTGCGTGCAGTAGCGTTGGCAAAATGAATTTCGGTGCATATGTTGCCGTGCTTTATCAATTCGAAACCGACCTTGTTCAAATCTATCTGAGGCATGAGATCGAAAGCAAACAAGGCATAACCGTCTTTGTACTGTTCTCGTGAAATACCGTTTCCCGTGTCGTGATAGTATTGACCCGTTTGCGTAAACAAACAAAGATAACTTCGAATAAAACGATCGTTGACAAAAGCCGGTTGCAGTGGTTTGGATGGGATTTGAACTCCGTCACGGTAAATTGTCATGAAATTGATGTTGTTGTGCTTGAAATGAAAAGGAAATTTGGTGATGACACCGTTGTAAGCGTCGTTCTCCACCAAATCGACCACCAATCGAGTAGGTTGTTGACCCAAGAACAGGTTTTCTTTGGTGATGCTTCGATTTCCAAACTCTTGACTTCCACACGTCGGAGCAGATATTTTGCAATAGCGTGTGGCAAGGCTTTGACATGAGCAAGTTGTACGGCCGAGTTGGGTTTTAGTTTTCAAACAAACAAGGTCACTTGTTTCAAAAATACTTTGTTTTGTGCTTGGTTTGTGTTTCCGCGCAAGCAAAAAAGCTCCTTGGATCAAATCAGACACAAGCGTACTTCTACTCCGTTCAACAAGTAACGATTTTGAAAGATCAAGTCAATGTGCAGTTTTCCCATCATATCAATTTCTTTGCTTTCTGCAGCCAAAGCTTTGCGCTGGGTGTAGCCCTTGTTTGCGGCAGCACAAGTATCGAAATGTCCGCTAGTATTGCGATGCAGTAACAGAGCGGAAAGCTGAGAATTTTTTGCTTCTTGTCCAAAGCTAACCAAGTTTTCAATATAAGCTCGATAAGCATAATTGTTGTTGGACTGTGTGACAAGCGAACCGTTTAAATAGACATCGACTTGCAACCATAGCGTATGTAAAAAATTACTATTCTGGTGCAATTTCCACGTCCTTTGCCAAATCAGCTCCATTTGACGTAATCACGCTCGCGGGCACGTAAAGAAAGCTATTGGCCAGATCAATGTAGAATTTTCGGCACTAACCGTAAATTCAATAAGACCTGTGGAAGTCAGCACCGATATAGGATGATATTTGGTAAAATTACCGCCTTTCAAACTGGTTTGACTTGGGGGCACCGAAAACAAGTCGTTGAGAGGTGGTGGATTCTGCCGAACTAGGGTATACCAACGTTGCCATGGTTCACGTAAAAATGTCGTGATGCTTCTTGCGCTTCCTCTCTTGTACTTTTCTCGGCGCTGCCTTTTGCTTTTCCACCTTTTGTTGGGCCGCTTGCAAGAGATTCGAACCTGCTGTTTTGACTTGGTTGATGGCAGCTTGTTTGACGTTTTTAGCGTGTAAGGCGTCGGAAGCAAACTCGACACCGCTTTGCAAAACTTGTATTCCAAGGGTTTTGGCACCTTTTTTGACAAAAGGAAGAACGCTTTTGGCAATGGAACTAAACAGATTGCCTAGTCCATAACCTTGTTGCACTCGTGCCCCAGCAAAATAAGGGATGTCATGACCGACTTGAGACAAATAATAATTTTTGTAAGCTTTTGTGTCACAGCAATATTTGACCAGCATGTCTCTGCTACCATCGATATCTTGCAACAACGAGTTTTTCCTTCGGTTTGCAGTAACGAGTTTTTTGTGACCTATCGAAATACAATGAGTCGTAGCTGCCAACAGCGAGGAAATGTGATATATATTGACGTCTTTAACAGATCAATCTACTTATAGACTTTTTTTTAATTAAATGTAATGACCTGTATCCGTTCTAAATGACCTTAATGCATCGTCCTAATTAAATAATCTCAATGTGACCTCGCTTTAGCAGTGATCTGTATAAAGGCATAAAATTAATTTTTATTGTTAATTTTGTCGTCTGAGCCACGTGGCCCGATTCGGGTTTATTATAAATAGAGAGAGATCGCTCTGATCGCACAGTAACCAGAATTTCGCTTAGAAAACGGTGAGCATTGTATTGTTTTATGCTGTATTGTGTTCAATAGCTTCGCGCGTGAAACCACACATAAAAATAAATTCAATCCTCTCCTTTATATTCAAGTTACAGCTATATTTTTTTGAATTGGTCGTCATAGAGTTACGCATATTAAATAAGGGTAGTTTGTAACTGGGAGGGATTTTGCTAACCTTATTTAAACAAGTTCAGCACTAGATGAATATAGCTATTGAATTACCTAAATCGTCGGATACGTCAACATTCTCTTAACGAAGAGTGAATTCAAGAATCGCGAGTCTTTTCTTCATCAACAAAAAAATTGAATTTAATCTCTTTCTTCTTCTCCAAAAATTAAATTTATAATTTAGTCTTTCAACTATTGTGCCTTGAAAAATCTTTTTGTCACATTTATATATTGGTGTGCTTTTCGTTTTGAAGCCCAAAACAAATAAACTGAACTGAAATGAAGTAAACTTGCCCCATATTCGGTCTACTCGACTGCTGAGTACTTTATAGCGCACAATTTTGCCTCATGACTAGTGTCTTTAATGACGCTTTAAATGTTTGGATGCCTGCGTCTCACTCCAACAGACCACTTACCAACTCTTTCAGGCATCAAGCCAGCTAAACTTTGCCAACTAAAAGTAAAATTCTCCTTGTCTAACAATAAAATTCTGGATCCCATCTACTGCAAGCAATTCACCTACTTGCTTCCAGGAATGAAACAATTTTGCTGTCCAATTGAAACTTTGATTATTTTTTTAAGACTTGTGAGCTCTTAGCAGATGCATTACTGCTCTGATAGAACGGCATTGTGCATCAAGCATGCCGATGACCAGATGTTAGAAATATATCAAGTTGTGGACAGATAGCACTAAGACGGCCACCTGTGGCCTTGTGTATCACGCACGCCGAACCCGAGCTTGCAGTCTGCTTACCCAGGCTTAGTCGTCGTATATGAAAAGAAAAATCAAAGATTTGTGGGCTTCTACCACATGCATTGCAGTGCAGATTGAAGCGGCAAAACTTGTGTAAACAGATTATTTTTAATAAGAGTTTAAAACTTGAAACCTTGGTTGGCCAATGAGCTCGGGTTCAATGCCACAGATGATACTCTTAAATGTCATCTGTCCTATAACTCGAATATATTTCTAGCATCTGGTCATCAGCGTGCGTAATACACAATGCCGCTTCTATCAGTACTTAAGTATATAAAAATCCCTTAAGTATAAGATTTTTCTCTACATAAATGATCAGCTCTGCGACAAAACCTGGGTAAACAGATTGCCTCTGATGAGAGTTTAAAACTCTAAGCACCTCATTTGGGCAGTAAGCTCGAGTTCAGCATGCGTGATGCACAATGTCACAGACAGTACTTTTTTGTGCCGTCTGTCCTATAACCTGATGTTTATTTTTAATTTTTATTTTGTAACATGACTGAAATTTAAAGAAAAAAATAATGCCGTAAAGTATCTTTCCACAAGGATACGACAGAACCAAGCGACAAGGTTTTGAATCGCAATCGTGTCAATTGTTTAATGCTTACACATGTAATCAATTTTAATGTCATAAAACATTATTGACTACAATTAAAAAAATCGTGATATAGCCGCTTTTACAGATACCAAATTTTGTTATCAAAAATATGAAATACAAGTTGTTTAAATGTTGATAAAAACAGACCAATGATTTCTCCAGCGCCTTATACGGTGTTTAGGCTTCTTGATTGCCATGGTTCAATTCTATTGTAACTAATTGCAAATTTAAAGACGCCCATGACGTCCGAATTTTTAAAAAAAGCTATCTATTTTTACCAAAAATTATGACATATTTACAACACCTGTAAGTTTTGCCCACATCGCTGCAATATCTCGACTTGGATTAGAGACATAGTGGTCCGAGACCGAGACCGAGACGAGACTTTGGGGTCACTAGACCAAGACGAGACTGCGACTTCAAAAAAACGTGTCTCGAGACATGTCTCGAGGTATACACCTCTGATTCTCAAGCAGATGCAAGATTTATGAAAAAAAACTTAACGTACTCTTTATGAAAAAATTATTGAGCAAGCAAGTCACTTTGGAGAGCCCAAGTAGTCGGTGTGAAAAATGAACATAACTGCAAAAGGCGTATGATGATTGACTACAGCAAGACAATCAACCGATTTACTTACATAAACATAAATCTCTTACCTTGGATCGTTCAATTGTAAGTAAACTTGTTACTTATCGCGTGTTTTCCGCAATAGACTTAAAATCTGCTTACCATCAGATTGAGCTTCATCCTCAAGACCGTTTATACACAGAATTTCAATCGGAAAATGGCTTATTTTAATGGCGACAATTACCATTTGGACTTATCAATGCAGTTCCGGAATTTCAACGAGCTATCGATTGCTTCATCAAGAAAAACAGTTTGAAAGGTTGTTACCCATATCCTAATCATATCACCGTTGCCAGAATTAATTAAGAACACCATGAAGAAATTCTAAATGCATTTTTAAAAGCCACTGCTGCTGCTAAAATGACGATCAACAAAAGCAAAAACTATTCGGAGAAGATTCGGTCTTTGCTTGAAAACCAATGTTTTCCTTTTGAAAAAGTTGTTTTAGAAGCAATAGATAAACTGTCATCTCGTTCCTTCAAGCGCTTATGAAGTTTCAAGTGACTCTACTTAAACAGACTTTTGGGAGAATTTCAACATCTAATCTCCAAGCAATCAAAGAATTTTAATTAAAGACTTAATTTAATTTTATTATGTTACGAGGCGTTAGCAAGATGTTGAGGCGTTATATTCAAATATATTCCTTTGTTTAAAATATACAAATATACCAAAAGTAGTACAATTTACAACATTCTAGAGCCTGCGTTAGTTAAATTATTCTACATACAGTATATCAGAATTTCTAGCCTGGTTAAACACGAATTACTATGTCGCTCCCTGGCTACGACCAAAATGAGGTGCCAGTTTCAATTTCGTCCTATATAACAAAGAGTCACTTGAGGTCTCATGATTTCACGTCATGTGTGACTCATGCCATCTTGTGACCATCGCGCGATCCCGTGACAGGGGCGTAAATCAAATTTATAAGACGAATTATAAATTGTCGTACTAATTTCTAAAGACCCAATCACATTGTCAATTCACGTAACATCAACCAAAGCATCTTTTCAACGAAGCTACAACTAGTCTTCAACTAATAAATTACACGTTGCCCCTAACTGTGGAAACAGACGCTTCCGAATTCTCCATCACTGCAACTCTAAATCAAGAAGTTCGTTCTGTAGCTTTTGATTTTCGAACCTTGTCACATATACAGTAGAACAACGCCATTTTGCAATTGAAAAGAAAGCTTGTGCGATTATAGATGCTTTACGAAACATTTTTATGTTGGTAGATTTTTTACTTTGATTACGGATCAAAAAAGTGTTGCATTTATGTTTAACATTAAACTTGCAATAAGGCCCAGATGGTAAGTGCTTTTTCGCAGCCTGAGCCGTAAGTTTGTCTGTTTATTGGTGTTAAAAATGACAGAGCAAAACCAAACTTACCAAAATGGAAGGGTATCCACCTATTCCGATGTTCAGCGTGGGTCTGCTAATCGGCAAACGTCCATTTCAGGACAGGGCAATGCCAGAATAAAACTGTCCTCTTCAGGGCACATTGCCAACAAGTTCCAAAGGCGCACTATTCTTCAGCTGAACATCGAAGGTCTCACTGCAAGCAAGATGAACGTTCTTCATCACCTCGCTCTGCAGTCTGAGGCACTCGTCATCCTACTATAGGGGACAAACTGCACTGATGCAGAGAAGTTGGTACTTTCAAACTACCAACTAGCTGGGTTTTCCTTAAGCAGGAAGCATGGCCTTGCAGCGTTTGTCCAAGACCGACTAAGATACACGCTTTTGGACTAATCTCCACCGACATCGGATATCGAGAGGTTGTGTGTGGTCGTTGATGGCTATAAAATAGTCAACGTCTACAAACCACCGCCAACGCGATTTCGATCCCTAGATCTCCCAGTGTTTCCTCACCCTTGTCTTTACGCTGGCGATTTTAACTGTCCTCATGCTGACTGGGGTTACCATGACAACAGTCCGGATGGTGAGTCCTTAGCTGTCTTGGCAAGTATTAATTGTCTTGCCCTCCTATATAATGTCAAGGACGCTGCCAGTTTTTACTCCGGCCGCTGGAACACTGGCACCAATCCAGATCCAGCTTTCGCTAGCGTAGGTCCAAACAGTTGCTTATCAGATAGAGATGTTCTTGAAAAGTTTCCCAGGTCAAAATATCGACCTTCGCTTATTACACCACCAAGGCAGAGCCAAGCATGCCTGTTAACCGATGAAACTTCCGCAAGGCCAAATGCAGACACTATATTGCTTTGACGAATAAATTCGCAAAGACTTTGTTGCCGCCTGATTCATTTGATGTGGATGCGGCTTACCAGGACTTCTGTAACACCATGAAGAAAGCAACCAAAAAAACTATCCCACGCGGGTATTGAAATAACTATGTTCCGTGTTGGGATGCAGAGTGTGAATCCCTTCATAAAACTTTCCTGCACTCTCTTCAGGGAAACGACTCAAGTTTGGCTGCCACATCTCTGCTTGCCAAGCTTGATAGGAAGCGGAAAGATTGATGGTCCGATCCAGTCCGGAGCATTAACTTCTCTTACTCTAGTCGAAAAGCATGGAGTACTTTAAACAACCTTACTAGTAGGTCACGACATTCTCCTCGTCACTGCCCCTTTTCAGCTGATGCTACTGCATCTCAGCTGGTTAGAAATGGCAAATACGAGGCTGTTAACCGCAAGTCTTCGCGACTAGTCTCTCAAGAAGTGTATGACCTTTGGAGGGGCACAACACCAAACGCAGTAAATATCTCTAATACTTTATTACAGAAAGAATTTACTGCTGCCCTCCAACATTTAAAACTAGGTAAAGCTCCGGGTCCTTATTCCATCTGCAAAGAGCTTATACTCCATGCTGGAGCTGCTTTGAAGTCCTGGTTACGTGTCTTCCTTTCTTCCTGTTTGCGCCGACTCAAAATACCTAAGATCTGGAGAAGAGTAGTCGTCGAGTTCCCAAAGCCAAAGAAGCCCGTGGAGGACCCAAAGAATCATTGACCAATATCTCTGCTTTGTGTCTCCTACAAGATCATCGAGAGGCTTATCTACGCCAATGTTGAGCCATTAATTGATCCACTGCTCCCTAAAAAGCAGGCTGGGTTCCGACGCGGGAAGTCAACCGTAGATCAAGTTGTTCTGCTAACCCCAAACATCAAAGATTCTTTTGAGGATAAAAAAGAAGGCCGGTGCCGTATTTGTCGATCTGACAGCTGCTTATGACATTGTCTGGCACCGTGGTCTTACCTGCAAGCTGCTGAGACTTCCGGATAAGCACATGGTCAGAGTGATTATGGAGCTTGTCCGAAATCGAAGTTTCACCCTTACCACCGGTGACAGCAAGCAAAGCAGGCTACGCCGTCTTAAAAACGGCGTTCCTCAGGGATCGGTCTTGGCTCTTCTATTTAACATCTGTACGTACAATCTTCCTTCCATGATTTCCAGAAAGTTTGCTTATGCTGATGATTTAGCATTGTTGCATTCTTCTGGAAACTGGAAGGACTTGGAGGGGACTTTAAGCCTAGACATGTCTACACTTTTATCGTATCTCCAGACTCGGAGGTTAAAACTCAGTCACATTAAGACGGTGACGGCAGCCTTTTACTTAAATAACCGAGAGGCCCAGCGTAACCTAAAGGTCTACAACAACGGTAGACTTTTACCGTTCTGTCCAACCCTTACTTATCTTGGGGTAAAACTGGACAAATCGTACACGTTTAGTCACCATCTAGTAGCATTGCGCAAAAAACTATTCTCGCGCGTCACACTGCTGAGGCAATTTGTGGGCTCGGGATGGGGTGCTGGTACTAAAATATTACGCATAGCCATAAGGTTATCTCTAGTCTACTCAACAGCTGAGTACTGCGCTCCAGTCTAGTGCCGCAGTGCTCACACTCGCCTCATCGACAGTGTCTTGAACAACGCCTTGCGCATAATCACTGGATGCCTGTGTCCCACTCCAACGGACCACCTACCTATACTCTTAGGCATCCAGCCAGCTGAGCTTCGCCAAATGGGAGCGACACTCTCCTTGGCTCACAGTGGATTTCTGGACCCTGATCATATCTTTTATGGTCTTTTAAGTGGATTCTTAGATACTTGTCAAATGAGACTAAGATCCAGACGCCCGTTTGTGCCAACTGCGCGGAATCTTTTAGACAATCTTGCCAGACTTGGGATCCGCGCTTCTGAATGGACAAATCACAAATGGAAAACGGAGTACTGTGAAAATGCTTCCAGGCTTCGTGCTTTTGTGTCTGGGACCAGTGCCAGGCCTGTTGGGATGAGCTTACCCGAGCAGCTTGGGTTAAGCTCAACCGCCTGCGGACTGGTGTTGGGCGATTCTATTCGTTATTTTGTTTGTTGCACAAGTTTTGGTGATTTACATTGTGGTTTCGATGAGCTTATACAATTTAACGCAAAGCAACGACATTTGGATTAGTCTGCTCAGTAGCTCTGTGGGTTATTTGCCTCCATTGCCCTTTCTAAGCAAACATGTTCCTCACCCTCCTCAGTAATTTTTCTATGAACATTTATCCTGAAAACAAAGTTTCCGATTACATGGTGCACTTCCCCAAACAAATCAATTTGTTCGGATTGTGGGAGTTGGGTCTGTCTGAGATTCTGTATCCCAATACTTGGTACAACATCGACACCAACCAATGTTACATTTTCTACCAACGGGGTGCTTTAGAATTTGTAGCAGTGGTTCCGGCAGGTTATTACCAGCAACCACAATACATTGTGTGTCAGATGCTTCACCAAATTAAACGAGAGTTTCAAGCTAGAAACAAAGCATTGGTCAGCGAAGAAGTTTTGACAAAACCAATCGACTTTCTCTTTAATCTCGCTTACAATTCTCAAACGCAACGTACCACCATGTCCATCCAACACATAGATGAAGCACCTATGGTGGAACGGGAACGTGAAGGTAACATACAACTCATGTGGTGGTGACTCTTTCGGACTGTTGGCTTTTGTCTTGGGTTTTCAAAAGATACGGTATCGAGGAATTGGAGAGTACACTTCGGAAAGCGTTGCCAACGTGGACACCGTGAATGCCATCTATGTCTACTGTGACGTTATCGAGCATAGAACAGTCGGTCATACTCTCGCACCCTTGCTTGCTGTCCTTCCAGTGACAGGGAAACCGGGTGTTTATGTCTGCAAAAGGCACGACAAAATACAACACCATCCTGTCTTAAAGAAAAATCTTAGCGATATTCACATCTCGCTTCGCGATGATCAAGCAAAGCAAATTCGTTTTTGCAAGGGAAAAGTGATTGTGACTTTGCATTTACGACTGAGAAAACTAAATTCGAACCAAAACTAAAAACAGTATACTTACGAAACGCACATTACATTTAGAAAAATAATTAGCAGTATTAATGATAAATAATTAATAGCAGTATTAGTTGTTATTAAATAACTTTCCATGTGCCAGCTAACTTCATCAAATTGTTTGGCGTCTTATCTAATATTGACTAGTCAAAAAAGTTTAAATTTCTTCTTAAATTTATTATAAGAAAGTGACTTTAATTTAAAACGTACTTCTTGCCATATTTTAAGTCCAATGTAAGAAAATGTCTTTTTACCAAATTCTGTTCTCTTTCTACCATAAAAATCTTTTTTTTTTTTGCTTCCAGTCTTGTTCTATAATCATGTTTTTGGGTTATACTTATAATAGTTTGGAATATATGGCAAACAGTGTGACGCAACAGTGTGACGCAGGAAGATATGAGGCAACAGTGTGACGTGGGAAGATATTTTTTTGTGCAAAGCCACAAGGTGGTGACAAAACGTGAGCAATTTTTCCAGTTTTACCCCAAGATATGTAGGGATTGAACAGAAATGTTGGCGTTGAAAAAGTCCTGGTAGGTCTCTTCCACATCAGGTAAAATCAGCAGCAACAAAGTCTTTTCAAATTTTTTTGTTAAAGCAAGGTAATCATTCCACTTGACACAGCAAAAATTCCATCGTTCAACTGGCATGCCTAGCACTGGCAAAGCAAAACTCTGTAATGTAAGGCTAATAGGTGACGGTCAATATTTTAACTTTTTTGTGATTTGTGTTGAAGATTTCTGATGTGGAAAAGTTCTTGGAGATTATGAATTTTTTGTACTTGTTGGTTAAACCACAATTGTGGAGTCGGAGAAATTATTTTTCAACTCCACCAATTCAAAGTTTCCGACTCCACGAAATCAAATAATACGATTCTAATTTTAGTTCATGTACAAAAGGAGTCCGACTTTATCCTAAACTATGCGGCTGTGGAAACTCCCACTCAACGATATAGTTATAAGCAGGGTTATAAAGTTGGAGTCTCAGAGTCACATGTTTTAGAGCGGAGTTGGAGTACTTTCTTTAAATTTGATGAAGTTAGACTTGCGAGAAGTCGGTTTTTTAGATTCGGTGGAGTTGGAAATCGGAGTTCTTATTGCTTTTGAAGACTTCGATTTACATTAAATTATTTTACATTTTATCTCTATATTTATGGCTCTGACTCGCAGAAAAGCGACGGAGGCGCTATACCTAGGGAAAGCGATTACCCCGACCTGCTTTAGGCGATGCCAGAATATTCCTGTCCAATAGAAATTTTTTATTTTGTGTTTTAGTTTTACAGAGATATGAATAAATTTAAGAACTTCTTGCCAAGATCACCAAGCAGGGGAAAGTGCCGTAAAAATGTCTTTCTTAAGGACACAACAGAATGACTCGAGTTAGTTTTGAGCCGAGATCATGCCGATCACAACCACTACGATTTAATGCAATTTAACGATTCAACCATTAGGCCTCCAAGGTTGTTGTAAAATCGAAATTGCTTGTTTTGCGCGTTTTAGGATGAAGTCAAAGTCGTTTTTCAGATGCTCTAGAGTCAGAGTTTGAATCTTTAAATTTTAAAGAAATTTTAAAGTCAGAGTCGAAAAATATTTTTCCGATTCCACAACCCTGGTTATAAATCTCACTTCGCAACTAGGGAGGATGCAGCACGTAAGAAGCGAGATCTCCTTAGAAATTACAAAAATAAAACATTAAAATTAGCTTTCAGCAATTGTAATTACTATTGCAGAGTTAGAATTTCAGAATGTCTTTTCTTGTCTGTGATTAAAAGTAGATTAAAATTGAAAATTTTTTATTCTTACTCTTACACTAAACCGCTGACCAAAGCACTTTCTTCTCTTACGTTAATATGTAATATAACCAGTGATGGCTTTAATAGGGTCCAAACGGAGCGGCCGCACCGGTCCCCCCTTAAAAAACATCAAAAAGTGGTTCCTCTACACAAAATATTGCTCTATTTCTTCATAGTAGTAGTAGGACATGGGATCTCTAAAACAAAGACTTTTTTTCGAGATCGCTTTGTTTTAATTTACTAAAAAGTGGCCCCACCTTAAACGATGACCCTTTTTTAAAGATCGCTTTGCATCGAAACACTAAAAAATAACCCCGATTACTTTTCTTGCACCGGGCCCCCTTTTTTGTAAGGCCATCACTGAATATAAGTATTAGAAACGATAAGAAATCGCAAGCGGTAACTTTAGACAAGTTCGCATAACTCTTAAAACATCCCGACATTTTAGGAAGGGCTGAAGTCAAATAAAGACTTTCTGTTTATTTGTCATTTGTTTTTCAAAAGCTAAAAACAATTATATACACTTTGACGGTTTTTTTCCAATAAAAATCATTTTTCAATCTTTGATTAAATTTTTCAAAACAAACCCCAAACTAAAACTTAAGTTTATTTCTGCAAATAAAAAGCCAAATTTGGCCGTCAGTATAAAGCCGAAAACCGTTTTTAGTTTGCATTTCATATAAAAGTCCAAAATGTGATCTGTCCAAGTAGGCTACTCGCCGTATTTCGCTTGCTTGTTTTAAATCATTCAGATGATAAATATGACCATAGCTTTTAGAAATTAACTGAAAATCGGACTCGGAGTGGCCAAAGAAAAATTGTGAACCCCATATCAACTCCAGCACATCTAAAAGAGAAAATCTGGCCTCAGGATATTTAAAAAACTACTTCGTTTCCGACTCCAATCAAAAATATGCGACTTCGATTTCCGATTCTGACTCCACAAATCTGGCTTAAACTAAAACAACTTATGTAAAGTCTCGTGTTTCGTCTCAGTCTCAGTACTCCAAAGTCTCATCTCGTCTCAGTCTCGAAACATCGTGTCTCGACTACAATTCTGTTGAGAATACTTTGGAGATTTGTTTGCTATACATGTAGGTATGCAATCTCTGTTTAAATGTTTAAAAGCAGTTGGAAAAGAAACACGCATTTTTGAAAGCGCGTTCAGAGACAATGCAGGTCTTGCCCCATTGAAATTAAAGGTGACTCTTGAATGTTTTTTAAAAATTCTTTCACCGATGATGACGTCAGTGAATAAACTGTTCAGAATATTAAACGGAATGTTTTTGTGTCATAGCGTACTCTACTACAGGCCATTTCATCGTGCACGCTTATCGTAAAACTGGAGGCGAACGTTTTTAGACCAGAGCGCGCTGCAAAATATCGCTTTGAAGCTAGTTTGCGAAATAATAGCAATATCAAACTAACTTTGTTCAATCTGAAAGTTTTAAAACCGTTTATTTATTCGCTATTTTTCAAACTGCTCACACACTGTGAGGAAACTGCAGCGGCTTTTTTATCTTTTCAACCAACGCTTTCAATCTTAGCAGGAGTTTGCGTTTTACTACAGATTCTTACAAAGTGCGTTTTTTATCTTCACTACGTGATTGATATGGCAATTTATTCAATCTATTGCCAGTTCAAAAAGCATACTAAAAGTGGAACTTGTAAGCATTTAAGTGAGCAAAACTGCAAGCAAAAACCTAAAACGATTTAATAAATAAGGGTGTTTTAATTTACTAAAAAAGTTTCGCTGCTTTAATCAACGTAGTTTGATAGTTTTATGTTAATTTTTTAAAACAGTGGTAGTTTTAGTCATTTCTAGTTCAACCAAATCATGCGCAATCTGCATCAAGCATTTATTGCATGAGAAATAAGTTTTTGGTTTCTGTAAATAATTACTTTTTCAATTTGGAAAAATACATTTTACAAATATTTGGTTTCCGTAATTAATTTTGAACAGAGGTGCCCAATTTTTACTACTTTAGCTAAGTTTTTAGAATTAATCAGCTTTTTTAATTTGTTTAGCTTCTAATAGTTATTAAGTAATTATTCTTATGGTTATTAAAATACAGGTTATTAAACATATAAGTTATTAAATATAAATAAATGTTCTAATAGTTATTAAATATACAGGATGTCTACATAAACATACAATGTGTAAAAAGTGTTGTGTTACACATTGCAATGATAATTATGAATGATTTAAAAGAAAAGATTTTCCGCCTTCCCAAAAACAAAGAATAAAGAGAAAAGTGGTTAAAAATAATACCACAACACGCCGGATTTGAAAAATACAGTTGTTTGCGAAAGACATTGGCCAAAAGACTATGCAGTGTTACGGCAAGCTAAGACCACGATATCCTCCGTCTGTATTTACTTTTATAAAACCTAGTTTGCTTCAGACACCAACTCCACCAGCTAGGTTAACAGTGAAAACTTCCGCAGAAATCCGAAATCAACATCCTGATGAAATCAATGCATTCAGTAATCGAGACAAAATTTTGGATTTTAAAAGTTTTACAAGTGACATTTCACAACATGATTTTCAATGCGCCTTGATTGTCAGTACAGTTTCCAAAGAAATCTATTTGCTATCCCAAGAGCTTTTACAAGACACTGGCATTTTAATTTATGCTAAAAATTAAAAAAGATTTTTCCTATGAAGCATATCATTCAGAAATTAATTGCACTATTGCCTCATTATCACAAAACCGAATAGCTCGTATCACGCGATGGTCACAAATAGAAAAATCAGTAAGATTTTTAAAAATTTTTATTTCACGAAAACAGAATATTCCACATGAGCAAGCTGCTACGATGGGTTTTAAAAGTGATGGTGAAAGAAAGTATTCAAATGCAACAATTGTGCGTGCTTTTTGTTATTTTTCTCTTTAAGAACTGCCTACAGCAGATTTCGTCAAGATTTTGAATAGCCCGGCATTTCAACTGTAATTAGATTGACTTCATCTTCCAAAAGTTACGACAATGTTACTTATTATTCTAAAATATTTTTAAATATAACTGATCAACAGAAAACTTGTATCCTTTTAATGGATAAAGTGCACGTTGTCTATGTTACAGTATCATGGAGGTGAAGTTTTTGGACAAGCAATTAATAATCCTAGCAAATTAGCCAACCAGGTTTTAAGTTACATGGTCGTCTGCATGTTTGGTGGCCCAAAATTTTTATGTAAAATACATGTATTGCCAGTTAAAGAGATGGGAGCAGATTTTTTATTTAATAAAACAAATACTCTTCTAAAGAATTTCAAAGATGCTGGAGCGAAAGTTATTGCTATTATCTGTGACGGTAATAGAGTCAATCAATCTTTTTTAAAAAAATTTGTCACTATAAGTCCGTGGCGCACAAAAACACAACTTATTTTTCTATTCGATTTTGTACATCTGCTACAAAACACAAGAGATAATTGGATTACTGAAGCCACACAGGAATTAGAGTTTTACGATCATGATAAGAACCTTGTTGCAAAACGGTCTACATTAAAAATTTGTATTATTACGAGAGCAAAAAACTTATGAAAATGTCTTAGCTAACTTTTGAAGCAGTTTGTCCAACACCTTTTGAAAGACAAAAAGTAGAAACTTGATTGCGAGTGTTTTGCGATAAAATTATTTCTGCTTTGAAGTTGCATTCAGAATTAAAAGACGCAAAAGGTACGATTTATTTTTTAAATGCAGTTTTAGAGTTTTGGAAAATGGTAAATGTGCATTCAAAGTTTACAGCTCTTCCAACACAAGATAATTTAAGAACCGTGATTACTTCCTCAATGATATTATTATTCAGAAACTTCAAAACTTCAATTTTATTATCCAAAATATGCACAGTTCTGGAGGAAAAAGAATTAAAGGCTTGAGAAAAGATACTGTTTCCTGTTTTTCTCAAACTTGCAGTGGGGGTGGTGAAGATAGCAAATACTTGCTTCAAAAAAAGTCTTTTGAATATGTTGTGCTGGGTATTTTTTCGACTGATCCATTGGAAAAACAGTTTAGTAAACTTAGGCAAGGAGCTGGGGGGAACGTATTTCATCACAGTATAGGAAATGTTTGAAAAAGTCAGTATCTCTAAAGCAAAGTTACTTTTGAATTTAAACAGTGATGCTGTAAATAATCTAGTCTAGTTGAAATTGAACCTGGTCATCATTGCCAAAAATATTCTTTTACATTAACTAAACAAATGTGCGATATATTGGATAGTTTTCCGGAAATGCAAGCCTCTGTTTCTGCAGATCCAATAGTTACACTTGTATACATAGCTCCATATTTAACTGCTAAAAACAAAAATAAAGATTTTGATGACAGCCACTTCTACTATAAAAAGTATGGTGGTTTTACGGCAGATTTAAATCGGGGTGGCTTACATATACCTGGAGATTCCGTATGTCAATGGGCAGCCGGATAACCATTAGGCCAGCGGTTCTCAACCAGGTGTCCGCGGAACCCTAGGGGTCCGTGAAGCATTTTCAAAGGGTCCGTGAAAACCTTTAGATTTGCAGTACATGGATTGATGCAAAATAATTTTTAAAAAGCAAACGTGCTGTTTGTTATCGCTCTTTTAAATAGGCCAAACGTTTTGATAAATTGCGATATTGTAAACTTGAGATTGTGACGTGACAAAACAAAAACGTGTGGCATTTTGTTCTTTAGCCCATTGTGATAACAAAAACGAAATTGTAGTTTATGGTAAATGCAGCAAGCTATGTTAGTTACTTGAAAGGACAAGTACTTAGTTTCTCATTTGATGATTTCTTTGAGTAACGAGTAGAAAGGAAGTAGTGCTCTTATTGCTTTGATAACTTTACCAATATGGCTAAATTAAGAAAGTACTCAGAAAGTTATCTTAAAATGGGCTTTACATCAGTGATAGATAACGGCAATGAGAAACCGCAGTGCGTTTTATGTTATGCTGTCCTTAGTAATGAAGCAATGAAACCGTCAAAGCTGAAGCGTCACTTGCTGAAGAAACATCCAGAGTACGTGGGGAAAAACTTATCATACTTCAAAACACGAAAAATGTCTTTAAAACGACAAAAGCTGGGTAGCAGTGGATATTTTCACCAGCAAAGCAGTGCATGCGTCGAGGCTTCTTTTGAAGTGGCTTTGCAAATTGCCAAACAAAAAAAGCCCCACACGATAGGAGAAACGCTTATAAAACCTTGTGCCTTAAGTATGGTCAAGTTGATTTTAGGTGAAACAAGCGCTCAAAAAATTCAACAAGTGTCTTTATCTAATGACATAATTAAAAGGCGAATTTCACAGATGTCAGCAAACGTGAAATAGCAAGTCATAAATGAAATTAAAGCTTCTCCTATGTTTTCTCTCCAATTGGACGAATCAACTGATGTCGCATCATGCTCGCAGCTTTTAGTTTTTGTACGATACGTACATACGGAAGACGTAAAGGAAGAATTTTTGTATTGCAAAGTTTTGGACAGCACAACCACGGCTCAAGATATTATGGACAGCATCTCGACGTTATTTGAGACGGAGGGTTTGCAGTGGGAAAAGCTTTGTGGCGTATGCACTGGTGGCGCGCCGGCGATGCTTGGAGCCAAATCTGGTTTCCAGACAAAAGTAAAACTTAAGTCTCCTCAAGTCAGAGGAGTGCATTGCATGATTACATTGCTACACGCTTGCTTGCAAGACCCTTCCGAGTTTCTTAAAGGACGTGCTGAATTCTGTGATAAAAATAGTCAATTATATCAAGAAGAGTGCTGTCACCTCTCGTCTTTTCAGACAGTTATGCAAAGAAATGAACGCCGACCACGAGACTCTTTTGTATTATACAGCAGTACGCTGGCTTTCTAAAGGTAATGTTATTGGCCGTTTTTTTGAGCTAAGATCTGAAATCAAGCAGTTTTTGGAAATAGAAAAAAAGGTAACCTTCCTCAAATTCTTCAGCGACGAATCGTGGTTACGCGGCCTGGCATATTTAGCTGATATTTTTGAACAGTTAAATCAGATTAATCTGAGACTTCAGGGGCCTAACACAAACATATTGCAATTTAAAGATGTTTTGTGTTGCCTTGTTGAAAAGATACAAAATTGGAACCGAAAAGTCAATCAAGGGAACTTTGCTATGTTTGAAAACCTTTCAAGATTTGAACCTTCTGGCATCAGTGCACAAACCCAATTGGATATTAGTGAACATTTACAATCGCTTGAAAGAGAATTTCGGAAGTATTTTCCAGCTTTGGCTGAAGAGGTTGAAACCTTCCCGAGAAATCCTTTTTTGTCTAAGTTAAATATAGGAACTGTTCCAAATGAAGTACAAGACGAACTCCTGGATTTAAGAAATGATTCAGCGGGCCGTGAAATATTCAAGGAAAAATCACTCTCTGAATTCTGGTGCACCATGTTTCGAACGTATCCAATTTTATCTCTGGCAGCACTACGCGTAATTGTTCCATTCGCATCCACTTATTTGTGCGAATCAGGATTTTCTACTCTCGTTCACATCAAATCAAAAGCACGTAATCAACTAAACGTCGAAGATGTTATGCGATTAGCAATTTCCAAAACACAGCCATGTATTGCAATGCTTGCTGCTGAGATGCAACAGCAAATATCTCACTAAGTGTTTTTCTTTGAAATAAACAGATGTGTTGTGTTCATTTCACGTTATTTCGTAATTTTCAACGTAGGAAAACAGCTACATAGGACGATATACACTTGTAGTTTGCGAGCTTTATGCGACGCGTTGCAAATGTGTTTTACAGTGAAAATAACGAAATTTCATTGAAAGTTTATAGTTAGGGGTCTGCAACTGCTCAAACAGTACCGAAAAGGGTCCGCCATGAGAAAAAGGTTGAGAAACAATGCATTAAGCAAACTAGGCATGTGCCGTGAGGTCACAAAAAAATGCAGGCCACTTCTCTCAGGAAAACAATTAAATTTGAGTTATGGAAAACAGAAAATATTTTTTTGATGAACTTATCACAAATTAAAACGGTTCTTTTTTGTTTTTAAAGTAGTGAAACTATGTTAAATTGTGTTGATGCACTTTTATGTTTTTAGGGTTGTGTTCCAAAAATAAATCATATTATATTGAAAAATTTTTTCAATACTGTGATATATTAAAAAAGTGTATAATTGATTTTTTATTTGTTTGTTTCAAGTTCACTGTTTTCCGTGTCAAAATGAAAAAGTGGCTGGGAATGAGCTCAACAATCAAAGAAGAAAAAGAAAAAAGAAGACTTCCTTTTGACTAAAACACACAAATTAACTTCGTTTTTTCAAGTTTTCAACTTTGTTGAGAAAGAAGCTAGACACAGCAGTGATGACTTGCATAGCAATTCTCCTCCAATTTCTTCTCAGTCAGACACTGTCCAAGACAAAATTTTCAGCCGTGATGATGATGATGATGATGATATAGATATTCAGATAATATATATCTTTATTCACTTCAGATATTCAGAGTTCACATCCGATTCAAGGTATACCAAATAATGTTAGTTTGTTTAGCAATATAACTGAGAAATTGCGTGAGGTAAGCATTAGTATGAGTATAGATCATTTTCGAAATAAAGCAAATGAATATTCAGAAACAAAACGAGAATATTCTGAAGTGAACCGCTTCTTTAATCCTAGTGCATTTACATGTGTTTTACCAAATGGATAGATAGTCATTTGTGACTGGCTTGTCTATTCTCCATCTAAGACCAGCGTATTTTGTTCTCCATGCATATTGTTCTCATCAGATAGAAGTATAAAATTATGTACATCAGGTGATAATAACTGGAAAAATATAAATCAAACTTTGAAAGTTTATAAAACAAGCGCCAAACAAATTGACTCAATGATGACTTTAGTTGATCTCTCCTCTTGCTGCTGGTCGCATTGATGAAAAGTTACACAAAACTATGTGCGAGCAGAGAAATTACTGGAAAAACGTACTTTCCCGTTGTGTTGCAACAATTGCCTTTCTTTGTGAAAGAAATTTACCACTTCGCCGAAGCAATGAAATTATTGGTTGTGGAAACAATGGTAATTATTTAGGAATATTAGAATTGATTAGTCAGTTTGATTCTTTTCTTTCTCAACATATTCGTCAATTTGCAAATTGCTGACGCGTTGATTCATCTAATCTTTTGAAAACAATATGTGATGAAGTTGTTACGATAATGGGACAGAAAGTGCTTGGTGTCATTAAAAAAGAAATTGTGAAGTCAAGATATTTCTCTATTTCAGTGGGTTTTACACCAAATATATAACTCGTACATGACCAATTTACAATTATTATTCATCATGTCAATATGAAAAATTATGAGCCAGTAGAACGTTTTCTCACGTTCATCAACAGTTCCAGTCACACTGGCCAGAATCTTGCTGATACTTTACTTCAGTACTTGTTAAAGCAAAAGATTGATTTTAATTACTACCGTAGACCGACATAGGATAATGCCAGAAATATGTGTGGCCACTACGTATATTGGCATGCAGTGAATTCTGAAAAACAAGAACAACTTAGTGGATTATATTCCGTGTGCATGTCACTCATTAAATCTAGTAAGTCAATCTGCAGTGGATTGTTGCGTTAAAGCTGTTTCACACTTTGGGTTTCTGCACCAGTTTTACAACATTTTTAAGTTCTACATTTACACATCGATGGGAGATTCTGCTTTCCTATGTAAAACAGGAGTTTGGTTGTCTTATTCCTAAATATCCATCCGATACCTGATGGTCTGCCAGAGCAGATGCCACTGAGGCTGTATTTAGAGGATATAAGCAGTTTGAGAGTGTTCTTCAGGAAATTGCAACTGATGATAATCAGACTGGAGATACTCAAAATCAGACAAACGCTTTGGCTAACCAAATGGATACCAAAGAAGTAGTTTTTATGTGGGAACTTTGTAATGACATATTGCAGCGCTTCAATCAATGCAGCATATTGCTGCAGAGCTCTAGAATTAAACCTACCACCGCTGTTAGTCTTATAAAAAGTTTGGATCAATTTGTAACTGAATGTAGAGAAAAGTCTGACTCTTATGACATGAAAGATTTTGGCCGCAGTGAAAACAAATCTTATAAGTTTGAAAGTGAATCACGCTGAGCACCAAAATGAAGGAAGCATTTTAGTGAAGGAAGTGCTGCTGATGCTTTGCAAGGAATGTCAGGAGTCAACAAGTTCAAAGTGAGCATTTTTTATGTTATAATTGACCAACTCAACAATGCTTTTAAGCAACGCATTAAATCATATTAATTTACAACATGCAACAGTGTTTTGGCGTTCTAACCGAATTTGATTCCATGTCCGATGAAGATATTAAAATTGCAAATAAAAGTTTTGCAAGTTAATAATGGAATGAGTTATAATTCCAAAGCGTCTTTAATAAACTATGTAAGGATTATTTTATCTTTAATAAACTATGTAACTTCCTTTATCCTAGAATTTCATACAATATTTTTCATATTGGTGAAGTATTAGACAATCATGATTCAGATAAATGTCACAAAATTCGGGCAAAATTTTATCGCCTTCAAAAATTTTTGTGTGTTGGTAGAATTATGTTTATTGTCATTATATTGTCATTTAATTAGTTTTTGTAATGATTTATTAATTTGTTGATTGCTTACAGAACAGAACAGAACAGGCAAATTTATTTCTTACGATTCAATATAAGTACAACAATGCACACAAAACAATAATAGTAAAAATAACAATAAAAAAGAAGAAAAAGAGTGCATTTTACTGACGTAATTTGCTGTACGTAGCAAAAAATAATAATAATAATACGAACGTATCCGGAGACTGCAAAGTGACCAAAAAATAATAAATTGATCTTTAATAATTTTTGTTGTTTACGACTTAGTCGTTTTAACGGCGCGTGTTTATCAATCATTTGTGAAATACAGGCGACAAAATTGTCAATGCAAAGTCAAAATCTTCAAATTGTAATGGATTGCTGTTACAAACAATTTCGGTCAGGGAGTTGTTCAACTCAATACAAAAAGAATCTGGGCAAAAATTTTCTTATCTCTATAGTATAGTATGGTATTCATACGAGCGTTAGTAGTTTTGAACTTTCTAAAGGCCCGTTTCCACTACGAGCGTGGAAAAAAGCATTCTTTGTTTGTTTTATTGATTTTTTTTTGCGCTCGCTTCAATTTTAACCGCTCGCTTCAATCGAAGATCAATAAAAGAGAGAAAGAATGCTCTTTTCCACGCTCGTAGTGGAAACGGGCCTTAAAGTTACATAAAAGAGAGATAATGATCAGTCATGTCGTTCAAAATTATTGATGGTGAAATAATGTGCGCTACGTCATTTGTAATCACGTGATCGATGAGTGTCGCCGAGTTTGCTGTAATTCTTGTAGGTTAAGTAATAATTGAATAGGCTCCATTACATGCTATGGCATTAATGTAACTTTTTGCTTGTACGGATAGATTATTTCCATAGATGTTAATATTGATGTCACCTAAAATATAAAACGTTTTTTTTTATAGGTTAATTTTTCTAAACAGTTCGAAAAATCTTCAACACACTTATCAGTTGCTTGACTAAGGTGCCTATAGATCAGTGGTTCTTAACCAGGGTTCGACGAAGCTGTTTCAGGGGTTCCGCACGAACATCCTCTAAAAGATTACTTTTTTAAAAATTTTGCCCAGTCTAATGTTAGTTATTATCAAAAACAACAAAGAAAATAGATTAGTTTGACGCTGACCGTTGGTATACTTTTAATATCGATAGTGAATCCGTGGTATGTAGCCGTATAACACTTCATAGTCTACTATCGTTCAGATAGGTCGTTGTTCTCATTGTCTTTACAATAGGCAAGTTGTCCAAGTGTGCCTTTAAGTTTAAAGGCGCCGGCACAAACATTAAAGAAGCTTTAGTACAGCGGTTCTCAATTGGGGGTGCGAGAAAGGACTTCTTGGGGTGCAAACTTTTTTTACAAACTGTAGTTTAATTTATGTTACATCGGACCATAACGCAGATTTTACCAATAGGAGTATTCGTTTCATTCATGTTTTATAAACGATTGAGTGTGATGTAATAGATAAATTAAAATTTTTTTCAATAAGGGAGACAAGAATCAGTCCAAATTTATTAAAAACTTATTTATTTTAATTTAAAATCGATTTCGATCAAAAGATCATCATCAGTTAACGATTCTATTAAGTCTGTGAAATTTTAAGAATAAAAATTAATAGAAAATTATTGAAAATTATTGATTAATGATTAAATTTAGTAAATGT
The DNA here is from genome assembly GCA_963680785.1 of Diplosoma virens. Lineage (NCBI taxonomy): Eukaryota > Metazoa > Chordata > Ascidiacea > Aplousobranchia > Didemnidae > Diplosoma > Diplosoma virens. The sequence goes on along the minus strand of OY796881.1, from coordinate 59,744,050 downwards.
CATAGAATAAAATAAAATGTACTCACTTAACAAAACAATTCTTTTCAAATAGTAAAGTAAAAACTTACTGTCAAAATTGTAAACTGCTAGTGCCAATTAAATTAAATGAATTATACAATAGTAAACATTAAGAAAAACAGCTGATTGCATATTAATAAAGGCGATTGTGACGTGTGAAGAGTCAAAAGTTGAAATACAAAATTTCGTAGTAATGTAAATCAAGATAGAAATAATATAGTAGTGAAATGAAGAGTGTAAGTGCAAGGTAGTGTAAGTGTAAGTAGAAAGTGTAAGTACAGTGTATTATTTAAAAAATTTTTTAATAGCAATATAAAGAAAAAATGTCTGGAGAAAATATATAAAGGAAGAAAGAGAAAAATATAAAAATATAAAAATATAAAAGAAACGTACAATAAAAAGAGAAGAGAAGCATTCAACGTTGAATAGGAAGAAGAGTAGCTTGAATATTTATAGAGGCATCTAAGAGATGAATCCAGCGAGATTCACAAATGTCTAAAGAAGAATTTGAAGGTTGTTGTAAGAAAGTAACTGTATAGCATTCTGAAATAGGTTTATTCTTATATGGAAGATCAGTGTGGTTCTTGTGGTAATGTATTGATAATGCTGCCTTTTCAGAATCCAATGTGTTGCTATTCCAAATATGGCGGTGTGTATTCCAACGTACGGAAAAACGATTTATAGTTTGGCCAATATAAATTTCAGAGCATATATTACAAGAAGCGGCATATATACCGAAATTAGTGCAGTTCAGGTTTTGCTTAAGTTGAATAATTTTACCATTTTTACTTTTGATAAAATTAGTGTTTTGGACCATGTTTTTATGTGTTCCATGATTACCACAAAGAGCACAGTGACCACATGCAGAAGAAGATCCATTTTTATGGTTTTTAGGCTGTAAATTTAAGAATATTTTTTTGTGGTTTATTAAAAGATTTTGAAGTGTAGCTGGTCGTTTATAAATAACAGTGGATAACGGATTAAGATGTTTCTCTTTGTCAGTGAGATTAATGCAATTAGTGAAAGAAGTAGCCCAAACAATTTTATGAAATTGAGAATTTTTATCTTTGGTTTTGGTATTATCAGGTTTAAAACGATTTAACCAAGTTTTGGCTATATTTATCATATCATCAACCATTTTTTTATTGAAATTAGATAATAAGCATTTGATTTGAAGTCGTTTAAGGCTTTCAATGTAACTTGTTTGTGTCTCGTTTAGTCTTCTCATACGAATTGCTTCTGAAAACACTATAGATTTGAAAATATGTGGTGGGTGAAATGAAGAGCCGTGTAGGAAAGATCGGTTTAAAGCAGTAGGTTTGATATAGTCTTTAGTAAAAAAACCACAGTTACAATATTTATCAATTACATGGTCAACATCCAAAAATTCTAGATGGTCTGGAATTTGCGATTGGGTGCAGATATGACGAAAATCAAGTTTAAGACAGGCAGATTCAAAAACATTATTAAGTGCTTTTTGTATATCTTGCGTAGTAGTCTTGCCAATAGATAACCATATTATGTCGTCTATAAAACGTTTGAATAATTGTGATTGTTTGATAGTTTCAGCAATGGGTAGTAGTATGGAGTGAAGAGTGATATTGGCAATTGATACGGAATGATTGTCACCAGTAATTATGCCTGTTGTTTGTTTGTAAAAATGATTTTCAAATTGTAATATAACATTCTTCCAACAATGGTCTATTAACTGTAAAAAAATATTAATACATAACGAATTAAAGTTGGTGAAAAGAGTAAGAGCTTGCCGAATAGCGTTTAGTGCCAAATGACGAGGCACATTGGGGTACAAGGCTTTAACATCTGCAGCAACAATATGTATATCATTATTAATTAAATGGTTAGACGAAGAAATTTTATCTTTCCAAGATGTAAGTTCAAGTAAATATTGTTTGCTATCTTGGCAATATTCATTAAATTGAAACTGGCAAAATTGTTTACTGATAGGGTTTAAGATATATTCTAAGAAAGCGGTGATGCGTGAAGTTGTAATATAGCCCGCTGATTGGAGTAGCCGAACAGGAAAGTGAGTAATAGGAAAAGAAACAAGTTGTTGAAGAGATAATTTGTGTGTTTTAAATAAAGGATAAATGTATGCAGGAGTCGAGCAGGAAAAATGTTTAGCTATAGAACCAGAAATATGTATATACTTATTACCATAATACTTAACACCAATAATATGTTTAAGTAGAAAATCATCAATAACACCTTGTTTATGTAATTCAATTATTAAACTGTCATTGTGTTTGCGAATTTGATCAAAATATTTATAAACATTATTGTTATTTATATCTGAGCATAAAGTAAATGTTTTTAATTCTCTATTCATAATATTTATATAATCGTCAAAATCTAAAACTATTATTTTCCCATCTTTATCAGCTTTACAAATAACAATGTTTTTGTTTTTTACCAAATTAATAAGTTCTTTAAGAGCGGTGAGTAAATCAGGGTTAAGATTATTACTTGTACGATACAGTTTGGTGACTGTAGGTTTTAAGTTACGTAATTTAGAGGAAACTAATTCACGGTAAATAAACATAGAATTATCTAATAATTCCGGGTTAGGACGATTAAATTTAGGTAATTTAAGTTTAGGGGGTAAGTTACTTTGGTTTGAAAGTTCAATATTTTCGGTCAAATCGGCATTATTGTCATTTGAAAGAATATTGTTCCATTCGCATCTACGAAGATGATCAATTAAGTTAGTCCATTCTTTTTCTTCGATTGAGTTAGACCAATACGGTGTTGGAGCAAAATTAAGTCCTCGAGAAAGTAAAGATTTGTGCGCGTAAGTTAGTTCAAAACTGGATTTGTTTAAAATCATGGATTCAATTTTTGATTTTTCTTTTTCTTTTTTGATTCTTCTTTTTCTAATCTTGTAGCGATTGGCATCTTTTTTATTTTTTATAGATGTTTTATTAGCAGATTTTAGTTTATTAATTTGAGTAAATTGCTTATTATAAAGCCAGTTGAATTTTTTGATGAAATACTGCTTATATTGTGAAACAAAATTTTTCAAAAAATTTTTGGATTTTTGAGATAAGCTATACCACTTTAAAGGACACGAGGAGATTTCTGCATCAATTTTTTGAAGAGAATTTGTAATTCTACGAGATTGTTGAATAAGTACTAAGTCCAAGTCGATATTTCGATGTTGATTGGAAGGTAAGATTATAAGCGATTTTTGACATCTAATTAAAAAAACTCTTTTTTGCTGCAAGTAAAGCTTCTTTTTCCAAATTTTGATATCTTCATCCATTGCAAGGGGATCCTACTGTTCTTGTCAAAAATTGCACTCTTCATTTCACTACTATATTATTTCTGTCTTGATTTACATTACTACGAAATTTTGTATTTCAACTTTTGACTCTTCACACGTCACAATCGCCTTTATTAATATGCAATCAGCTGTTTTTCTTAATGTTTACTATTGTATAATTCATTTAATTTAATTGGCACTAGCAGTTTACAATTTTGACAGTAAGTTTTTACTTTACTATTTGAAAAGAATTGTTTTGTTAAGTGAGTACATTTTATTTTATTCTATGACATTTACTAAATTTAATCATTAATCAATAATTTTCAATAATTTTCTATTAATTTTTATTCTTAAAATTTCACAGACTTAATAGAATCGTTAACTGATGATGATCTTTTGATCGAAATCGATTTTAAATTAAAATAAATAAGTTTTTAATAAATTTGGACTGATTCTTGTCTCCCTTATTGAAAAAAATTTTAATTGAGATGCGTTTCACGAGAATCGTCCTAAAATCTTCATCCAATAGGGTTGAACAGATCCACTGGGTTTTTTAACAAATTAAGTAATAGATAAATAGAAGAAAATTTCTCAGTCATAAAAACTCATTGTCTGCCTGTACCACGTGGAGAGCGTATCTCTGCATTAATATTCTCCTATTTTTTGTGATAGTTAGTAATCGAGTAGTTGGGATACTTTCGGCTGTTTGATTATTTTGTGCAAAAGAATTTGGGTTGTAATTGAAAATGTTGATAGAAGTATTATTAAGGTTAAAAGAGTAAAGGATATTGTATTTGTAAAGGCTTATCTTGCGAACTATTAATAACATTTATTTTAGACTTTTAGAGTAATTTTAGTCCTGTTCTTGATAATCTACACTGCATTGCAGCATGTCAAAAATCAAAGTAAGGAAGTGGAAAGAGGAATACAGTAAGTTTGGTTTCACAGCCACTACAGTTGCTGGTGTTGAAAAGCCGCAGTGCATTCTCTGTGATGTTTTGTTTTGTAATGCTAATCTAAAACCGTCAAAGTTAAGTGAGCATTTTAGAAATAAACATGGGGGAATTGAAGCTGGATATGATGCTGAAACTTTAAAACCAAAACGAGCTCGTTACGAAAAAAGTGGGACGCTTCCGAAAATGGGATTTACTCGAAATGCCTCATCTTCTCGCTTCATACAAAGTAGCTTATCGCATTGCGAAAGCAATGAAACCTCACACGCTTGCCGAAGAAGTTGTTAAACCTTGTGTCATTAACATGGCTGACATAATTTTGGGAGATGGTGCTGCCAGAAAGTTGAAACAAGTTGCGTTGTCAAACGATACTATTGCTAGAAGAGTCAAGGATCTCAGTATCGATATTCGCGATCAACTAATTTCGGACTTAAAGGCTTCTCCACTAAAAATCTCGATTCAACTAGATGAGTCAACAGATGTATCCAACTGCAGTTAATTAATTTGCTTTGTACGTTATATCAAGGAAAAGAAAGTCGAAGAAGAGTTTTTGTTTTGTCAACCACTACCGAGAACAACAACCGCGAAGGATATATTTAAACTAGTCAAAGAATTTTTCATCAAGCATAATTTTGATATAAAAGTGATTGGTTCTGTTTGCAGTGATGGTGCTCCAGCTATGCTGGATAACCGTTCTGGTTTTGCCTCTATGCTGAAAGAGGAGATACCCGAGTTAAAAATGACTCATTGCCTACTTCACCGACAGGCTCTTGCTTTCAAAACACTATCTACATGTCTAAAGGATACCCTTAACTCCTGTGTGAAAATCGTGAATTACATCAGAGGTCGTGCTTTGAATCATCGTTTGTTTTTATCGCTCTGCCAAGATGTTAATCAAAACGACAAACATGTTCTTCTCTACCACACTGAAGTAAGATGGTTGTCGAGGGGTCGGGTACTGAACAGGTTTCTACAACTACGAAAAGAGATTAAACGCTTTTTGGAAGATCGCAACAGTGACTTGGTTGTTTGTTTTGAATCTGTTGAATTTATTCAAATGACAGCATATCTTGCTAATATTTTTAACCACCTTAATGAGCTGAACTTATCACTACAAGGAAAAGAAATGAATATGGTAAAAGCGTCCGAGAAGTTGAAATCTTTCATCGCCAAACTGCCTATCTGGAGTCGCCGGGTTCAGAGTGGCAACCTAGCTAACTTTCCTTTTCTTGATGAAATACTTGTGGAAGGTGTTGCTAGCTTGCTAGAAAATGTGCAGTTGGAAATTGTCGCACATATGAAAACTCTCAGCGTATCCTTTAACAATTACTTCTCTCCAGGTGAATTAAACGTAATGGAAACTTGGATAATCGATCCCTTTAAGTTTAATGTAGATACACTTCCTGATGACGAGAGTTACAAAGAGGATCTTATCGATTTGAAAGAAAGTCGAAACATGAAAATGGAGTTTGAATCAATGGTTTTAGATAATTTTTGGAGTATACAACTGGAAACATATCCAAAGTTGGCTGAAAAAGCTCTGGCAGTTCTTCTTCCTTTTTCGACTACTTATCTGTGCGAAGCTGGGTTTTTTTCCCTAGTTTATTTAAAGAATAAGTATCGAAATCGATTGCAAACCGTGGAAAATGATTTACGCTTCGCTTTAAGTAACAGACAACCACGATACGAAAAACTTGTAGACAAGAAAAGGCAAGAAAAATTAAATAAATAAACTTTTTTGTACTTGATTGTGTTTTGTTTAAATTTTTACATACGTTTTGTTTATTTTTATTTATTGAATTCTTTGTTAAGTTCTTCTGGGACTTTTGCACCTATTGATATCGGCGATGATAATTACAAAAAAGTTAATTCAAATTGTGCAAGGGGTGCGAAAGTGATTTTTCTGTTCCGAAGGGGTGCAAGCTTCAAAATGAACTCAAAACCGCTGCTTTAGTAATTTTGCCGATTACAGCAGTGAAAATTATAATGTAACAATCGGAAAAATATAATTGAAATGTGCTTTATAAAGCTTATCACCTTCCAAAATAAGTTGCATTGTAGTTGTTAGAGTTAAATTAGATCAGTAAGCATATTTAAAGCGGCTTAATAACTGTTACTGTTTTTATCATCATTCAAAACGAGAAGAAACTAAGCCGTGAATTAGTTTAGGACTAAAAAATGTTATTACTGTAAATGTTTCAGAATTGAGAATCATAATTTAAGAATTATTTTAGGTTTAAAAAATATTTTTAAGTGTTTCGGAATTAAGAATCATGATTAAAATTATTTTAGATCTAAAAAACATTTTTTTGTTATTTTAAGTCTATTTGTAACTTTATTTTAACATGCCTACCAAAAAAAGAAAGTGGTCAGAGAATTATATGCAGTACGGCTTCACTTTTGCAACAAAAAGTGATGGTACTCAGTACCCTCAATGCAGGCTTTACAATATTAAGTTGAGCAATTCCAGCCTAGAATCAGCTAAATTACCACAACATTTTACAAAAGTTTACGGTACAGGGAAATATAAGGACACCACACTTAATCAATTTAAGCAGAAGAGAGCGAGATTCGATGCCAATGCTACCATTAAATCTTATGGTTTTGTTCCAGTGGATAAACCGATTCTCACGGCGTCGTATGAAGTGGCATACCTAATTGCAAAACAGGGAGAACCGCATATCATTGGTGAGACACTTGTCAAGCCAGCTGCAATGCAGTTGGCCAAAGTTATGTTGGGAAAAGAAACTGAACACAAGCTTTCTTTTGTACCACTCTCAAATGACGCTATTAAAAGACGAATAAATGACATCAGCGAGGACATTCTCAGTCAGTGAAGGCTAGCCCAACAAAGTTCAGCATACAACTTGATAAAAATACCGATGTTGCTAATTTAAACCAGCTTATCGCATTTGTACGTTACGTTAAAGGACAAGAAATTAAAGAAGAGTTTTTCTTTTGCAAACAATTTATAACAACTGCACAAAGGCCATCGATGTGAAAAATATTTTAGATGACTTCTTTACAAGCAATGGTCTTTCTTGGAATATGATTTCTGCCATGTGCACTGATGGGGCTTCTGCGATGATAGGGTGGAAGACTGGTTTAAGAGGCTTGATTAAAAGTGTTTCTCCACATATTGCATTCACACATTGCATGTTGCACAAATACGCACTTGTATCTAAAATGTTACCTTTATCATTCGTTGACGTTCTCAAAATTGTTGTTGAAACGGTTAATTTTGTGAGAGGTCGGGCTTTGAATTATCGCATTTTTATGCAGCTGTGCAAAGAAATGGACTCAAAATTCAAAGTCCTTTTGTATCACACTGAAGTACGACGGCTACCACGGGGAAAGTGTCGTCGTTTGAAGGGTATCCACTCCAGGTCAGACACAAACAGGGCTGGGGCCGAGGGTTTATCCTTTTACTACCCCAGACTGCTGCACTGCCTGGATCAGATGCTGGCAGTGATGCCATTAAGCCAGCATCGAGTTTCGTCATCCAAAACCATCAGACCTCGTGCTCCATGTGGTGCCCGATGTATAGGGCCGGATGTTAGTACATGGTCTGCGGTTTGCTCGGAAACGCCACACAGGAAAAGTAATGAATCGCGTTTCAATCATCTGCATTCAAAACACTTTGAAGACTCAAGTTTTATCCTTACTTTGGCATTTTTTGCTGACATCTTTGGTGCCCTCAATCAGTTGAGTTTCCAAATGCAAGAAGGTGATAAAAATGTAATAAAAGCTTAAGAAAAAATGTGTGCTTTTCAGAGGAAATTGAAGCTACAGCAACAGCAATTGGAAAATAACAACTTTGCTAACTTTCCACTTTTAGACGAGATAGTAAGTAACCGTTCTGCAATTAATGACGAAGTAAGTTGTAATGAACTTCAGGGCTTCTGCCAGTATTTACTGAGAATTTTCAGAAATTTAAAAGATCATTTGAAAACTACTTTCCTGAATAAATGCAATATCCTGCATGGGTACGTCAGCCACTTTCTTATGATACTACAACAGCAGATATAAACAGTCCATATACAGATGACATTATTGAGCTTCAAGAAAGGAGGCTAAAAAACGTTATTTTAACACAACAAATTTTCAAACGCTTTGGTGCCAATAAATCGAGGGTTATCCTCTTATTGCTAAAGTTATTTTTAATTATTGATAACCGTTTTGCCCCAAGCAACTGAAATTGTACCAAATGAATGTTATCACAGTTTCTGATGCAGAAAGCTGATAAGTTGTGTGTCTAATTTAGACTTTAATAGCCTATATCTTCAAACTTTTTATATATCTTCAAATGCAGCTGCGACAAGGACTTCAAAAAAAGAATTAAATTTTACTGTGAATGAGTGAAATAAACTGGCTAGCTGTAGTGTTTCTAGACAAACTAATGAAGATGAAAAATTTTTTCGTATCCCATCTTCCTATTGCGATGTCAACAAATAAAAAGCGTAAAGCCAAACAGGTCACCCATACAACTGGTTTTTCGTTTTATTTTTATCTCTATATTTATCCTCCTGACTCACAGGAAGCGGCGGAGGCGCTATACATAAGGTAAGCAATTACCCCGATCTGCTTCTGGAGATGCCAAGATATTGCTGTCCGCTTGTAATTTAGTAGAGATATTACTGTAATTTAGAACTGCTTCCCAAGACCACCAAGCAGGGGAAAGTGCTGTAAAGTGTTTTTTCCAAGGACACCACAGAATGGCGCGAGTGGGTTTTGAACCGAGACCATGTTGATCATCAGTCGGGTGCTTTAACCACTCGACCACGCTGCCGACCACGCAACCTCAAGCAATGAATAAAGCAAATAAAAACAATGAAGTAAAATATATCTGTTTGCTTTGTATACAAACTTATGAAGAGCCACCACCAGTGATGGCTTTAGTTGGGTGCGAACGGCCGCACCGGCCAACCCAACCCCCTAACATCAAAAAGTGGTTCCTCCTACGCAAATTGCTCTATTTTTTCATAGCAGCACCAGGACATGTCAACTTAAAATGAATACTTTTTTTTTAGAAATCACTTTGTTTTAAGACATTGAAAAGTGACTATTCCTAAAACCATAAACGTTTTTTAAGATCTCACTTTTGGAACACTAAATAGAGGCTTTCTAAAACAACGAACTTCTAGAGATCGTTTTGTCACTTTGCTTCGGAACACTAAAAAGTGGCCCTTCTACTTTTCTTGTACAGACCCCCTCATTTTTGTAAGGCTATCACTGGCCACCACCCTACCAAATGTTTGCAGTGGTGTCACGATAGATGTTTGCATTATAAACTACTGCTCAAGAATCTTTTCGTGCAATTTTACGTGCAACCAATCGTGTTTAATCATTTTAACACTACCATGTCTGTGTAAAAAATGTTTCTATTTGATTTTTTTAGTTGTCACAATGCAGAAGTACTAATATTAATAGGCTACTTGAAATTCAAAACAGAAATAATTATTATTTTTAATTTTACCTGGGGCAAAACGGACATATAAGTAAAATATACATTTTTCTAAAATAAAATTTTTATACTGTTGTCACGGGTTTTAAATTATATTCATGGGATAGTATATTGTCAGAGCAATTATGAAATCTTTTTTCGTTTATTTAAGTCCAACACCGGAGCCGTTATGCCAATTTAAAATTACTATGGCCGTTTTGCCCCGTCTTCCCCTACGTAAAAGAAGCAAAAATGATGTTATCTGTCCATGGGGTTCATTGCAAAAAAAAGTTATAAGGAAAAGCAAATAGATAACACAAATAAGAAAAATATACAATTACTCTCTGGCAGTCATACAATTATAACAATGTTAACAAAAATAAAAATTTACAATTATTAAGTAATATATTTTTATTTTATAAACCAACAGACCTTAATAAATAAGTAAGTTAATGTTTATTTTACTTAGATCAAAATCTGCAGCAACTTTTCGCAGCGATTCCTCATGGTCTATTACTCTTTTTGCTGCTTCTTGGTAAGTTGAGAAAGGCATACTAGCTTTATTTGTTTTTCTTTTTTAATTTCGAGGCATATTTAAAGCACAACTATCAAATCAGTCAAATAAACAACACTGAAAAAAAAAACTTGCAGTTTATCTGACGGAGCATGTTGGGGTGAGTTGTTACAAGCTGTAACAACTCACCCCGTATTAGGTTTGACTACATTTACAGTTAAAGCAGCAAATTCAAAGTAGTTATCAGTAAAAGACTTTTTAAAATAAAAACTAGCATCATTAGGCATATTGAAAACACTTACGTCCTTAAAAAAAACTCTCGCTCAACCCGTGCAGTCAATTTTTAAAAAAGTTCAAAAATTTTTTCAGTGTACCTCTAATCACTTTTTCATTTCTCATAGCTTTAAAAAAAAGAATGGTCCTGATTTTCTTAAAATTAAAAAATTATGACCTAAGTAATACTTTGACTTATATCAAGCAGTTTAAAACATTTTGTTTCAATTTTAATAAAGGTTGTAACAATTTGCCCGTGTAACAACTCGCCCCGGTCTCCCCTGAAAATGAGATTTTCAGGTTTGTTTCTCATCTGGCTTTTCTCAGCGAGCATTTGAGCGCCAAAAGAGCATTTTGAATTCAACTCTCATGTATCAAGTGAAATAAAACATTATTTACTGCTTTGTGATGTTTATTTTTATGTCAAATAAAATACAAAATTCTTTAAAATAGTAAAAAAATGGAAACCAAAATTTCAAATTCAAATTCATAAACATAAAGTGGACCCTTTTCTCAATCTTGTTTCCATGAAATTGAAATCTAGATGCAGGTATACCTCGTACAGTGCGAAATAGTGGGAACAATTTCTACCAGCACTTTAGCATGCATGCGCACTGTAACCTGTTTTGGTTACAAATCTAATATGATAGAGAATTTAAAATGGTTTTAGATAATGGGGATATCTAGAGAATTTTTTAAAATATAGTCTAATATCAAACATTGGTTTTGCGATGAAATATAAATAATGACGTCTGTAAAGCGACTCAAAAAGAAAAAAGTACAAAGCACTAGGATAGTTGTATTTTTCGTGAAGAAAAGAAATATTTAGAAAAAATTTAAATCTTACATGTAGAAACTTAACTGTCAAATTATATTTTAGCATTAAATTAGACAGCATTGTATTGAAACGTAGACAAGGATATATGCTTTTTCATTTAATAGCTCGTCAAGAGTAGTTACCAGAATCCGTAGTGAAATGTATTTAGCGCACTGTAGAAAGAATTGGCGCACTGTAACCTGATAGAAATCAATTTAAATTGCGCACAGTAGAAAGCGCGCACTGTAGCATGGCGCACTGTCGCAGGTTTGCCTATATTTCAACTAATCTGTTTCTTTTTTGTTCTTTAATTTACAAAAAAGACAAATAAAATAAGATTCCAGTGCGAGCACTAACCGAATAATGAATAATGACTTTGTTGTTGTTCACCATTACACAAACGCACAATTACCCGAGGCACGGCTACAAACAAAATAAATACAGATTACCGCACCACAATATAATAGTCAACAAAAGCTGTTAGTTTGATTCCTATCGTAACATAATCAAAATTCCAAAAATTTTTTCTCTGCTCATAAAATTTCTCACTCAGCTCTTGAAGCGATCAAGGAGCACACTATGTTAGTTGTCATAGCAAAGCTTTTTTAGCGACTTTTTAAGGTAATAAACAAATTAATCTGCTTCTTGTATTGCGTTTGAATGTGCCAAAAAATAAATTTGAACCCATGAAACAAATTGTTTATATCATACTATAAATTTTAATGACAAAATTTAAAAGATAAGCGTATAAAATCGTATTTCAATTATTAAAGTCTTTAAATGAGCTCCTTGATTTGGGTTTAGCCTGCAATAAACAATTTTTTACCAAAACTTGTAAAATGGCACATTGATTCAAGAGTCTTATAATTAAATACTGATTACATTAAAATGCTATTTGGTTTGAGTTTGAGCCTGCCAAAAAAAACAAAAAAAACGTTTTTTAAATAAATATATGTAATTTGGATCTCGTTTACTGTTCGCCGTTCCGACTTACCGCATTGATTCGAGTATAAGTCGCATTTTTTTTACCAAAATATCACCCAAAAAGTCAGATGCGATTTATACACGAATATATGAAGTGCATCGTATGCCATGCAAAATTTTTCCGAGGTATTTCCTTGCTATCGCTTTCTACGAGCACGCACATGCAATCGCACGTGGCATACGAACCTAATTAAAACGTGCCTTTGCACGTGACTATGACGTTACATTACACGTGATTAAAACGTGTCAACTAACTACAAACATTTTATTTGCAAAATTTACTTGCCATTATGGCTTCTAAAAGAAAGCGTTCGTGTTGTTATGTATTATTATGTGATTGCAATGAATAAACGATGTTAAAAAAATTTTGTACTGTTTTTAATGTCAAATATGGAGGTGCGACTTATACACGCATGCAACTTATACTCGAATAAATGCGGTAATTATTTTAAAAAATTTAGGGAATCCCAAAGCCTGCAAGGTAAGTAACCGGGAACAGTGGACAAAACCCTATAATTGCATCTTATTTTGAAATTGGAAATATACGTACTCATTAAATTATATTGCGATTGGATTTGGTTTTAGTTGGCAACAAAGTTTTTTGACTAGAAATTTTAAAATACTATTTATTGTATTGCAACTAAACCATTACCGAGCAGATAAAAAAAAACTTCCAATTTTAACATGTAACAAGCTGCTTTGTTCAATAAAATCTAATTCTAATCATTTCTTTGTAATAAGTAAGTATTTAAAATCGTATATCAGTTAACAACAGGAACCCAAAGAGATCATTTTTGACCCATTTCTAATTATACGTAACTTTATTTTATTCATTTACTGAAAAAAATTTTCAACAAAATTAAGTGACTTTTTTTAATTTGATATATATATGTATACTCAAACCCATTTTAAAATTTTAAAACAATATTTGTATTTTTCGCGCTTTTTCTACTTCTTGTATATTCTCATTGATTTGTAATTAGTTCAGCATAGCAGAGTTCGTGATGGAATGTTCCAACCTTAATAAGCGTCTTTACAGTTTTTTCAGTTTTTTTTCAATTTTTTTCAATTTTCAATGCTAATTGAATTTTTGGCAGTTTTATTTTAACTTTATTTTATTTTATTTCATTTAGATACCCCTGATGATCTCTTTTATGGGTGAAATAGTGTCACAGTCTTTGTTCGGGAATCCTAAAGGACCAGTTGAGCTAGGTAACCCGAATACCTGCGTTGAAACAAAGCTGTGTATAAAATTTATTTAATTCCTGCTCAAGAAGTAGTCTTGCTATGAGCCTGAAACTTTTACAGTTGATTTAAACGAAACCTCGGATTGGTTCGTTGAAGACTCTTCTTTATTGACAAACAGAGACCACCGTCTCTAATAAGAACGAATGTATTACAAAAATCACGACCGACGAAATTTCTATTCCACGCTTTGCCAAACTGCAAAGCGAAATCAACGCTACAACTTCATTCAATCAACACAAAATGATTCTACCTCCGTAGAACACAACTCCAAAAACACTGGCACAAAATAAATTCAACACTCGGCCCAAATTCAACTTTATCTCAAAGTTCGCTTCAATTATTTCTCTATCGCCGTCTGTTTATTCGTCTGTCTCTATTGTCTCGCTACGCAATGCTTTTATATAGATAAAAGTCACATGCGGATGAAAATTTTCGTAAACGCTAGACCATTCTACAACTCTCTCGAGAATACGCTTATGCTAAAACCACCTAGTATATACGCGAATATTCTACTACAGTGACGTTGATCAAAAACATATTACGTCAATACGGTTGAGCAAAAGAGAAAAGGAGATACATGTATCGAGCAATAGAAACGAATCGGACGTTATATCGTATAATACAAGAGCAGCGCTCAAAGAGACGCGATTATTATCTTATAATAAAACTACAAATTACTTTTAACGGGAATAAACTACATCGTTATGATTAAAATTGTTAGTAATGAAGTGTGACAAACAGTCTGTTGGGTTTTAGCTGTGTTTTAGTTTCCGTGATTTTGCCAGTTTTTTAATTTCGAGCTCTAACTTTGTTATTGAGCACTTTTGAAGCACTGATTTCGCAAAATTGGTATATATACTCGTATACTCGTATATATCAAAGTTGGATTAATTACAATTATAATTGTAATTGAATTGATTAATTATAATTTTTTATGTAATTGTAATTGCAATTTTAATTTAGATTTTTTGTTTTTATGTAATTGTTATTACCATTGTAATTTTGAAAAATTGTGGGCCAAATTACGATTACTTTTTGCTTTTAAGAAGTTTATAAAATTCTACCCACTTTATAAGTCTGGACTCCTTTCCTTTTATCATTTATAAGGCAGTGGTAAAAATGTTTTTGTTAATTTGATTTTTTTTAACGAGCCGTGGTAAATAGGCTGCCAATGAAAATGCTTCTTTTAGGAAAGCAGAATAATCAGTTTTTAAGATGGAAACTTCAAATAATTAATTGGCATCAAAAAAATGTGTTTACATTTGTAACAATTTTTAATGAGCTCAACTGGTGAAATAAAGATAAAGAACATGTTTTATTTTTATGTAAATAAGATAAGATGTTTAATTTAACTTCGCTCGCGAAATTTGTACCGTAAACGGTTCTTAGCAAAACTAAACTTAACTAAACTACGCTCAAGCGCAAAAATACTGTAAACGCGCCTTTATTTAGGAAATATTTCAAAAAACATTTACAATTTAGTCGTTGAATTAAAAAGGTGAAGAACAAAAATTTTCTTTCAACTATGACTTAAATTGAAATTTCAGACAGCGCCTATTGTCACATAAACAAACTACTACTTTGAACAATTGGAGACAACAAGCCAAGCGTTTCGGCTGGCATTGTGTATTTCATTTCATTTAAGTTTATATTTATCCTCTTGACTTGGAGGAAAGCATGGTGGCACTAAGTAAGCAATTGCCCAGACCTGCTTCTGGAGATGCTGTAGCGAACTCATCTTCTACAAAGCATTCAAACGTGTTTATTGTGCAAAATATTATTCGCTCCCTGCATTACGTATTTCGCCTTTAGTTCACAAAGCTTGGATTCTCAAACCTTGAATCGCAAATTGTTATTTTTCCCAAGCTCAATTTGTTTATATTTCCTTCTTTTGTACGCGTTGGACGGTCGTAAATTCGGATTCGTGGCGCCTTTATTGCTTAGTTAATCAGGCTGCATATTACTAAGAAACTCCCGACTGCTTATTATGAAATCTCATAATTTTCGTATAGGAAAAGGATAATCGTCACCAAAGAAAATAATAACTGAATCGGTGGTTTAAATGCCGTAATTCAGTCATGACCGGAAGAGTCCTGGGCAGAGTGCAGAGAAGAGAAAAGAAACTTGGAGACTTAAGTTTAGGCAAACTACCTGTGACGGTCAGATTGAGCTATCCTTGAGAATCTTGTTCAATTTCGTGCTTCTCGTGCCGTAATTATTGTTCTGCTGCCAGTTATCTTATGAGACTCATCTTTCTAATAAACGAATTCAGCTTTGTTAATTTGTTGAACTCATCACAATTTTTGAACTCACCACAATGCCAAAGATATTGGTGTTTACTTGAAATTTGTTATTTGGTGTTTTTAGTTTTATAGAGATAAGAAAGAAACTTAGAAGTGCTTACCACAACCACCAAGCAGAGAAAAGTGTTATTAAGTGTCTTTCCCAAGGACACAACAGAACAGCGAGTAAGTTTTCAACCAAGACCATGTCGGTCACAATCACGGCGTTTTAACCACTGGACCACGCTGCCTACTCCATCACGTATAAACTCAACCACATATGAGACTGTAACCAGTGTTTCCATATTTGGAAAAAAAATTTGAAAACTGGGTTTTTTCGGATTTTGAGAAAAGAGCAATTTTGCACAAAAATAAACCCATTATTTTTGAAATTACATGTATTATTCAATGTGTATAAACTTATCAGCGTATTATTAGCTTGTGTAGGCCAAACCATGACACAAAAAACACAGCAATAAGTCTATAATACGATTTTTAAAGTCATCCAACTTCCAATCATACAGCAGACTGTAGAAATTTACAAATGTATAAAACAACTAAAATTTCAAAATTGCACACCATGTTAAACAAATCTTAGAGCAACAAAAACTACAAAACTACTTTAGCAAATGATTCCGAAAACAGCGAATGTGCACCGAATATTTCATTTTTTCAAATTCGGGTTTTTGCTTTTAAAATACCCAAGTTTCGGGTAGTAAAAAATACCAAAAAAAACGGATTTCGGGTAAGAGAAAACCCAGGTTGGAAACATTAGTATAGGAAAGGTTAAGGTAGTTACCAAAAAAGACATTGCTTTGTGTAAATAAATTTGTATAAACAATGCATTTACAAGCTTTAAAAGCAATGGAGCAATAAACATCAAACTTTACGTATTAGCGGAAACAATCTAAAAGATTAAAAATCTTTTTTCTAAGGGTAAACATTACTTTTCTTTAAATGTAGACTTCATGTCCTTATAATTTATCCGTTTTTAGTAGTTCTTGTAATAAAAAGTACAATTTTTATTAAATCTCAAATTTCTCAAAACTTGTTTTTATTTCCAAATCGACTGTAAAATTAAGAACACGTTTTTCCGCTGCCAAGCGCAGAGTAAACTAAATAATTATTTAATAATTACAAATAAACTTTATTCATAATAAATTTTTTTGTTGCCCTTCACCTGTCAAAAACACAGTTACGCTTTGAATTATTTTACCAAAATTACTAGCTTTTAAAATTTTTTGATAAAATTTTTGCAAAAAAGCATAACAATGACAGGGTTTTATCACACAAGGTTCAATCAAAAAACTGAACAGCGCTAAGTGATGCGTTAAAAAAATTAGCAATAAAGAGTTTGTGTGAAACCGATTCTCTACTCGACAAAAAAACAACCAAATTAACAGTATCAGTTATCACTAATTAAACAAAATAAAAATATGTAACCGGATATCAACATTTCGAAATTTCGTCCTTAGTTTAATTTGCTCTGCGCTTAGAAGTGTATACAGTGAACGAGTTGTTTTGATGAACATGAAAATCAAAAAAATTTTTTACTGTTGTTTCTCAAACAACATGAATTAATCGCTCGGCTGAGCATGGAATCCGTACTTATTGCTCCTGAGTTCGAGTGTTATTACATTGAGGCGATTGAGCTATTCCTCTAAGATTTTCAAACGGTACAAATAAAATCAAAACAAGGAGAATAAATAAAATAATGCAAATACATGAAAAGAAAAAAATCGTCAAAAAACTACTTTTTATTTTGTCTGTTTGTTCAATATCATTCATTTTTTCATGAAATGTTTCAAGTCCTTCTGGAGAACATTCCTTCTCTTTTTTTAATTCTTCAACTGCTTTTCGAACAAATGTACGACAGTTGTTGTTGTTTGCATTGTATTCTTCCATGTTTATTTTCTTTAATCTTTGAACAAGCTCTTTGGCTTTGTTTTTCCCGTCCAATTCCGTTATTGGAAACTTCAAAATTGTTGGATAAGATTCAATTTTTGACATATCTTGACACTTTTTGATTTTTATCGAAACTTTTACTTTTGATAAAAAGCAACAACAACACAATTTTCGTCGAGTCAAAAGTTGACATATTGCTGAAGAATAAGCAAATTTTGAAAACAACCAATCAAAAATACTTTTTTCATTTCTGGAAAAATCGATGAAATATCTTTCCATGTTGTCAAAAATGACCAGTATAGACGTATGTTTAATAAGATCCGTTTTGGAACTCCAACCAAAGGCTATTTCGTTTGAACTGTCAATACATTTAAAAAGATCTGTTTTTGGATCGGCTGCATCTGTCAAACAAAAAACTTTAACACTTTCTGACTGATAATTATTATTCATTGCAAAAATTCTACAATTTAAATTTGTAATATCCTTGCTTACAACTTAGTCAGCTTAGTAACAGCTTAGTCAGCTTAGAAAAGGAAATAAGAATGTCTTTATATAGTCCAGTCTGTAGAAGCTTGTAGACAGCTTAAATCAAGATGATTAGGAAACAATGCTTCTATTTGTTCTCTTCATTTGCTTTTCTTTTGAGAAATATTTTAAAAAGAAAAAAAGCTTTGATCAAAACTATCTCATTTTTTACTAAGGAGAATCGCGCTTGCCAATATCGAAGTTAATCATCGCTAAAACATAAAGGTAAAACAGCTGTCGCCGATTGACGTTGACATGTAATAACACATAAAGTTTAGCAACCGTTTTCTTATTCGCAATAGCTGTTTTGATTTGTATTGTCAAGAAATAAACTATTTGCAAATAAAAACCAAATCAAATAAAAATTGTGTTTGTAGGCTACCAATTCAACGCACCATTATGTTGTTTCTTCAAGAAAGGCACTTTGCGAAACTTTCCCTTGCTTGGAGGTCTCCGCAAGCAGTTTTAAATTTCAACGAACGACTCGTAATCGACAGTTTAATGCAATGCTAAGTTCAAATCGCGGCGACTTCAGGCAAAAGGAAAGTTACGTGAATCCGCGGTCGAAACGGGCCGCGGTGAACAGTCAATGTTCAGTTTACATCTATATCACTGTCTTCATCCTTCCAGTAGTCTCTAATTTTAGGTAATAGGGTTTATTTCTCCAGTAGTCTTTAATTTTAGGGTGTGCAGCTAACATTGTGCATATATCATTTTTTAGTTTATAAAATTCATGGAAAGAAATATTAACCAATAAAAGTCGCGAATATTCTTTAATAATTTTTGCAAATTCTCTTTTTTTTCTCGCATCTCTTTCACCACTTTCAATATTTTCTTAACAGCGTTTCCGTGCTCAACACATTTTTTCAAATATTCAAATCCAGATGACGTCACGTGACACCGCGTTTCACTTCAACCGTGGTTAATTTTCGCGTTTCACTTCAACCGTGGCTGACGTCATAAGTAGCCCGCAAAGCGTGTGTTACTAAGCAAAAAAATGTATCAGATTACTTCAATTGTCCTTCAGAAAAAAATTTTTAAGATTGATAATAACTATTAAGCTTTTATCATATCATATATAAAAATGAATTAATCAAATATTTTAGATAACTCGGTTCCAGATATCGGAGTTCCTGCATTGGAACCAACTCAATATAAACCATTTCTACCCAGTTTAAAAACTATAGCTGGTAAAGCAACTATAGCTGCTAAAATTAAAAAGCGTGTTAATGAGCTTGCTGATTGGTTGATGCAAGAGAGCTAAAGCAACAGTTTCTAATTCTATTTAGAAAATTCTGAATCTTTTTCTTAAAAAACAATTAAGGTAAAATTACTCAAGACGACTCTTAAAGACTTTACGAAATCTTACGAAATAGACATTGTTTA
Source organism: Diplosoma virens (assembly GCA_963680785.1). Classification (NCBI taxonomy): domain Eukaryota; kingdom Metazoa; phylum Chordata; class Ascidiacea; order Aplousobranchia; family Didemnidae; genus Diplosoma; species Diplosoma virens. The sequence continues at coordinate 59,724,422 of OY796881.1, read as the reverse complement.
TTATGATGATCCACAGAAACAGTGAATTATTGCAAAGAATATTGTAGAAGATAAATTGCGGTTAGAGGTGATCAAAATGAAAAGATTAAAAGCAATAATAACTTTTAAAATCATTTTTGAAAACCAAAGAGGATCTGAAACAATAACCAAACAAGCTTTTTTTAACTGTAAAACATTTATTATCTTAAAACAGAAAGATTTTTATGGTATGTTAGAATATAAGACAAACCAAATAATAAATAAAATTGGAGATTGGCTCAGCGAAGGCTCGGGATGGGTAATTTCTTCAGTTGACGCACACTATTTTAATGTTGTGAAATGTACACACCTAAATACAAGTTTTTACAATCAATTACCGAAAGAACTTAGAAATGCTAAGAAAGGGCTTATCAATATAAAAAAATCGACAATGAATGCTTTAGATGGTGTCATCTAGCTAAAGTGTACAGTGACAAAGTGAAAAGTAATTGTGAAAGAAAAAGTCATTACAAAAAATACGTAGATACAATGAATTATGATGGAATAGAATTTCCAGTTTCAATTAAGCAAATACCGAAAATTGAAGATCAAAATAACATCAGTATTAATGTGTTTGGATATGAAAACAAAAATCACTTTCCTTTATACGTTTCTCGAAAGGTGACTGAAACAACTCTTGATCTTTTATTGATATCGGAAGAAGAAAAGCAACATTACGTTTGGATAAAAGACTTTAACAGATTTATGTTTAATCAAAACAAGCATCAGCACAAACAACATTTCTGTAGATACTGTCTTTAATGTTTTACGAGTGAAGAAATTCTTAACAAACACTCATCAAACTGCGTTGCTGTTAATGGAAAGCAAGCCGTACGAATGCCTAAAAAAGGTAGCTCAGTACAATTTAAAAACTTTCATAAACAGCTACCAGCTCCTTTTGTTATGCTGATTTCGAAGTGCTAATTCAAAAGATAGATAGCTGTCAACCAGATGATAACAAGGACTACACAGAAAAATATCAAAAACACATAGATTGTGGTTATGCATACAAGTTGGTTTTCATGTTGTGACGATAAATTTAGTGAACCCATTCAACTGTATAGAGGTGAAAAAGCTGTTTATAAATTTTTAAAGGCTATGCTACAAGAAGCGAAATATTGCTTCTTCTTCTTCTTCTTCTTCTTCTTCTTCTTCTTCTTCTTCTCCTTTCGGCTTTTCCCTTTAGTCAGGGGTGGCCACAGCGTATCATCGTTCTCCACATCTTTCTATCTTCAATGTCCGTCTCCTTCGCACCAACTTCCTCCATATCTTCTTTTACTACATCTAAAAACCTTCTCTTTGGTCTCCCTCTTTTCCTCTTTCCTGGTAACTCCATTTCCATCATCTTTCTTCCTACATACTCTTGGTCTCTCCTCATGACATGTCCATACCACCTCAGCCTGCCCTCCCTCATCTTCATTCCTAACCGTTCTACCTTAACAGTACTCCTGATGTGCTCGTTTCTAATCTTGTCTTTTTTCGTCACTCCCATAGCAAACCTCAGCATTTTCATCTCTGCGACTTCCATCTCTTCCACTTGTTTCTTTGTGACTGCTACTGTCTCAAGTCCATACACCTTTGCTGGTCTTACCACTGAACTGTACACTTTTCCTTTTACTCTAGCTGGTAACCTCTTGTCGCAGATTACTCCTGATACTCTTCTCCATCCGTTCCATCCTGCTTGTACTCTCTTTTTTACCTCCCTCTCACAACACCACTTTCTTGCACCGTTGATCCCAAATACTTAAATTCCTTTACTCTTGGCACTTTTGTATCCTCCATATTTACTGTTTCGTTGTCATTTCCTCCATTTATGCACAGATATTCGGTCTTCGACCTACTTACTTTCATCCCTCTTCTTTCCAATGCATACTTCCAGGATTCTAATCTCTGCTCCACTTCTTCCCTGGTCTCTTCGCAAATCACAATATCATCAGCAAACAGCATCGTCCATGGTCGTTCTCTCCTTACTTCATCCGTTAGCCTGTCCATTATGACTGCAAAAAAGAATAGACTTAACGCTGATCCCTGGTGCAGTCCAACCTTAACCTTGAAACTTTCTGTAGTTCCTACTGCAAACTTCACCACTGTTTCGCTTTCCTCATACATATCCTGTACTAGTTGTACATACTTTTCCACTATTCCAGATTTTCTCATGCAGTACCACAGCTCTTCCCGTAGAACCCTGTCGTAAGCTTTCTCTAGGTCCACGAATACACAATGTAGCTTTCCTTGAGCTTCCCTGTACTTTTCCATCAAAATTCTTAGAGCAAACATGGCATCGGTGGTTTCCTTTCCTGGCATAAATCCATATTGCTGTTTGCTGATCTCCACTCTATCCCTTAACCTGGTTTCAATAATTCTTTCCCATACTTTCATTGTGTGGCTCATTAGCTTTATTCCTCTCTAGTTTCCACAGCACTGTGCGTCCCCTTTGTTTTTAAAGATTGGGATAAGCACACTCCTTCTCCATTCTTCTGGCATCCGTTCACCCATTAATAGTCTGTTGAACAGTCTGGTCGAAAACTTTATCCCCATCTTCCCCATGCACTTCCAAACTTCTACTGGTAACTCATCTGGCCCAACCGCTTTACCTTTTTTCATCTTTGTTATTGCGTTCTTTACTTCTTCTCTACTGACACAATTTACCTCTTCGTTAACCACTTCTGGTTCCTCTGTCCTAGGCTCTCTGTTATTTTCCTCGTTCATCAGTTTCTCAAAGTACTCTTTCCATCTCTTTAACACTGCCTCTGAATTTACCATAACATTACCGTTTTCATCCTTTATAACCCTCACGTGCTGAACATCTTTTCCTGCTCTGTTTCTCCGCCTAGGCAATCTGTACAACTCCTTTTCACCTTCTTTTGTTTTCAATCTAGCATACAAATCATCATACACACGTCCCTTTGCCATTGCAACTGCCTTCTTTGCCTTATTCTTCTTTTCTTTGTATACCTTTTTAGTATTTTTATCCCTTATTTTGTCCCATGCTTTCTTTGCCTCTTTCTTTTGTTTTATGCTCTTTTGAACTTCCTCATTTCACCACCATGTCTCCTTGTCTCCTTTTCGTTTCCCAAATGTCACTCCCAGTATAGTTTCAGCTGTTTTTCTTAGCATTTCTGCCATTTTGTCCCACTCATCAGGTAACCCATTCTTGCCTCCCAAAATCCTGGTCACCTCTTGTCTAAACGCTTCTTGACAGCTTGTCTCTTTCAGTTTCCATCATCGTATCTTTGGCTTTACTTTCTCTACTTTTTTCTTTTTCACGATAAGAGCCATTTTGCATATCACCATACGGTGCTGCTTTGCGACACATTCATTCAATATTACCTTACAATCGCACATTTTCTTCAGGTTCCTCCTTCTGCACATCACATAATCTACTTGGGTACTTTTTCCTCCACTCTTATATGTCACTCTGTGTTCATCTTTCTTCTTGAAATAAGTATTGACAATCGCCAAAGCCATCCTTTTTCCAAAATCCACAACCATTGATCCTTCCTTATTTCTTGTTCCAGCACCATAACTCCCCATTATTTTCTCATCCCCTATTTTTCCTTCGCCCACATGTCCATTAAGGTCTGCACCAAGAACTATCCTCTCTTCTGTTGATATAATTTCTATCAATCCATCCAGGTCTTCCCAAAAATCCTTTTTCTCCTCCATGCTGTTGTTAACCTGTGGAGCATGTGTGCTTACTATATTTAGGATGGACCCATTTACCTCCAGCTTCATAGCCATCAGTCTGTCCGACACCCTCTTCACCTCCAGAACACTTTCAGCCAGCTCCTCCCTCACCACTATCCCTAGTCCATTTTTTCTTCCATCAGCTCCGTTGTAGAATATTTTTGCATCCACCTCCAATGTTCCTTGCTTTACTTCCTTTCCACTTAGTTTCTTGTAGGCACAATATGTCTACATTCCTTCGCTCCATTATATCTGCCAGCTCTCTTCCCCTTCCAGTCATCGTTCCAATATTTAAGGTACCCACCCTTATGAGTGAGCATCTTCCTTTCCATGCTTCTTGCTGCTTCTTTCGCCTTCCTCCACTCTTTCTGCTCTTATTTTCGCTTTGTTTAGCAGTAGCATAATTTCCGCAGGTGCCCTGCTGTGCAGGTGCTTTAAGAAGCGAAATATTGCAAAAAAGTAAAAAAAGATCATTTTAACCAACCTATGAATTTAACAAGTATGGAAGAAGAAGAATTTGAAGCTGCTACAAAAAGTCACATTTGTCAAAAATACTTTACTGAGGAGGACGTCAGAGTCAGAGATCACTGTTTTATTACATGAAAAATATAGAGGCGCGGCACACATAAAATGTAATATTATCTTTAGACTCACTGATAAGATACCTGTAATTTTTCTATGAATATGATTCACATTTGATTATGCAAGAAATAGGAAAAGTTGAGTCGAATATTAGTGTAATTCCAAACAATTTAGAAAAGTACATGGCTTTTTTCTTAGGCAAAGATTTGAAATTTATTGATAGCCTTCAGTTTATGAATGATTCATTGGAAAAATTAGCTAAAAATATAACAATTTCTGATATGAAGTACGCGTCACAGGAATTCCAGGATGTAGAACTAATGAAAAGAAAAGGTGTTTATCCGTATGATTATATGGATAGCTTTGATAAGTTTAATGATAAAAACCTCCCATCAAAAAAGATATTATTTTGCATGGTAAGCGATGAACATATAACTGACAAAGATTATAAACATGCTCAAAATGTGTGGAATATGTTTAATACCATTAAAAAACACAAAAAAAAGGAAACGAAAAATTTTATAGTTTAACCCCCCTTTCAGTGAACATGTTAAAACTAATATTGGAAGGACTTTTCATGATTTACTCAAAAAGCACTTTCCCTCCCACCACCGCCTCCACAAAATCTGCAACAAAAACACTGTGAAGATCAGCTACAGTTGAATGCCGAACATGGCAGCGATTCTATCAAGGCACAACAAGACCCTCTTAGCATCAGAAAACACCAATGTGCATCCTCCTTGCAACTGCCGACGTAAGGCGGAATGTCCTCTAAATGGCGATTTTCGCAAGAAAGCTATCGTTTATAAAGCTAGCATATCAACAGATAGCAACGATCCTCACAACTCGTCCTATGGAAACGGAATTTAAATCTCGTTTTTACAACCATCGCCAGACTTTCAAAAACAAGCAAAAAAGATATACCACCGAGCTATCGAAAGCCTTCTGGGAAGCCATGGATAATGGGAGAGATCCTCATGTTAAATGGAGCATATCGGTAAGTTCTAGCACCTATCAACCCGGTGGCGCCAGGTGCAATCTCTGCCTCAATGAAAAGCTAGCCATTCTCTTGGCAGACCCACCTAGCACATGTAATAAAAGAACGGAACTCACCGGCAAGTGTTCCATAAAAACAAATTTAAACTATAAAACTTCTCGTAATTTTCACTAGGCATTGAACCCGGTTTTTTATCATTTACAACTTTTTTCATTTTAAATTAGTCAAGATTTCTGTAAATTTATACCGCGTCACTTGTCCATGACTAAAGGTCCTCTTGCGTTTGTACAGTTGCGCCAATTGTTATTTTATTTTATTTTTATACGGTATAGCTGTTTTATAGCTTTTCAAGTTGTACGAAATTTGTCCAATTTCCCGTTTTTATTCTATTAGTATTTATTCCAGGTTTTACTATTTTGGTTATTGTATTTATTTTCATTTTTGTTTTTGCTTTCACTTTCAGATAATTGCCTGATGAGCCGTTTTTACGGCGAAATAGACTGCTGCGAATTTTAAATATATAAATTTTATCTGCAGTGTTTGTACTTAATTTGATAATTTTGCTCTGATCTTCAAATCGTTGAGCACTGTCAAAAGTGAATTGACAGCACTGATCCATGTACATATATATATATATAACTGCAGACAGTACTGTTTCGACCTTTCGGGTCTTATCAGTGCAGTGAAGTTGTGCTGAGAGAACAAGGCACATCAATGTGTACCTTGTGGCTAACCTTTTACTTGTGGTTTTAAGCCACAGCAAAATCAAAGCCCAGTGATGCCAAGAGTGCTCAAATCATATAAAATGACGAGCTATGCATAATGCAGCAGCATCACTGTCTTCTCAGCCAGAGTGCTCAACCTACAAGAGCAGGGAGCATAAATAACTGCAGACAGTACTGTTTCGACCTTTCTTAATATATATATATATATTAATATATATCAAACTCTTAATATATATATACTATATTAGAATAAATGATTGGACAATGCCAGGAGGAGCTACTACCTGTCTGAACAAACAAGATTCAAAAGCCAAGTGTCTTATGTATTATACGCGATGTAAACAGTTAACATTCGACAAGGCCCTGTTTCGTCCTTAGGGGACTCATCAGGAATGTGGTACTGTGCGCATTGCAGTTAAATACATTACGAGGGATGTTTCAAGTAAGTAATATATGCCTGACAAAAGCAGTATTACCAGATAGAGAACTGGATACAGCTGCTCACATCATGACTCCAGATAGAGAACTGGACACAAAAGACGAATATAATGCGTGAAATGCGAATAAAATATGCAAAAATACAATACACAATGTACATGTAAAGCACGACTTATATACTGTACAGATACATAACGGTTAGCGCCTTAGGGCAAAACACTGAAACGAAACAAAACGATCAGTAAGGCGGTACGCATTAAATTCATGATCAGCATATATATATATTGCAGGAGTGAATCGATCTTCCCCGCAGAGTGCTCAATGAAAAAAATCAGAGCAATTTAATACAAAATTTATTTAATCACTGTTTAAAAACCACAACAGTTCGTTTCATCCTAAGATTCGTCAGGTGGTTACTTATTCAAATAGAATGGTCAGTTGGTGATTACTTATTCCCTTGGTCAGTTGGAGGTCAGTTGGTGGTTACTTATCAGGTGGTTACTTATTCAAATCAATGGTCAGTTCAATGGTCTTATTCAAATCAATGGTCAAATTCACAATGGTCAGTTGGTGGTTACTTATCAGGTGGTTACTTATTCAAATCAAATATTCAAATCAAAGGTCAAATTCATTACTTATTCAAATCAATGGTCAAATTCAAAATGGTCAGTTGGTGGTTACTTATCAGGTGGTTACTTATTCAAATCAAAATATTCGTCAGGTGGTTACTTATTCTATTTGAATAAGTAACCACCTGACGAATCTTAGGATGAAACGGACTGTTGTGGTTTTTAAACAGTGATTAAATAAATTTTGTATATATATATATATATATTAAGCAGATTCACTACATATTGATTTTAGTACATTGCGAATTCTGAGGAACGCATATTCCAAGTCATAAACTCAAAAGCAACATTTAATCAAACATGACATGCACCAAAGAAATAGCATTACTTTACTCGTATAAATGAGTTCAATCGTGACGTCATTTTAAGCACTCTTTTATACTCGCTTCGGCATGCAATTCTCAAATTTTGTATAGACTTCTAGATAAATCCAGATATTTGTAATGAACAGTCCTAAGTAGCAGTCAGTTCAACAAACAGTTTTCTCCATGAACTAGGCCCGTGTTTCAACAAACTATAAATATATTGTAAAGTATTATGAAATAATACTCAACAAATCATAATACTTGTATGCAGTGATGGGATTCAGGGGGTTCGCACGGGTTCGCGCGAACCCGTTCTTGGAATGTCAGGATAATCAGCGAACCCGTTCTTGTTTTTTTTACAGACATTAGACCTTTGTTTCTCAATCGCCTGTCCGCCAAAAATATTCCAGTTTACGCCTCAATTGCAGAATTGTAAGGCTCATCGGTTATTACGGAATAAAACATAAAATTCAAAGCTGGTTGAAAACTACATGTTCAGTAATTTGCAGCATTGTGACGTAAAACAAAGCCCGAATTTCTACAGAAGTGTGGTACGCAGAACAAAGCATTTAAGACACTAAATACTTCATAGACAGTGAACTAGCCTAGAAGTCAGTAGGTTCGCTTCAAAAAACTTGCAAATAAGGCAGATAGTTTAGGTAAGTTTAGCATTGTTTGTTACATTGTACTTTGTTTTGCAGTTTTGAAACGATAATATAGGTAAAGTAAGTATATTATTTAAATTAATTGACTTTCTATAGTGAGATAGTCTTATTAACTGGTCACTAGTATTTTTTAACTCAAAACTGTAAGACTGGAACCCTAAAATGAAGAGGCAACAAAATATTTTACAGTGCTTTCGGAAAATTTCAAGAACTGAAGTTAGTGTTGATGAAACGTGTGCATCACAAAATAATCAACAAACATTGGATCATGATATTACTACCCAAGATTCAGATGCTTTGAAAAGTAATGGTAGCAAGACGAGTGAAGTTTCAAACCTTCCAGAATGCTGGAGTATAAATCAATTTAAAAGTTTTAAAAAAAAATATGATGGATTAATCGTTCACGATAAAAAACTTGGTTGTGATTACTGTGGCAGATTTGCTTCGACATCAGTACATACTAAAGGGCTTCACTTGTCAATGGAATGGGCTAACTGCAGAATTGTAGCGTCAGGAAAGAATAAAGAAGTTCAACAAGCTTCTTTAAGAAAAAAGATGAATTTACACTTCTCTTCCCAAGTGCACCATGATTGCGTTAAGCAGTTAAAGGATTGTTCAAATAATATGGTAAAATGCATTGATAACTTAAATGAGAAGCATATGGATTCTACGATTAAAGTTTTTAATACAGTGTACAGTTTGGCAAAAAGAAGCCGCCCATTTTGTGATATTGAACATGAGATTGAGCTGCAAATAAAAAACGGTGTAGATATGGGTGTAGGACTTCATTCTCGCAAAACTGCTGTGAAAATAGTAGACCATATTGCCACGCAAATAAGAAAAGAATTATTCTCAAAAATCATTGAAAAAAGTTTAAAAATCTGTATTATTATTGATGAAGCCTCAAACGTGTCAAGTAAACCCGTCCTTGTAATATTTATAAAGATCGAGGATTGCAATATTTCTCCAATGATTTTTTTGGATTTGGTTGAATTGGGAGGACAGGGAGCAGAAGAAATCTATACATGTTTATTAAATAGCTTGCATCTTGTTGGATTCGATAAAGAATATTTGAAAAATCATCTAATCGCTTTCTGCTCAGATGGAGCAAGTGTAATGCTCGGTCGGAGATCTGGAGTAGGCATAAGACTAAAAAATGATTTCCCTAATATTATTCTTTGGCACTGCTTAAGTCATCGCCTGCAACTAGTTTTAGATGACTCTGTCACTGATATAAAGCAAGTAAACCACTTTAAGATTTTTATGGATAAAATATACACTATTTTTCATCAGTCAAATAAAAACCAAATGGAACTTTTTAAAATTTCTGAAGAACTTGGACAGCAAATTATAAAGATTGGTAGAGTTTTCGGGCCTAGATGGTGTGCTTCAGCTTAAGGTCTGCACTTGCTGTATGGCGTGCTTATTCTTCTTTGTGGAAATATTTCTCTAACTCGACAAAACATTCAGGAATGGCTAACCGTCTTAGCAACAAATATTTTCTAGATGATGTAGCTTTAATGATAGATATACTACAAGAATTGTCCTTTCTTTCTGAAGCTCTTCAAGGTAGATGTGTAACTTTGACACGAGCTGAGAAATTAATATTAAGAACTATTAAGGCATTTGAATTACTCATAGAAAATAAAGGGATATTTGAAAAGAAAATTGATGACAGAATTGCTTCTGAAGAATTTAAAGACATCCATCTTATAGAAAACCATAAATTTGGTCGCCTTCCCCGGAAAAAGCTACTTGAGGTTATAATTGAAAACATGCGAAAGCGACTGATAGATAATGAACATTTGACATCAAAAAATAATGACCAGGAAGGCATTGAATTTTATCAAGTGATTAATTTGTTAGAGCCAGATACCTGGAATATTCAGGAAGTTGTTGTGCCCTGGCTAGTTGCAGGAGAAAAACTGTATAGATTCAGTGACATTTTTCATTACAAAATTTCTATTAATGATTTCCATGATTATGTGGAAAGTGTACTGCAAAATTTCAAAGACCCTGTAATACCTCAAAGTGTTCAAAAAGCCAAAGCTATTATAAACACTATTGCTGTCAGCTCTGCTGAAGCAGAAAGAGGTTTTTCCAGAATGAATCATATTTACTCAGACAAGAGAAATCGTCTTACGGTTGAAAACGTAGCAAATTTGATGACAATTAACCTTGTTGGTCTCCCTTTTGAGACATGGAATGCCAGTCCTTTTGTCAAAACAAGGGTAAGAAAAAACCACAGTGCTGATGATCCAAGGTTAAAGCACAAAGTACTTAAGGAATATGATAGCAATCAAGTGGCCATTTGGAATTATTTAAAATAAGAAATCCGAATAAAGCACTGTTGGAGACACATGCATTTTTGTTATTAAAGAAAATAAATATGTTTGTTAGCTGAACAAGATAAATTTTATGGTAGTATTCTAATTCTCTGAATGTATAATGAGTATGTTGCTCCTTAGACGGGCAACCCATACAACAGTTGAGAATGGAACATTCTATAATATAAATGCATTAGGGCTTTTGTGGGGAGAATGTTTTTTTTTAACTTAAATAGGATTCTTACTGATCTTGAAAGTTTAAACCAGAGATTATTAATGTAACTTTCAAATGTCAATTGGTTGTCTATAACAATTGCAAGATATTTTGTTTTCTCAACGTTATTTATTATCGTGTTATTGTATCGTATATTAATATTATCAACTGTTTATTTTTCAATTTAGTAGAGATGATGAGATAATTAGTTTTAGAAGGTAATGAGCGAACCTGTTGTTAGTAAGTACGATACAAAAGAGAACCTGTTCTTAAAATTTTGAATCCCATCACTGCTTGTATGTTATAACTTTGCCTCGTGTATTGCTACAGTTCAGTCGTTGTTTGTTATGTTAATAAAAAGGCGATTTGTTTGAGCTTGTGGTTTTAAGCAGTTATACTGTAGTTAGAAGAACGCTACATTTTGGCGAGCACGCCAGGACCCAAATAAAAAAACAAATTAAACAGAGTGAAGAATGGCGGACGTATTTTTGTTGTAAATTAAGTATAAAGAAAAACTGTACAAAATTCCTGCCGACTTGAATAGTACAGCAGTTCGTTGCAGTTGTTTGAAAGAAATTGACAAGTAAGCAGAGGGCTTAAAATATATTAATACCAGTGGAAATACAAGGTTTTTAAAAAAGCTAAAAGAATATGTATACCTACCAAAAGTTGAAGAGGATGTTTCTAAACAAATATTTGAGCCTGTTCTGCAGTCGGCTTTAGATATGGCACCCATTATGTCTTCAACTAGATTACCCGAGAATGAAGGAAAATTAACTTTGTTAATAACAGTGAGGCGTTGCAAAAGAGTTTTTCCGGAAATAACTGGAAAAAGTATTTTCAACATTTTTTAAATGTATCGTGTGCAAATGAATGAGATGAGATTACTAAAGGTCGACAACTGGCAGCAAGCTTAAAAGGTATCGCATTGGATGTTCAGAGTAGTCTGCCTTAAGAAAAACGTTGGGATTTTTTTGCTCTTGTTAATGCTTTAAGCCAGTGGTTTTTAAACTTTTTTGAGCGCGACCCAAATCTGAGTTTTATGATTATCTCACGAACCAAACCTTAAACCTAGAAAAAATGTTTTTTTAATGTTAGCACTCTGCTATTTATTCAGATAAGACACAGACAACCAGTTATACTGCACAGTATTTTGACACAACAATTAATTAAGAACACATCATTGGTTCAGTGTGATTAATGAAACTGATATTTCCCTTTCATAATTTCTTCAATGCATGGCTCTATTTTACTGAGCGCAACGCGCAAATTGTTACCAGGACTGAGCCGATTGCGAGCCTTGGTTGTAACAAACGTCAGTGCCGAAAATTCTTGCTCGCAGAGATATGTGGTCAAAAATGGGAGCAGAAAAGCCGTTGCTTCGTTACCAATTATTGGCTTTTCCTTTTTAACTGAGGTCCAGAACTCTCCAAGTTACACTGTGGATAAAAGTTGTCGATGGAACTGGTCATGATGCAAGTCGATAAGCTCTTCCTGCAGCCCTGCAACATCTTCTGATAAGTTGTCAACCTTTGCCAGAAACGGATTTCTGACCCACAGCTGAGTTTCCAAATTTATGTCGGGAATATAGCGATCGAACTCCGTGATTAGGTTTTTCAAATGCTCCACTAGAATGGGTTTGATGACATTAAATCTGCTACCGTCAGTCTGATTCCATTCCTCCAGATACTCGTTCATGAATGGAAATGCTGCTGTTTGTCCACGCTCCAGTTTATTCTTCCAGAGTTGCAGCTTTTCTTTGAAGGCAGACAGTTTCTCGGAGAGAGTAATGATGTTTTGATTTCTGCCTTGCATTGATGTGTTAAGGTCGTTCAGTGTGATGAAGATGTCGTTTAGGTAACATAGTTTGAGCTTCCACTCCTTATCTTAAAACCGAATGGCATGTCGATGATTTTTTCATAGAGAAAGACCTGCACGTCTGTTCGTAGATCTATAAGACGGCGCAAGAGCTTACCACGAGAAAGCTATCTAACATTAGAGTAAAATAGCAGATGTTGGAATTGAGACCCGAGGTCAATCTACAACTGCTCGAACAGACGAGATTTAACAGCACTGGCTTTGATAAAGTTGACTACACCTACAACCTCCTTCATCACTGACGAAAGATCTAGAGACAAATGTTGCGAGCCAGGTTTTCACGGTACAGAAGACAGTGGACGACTTGGACACTAGGATTGATTTGCCTGACTCGTGCAGTAAACCCGTGCCGAGCACCAAGCATCGCGGGAGCGCCGTCAGTGCATAAGCTGACACGGTTTTCCTAGTTAATGCCTTCTTTTTGTTGGAAGTTGTCCACAACGTTGAAGATGTCGGCGCCAGTTGCCGTTGTTGTCAGTAGTATGCAAAACAGAAATTCTTCTTTGAGGTCCATGTCACCCTCGTACCTCACATAAACCATTAGCTGCGGGTTTTTTCTAGTGTCGGCTGACTCATCAAGTTGATAGCTCCACTTTCCCGCCTTCTTCATTCAAACAACACTTGATTTTTTATGTTCAATGAAAGGTCTACGATGCGGCTTTTGACTGTGTCGTTCGATAGCGAGACGGGCTGCAGTTTCGAGGCCATGTTTTCGCCGCACATGAGTCTGGCCATGTCAATAGCTGCAGGTTTAACAAGCCTTTCTCCAATTGTATGCGGTTTCATTTCTCTACCTATGCGTAGCGAGACAACATACGATGCCAGCGCGGCTTGCTTGGAGGGTAAAAGCGCTGGATTCATTTCTGAGCAAATTCGGCTTCGTATTAGTTCCGTTTCTCGGTGCTGAAAAAAGATACAATTATTTATCACATGTTGTGGGTGCTTCGTTTCCAAATGTCTCTTCAATTTATTTTTCTTCAGAGATTCGTTGGATAGCACTTTATAACATAGTACACATTGTGGCTTTTCAGCGCCATGATCTTTGATAGAAGTGAATCCCAAGTCCAAAAATTCTTGCTTGTAGGAATACTTACTCATTCCTAAACGCTAATTACAGTATAATGCTAATTTTTAACAATAATACCTGCTATTTAATGTGCTACTTTACGAAGTTGTTTCAAACTACTCTTCTACTATTAAAAGCTAAACTTTCATATTTTCAAACCTTACTATCAACCCTTGTACTCCACTGACCTATTTACTGAACTATTCAGCTCCAACATACCTCCCCAATCAACATATTTTAACTTAGACTTAGCTACTAGTTGGCTAAGTAATTTCGGCTAGTTCTGCAGCATATGGCCTGCCATTAAAACTCTTAGAAAACAACTTATGATGCAATAATCTAATTTTATTGAGATGAAGCCAAACTAAATGTGTATGATGCAATAATTTAGGAATTATGGAATTGAAAGACTCAATAAGCGAAAAGAAAAAAATTCTGCAGATTGTAAAAATTTTTATCTTGCAAAAAATCGTTTTGATGGATTTGAATCACCTTGGCGCAACCCATTTTTTGACCCTCCGCAACCCATACTTTGAGAACCATAGCTGTAAGCTATCGATTTGGATCATCTTCAACTAGTTTAGCTCGATCGCAGTTTCATACAGCCAAACGTAGAACAAACGAAGATGTAATTGATTTACTAACCGACTACGTGGTCTTTTGGCTGCGGCTTATCCATCGTTACCTTCGTCAAATGCAAAAGAATCGCTAATCCGACAGTTTATTGACGGTATAGCTGACGTAACTATTTGGCAACATATTGTGGCAAATAATTGTTTGTCTTTGGAATCAGCTGTCGATCTAGTAAGATCGTTGGAAGCTTGTGAGCACGTTGCTCTTGAAAAACCTTTCTCGGCACAATCTCATTGGTCATATCAAGAATCAAGCGATGAAATTCAAGATTTGAAACAAATGGTCGCGGACTTGAGCCGTGCTGTTTCAAACACAGGTCTCATGCGTGACAATCGTAGACAGTCGGATATGAATAACGGCCCTTTATGCTTTAATTGTGGACTGACCGGTCACATTGCTTGTTCGTGTCCAAACAAAACATCAGAGGGATTCAAACGTACGTCGAACAACAAACATTTAAACTAACGAGGACTGATCGGATGACCGACGCGTCAGTCCAAGGCGGAATGAAGGTCAATCAATCTGAGGTTCGTTGGTTTGTTAATTGTGTATCTTTAATGTAAGGGCTAAATTATTTGTAGACAGTGGAGCAAGCATAAGTATGATTAATGTTAAATTATTTCAAAAAGCTCCATTAACATTGCGCTCTTCTTTAAAACCGATTAATGTGTCATATTTTACCGCTTTGAATGGTTGCCCTGTTAAATGTCATGGTGAGTGTGACGCATCTTTGAAATTCGGCAATTTTGTGTTAAGGTATAATATGATCGTAGGTGATTTAGATGGCTATGAAGGCATTCTGGGAGTAGATGTCTTAAATAATCACAAAGGAGTCTTAAATTTAGGTGGGGGCTACCTTGACTTAGGTGGGCATATTATCCCTCTGGATCATTCATTCGTTGTTTCTACACCGACATGTCGGGATCCAACTTTAGTCCTACCTGAATTCTTGCAATCAATGGTAGATCGCATTGAGGGGTTTCGGTGTCTCAGAGGAAACAAATAATTGATCTTGTTTGTGACTATCAAGATGTTTTTGCAGATGAACAGGAGTCAGTAGGTCGCACTTCTACAATTCGGCATAAAATAGACACGGGTACTGCAAAGCCGATGAAACAGGCTCCACGTCGTTTACCACAAGCGAAGCGGGAGATAATTGAGGCTGAAATTGACAGAATGCTAAAACAAGGCATTATTGAACCCAGCACCAGCTCGTGGTTGTCTCCGGTTGTTTTGGTAGAGAAAAAAGATGGGTCCCCTCGTTTTTGCGTTGACTTTCGCAAACTCAACAATGTCACTGTAAAAAACGCTTACCCCCTTCCAAATGCGGAAGAACTAATTGATGAATTAAGTGGGTCACGATGGTTTAGCTAGTGGTTATTGGCAAGTCGAATTGGACCCTATTGATTGTGAGAAAACCGCGTTTGCTTTTCATGGAAAAGATCTATTTCACTTTAAAGTAATGTGTTTTGGACTCACGAACGCTCCGGTTACGTTTCAAAGACTTATGGAAACAGTATTAAAAGGAATTTTATGGAATATATGTGTTGTGTGCATGGCTGATATCATTTGCTATGCGGATAAGTTTCAAATTGCATATAATAATTTAAAGATAGTCTTTCAACGTTTGCGCGAAGCAGGGTTGTGTTTGAAACCTAAAAAATGCAGATAGTTTTCTCGCTCAACTAAATTTTTAGGTCATGTAGTTTCCGGAGACGGAGTGTCACCAGACCCAGAAAAGATGGAACCAGTACGAACATGGCCAATCCCTCAAAATGTCACGGATTTATGAAGTTTTTTAGATTTTTCTTCGTGTTATAGAAAGTTTATCCCAAATTTTTCGAAAATAGCATGCCCGTTAATAACGTTAACACAAAAAGGAAACAAATTCGATTGGACATCGGACTGGCAGAAGGTATTTAAAGATCAGAAAAGATGCGTAACACAACCTCCAATTCTGGGATATCCCGCAGTTGATATCCCATTTATACTCGATACGGATGCTAGCTCTCAAGGATTCTGGGCTGTTTTATTGCAAATGCAGGAAGGTCAAGAGCGAGTCATTGCTTACGCTAGTAAGACCTTAAGTAAATCACAGAAATGTTATTGCACTACCTACAGAGAACTTCTTGCGTTAGTTTTATTTGTTAAACATTTTCGACATTGCTTGTGAGGACGCCATTTTGTCGTTAAAAAGGATTATAGTGTTTTAACATGGTTGTTATTGTTTCATGAACCCAAAGAAATGCTTGCACGTTAAATTTCAGTTTTAAATACATATGATTTTTCTATCATTCACCGTAAGGGCATGAATAATGATGGATTGTCACGACAACGTTGTCCAAACGCCGAGTCTGCAGATAGTGGAGTATCCCTTCAACACGACTGTGAGCACAAATCTTCCTCCTCAAAAATTCAAGCAGCCGCTCTCAGAAGTTTAGAATTTGAATGTAAACCCAATTGTTTGGTGTTTGGAGTTTGAAACAGATACGTAAATGGCAGGTTGCTGATGATGAAATTAACAACATTTTATATTTTAAAAGTGTGAGTTAGTATTCCCCAATCAGCTCCAAGGTTGTTGGAAAAGAATTTCGAAGCTACTTAAATCAATGAGATCTGTTGTCAGCAAAAAATGGCATATAGACCTCAATCTGATATAGACCTCAATCTGATGGCTTGATTGAACGTTTTAATCGTCGGCAGCGTGGTCGAGTGGTTAAAGCGCCGGGCTCGTGACCAACACGGTCTTGGTTCAAAACCCACTCTCGCCATTCTGTTGTGTCCTTGGGAAAGACACTTTACGGCACTTTCCCCTGCTTGGTAGTCCTGGCAAGCAGTTCTAAATTACAGTCATATCTCTATTAAATTACAAACGGACAGCAATATCTTGGTATCTCCGGAAGCAGGTCGGGGTAATTGCCTACCCTGTATATTAGCGCCTCCGTCGCTTTCCTGCAAGTCAGGAGGATAAATATAGAGATAAAATAAATAAAAATAAATAAAAATAATTCAGCAAATGTTGGCATCATATGTGAATGAAAGTCGGAATGATTGGGACGACCATTTGCCGTACCTATGCATGGCCTATAGGTCCACCGTCCATGAATCCACAAAATTTTTCCCAAATTAATTAATGCTCGGTCGTGAAATCAACCTACCATTAGACGTCATCGTAGGACAACCCCCGTCCGCGATGTCAGAACAGTGTTACGTTCAACATGTAGAGTGGGTAAAGAAAGCCACCCAACGCTCATATGCGGTTGCGCATGAACATTCGAAGAAGGCAGCGCTGAAACAAAAACGTAATTACGACAAGCGTGTGTCTTTAAATCAAATGCAGGAAGATGATTGAGTCTGGTATTTTTACCCCCCAAAGGCCAAGCAAACGTTGGGCTAAGGATGGACTGGACCATATTTGGTCCAGACCATACTTGGTGATGCATAAGGTTTCCGATGTTTTGTATCAGATCCAGGCCTCATCTTAATCTAGACCAAAAATTGTGCACGTAGATAATTTGCACCCCTATGAGGCAGAGATCATGCCGACCGATTGGCGACATCTTTTATTTACAAATAAAACAAATAGTGATGACGAGTTTGACAATAATGAATGCGAAGGTTGTGATGCTGATTCCGATACCAATGGGTCCCAACGGTCCGGTCAAAATTTGAAGAAGATATCCAGGTTTGGTAGGGTGCGTCGCCCTCCTAAGTACTTAAACGATTATTGTTGATTGATTCCGTAGTATTGTTACTTGTCTGCAGTATTTTTTTCCTGTTGTTTCTTTTACGTATGTGACGATGGTTTGTGCTTGTGGATTATTCATGATTTGTTTATTTTTTGTTATTATTAATTTTTTTTTAAGAGGGAGGAGTAGTGCAGAGTATTATGACATCACAATACTCGTATGTTATAATCTTGCCTCGTGTATTGCTACAGTTCATTCGTTGTTCGTTATGTTAATAAAAAGGCAGTTGTTTTGAGTTTGTAGTTTTAAGCAGTTAGAAGAACTGCAGTTAGAAGAACGCTACAATATATTTCAGAGCTTAATTTTATATTTTTTGAACATTATATTTTAGGTTTGCTTAGGAGGAGTTAGTATAGCATAGTTAGGGATGAGATGACTATACTAGTAGAATTTTAGAAATGATGATAGATATGAAAAAGGATTTTTACCGTTTACCTTGAAGCCATTTCACTATTTTTTTAATATATTCAATGAATAGGCATTGTACAAATGCCGTTTTATGGGAACAAATAGTCTCGGTTTAGCTACTTTTGTCTTGCTTTTGTGCCCTTGAAAAAGACGCTTTACAGCACTTTCCTCTGCTTAGAAGCCTGGACAAACATCTAAAATTTCAGTTATGACCTATTTATTATAAATAACAAAAGTATCAAAAAATTTATAAACGAATAAGAACATCATGACATTTTTTAGAGGAGTTTTAAGTAATTATTGACATTCGCCCTTGTCTGGCCCAACGTGAGGATAAACAGCTGCCTCAATAAAAGTATATTATAATATATTTATTATATATTTATTTATTTATATTATAATATATTTTTCAGTAAAAAGTACAAAATTTTCTGCTGCGTAACTGCACTTTTTTTTATAATCTGTAAAAGCTCCATCATTGTTATAAGATTTTTTTTAATCTTTTATAACGAGCACTTTGTCTTTAATAGATTAGATTAAAAGGGACAATCGGGTTAAATGATGCTTTTCCGCTTTTCATAATGTCACACTGAAGTGAAAAAAGAGACTTAGTATTTCTACTTATTCTGCAAAAACTCATTAAAAACGTTTAATTGTTAATGCTAACAAGCAAATTTTAGCGAATGAAATTCTAAAACACTTCGTAATGAATAAAAAGCTACTAAATAACGCTATGTTGATTACCATTTATCAGATTTAACATCATTTCTAATTTTCGTAATTTCAGAATAACAATTGTGGCTATTCTGGTTGACGGAAATCGCACTATAAGTGCGAAAATATGAAAAATTTAATGTTTTTTAGCCAATTTGTAGCCTAAAAGTTAAATGTAGAAATTAGTCTTTAAATAAATTTCTATAAACTTTATGTGTATTTATAATCAATTTAGTTTAAAAAAATGTTTTTCACCAGCAATTGACGGGCAAGTTTTTGCTCTTCCTACAACTCCAATGGTTCGGTTTCATATATTTGTGAGATTCCGCGCATGCGCATCAAGTGTCCAAAAGACACAAAAACAAACTGAATAGAATTACTAAAGAAAAGCTTAAAATTAGCAATTTATTTTTTACTGGCCACAAATAGTTAAAAAAGCATTAATTTTGCAAAAGTAATAAATTTTGGCAGTAATAAATCACCAAGATTTGAATGGAAAGGGCGACAGCTCGGCCGGGTAGCAAGAGCGCTGTTCTGATCCATCCGCAATTAACATGGTTTGAGTTCAATTCCTAATCTCTTGATTTTCTTTTGTTCTTAGAATAGAAACTTTCCGACAGTTTCATCTGCTCGGCGATTCTAGTCAGCGCAACTCCAAATTCTAATGATATCATATCATCGTACAATAATTAGTAAAAACAATTTCCAACCAGCGGTACCTCAGCACCACCAAACGCAGATGAAGGTATCAATTATTTAATTTCATAAATTATACTGGACTTATTCGGATTTTAAAAAAGTATTCACCATCGTCGTGTGGCCGTAGGTCACTATCGTAGATAGTCAACGTCACCCCATTGAAGAATTTGTGGTGACGTGTCTCTCCTCAAACACACAACAGAAATTTAATAAGTAGACTCAGCATCAAACTCATGTCATTTTGCTTGCAAATCAGAGTGTTATTACAATGACCTATTTTGCCAACATAGATACTAAAAGACCAACTAGAAAACAACTGACTGATAATTAGGTACTATGCACAACTCGGGGTTGATATTTGTTTTATTTTACACCGGAAGTAGGCTAAGAACAAATTACGTGCCTCAAGAGATCAAACATAAAAAAGAAAATAATTATTGTGATAACAATCAGTCTGATTACATTAAACAAAAGTTGAAGGACGCGGGTTTTAAAATCAAAAGAAATAATAATATCAAAGCAATAAATAACATAAATCAGTAGCTACAGTATAATAGCCTTTTAACCAAACGGGAGATTTTACAGTTCACCGTCTCAACGGAACATCACAGCTTGCGCTTGATAGTATAACGCCTCCGATGTTTACCTGCAAGTCAGAGAGATAAATAGAGATGGCAATAAAAAAATTCACTGAAAAACATTATGAAAATCTCTATTTTTGCTCGATATGCGCCGCAAAACTTAGGAAGCTGTTTAAGTGTGCCGCGAGTGAAAGAAGGCTGCCAAGCACTAGACTACGGCAACTGCAACTCACGGCCTTGGTTCAATCCTTATTATTCTATTGTGCTCTTGAGAAAGATACTTAACGGCACCTTTTTTGGCTTGATTTTCTTAGCAAGCAGTTCAAAATTTACTTGGGTCTAGAAGTGGATTTAGAATTTTTTTCGGGGGGGGTGCAGAAATTTATAAACTTCCATCAAACAAGGTGACATGAAAAAACGAAAGCAGAAGTAAAACTGCGTGATTTTGCCCATTGTTTGATAAACTTATATTACAGAACAGTCAGGAAATATTCCTTTCAACTTGAGGTTAACAGCTACAAAAAGTTCTACTCGTGCAAGGGCGATAACTGCAAAAACGTTGGACAAACAGCAACGAGCAAAATTTAAAACAAAAGTTATTAAAGTAAAAGTTGTTAGTTAGTTTTTTGAGGGTATATATTCGTTATATGATTTATTTCTCCACATGCAGAGTGAGATTACCAAAGAACTGACGCGTCCCCGTTCACTCTAATTATTATTATTATTATCGCTATTCTTCTCCTAACACGCTGAAAGACGTCGGCAGCGCGATGCGTCTAACAACCTTCAAGCGATTACTCCAACTTGCTTTCGAAGATGTCAAGATATTGCTGATCAGTTGAAATATTCTATATTTTTTTTTAATTTTTATTTAGAGAATAGCTAATTGAGAAGAAAAGTGCCCAAAATTGTTATTCCCAACGACGCTACCTGATGCGATTAGGTTTTGAACATTAACCTTGCCGATCACTAGCGCGTTTGCCATCAAATGGCGCTCCTACCCGCTCGATCACGCTGCGAATACGTACAATTCATATACGTTTTTAATCGCTTAATAGAACTAAACGTTAATTTTGCCGTGGGTGTTGTTACAGTAAGAGTACCAATGAAGTGCGAAACTTTGTTGATACTGTTGAAAAACTTGATTTTTTGCAATAACAAGACTATTTTTGAAATCCGATTTTTTTATCAATCTTATCTTTTTACTGCTGAAGCGCAAACCAGCGTTAAATTTTAGCACCACGGCATTCTCAACTCACTTCCTGCTTTTTGCATTAATTTTTTAGCTTCAAAAAATATCGTGAAGATATTTGCTGCAGCTGCTATTCGCAAGTATATTGCGGAGTGGACTTGAAATTGCCATTGCCCTAAATGTTAATTGACTTTTGCAATCCGGCACTAATCCGGCTATACAGTGTGAACTAACACAACCTCGCAAACTTTTAATGCAACAACAAGAAGTACAGTATATTAATGTGAATTGCTGACAACATAACTATTCCACATCTAAGGTAAAAAAATGCTGAAGCAGCTGTGATCAATTCTCTAAGCACATGTAGTTGTATTCATTGTGTAAGACATAATCGAATTGAACAGTGCTTTTTTGTTTCATCTGAACAGAATCTATTGAACATTTCTTCCAGTTTCTAATTTTTGATTGATAACTATTTGATTATTATCACAAGCTTTGGTTGAAGTAGAAAACATGTTGCGAATGGTTACAAAATCGCATGACTTTGACCAAACCAAGCTCACTTTATGTTTAAAACAATGCACGTGATATGCCAGAAAGTTTTCATTTTGAATAAAGTTTGCAAAGTTTTTCATTTTATTTGTCATGGTAGCAGCATTATCGTAGCTTGCCTTTGCTTTTTGAAATGTAAAAACACAACCTTCTCCAGGTCCTTCTATAGCGTGGTGTCTACCACTAAATTATTCATCTCTAAATCACGCGGAAGACCTCACTCTGCCACTCGGTAGGTGAGTTTACCGTGTGAGAGGTCTACCGCGTGATTTAGAGATGAATAATTTAGTGGTAGACCGCACGCTATAATAGCACCCTTCTCAACGTATTGTTTAAGAGCACCGCCAGTCTGTATCCACGTAAATGGTACTGTATAATTTAAAAAGTCTTAAGGTTTGATGCAAACCTTACCTGTTTTCGGTTATCAAAAAGGCAATATTGGAAGCCTAATTTAATTTAATAGGTGGTTAAAGCTAGTTAGATTAATTCGACAGTAACAACCTACAGTCCTAAACCTTTCTGTGTCGGTAGCGTGGCCTAATGAATAAGATTAATGGCAAGAGTAATCGATGCGGTCGGGATTCAAGATTTATTCTAGTTATTCGGTTGTGTGCTTGAGAAAAACAGTTTCCTCTGCTTGTCGTTCTTGTTAGTCGCTCTAAATTCCAGCCATTTGTCTATGAACAAACTAAAAACCAAACGAACAATTTCAATCAGATGGCAATATCTTGGCATCTCCAAAACCAGATCGGGATACCTCGTAATTATGCGTTTTGCGTGTTTTCCTGTGAGTAAGGAGGGTGAATCATATTGTGGATTAAATCATAATTAGTTTAAAAATTTTCGCGGAAGGTTTTTGGGCACCTCTCCTTAAATCCGCCCTTATTGATTTATATCAATATCACTACATGAAAACGAAAAAAAAGCAAAAATGTAGTGTCAATTGAAGAGTAATGACATCTCCAAAAACTAGTCGATACGAGCAGAGGTGGGCGCGGTACTTTAGTACTCGGTATTTCCCCCTCTGGATACGAGTATTTTCTAAATTAGACTCATCCGACTTTGTCCTGCAAGTCAGAAGAATAGCAAGGTGAACCTAAAAAAAAATTAATTCACGCCCCTATGAAAAGTTTTTTTTTCATTCTTTTGTATTTTAAATGTAGTTTTAAGTGCAAACGAGCTGAATTGTTTTTTTGTCAAGATGCGATACACGTCAAAACTATAGATTTACTTTACTAAAAAAACTGAAAAAAAATTCAGAGTAATTTTTCTTCTTTCAGTGCTTATAATAACATGAAAATTTTTAATCATCTGTAATCATAAAAAACATACCTTTATCTTAAAAATAAGTTAAATGGCTGGATTGGCTGAATGATTGGCTGGACGAGATAAGCAAAAATTACGATACAATGTACAGGTCTATTTCGCAAAAATGGAATTCAAATCAGCACAAATGAAATTCAATATAACATAAATGAAATTCAACTTGGCATAAATGAAACTCAATTTGGCATAAGTGAAATTCAATTTGGCATAAATGAAACCCAATTTAGCATCAATGAAATTTATACCCTGTTTCTTTGCTTCCTATTTTTATATTTGGCATAATTTCATAAAAATTAATATTTTTGGTCACTAATAAAACTATTGTAAGAAATAAAAAAAAAGAAACTTTTTTTGAAGTTATGCCAAAATAAGAAAGTAGAAAGTAAAAGAAACAGGATGTAAATTTCATTAATGTTAAATTGAGTTTTATTTATGCCAAATTTAATTTCATTTGTGCTAAACCAGGGGTGTCCAACCCGCTGCCCCAGAAGCCTTTCGTGTGGCCCGCGAAGGAATTTTTAATCAGATGATTAATCATCTTGAATCATGCAGTGCAGTAAAACCTCCCCAATCTGTGATGCGCGAGATTCGCAAGTGTGCCGCAAAACCTTTTGAAAAACGCTAATTCAGTGATGGTGAACATGCAAATAGTATTCATTTAATCGCCAAAATAAAGCCCTTAAGCAGATTGAAGACCTTTTTTTTAGAGAACACCCTGTTAATTGTAAATCAGACGCTAATTTTGAGTAAAAGCCTTTTTTTTAGAGAACATTTGTTTTCGGGACAAAAATTTTTGAACTAACTCCCATGAGGACATCGAACATCGCTTTGATTACTGCAGCGATTGCGGCCATTGATAAACTTACACACGAAAATTTGACCCACGACGAGTAAAAGGTTGGACACCCATGTGCTGGATTGAATTTCATTTGTGCTAATTTAAAATTTTTTTTTGCAAAATAGACTTGTAAATGGTATAGTAGTTTTTTGTGAAAAACTTAGACAAACTTATCTAAAGGTACACTTTTGAATTTTTTTAAATTCTTTATTCTCATCGACTTACATGTTTTGACATTTTGCAGTCATTGATAAAGTTATTCAAGCGTAACGGTTGTTTGTGCTTTTTATTTGTCTTATTTAGTTTGCTCATGGCGTAACGAAATGTAAAAAAAATTCATTGTTAGTTTAGAAAAAAAACTTTTTTCAAGACTTATTGTTTGGTGATGTTGAAACTTAAAAGTCTAATTTAAAGTTTAAGTCTAAGTTACTTTCAAAAACTGAGCAATAAAGAGCCACGATCAGATGAATTTTAAAGTTCATTTAATACATTGAAGTTAGTAAATACTCTCATTTGCATAAGACATTGAAAATTTATCAATTAAAACCTGAAATCACAATATATTTTTGCATGAGCTGTGATTTAGTTTATGACGACGACCCAATTACAGAAGAAAACAAAACAGCTCTTTTTAATTTGATTGACAGTTCAGATGAAATAGAATTTTGTTGGAGCATTGTACCAGACAAAATTAAGCACACATCCATATTGGTTAGATTGAATGGAGCAGAATTTTTTATCGATTTTTCAAGAAATGAAAAAACAGCTTTCGACTGGTTGGCAATGAGGTTTGTTTATTTGTCTGCAGGTTGTCAGATTTTATCACCGAATTTCAAATGTTGTTGTTTTTGGAATCAAAAAGTTTCCGTCAAAATAAGAAAATGTCATAGGAATTTACAGGCAAAGATTTTTCCAGCTATTTTATTATTACCAATAACAGAATCAAAAGAAAAAGGAAGAGCTAAGGAATTAGTTCAAACATTAAGCAGCATACAAATGGGGACCTACAATGCAAATTATAATAATTGTCGTACATTTGTAAAAAAAGCAGTTCAAATTCTTGCAAAACAAGAGGAAAGTTGTAAAAAAGAAGTTGGATTATTTAAAGAGGAAATGAGCAAATTGGAAGACGAAGATCGGACAAAAATTTCCTGGCTTCGCTGTTTATGTTGTCCTATTCACCTTATTTGTGATGGTGTTTTATCAACATCAAAATTGTAAAAAGTTGCAGAAATTAGATAAAAGTACAGAATATGTGTCGATAGAAACTGCTAATGTTAAGCGTTGTGACAATTTTTGTGAAAGTTTTAAAATAACTAGGCTATAGTTTATTTTTACTCCTTATAAAACGATTTGTCAAAGTTTATCCAAACCAAAGCAAAACTTTCTAATAACGTTTTCACACGCCAATGCGTAATGTTCACGGTTATCATCCCTCCAACATTGCTTCAAAATAACATGGCTACAATTAAAACTGTCACAACGATGATGAGTTCTTGACAGTAGCGTATTTAGGGGGGGCATGATGCCATGCCCTCTTTTTTGGAAAAAATCAGAAGTAAATTCAAAGTAAAGACTTTTTTAGAGATCGCTATGTTTTTGGGACGAAAATTTTGGCAAAACCAAGACAGATTCAAAACATAGACTTTTTTTTTAGAGATCATTATGTTTTGGGGACAAAAATGGATAAAACCGAGATAGATTCAAAGTGAAGACCTTTTTTAATACTTGATTAAATTTTTCCGCTAAGCATATTTGATTGTGGTTTTATGCCACCCCTTTTCAAAAATCCTCGGTACGCCACTGGTCCTTGACGACACTGTGTCGAAAATGGCAGCCTCAAGAAACAAACTCTCAAATCACGAATCGAATTTAGAAATGTCATCAACAAATGTTTTAAGTATTTGTTTGATTGTGTTTGATAGTTTGTTTGAAAGTCCTGATATATTTGTACGATATTGTACTGTAGTCTGGTTTTATGTGAAATAATTTGGCGAAATTGTTGATTATGAATTAATTCAGTTAAATTTTTGCCACCAATCAACAAAGCTTTTTGCTCAATTTTATTTCAAAAAACTTTCATTTTGAGTCTTAATTTTTGCAAATTGGTCAAAGTGGGAACAAAAGTAATTAAAGCCATTTTTCTTTTTTTTCTATTTTCTCAGACTGCTTAACAGACAAAGCCATATTTTTAAGTTTTTTGCATTGTCATATTGATCTTTCTTAATTAGTTCATTTAGGCATCACAATGAAGATATTGAAATAAACAAGCATGAACTGCACACTTGCAGTTTAATTACGCATTCCTATTGCGACAATAATTTATGCGTTTACAGAAGTTTAAATTGGTAGTGTTTTTAAAAACGTCGTTGAAGCAAATTATTTAAAGTACTGTACAAAGCTTCTCAAAAATAAACAAAAATAAGCAAGAAATTAGTTTTTGTATGTAAAAGTTGATGAGACAAAATTTTGACGTGATGCCTACTTCATATTTTATCTTTAGGCTACTACTTGCAAATCTTATCAAAAACATTCCTGAGCATCTAAAATCAGTAACTATTTGTTGATTTAACAAAACTCTGAAAACAATTTGGCTTTATTGACTTTATCGAGCCAAAGTAATTTAATTTATGTTTTGTTATAGAGTTTAACTGTAGTTGAGTTTCTTTTTTGCCGCGGCTTGTAACTATTTTGAGTTTTGGCAAGATGATCGGAATTATTTTACTGTTTTTGTAGGCTTACACTTTTTTTAATATATTTTGGTCGGCCTATTGCATTTTTTCTTTTTTGTTTTTTAATCTTTTATTGTGTACACAAAGCTAAGTTTCTTTAAAAGCTATGCTCAATTGACGTATACAAAGACTATGCCCAATTGACGTACACAAAGACTAGCCCAATTGACGTTGGTGTGTAAAAATGTATAACGTTCTGAACTGCTTTAATATTTATTTAACTCTGATTTCATATATTTCAAAGTCAACAAAATAAAGTGATTGCAAACAAAATCAAATCGAATGAAAATTTATGTTAATTTGTACTAAGCAACCAATCCAAACTTAAAGTGTGCAGCACGGCTGTGAACTCGAACTCTAAGAATATATGAGCGAGTTTAACTTTATTGATCAATAATTTTGAAAAGGCAGTTACCCAAAGTGTCTAACATTATTAGAATGAATAAAAAATAAAGAACTTAAACTCAGACTGGCAAATTTTTTGTGAAATCAAACATCAATTCAAAAAAATCTGTCTAATTCGCAGCACTGGTGTATTTAGCTGCTTTTACACTTTTAACACTTTGATATATAGTTTTGGCACCAATTTTTTGGTGGCAGTGATGATTCGTTTCAAAGCTTTGTCAAAGCATTATTGGTTAGAGAAAAAAATTCTTATCCAGCAAGTTTATTAGGCAAACTTGAATCAAATACGGAAAAAAATAGGGGCGTATTCTCCATGCATGCCTAGAAATTTTATAAAAAAATAATTATATAAAAATATAAAAAAATAATCTTGAAAAAAATTCTCAAAGTATAAAAATTTTGATGATATTATGTTGATTATTTTTTTGATATAACAGCATAAAGACGTTTTATCGATTGCAACTCGGATCATTCAGTACAGCTTCAGCTAGAGCTTATCACTAAAATACAAAATAAAATTGAAAACACGCATGCAAAATCTAAGTTGCATTTTTTGACTCTGTTGCTAGAAGGAATTACGAGACCTACCAGTAGTTCTAAGAAATATCATAGATGCATATTCCACTGCAGACATTGTTTTATCCGAATATTTCTTTTCTTTTGCGAAATTTTTTTTAAATTAAAATCTAAATCTCCGATTATTCAGCAGTTTGATATCGTATCTATGCATGCAGTTTTGATATTGCATGCACGCCCATGTTTATAGAGCGTGACGTTGTTGAAGAACTGATCTAGTATCGCTTGCTACAAACTGCTTACGTTTACTCTATCAAATATTAAAATTGAGCTAAATTTTGAGACTGATGACGTCATCATTTCATCATTGCATGCCTGACCTGAAAAGTCACGGTACGCCACTGGAAAAAAACCTTTTTAGTCTGGAGTAAAAAATTTCAAAATCGGGCTGGCAGTCAATGTATTAAAAGTATAGTTTTGCCTAGTTTTTAGTGAATGTGTAAACATCAGTGATGAAGGTCTCGAGACTAATTTTTAGGGTCTCGGTCTCTGTCTCGTTCTCGGCCTTTTGCTGACGGTCTCGGTCTTGGTCTCGTAACGACCTGGTCTCGGTCTCGTACTTTTTAAATTGGTCTTGAGACCGGACATTTTTTGATATTTTTGTTATTTGAACCGTTAACTGCGGAATTAAATTTTCACAAACCGTTTCTGAGTGCGTAATTAAAATGCGCCTCGCTTTTTAAAATGACTCTTTTCTTGCTATCGCGAACAGTGTTGGGATTTTCCTATTAATCTGTTTTAAAAGCCGTAAACTCAGGCAGACGAAAGTTAATCCTTCTTCAAATAATAGCCGATAATTGAAGTGAAAAGTACTACACAATTGCAAAAAATTAAACTTATGATCATATAAATTTACAATTTTTAGATGTTTCGATGCATTTATTTAGTTGTTCTGTGAAGAAACTATACAAAAAAAGTACTTGCATTTTTTAACCAAATTGCTAATTAGATTCTAAGTTTTGATCATAAGAAAATGTTTGATGCGATGTTCAGGACAAAAATTTTTTTATAGCATTTTAGTTTTAA
This sequence comes from Diplosoma virens, assembly GCA_963680785.1. Classification (NCBI taxonomy): domain Eukaryota; kingdom Metazoa; phylum Chordata; class Ascidiacea; order Aplousobranchia; family Didemnidae; genus Diplosoma; species Diplosoma virens. The sequence goes on along the minus strand of OY796881.1, from coordinate 59,695,460 downwards.
ATTTATTAGAAGCAAATTGGCTTTATGGCAACTACAAGGCTTCCTTGATTACTTGCATTTCGTTTATCTGGCATTCAATTATCCGACCACTATAATTTGTACAATATATTTTGGCAAATCACAGCTGTAGTGCATACCACAGAACATTATTTCAAAATTATTTCGAAATCTACTGAGAAAACGTGAATCTACTCGCAAGCAATGCAAAATTAATTCATTTTTTTTTAGTACAGTGTAGATCTAAAAAGTGAATATATACGTACTGTATACTTTTGTTGCTTTGACAATAGAAATTCGATAAAAATTAAGCGGTTTTTTGCTTTTAACAATAAAAATTAAGCGTTTTTTTTAGCTTACCCGCTCATATTTTTAAAAGTAACTACCCAATTAGACCGGATAATCGAGGAAGCACTGTATTAACTATAATGCTTATGTTTACGTTACTTTTAGTAGCATATTTATTCGACAATGTAAACTTCTAATGCTTATCCATTCTACTTGTCGCACTTTTGAATAATTGTAATCGAAAATGCTGTTGAATAAAAAACAGGATTGGTGATTCTACGATATATTTGTGAATTGCTTCTACCACTTAACAAAACCTTATTCTAAAGCTCATTAGTGATGGTCTTACAAAAAGGGGGGCCGGTGCAAGAAAAATAGGGAGGACCACTTTTTTGTCTTCCAAAACAAAGCGATCTCTAAAAAAGCAGTCATCACTTTAGGAGGGGCCATCGTTATGGTGCTACTATAAAGAAATAGAGCAATGTTTCGCTTAGAGGGGGCCACATTTGAACTTTTTTTAGGGGGTCCGGTGCGGTCGCTCCGTTCATTCCGTACTAAAGACATCACTGCTCACAATCATCCGAAATATGCACATCAAAAAAAAACAAAATATATCTTCAATTTTGCAACAAAATATTTTGAAACTTGTAGGAAAACTAATATGGTACTCCAAAAAAACTAAAGTTTTAAGAAAAATAAGAACAATAACCACAAAATGGCAGCCTTCATCTGAATAATCGGCGGCATGGTCAAGTGGTTAGAACGCCGGCATTTTGATCGACATGGTCTCGGTTCAAAACCTACTCGCGCCATGTTTCCCTGCTTTGCTTGTCTTGGCAAGCATTTTTAAATTTCAGTCATATCTGTATTAAATTTCAAGCGGGAAGCAGTATTTTGGTATCTTTGAAAGCAGGTCGGGGTAATTGTTTACTCTATGTATTAGCGCCTCCGTGGCTTTCCTGCAAGTCAGGAGGATAAATATAAAGATTTTAAAAAAATTTTTATCTTATAAACGTTGTTCCATGTCAACCGCCATTTTATTGAACTGTATTATGTTTTAAGGCACCGAATTGTTTTCAAAAAGTTGTACGTTTTTTCAAAAAATATTCATATTCCAAACAAATTAAAATAGTAAACGAAGTAAATGTCAAGGCCTGATAATACTGAGTTGCGTAATAGAACTTGAAAAAAAAAGGTACCGTAAGCAAATACAATTGCTTATAGTGCCATTTAAACCCTGACTATCAATTTTTTCAAACACACTCCCTTAAGCAAAACATTGAATTTTGTTGCAAAATCATAATTTCTTCAACTAAAAAGTTTCGAAATTAAGTTTCAAACAATGAGTCTTCGTAAAAAATATTTATTTTCCATCTAAATTTTTTTTATAACGTATTTCAAATTGGCAAAAGCTCTTGTAGACGTTGACTATAAAAGTTACGAACCAGTAAAAACCTAATCCGTTCCAAGTTAATTAAACGGTTTTACAAAAAAGCAATGCGGGAAGCTGTCGAACAGTGTGTGTTAAGCTGTCGAATTGCTTCAGAACAGAAAAAGTTCCGCCATGAAACAATGCGATCGCCAAAGATGAGTTTTCTTGTTTTACGCAGGGAACGGATTCATGTGGTTATGATGATTTACTGCTTTCTTCACCGTAAACAATTCCCCTTGCAAAATAAAATTGAAAGCCTTTTATTGCCTAGTAAAATTTTTTGATTAAACGTAGTCAATAAATGGTTTAGTTTGGTGGTTCTTAACCGGGGAGGCACGCCTCAATTTCGATAATCAAAATGACAGGAAACTTGACCTCAGCAAGAATCGAATTGAACAACGAAATCCAGCAAGCTTTTTTTAATTGGATTTTGTTCTCACATACGGTAACTGTGAGTCCAAATTAAAGCACAAATAAAAACTTATTTATGTGATTTTTAAAAAAAATTAATCAAATAAAATTCTCCTATGGATGAGAAGCAAGAAACATATTACAGTGAGAAATAGGCGACATTTTTGATGAAACACAAGAACAGTTTCTCGAGTTAAAATTTTACTCAGCAGCCAAGGACAAATTTAAAGTTCTGGACCTTGAAGCGTTTTGGGCCAAATACCTTCCCGTTTACCATCTTATTACTACAGCACACTAATAAATTCTGAGTTTACCTGCGGCACACTTACTTCATGAAGGCGAAAGCCTACTTAATACACTCTTTAAGTTTATATACAGAAATTATATTCACTTCGATTTGATCTCATATTTCGTTATTTTTCTCTCAAAATCATTGTGATCTCTAAAAAAAACAAAAAAAAAGGTCTTCACTTCGATTTGATCTCATATTTCGCTATTTTTTTCCCAAAATTATGGTGATCTCTAAAAAACCATATACAGCAAAATGAAACTATATGCGGTATTTTCAAGGGGGGCCCGAGGCAACTGCCTCATTCGCCTCACCCAATATCCACCATTGACTCTAAGTATTTCTGTCAAAAACAGCATTTCGCGGCTTTTCGCGGCACACTTTAACCCTTTCACGCCACACTGACCAAATTTTGGGAAACCCTGCTCTATAGTAGGCTATAAAGTTTTTTTCATAATTGTGACCTGATTAGCTAAAATAAAATTTATTTGCATTGAACAAATTATCTCTATTCCGTTCGTTACGGGGCTTTAGATGTTTTTTGCTAATAAAAAATTCTGAATTCAAAGCAACGCACAGCCGTATACAAAGGAATTGCGCATTTGCTGGGGTATTGTGACGTAAACAAGACTTTCTTCCATGCGACCACATAGAGCAAGGCTTTCTTATAACATGCTGGGGATGCTAGTTTATTTGAAATGTAACTTTGGATTTTTGGAAAAATAAAAATTAATGTCGTTAATAAATTAAATTTTTTTACGAAAAATATTCTGGTCTCTATCTCGGTCTCGATCTCAATAGTTTCTCGTCTCGGTCTCGAAATTTTCCGGTCTCGATCTCGGTCTTGGTCTCGAAAAAATTTTACGGTCTCAGTCTCGGTCTCAAATCAGGTGGTCTCGACTGCATCACTGGAACATAAATTTTAAAAAATGGTTCATCTAGATTTTTTATGTTGTAGTGAATCTTTCAACAATATACTTTTTCGCAGCTGTAGGTATTTAGTCCAGTGACTTATTCATTAGGTTTTACGCTGATTTAACGGTTGATAGATTTCACCGGATTTAGAGATAGATTAGGTCAAAATCAATTAACATTTACAAATTGAGGCAAGGCAAGCGATTGCTAAACAGTATTTTTTTTATTTCCAAAGTCAAGTAATTCTTTTTAAATTTGATTTTTTTGTCTCACAAAAAATTAGGTTTGGTTAATCTTAAACTAACTAATTTTATAACGAGCAGATTTTATATTGTTTTATAGTCTGGTGCTTTTCATGTTTTCAGCGACTTGGTTTCTAATTAAAATTGTTTTTGTTTAAGCCATTTGTGGACTGGCGGGGATTAGATTAAATCAGAGGCGTGCAACATGCGGCCCGCGGGCCAGAGTGCGATCTGCAGTGCCTCTTTTTATGGCCCGCTTCTAGTGAACAAAAAATCAAAATTATAAATTCCAGTTAGACAAAAATGTTAAAAAGTGAATTTTTTTGTGCAAAAAAGAAACAATTTTAAAGTCTAATAAATAAACTATATTCAATTACTATTGTTTTTAAACCTGCCTATAGTTTTCTATCCTTATTGCTATTTTTGTCTTCATTTTACATTACATTACAATTAAATTCAGACTAAGAACCATAGCAATTTGCTCTTGTTGCATCGCAATCCTTATCGAACGGCTTGTTTAATACAACAATTCAATTTGGAAATTAACCGAAAACCTTAAAATGTCTTTAAATAATAAAAAAAAGGTTGATTGTAGAAAACTGCTCAGCTGTGAGTGGTGCGAAAAGTACTAAGAATCTCAAACTCACTTATCTAGAAAGCAGAAGAGTTAAAACGCAAGGTAGCCGATCAGTTGTGCAAAGTATGTTAAAATGGTTGAAAAATTATTATCTGCATTCGCAACACGTTTTGAAGATTTTCAAAATTGCAAAGTCGACTTTCAAATTTTTGCTCATCCATTTGACTTGGCTGTGAAAATTATTCCAAATAGTTTGCAATTAGAAATAATAGATTTGCAAGAAAATGTAGATTTTAAAAGGGTTCATAATGAAAATGATTAGCTTACCTTTTACAGACGCTATGTATATGGGAATAACAAAAATTTTAAAAACCAGGCTAAAAATAATCTCTTTTTTTGGGAGCACATAGGCTGCTGTTGCAAGCAGTTCTTTTCTAAAGTAAGGTTGTTTAAGACAAAATGTCGGAATCAGTTAATTAATGTACGATGTAAATGATACTATGTACGATGGATACGATGTAGAATACTAATGTACAAAGTAACTAATCGTACACCTGCCTGGTCTACTTCGAGTTACTAGGCTACTTTTCAGTAAAAGCAGACATTGACAAGATACGTAAAAATAGAAGATTTTAGTTGTTTTGTTTATATTTAAAGTTATGTGTAAATTGATTGAGAAATTTTTTTTAAATACTACAAGGATTAACAAAAACAGTTGTTTTTGCCTGGTGCTAAATTGTCCAGCCCGAAAGATTATTGCATGCCCCTGGATTAAACTAAAGTCTTCTGTGATAGGCCCACCTCCCGACTTTTTTTCCTTACTTCATTTTCAAATTATGTGAATAATCTAAACTTACTAAACTGTGTATCTATCTATATATTTAATATATATCAAACATAGATTAAGTTTTTTCTACGACAAACCTTACAAAAGAGAAGCTACTTTTTAGTGTGACAACTTTTTTTTCTTCCCAAAAATATACTGTAGTGATCTCTAAAAAAAGTCATCATTTTAATCGAGTAAACTATCCCTGCTTCGTCATAAAATTAAGGTGCAAACAGGGGGTCTACCGTATTGTTGCTACCATGAGAAATAGAGCAATATTTTGCTTAGGGGTCGTTTTTTAGGTTGACCTGGTGCGGCCGCTCCATAATAAAGCTATCACTGAATATAGACCTACGCCTAAGAATGCTAAGAGATTTTTCTCAGCAGGTAAAAGACATATCTTGTACGCAATTTTACATGGTACCATTAAGAACAGCAAAAATTTCTACAAAAAAATAAAAACGAACTTAACTCTAGAAGCTGCCATGCATTCACACAGTTTAGTTAGGTTGGACACATAACCTACCTACGTGGGCTAGGACTGCAATTGCCCCCCAAGTCTCAAAAATTTGGACAAAGTCGAAAATTTTCGGGCAGCGACACGGAAATATTTGGGCAAAAACCAGAGTTTTCTTGGCAGCGATACAAAAAAATTAGGCAAATCAGACATTTTAGGGTGGTGACAAGTAATCATGTGAGCAAGATTTAAGGTGAAGACTTTTTTCTAGAGATTACTAGATTTAAGAACGAAAATTAAGAAATCAGAGACAGATTCTAAATGAAGACCTTTTTTTTAATCTCTACCCTAAATTTTAGACAAATTTTCTTCTCACATCCGTAAAGTTTTAGAAAACCATGATTCGGGCAAACGTCACAAAATTTGGGCAAAACTGTATTGCCCCAAATTTTTTCGTATGGCACGCGTATGGTTGAACAGTCCTGCTTACATCGACGAAATCGAAAATTTAAAAATAATTTTTCCTGCTTTATGTCATACCATAAAAGATATCGAGTACCATTTGTAAAAAACATTAAAGGGAAACAATAGTACAGGGTGACCCAAGAAAAACAGTACCCATACAAATTTTATTAAATCTTATCAACATCAATCGAATTTCAAGAAACTTGGTCGACTTAAATATCAATCTTTGTACCATCATTCCCCAAAGTTTCAGTTATTTTGTTGCTTTACATAAAAGTTATGTATTGTTTGAAATACGCTCCAAATGGGCACAACAGCATTGGAGGCAAACTTGCAGACGTCACTCAAATATGTCAATCATTTCAACACATTTCTTTTTTAGGATTTCTCGAAATTTTTGCTGTATTTAATGCATTTAGTTCATCAATGTTTAAACTAATGGCACTAAATACAGCCAAAAATTTAAGAAATCTTAAGAGAGATCAGTTTGAGTGAGTGACAATTTTGCGTGTCATAATGTACATATAATGTACAATATACAAGTCTTATTTAAGTAGGCTTACCCTACAATAGAACAATATCGGCAAACGATAAAAGTGGTTCATTTTTACAGAATAGCTTTACCAGAAAACAAAAAAAAGATGACAAAGGACAAAGATCAGCTATTTTAAAAGGAATAGTTATTGGTTCAAAGCGGCATAAAAGCGTTTAACTTTAAAATGGCTGATTTGGTTTGGAATCAAAGTTAGATCAAAACAGATTTTTGTACGGATTCAAATTTGTAGAACGAAAAGATTTAAACAAAATCTAATCCGGTAATAATTAAAACGCAAATAAAAACCAAATGTAATTTGATCGATTGATTTAATTCAAAGAAAAACATTTTTAAAGATTCAATAGGTAAAACAAAAACCTGACGACAAAAGGCAGTTTAATTGACAGTGGATTAACATACGAGCAAAAACTATAATGCAATAGAATGATTAGTAATTTTTAGTGCATTCATGTTGAAGGGTACAAGGAAGAGCACCTTTGTTGAGACGATGGAAGTCGACTAGTTGAATGAGGTCGAGAAACCGGGTTTCCCCGTTATCGCAAGTGTAATACGTCAGACCGTCGCGTTCGATCTGAAAATAAAGTTTATATCAAAGGTTTAAGTAGTCTATATGTTATACGGAAATCAATGTATTATTAATAACAAAAATAAAAACATAAAAAATTTAACGTGCTCCGACTGTGCAGTGACAGAAAAGCTTAGTTGTGTTCAAATTATGGATCGCGAAACAAAATCATTTATCTTTGATTAAGGGACCATAGGCCGTTTTCGATATAGACACTGAAGTGTAAACACTCTTTCTTCGTCATCTTATTTCAAAGGGATTTGTTAGATATTTGGAAGGTTAAAGGGTCACCAATATTTCTATCGCAAAAATGGTGGGGAGAAAACAAGAAGTTTGAGAATTTCCTGAGACAAAGCGTAATTGCGAGCAAGGTAGAATTAGAAATATTAATAAGTAAGCATAATTAATTAAGAAGCGGAAAGTCTACAAGTTGTTCTTCGCTTTCATCCAAAGTTTTCATTTTGCTTATTTTTAAAATTAGTTGAACGACGGCAACTTGAAGTCACAATGCGACTTACTTGCGTAATGGGAATGTGACGAGGTTTTTGGCTGTGGCAAATTGTAATAACCACACTGCCACTGATCGTTTGACTTTCACGAAGGAGAAAAGTTCTGCAGCAAAAACAAGGTTTATCAAACATATGCTTTCTAAAATCGAGGGTGGACACCAACAAAGAGCAAAGTTTTAACAGTTTGTAATTTAAGAAACATTCTAGTGTGATGCTTGCGCAGAAAATTTACTTTTAACGATGAAACATTGAGCAATCTGAGCGGATTACGATTTTCAGCGCTGATTGCAGAAGGGTGTAGACAGTGGTGGATATTCCAATTTAGGGGCCCGAGGCAAGAATTTTCAAAAATTGATGTTGTTTGAGAAAAGAGGTCTGATTTTGGCTTGCATATTTTTCTCCGAAAGTCATGGTGTTCTCTAAAAAAAAAAAAGTCTTCACTTCCATTTGCTCTCAGTTTTCCATAGTTTCGTACCAAAATCAGGGTGTTCTCTAAAAAAAAAAAAGGTCTTCACTCAGAATCGTTCTCTGAACAAACATCTGCAGCGGATTCAAAACTGTATGTGCTATTTTCAAGGGGGGGGCCTGAGGCGACTGCCTCATTCGCCTCATCCAATATCAAAAATCACAACTAGCGTTATACTGTCAAAGTACTGTAAAACGACTTTTTAACACAATCTGTAAAAAACAATACGGGGTCGAGTGGTGAAGAGCGACGTGTTTGAAGGCGAATGTGATCGATACTGTCGCGGTTCAAAACCTTTTTACGTCATTCTGTTGTGTCCTTGGGAAAGACACTTTACGGCATTTTTCCTCGTTGGCGATCTTGGCAAAGCTGTTCTAATTTCAATCTGATGAGAGAAAAAAAGAAAATGAAAGTGTGATTTTATGTATAAATTTCAGTAAATTTTAAGACAAAAAAGCAAAAATTTTTAATTAAAACCAATTAATTTTTACTATTCATAATGTTAAATAACAATATGATGAAACATTTTTTACATTGTACAGTTTAGTAACCCAAAGATTCCAGTAGCTTTTTGAAACATGATTTCCTTAAATATATTCTAGAAAGTAAGACATTATCAAAATTCTTGGTAATTTTTTTATTTATCGTTTTACCCAAACAAACTTTAGGCAGTAAATAACTAAAAGCTAAAAATACTTTAAAACTAAATCAAGATTTACTGGAATTGGTATATTCAGCATAATACAAAACTTTTAAAATACAGGGTGTTCATAAAGTCTCTTTACAATTTAAAAAATTATTACAAAGTAAAACGATCAGATATCGCAATGAGGGTTGTTTTATGTTAATCAGTATTTCATCAAGTTTTTATTGACACTAAAATTTATTGTTTTAGATAAAATTTCTTAATTAAAATTTTTTTTGTTTAATGATTGAGTTATATGAACTGAACCCCCATAAAATGACTACTCCTCAAGAAAAAGCGCAATGTGTATCCTGGTTCATTGAGACAAAATCAGATGTTCAGACCTAGCGAAACCACAAAAGTAAGTATGGAAGAGACCCACCATCACGTCCTTCAATTCGTTTATGGCAAAAGAAATTTATGGAGACAGGGACAGAGTTCGATACAAGGAGTGGGCGACCAAGGCTATTTGAAGAAAACATCGAGCGTGTAAGGCAAGCCTTACAACGTTCTCCTATGAAGTCCATCCGTACTGCTGCCAGACAATTGGAACTACCACGTTCAACAATGCACCAAGTCCTACACAAGAATCTAAGATTGTATGCTTATAAAGTGCAAATGTTACAGGCACTTCAGCCAAACGACATGCCAAGACGAAAAGAATTTGCAGTGAACATGCTGCAACGAATTTCTGAGGATGAAGCATTCCTCAAGCGAGTTTGTTTTAGTGATGAGGCAACTTTTCATGTCTCAGGAAAGTTAAACAAACACAATGTAAGAATTCGGGAATCAGCAAGAAGTAAGAAGGGTCTGAACATCTGATTTTGTCTCAATGAACCAGGATACACATTGCACTTTTTCTTGAGTAGTCATTTTATGGGGGTTCAGTTCATATAACTCAATCATTAAACAAAAAAAATTTTAATTAAGAAATTTTATCTGAAACAATAAATTTTAGTGTCAATAAAAACGTGATGAAATACTGATTAACATAAAACAACCCTCATTGCGATATCTGATCGTTTTACTTTGTAATAATTTTTTAAATTGTAAAGAAACTTTATGGACACCCTGTAATTTTAATAACTAAAAAGCCTATATCCAGGGTTACAATCCGAATTGAAGAAAAAAAAAAATAAGCACGGCTAATTACCTAAAGTGAGGGGGAACAAAAAGGTGGGAGCTGTGTTGTTTCGAAATTGTTTTTACTATGGCAATGTCAGATACGAAAAAAGACTTGACTTGATGTTTAATTTAAATAAACGACTCTCTAGGGAAAGCCTTTGTTTTTCACTTGACGTTTTCGATATAGTAGGCACGTTTTCTAGAAATGCTATTGAAACTAAAGCTTTATTAACATTGTTGATGAAAACTAAGCACTGAACTCGAAAATAAGCGTATTTCCTAAGCACGTTAAAATTCTCTACAACGCTAATAAAGATAAGCGCAAAATGCTAACCCGGCTTACATTCCCACTGTCACAGACTTTGTTCGGGAATCCTAAAGGACCAGTTGAGCTAGGTAACCCGAATACCTGCGCTGAAACAAAGCTGTGTCTGAATTTTATTTTATTCCGGCTCAAGAAGTAGTCTACTATGAGCCTGACGGTTTTATACAGATGGTTTGAACGAAAGCTCGGATTGGTTTCGTTGAAGACTCTTCTTCACAACAAACAGAGACCACTGTCTCTAATAAGAACGAATGTATTACAAAATTCACGACCGACGAAAATTCTATTCCACCTTTGCCAAACTGCAAAGCGAAATCAACGCTATAACTTGATTCAATCAATACAAAGTGGTTCTACCTCCGTAGAACACAACTCCAAATCACTGGCGCAAATTAACTTCAACACTCGCCACAAATTCTACTTTCTCTCAAAGCGGCACTTTTCGCTTTATTTCTCTCTCTTTTCGTCTTTGTTGTCCGCTTTCTCCTTTTCGTCTGTGTCAATGCGGTTGAACGAGCTAAATATATAGACAGAAGACACGTGCCGACGAATTTTCTCGTATAGACCAGATCATTCTCCAACACTCTAGAGAATACGCTTATACTAGAACCACATAGTACATACGCGAACATTCTACTACAGTGACGCTGATCAAAAACATATTACGTAATTACTGTTGGCGAAAAGAGAAAAAAAAGATACATGCAACGCGCAATAGAAAGCGCATGGGACGTTATATCACATAATACGAGAGCAGCGCTCCTAAGCGGCGCGATTATTATTTTATAATAAAACTATAAATTACTTTTAAGGGGAATAAATTACATTGGTAATGAAGTGTGACACCCACCTTCTTTTGTATTGACCCAGACAAAGCAGTGAACACATGCTTCTTAGGATTAAGGGGTTTGTTTTAAAACTAAACCTAACACAATATTACAAAAATAACTTATTCAAATAGAAATTATTTATTAGTTATAATAAAAACACGTCTCTTCCCAGGGTAGCGGTATAACGTTATTCATAATTTCGTTGCCTGTCCCTTAAATGGTACAGCCACGTCACTATAAACGTTAAAGATGACCAAATGTATAAATCACCGACCATGGGACACAGAAACGCCGTGGCACAAAATTTCGTACGATAAACACTATGAGAAGTGGGGCACGACTGACAAAACGAAAGCCGAACATGCTGCAACCACGCATGCGGCATACAAAAATGACATGTTCATACAGAAGTAATTTTTTTCAAAAAACAAGAACCAGCAACATGCTGCGATGGCTCTTAATTTATTTGTAACACCTCTAAATTTACAAATAAATTAAACGATGTGATTGAAAATCAATTTCTTAAACAAGGAAAGCTTGCAACGTCAAACCGCAAATCGTGAACCGAAAAACACAAGTCTTACCCATCTAAGCTCCCGTGACGTTGAATTTCTCGGGCAGCAAATTCTCGAGATATTTTTCCGTAGAACCACGATTGCGCAGTGTGAACAGCTGCAAATCAGAGTGGAGATTTCAAGAGGGTAAGAAAAGGTCAGCTTTTTAAGGGGTTTTATCTTTTCTAGTTGCTTGGGTTTTTAAGTCACCAAAACAACCGTTGACATTCTAGACCACTGTTTGTTAAAGTTTTTTGTATGTTTTATCCCTTTATTAAACAGATTACCGGATCTACTTGCAATCTGAAATTTCTGCAACTATAAAATGCGAAAACCAGAACCGGATAATCCGGATACACACATCTGCTGTTAACTTGGTAGTCAATATTATCTTACCTAAATGATGTGAATAGTTCGGAAAATAGCCGACACAGAAACTTGAAAATATTTGAAGTTATTACTAATGCATCAATCGGATAATTGGGACAATCGGATATTTTTTGCAAGTCGGAGTCGCGGGTTAGTGAAACAAATTCTTTAATTTTTAATTTTCTACTTTGTTGTGAATCACAATTCTGAAGTTTTAATCAGAGTCTTTCGTGTCAAGAGTAGATTTTTGATTATAATTGAATTGTGTGATTGGATAATAAACAGTAGTTTAGCTATTGAGAATATGATTAAGTTAGACAAATTTTTCGAAAAGCTGAGAGCTACATGACAATTTCTTTTGGTATTTGGAATCAAGGCCGATAATAGTTACTTATTTAAAAGTTGGCAGTCAGAGTTGGATAAATATTTTTTTCTAGTCAGCTTCGAAAGTTTTTCAACCGACTCCACAGCCAAAGTTTACGGCAAAAAATTAAAATAGGTTTAAAAAAAAGGAGAATACACCAAGGTCCCAAGCCGCGGCCGGAGAAGCCTTTTGGTGCGGGCCACCAAAAAATTTTTAATCAGATACCGAATCATCTTGAATTATCGCAGTGTCTCTGAACCAATCTAATGGTGCTCAGATAACTTGAAATGCACTTATTTTTATCTCACTAAGAGGTTTTCTTCTTTATTCAGAAAAAAATTACATAGAGTCAAAGTGATGACTATTTTTTGTCTTAAACTAAATTTGAGATTAAAATTTTATTTATTATGAAAGTTAATTCAAAAAATCGTTAATATCAATGTGAACAAAACAGACCAAAAAAAAAATTCAACTTTAACTTTAGTTTAGTGTCAAAATATCAACTGACCAAAATATCAACTTTCGAATTCACACAGAAAATATCTTCCTCAAACTTGTTAAGTCAACCTGTTTCAATTACAGCAAATAATCCCGAATCGATTTTACCAGTCCCGTTATTTTGTGGACCACTGAAACCCTTACCTTGCGCAAATATTATGTAAGGTTTAGTGCCAAAATATCAAATACAAAATATCAAACTAGCAGTGTGGCACTGTTATGCTCGAAGGAAATTTTGAACTGAAAATGAAATTTACACATTAACTGTGAACATTTGGAAATTTCGAATAATTCAACAATCCTTAAAAAGAATTCTCAACCAATCAATATAATCATTGCTGATAGTGCCTGCGAAATATAATCTTTCACCCTTATCTCTGATTGTAACTATCAACTATGATTTTTACTAATTTCTGTCATAATGATTAATCCATTGTTAAGCATATAAATTTATAAAAGTATTTTTATTAGGTATAGAAAGAAATGCAATGATTATTCATATATTACCACCGCAAGGTCAATTTCATTTTTGCTTTTTTTGTACAGTGAGATTCATTCAAGTACAATCATTTTATTATATTCATGCATTCGTTGTACAGTACTATTTGACTGTCTCTCTGCATACATTTTATGGTTGCTTGTAAATTTCGAGCATTTTCGAGCTCAGCGTGAAAAGTGAAAGCTTACGACTTTTTCTTTAATCCACAAGTTTTAACTCATCAGCAATTTTCTTTATACGCATAGAAAGTTGATATTTTGGTAGCGTTGATATTCTGGTCAGTTGTATTTTGGTTGTTGATATTTGGTCGTTAATCTTTGCAGTTGATATTTTGACCGGATACTTCAACTCCAACTTAAAATTTTCGAATTAATTTCTTTGACAGCTTGAATTCGACATCATTTTGATTACTGCACCGATTGGGGCCCGCGATAAACTTGCAGACAAATATTTGGCCCGCGACGAGTAAAAGGTTAGGCACCCCTCTCTTTGACCAATCACTACTACCGAAATAATCACTTAATTTTGTCAGTATCTATATCGATAAAAACATCGCTGCGATTCAAACTTAAAGTTACTAAAATATTCTCGACTTCGATAAAAAAACTTTTTAACAAAAAATCAAATAGTTGATAAGTCGAAATTTAAACTTCTTAGATTAAAAATTAAAAAAAAATTACTTCCAGACAACACTGAGCCGCTTTTCGAGGGAGCTGAACTTCCGAAAATACCGCGTTCCAAACCAAGCGCTGCAACAATAATCAAGTTGATTATACAAAATTATCACTGTTTTACGAGTTGAAATTTCTAAGTGACTTAAATGTCAACCAAGAACTGCCATGTTTGCTCAAACCCCGAAGATCTAATGTTGAAGCTATTCAAATTCGCACTTCAAAGACTTATGAAAGCTGATCTAGCGAAGTGAAATTTACCCAACAGCACAATCCCGCCGGTGTTTGACGTTTTCAAAATGCGATCGAGTCTATGACATACAACTATTGAACAATTACGTCATTACACAATGACTACATGCACTTTAGATGTCATCGATCAAACAATAGAACCAAATTAATGAAAGAAGCTCTTTTTATTGGGAAAAAACAATTTGATTAGACAACAGACAAATTGACAAAGAACTACAAAAATACAAAAAATCTATAATTATAACATTTAGTTCGGAATTAAACGTGCTAAACTTTTGAGGTGACTAGTAATGGTTAAAAGTGCAATCAAGTAACACACGTCAATATGAAAACTTTGTACATTTTATTTGTAATTAAAAGCATTGGACTGCAAGAACTAAAAATGATACAACACAATAGTGCTTTGGTGTTTCATGATTTTCGGTAGCAAATCTGAGTTTTTCAACATATTTTCAGCATTCGAACGTCGCAGAATAAAAAAAATTTTCATATTGATTTTGCCGCACATATAGGCCTACAATAGTGTGGACTTGTGGTCAGAAATCACTTCCACATAATTATTAACTCATGGCGCATTCACACAAGCCGAAAAAAGTGACCAGCTAAAATTTTTGATTTTTTTTTTATTGTAATATTTGGCTTCTTAAAATGAATTCTGAAGCGACGTCATAATTTTTAAACGATGGAAAATTCTTCTGCAGCGGAGCAGAGGAGAATAAACATTTCATGACTCGATCAGCACATCTCACCAGCTTTAGACGATCGACTTCGAAGTCTTTTCCGCCATGACGACTTTTTCTGCACCGATGTCGCTGCGACCTCACTAGGGTCGTGGATCACCTTGCCACTCGACTCACCGAAGTCCATGGGCGCGAAATTATCGTCGGATTTCTGCAGAGATTTTGTTTTTCAACCACAAATCAATTTAAGGATAATAATCACGTCATAGAGCATTGATAACAATGTAAACAAAGCATTCGCGTCAAAGTGAGCCACAGCGGGTTCGAAACCCAACGGAGTTATACTTTTACAAACAGTTTGATAAGGACCTGAACGGTTATAATGGCGCCTTAGTTAAATTTCCAATCGCATGCTCAAATCAGCTATATGCTACAATATAACTAATTATAAATGCGCATGGCTGTCCATCGACCTAGTATATTCTTTCCGTTAAAAGAAGAACAATGCCACAAGTAGAATGTATTAAATCATCAAAGTTAGGATTACCCAACACTGATGTTTTTCCTAGGGTCAAAGGATCCCCTAACCCTGATACCATCCTTAGAGTTATCCTAACCCTAACCTTATAGCTTTGAAAAGGTCCCGAACGGCTATAATTGGCGAAGCAAGACTTCTCTGGGAACGATTCGGCGGCAGGAGTAGAGATAAGCTTACAACTACAAACAACTTGAAATATTTGAAATACTGAACAACATGTAAATACTAATCTCGGCTTGGCAAAGTGCCAATGGGTGGCAACGGTAGCTGTTTGCTTACGATTTTAGTTAATTAGTAGATTTCTGAAAATTTCGATTCTAAAGTAGTAGAATTTGTACTTTAGTTTGAAAAACTGATAAGGTAAAGTTGCTAAAGTTGCAAGAAACTTAAAACCAAAGGTCGTAATACATAGCCAGGTGTCTTATAAACCTAATTACGAACCTGATACATGTAAAATAAACTATAAGAAGCATTAAATTGCAAATTTTATTTTTTTACTTAATGCAAATTCGGATGCCACGCTTGTTCTAAAGAGTCAAGAAATTTTCACTTCATACCTTTTTTCGATGTGCTTGTATCGATCAACATGTTTGAATTTTCTATGATGTTACGACATAACTTTTCACATCTATGGTTTAAGTTGGTTGTGCAAGTTGCAACTAAGAACGCGAACGTCTCGATTAACGCCTCTGATATTAGGCCTTCTTTACATGGCAGAAGCATATTTGTATTCAGGTGTGACTATCCAATTTTATTCAGATGTTACAAGTTATATGTAATTGTAAGCAAATCTCTACTACAGCACCCGAATTGTCACGCCGAAATGGCTCACCGTCAAAAGTGTTTTGCCAAAAAATTGTGTACAGATAACTGGGCCTCTTTTAACTTTCGAATCGCATGTTTATTGAATCAGCTATAACAAATTATGTACGTGTATGGCCGGCTATTGACCAAATATAATTTTTCTGCTAATAAAACAATGCTAAAATTGCATAGATTATATGCTGCGATTGAATTATCAGTCTTATGTTTCAGAGAAATATGAATATGGGAACAAGTCCAGCAGTGCAATTCCGTAGCAATCGATGATTTGGAAGATCCATCTTCGTAAAATAAACTAAAGTTGCAACACTCGTAAAGTATCGGTAACACTAATTAAATAGGAAAAATACATAAACAGTTAAAACACTTTATCAATTACTATATTCAATTGACAATGTCTACACCGTCCAGCAAGGTTCTTACGTAACAACAGCGTTATAACATTTAAACAAACACTTGAACCAAATCCGTTCGAAAAACAAGGACTTTTAAAAACAATAGCTGACAATTGCCTTGACCTAAATGTTATATTTTAAAATAGCGATCGATTTAGTGGCTACCACATCGAGTGAAGAGAGAGTTTATGTGGTTAAAAAAAAACTCGGCAAGAAATCATTGTGATTAAATTACAGAAACAAAATAGCTGTTTGAAATCAGGTAAATTCAATATCAATAAAGAAAGTTCAAGTTACAATGTTTACGTGTTATTGCAAACAATCGCTCCTGAAATGACGTAAAAAACTTACGTTGAGCGCTTTATTGCCGGCTGAACGAATCAGATTGGTTGGGTCAAAGTTTCTAGCGTTCAAGTAGCTTTCGTGATATCGGTTTCCATTCTAAAGTAAAAGTCACAATTAGGCTATCAACACAAGATAGCCACTTACATGGTTAATCGATGCGTTTGTGTCAAGTGGATTTTGTAAATTATAGAAAATTAAGACAAGTTTTTCTTTGATAGAAGTTTAAGTCACACAATAGGACAATAAAAGCAATAATACCGAGAAGATTAAAACATGTCCGTATTTCTTTTGTGCACAGGCATTAGTGAAGTTGCTATCTCACGAAAAAGAACGAAAAGATTTAGTGTTACCACATAAATATAGACCACTAAATTTTTTTATTTTTGGTGAGACTAACATAATGTGACTTGGCAACCTTTATTCTATCACGATTGATGGCTATCCTTATAAATACAGGGGTTGGACAAAATAATTGGAACACAGTAATTTTAAAGAGAATTTGTTTATTATGGAGTTGGATCTCCTTTAGCCTTACACACAGCTGCAATTCGTCTAGGAATAGAATCATACAGCTTCCTAACTTTGTCCACTGGAATTTTTAACCATTCTTTTTATCAGAACCATTTCCAGCTCTTTAACAGTAGACGATGGAGGATAGCGGTTTCTCGGTTGTCTTTCTAGAACACACCACAAATGTTCAATAATGTTGATATCTGGAGATTGAGGAGGCCACTCCATGCGTTCTAGCTCACTTTGATGTTTTTCATACCAATTCTGAACCACATGAGCAGTGTGTATTGGAAAATTATCATCTGGAAAAATGCAGTCACCATAAGAAAATAAAGTCTGGGTCATCAGATGAGCATGGTCTCCCGAAATGTTTAAGTTACAGGTTCAAATTTAACTCCTTTATTACAACGACCTAGTACTGTACTGTATAATAGTGTAGGTCAAAATGATAAAACGATAAAACGAATGGTTGAACATTACAGTGGACAAAGTTGGGAAGCTGTATGATTCTATTTCTAGACGAATTGCAGCTGTGTGTAAGGCTAAAGGAGATCCAACTCCATAATAAATAAATTTTTTTTTAAACTCAATGTGTTTCAATGATTTAGTCCACCCCTGTAGATCTAAACAATAAAGTCCAACAAAAAAAGCCAATTTCAAAAGACAAAATATACAAGTAATAGTCCATGTAAACGAGGTAAGCCAGTATTAAAACTGATTAAAGTCAAGATTTTTTTAGTCAATCAAAAAGAACAAAAATATAACATCCGACTCAGTGTTCATACCAATGTCAGCCTGAGTGCATTGATCCAGGCCACTTTCAATTGACTGCTGTCCGCGCAGAACCAACGAGTGTCCGAGACAGTTTGACTATTGCGAGGCTAAAGTGTCAAATGAAAAAAAGTACGTATATGCAGTAAATATAATTATTTTTCAGCCGTAATACTAATGATAGCACTGATTGGTTGACGAAGTTATAATGATGCAATTTTACATACAACAATTTAAAATTGCACATGAAATAAAATTTAGATAGCAGATTCAAGTAAAAAAACTGTTTACAGATATTTATCAGCACTTCATTTACCTTTAAGCAAAAAACATGTGGCGTTGGTGTATAACCAAACTTCATTTTGTTGCCGAAAGGAAACCAAACCACGGAAGAGTGAATTTCAGAAATGCACACGAGGTTTTCGGCTTCCTAAATAGCAATTTCAACTGTTTTTTATCAATCACGACTTTTAATGGTTGTCTAAAGAGATTTAAAAATTGAAAATTGTGAAAATCACTCATATCTAGTGATCAAAACAACTGTTTCTTTTTCAAAGAAATAAACTGAAAAGTTTATTCGTGACATCAACTCCATACGTAAAAACTAGCCGTAAGCTAGTCAATAGATTACGTTTTTAACTTTTTGCTATACTTATTTCAAGCACTCAAGCGTGTTAAAGTTTACGTTTCTCATCTCAACAACATTGCGACAGGGAAACAAAGCCCCACACGTGAAACTGTCGCAAAAATGGTAATCCGTTAAAAACACTGTGAAAGATTTAATTGGTCAAAGACTCAAACCCACTACCTCGAAGCCAGAGGTAGAACGAATTAAACTAAATTTAAGTCAAAACTTTCGAATAGAAACTAAATAACTGTATTTCTCGAAACTGAGCCTTTGGCAAAGTAATAAAAAAATTTAGCTTTTTTTCTTGTAATGGTAAAGCTAAATATGAATATAAACTTAGAAAAAAAAAATGTCAGTAATGCAACAATCAGCACTTTTATTCATTTCCTTCAGAACAACGTCAACTTAAGATAGCAATGAAAAAGTTAAAAATCAGTGAGATACAAACAAGAGCAGAAACACATGGATCAAAGCACAGAGTGTTTTTTTTTAGTCAATGTTAATAGTGCTTACACTAACAACCAAAGTTCAGATTTACATTTTTCTTTTTTAATTGTTCTGTAAAACAAATTTTACGCGTTTTTCGCACGAGGCGAAAAAAATCGAAAATCTTCACCTATGCAATCTGCATCGACTGCGGAAACTATAATGCACGTCACGAAAAAAATAAACACGAATTACTTTGCTCGAGTCTTTAGTACTATAATAAAAGCCAGAATTTCTCAAGACACAATAAAATTTCTTCCATGATTTTTTTCCGATTTCTCGTAGCGACAGCCACCCACACATTTCGGGAGCTTTTTTGGTGAGTAGATCTTTGATTTGGGACCGTTTTTCCATGGGCAATGTTTCATTGTGCCAAGGGGGCTTACCTGCCGTGTAGGTAAGCATGTCTTCAGGAATGCATTGCTGAAAAGCAACAAAAAAATTAAATTTAAAACCAATTAGCCCGGCAAGAAACGACACACCGGCTCACTTCGGGCCTTTCCAATATGAGATATTTTCCTGGAGCACGATTTAGGCAAAGGCGAGAAATATTATCATTAAAATCTCTATTGGCAACCACCTCCTTCATTAATTCGAAATCTTCGACAAATCTTTCTACAAAATGCCATTAATTACTTTTTAAACGCAACGATAACGTCTTTTAATAGCTTTCAAAAATATTTGAAAAATATTGCCAGAAAAATTAAGAACTTGACAGTTAATTTTTTCCAGAGTAATTTTGTTTGAATATAAAAACCAATAATATACTTTGTATTTCAACGTAAAAAACAACTTGCTCGAGCGTCAATCGAACGACTAACACTCAAGTATAGAACAAAAACTCTTACCAATCATAGTCTCCGAGTTTTGTTCAATAATTGACCATTGCGTAAGGTCGGGAAATCGCTGTAATTGACTGAGAAGCAAATGCAAAAGCACTGCGCAAGAGGTATTACGAGGAATTGCGACCTCTTCCCAAGTGGCCTTATCAGATACCCATATATTCCACATCACCTGATTCAGCAAAAAATTATTTTTATAACAGGAACAACTGCCACTGTTTCAAACAATACTGAGATAACCAGTATACCTAGGCACTTTCTTTAGCAAAATTAATTTTTTGTGGACATATAGATGGAAGGTATAAAGGAAAGTTAAGTTTGTACACACATGGACTTTTCAGTTGCTTTAATACCAAACAGAAGCAAATAAAATTAGATTTCACTTTAAAAGAAAGTTAACTACGTCGTCGTCGTCATTTGGAAGCGCATCTACTCTAGGTCAGACACGAACATGACTGGTTTATCCTTTTACCACCCTATGCTGCAGTACTGCCCGGATCAGATGCTGGTAGTAATGGTGTTGAGCCAGCATCGAGTTTCATCATCCAAAACCGTCAAGCCTCATGTTCCATGTGGTGCCCGATGTATGAGGCATGTTATTAGGACGTTGTCTGCAGTTTGTTCATTGGCGCCGCAATCGCAATTCGGTGAAGAAACGAGACCACATTTGTGCAAGGACAAATGGAATCGCCTAAAACCAGCTCGCAGGCGATTAAGCTTAACCCAAGCTGTTTGGGGCAAACTCATTTCAACAGGCCTGGCACTGGTCCTGGCATGAAAACAAGGAGCCTGGATGTAGTCTTACAGTACTCCACGTTACATCTGTAATTTGTTCACTAAGAAGCGCAGATGCCAAGTCCGACAAGGTTGTTTAACAGATTCCGCACAGCTGGCATAAATGAGCATCTAAATCTTGGTCTTTTTTTGGTTTTTGGGCTTTTATTATTTTTAAGCGTGCCAGGATTGAACAAAAAGTTGCAGAGCACTGCTATAAACCATATTTTCACAACTTCCTAAAAGTCTTACATCCGAAATGTTATGAAGTCTCCGTGGTGTCACCATCACCAGCTCTACACATGTTGGCAAAAAACTAGCACTTCACAACATTAATCTCAAGAGTAAACAAGAACTGTACCTGTTTCATGCCGGTTTCGGTCGTTTTGCAAGCTGACAAACGATCAGCTTTTTTGGAAGACAAAGAACCCGCCGCTCGACGCACACGCGGCGTTCCGGAAGAAGAACGTGTGAGCGAATTGGTAACAGAAGGTGAAAGTTCGGAATTTGAACCAAAAATTTTTCTAAAAGTATTGTTAAAACTATGCTCATACTACTTCCTGTTGAAAAATGACAACATGAATTCTTTTCACAAAAAAAAATCAAACAAAAATTTGCTTCTACCTTTTGGCTAGTATTGCAACTGGAAGAGATTTCAAGAAAGATTTATCAAAAAAACTAGGTTTTGATTGTGAAATATCCTCTTCATTTAGCGACTCATTGCTTTCGTGTAGTATGAGTGTTTCTAAACCATAAAACTTACTTAAGCAGTGTGCAGCAAACCAAAATAATTAAATCTAGCTTGGGAAGACATTTGATACAGGCAGTGAAGCAGCCTAGGTTTAACAAAGAATATTAGCAACTAAAAAAATTCAAATGGACCAGCTATTGTAAAATGTAGAAAATATGATTTCCAGGTAAACCCAAAACTGATAACTATTAGTTAATTGCATTTATTAAAAGTTTCTAACCTCCCTCTCCAGATGAGTCATTAATAAAAGAATCTTTTGATGCACTTTCATTGCTTTGACTGTCATTAATCAAAGCTTCCAAATCAATATCTTCTGCTGCATATAAAAAATTACTAATTTATCTTTTCGTAATCAAAAACAAGAAAAAACATCAATATTTATTAAAAACAGGCATTTTATTATCAGCTCACAATACTCTAACTAAAAACCTTTAAACAAACTGTTTGGATATAAACACCTTTGAAAATAAAATATGCTCTGTAATCTAATAAATTTACCAGATAGAAACAATTAAATCAACACTTACACATAGCTTTTTAACTGAAAGAAACACTAACACACTCAAAAGAAAACTACATTCTTTAGTAAACATGACAACAATTACTTTGACAAAAAATTATGCACTAATTTACATAGCATTATAAATTAAAGGTTCACTAAAAGGTCAAAGATTATCAAAAACTAAGAGGCCAAAAGACCAAAATTTTAAGATATACCAGTATAAATACACTTTTAATAATTATAACCTAATTATATCCAAACTTTTCATATCAAAAATATTCAAAATTATAACTATACTGATTTGATCTCATTGAGCACTTTTTTGATAAACAATGACCATATACTTTTTATACTTTTTGAAAACAACCTTAGAAAACAGATTAATTTAAAAACATAATACCTTTTGAAAAGGAGCTTTTATTTTTCTTGTCAGTGCATGTTGACATTATCTATATACTATTAAAGATATTAGAAAAGATAAGCATAAGATACTTTTTAGTTGATTGATATATTATAAGATCCATAACTAACTTGGATTTTTAAATCATTATGTTTTTGAAACGAAAATTGAGAAATCTCAAGACATTCCAGGTAAAGACCTTTTTTTTAGAGATCATCAGATTTTTGCAACAGAAATTAAATTCTGTTCACTAAAGTGGATCATTAAGTTACTTTGAATTGCAAAGTGGGCCACAGTCTTATAAAAAAGGTTGAAAACCACTGGTCTAAACAATACAACAATAGCTCTAAAATCAATTATATTTTATTTAGAAAAAACAGATCTTGTTCACCCTTTGCTGTTACTAACCTGGCAGGCTTTGGGGATTCCTTAAAATTTTAAAATTTATAAAGTATTGCAAATAGTGAATAAGAATCAAAAATGCAAAGAGTGTCTTATTAACTGTTCATCATTATTAACTTAAAAGACTTTAGGTATTCCAAAAAATTTTGGAAATAATTAAATTGGAACAGTTAACAATAAACAAGATTCTATAAAGGTTAGAATTCAAGATTCGCATTCATAAATTGCCTTAACTTTAATAAAGATAGCATTTGTAACTTGCAGAGCATGTGGATTCCTAAAACCTTCAAACTTGTTTAAGTAAAGTCAGTTACCTCAAATTGGAAAAGCAGTTGTCAAAGACAA
Source organism: Diplosoma virens (assembly GCA_963680785.1). Classification (NCBI taxonomy): domain Eukaryota; kingdom Metazoa; phylum Chordata; class Ascidiacea; order Aplousobranchia; family Didemnidae; genus Diplosoma; species Diplosoma virens. The sequence goes on along the minus strand of OY796881.1, from coordinate 59,672,102 downwards.
TATAACCATTAAAAAAGGTAGGTCTCTTCAATAGTAACCGTGAGTGATTTATGTTAGTGAAATTAACTCGGAATCTATCTGTGATTATTATCATTTCTTGAGAGATCCTTTTTTTCTTGGTTTCTTTTTTATTGCCTTTTGGTGCTGTATGAGATTCTGAGTTAGTTTTACCAAAAATAGTAGTTATGGTCTCTTCTTGAAGAGACCAGAAAAGGTTTAGCTGATCATATCTTTATAAAGCCTTGCTATCCATAACTACAAAAATAGGTATTATTGTTCTAATCTAAAATACTTCTTTTAAATTTATTTGCAAGGGCCTAACCATATAAATCACATCCGCAGTGCACAAGCGGAAAAAATTGGGTCTTTTTAAAAAGTTCCAGTAAGCAATTTTTTTCAGTGAAACTAACCTGAAATGCACCTCAGCAATTGAGTGAAATAGGAAAAAACAAGAGAAAAAAAAACCTCATTAAGAAGCAATAGTAATGACAGAGGGAATCTGGGTTAGTTTCACAAACAAAAATTTTCAAAAAAAAAACAAACAATAGTTTCACAAACAAATTATTTACGGTGACTTCTTGAAGAGACCCAAAAAATTTGAAGAGCAGTACAGTTTTTCCCAAATTTTTTTGATGATTGCCAGAATCATCATTTTATAGCATAGCAATAGATATGACAAAATGTTACACATTCTTGTCTCAAAATTCTGGTGAAAACTAAAATCTAAAAAAGTTTCAAAACGAATCTTAAATGTATTTGTTCAACGATCTTGATCATTTTAACTTGCAAAATACTTCCTTTTAATCAATTAGGATTTAAACAAAACTGCTTCACCAGCCAAGTTAAAGACAGTTTTATGATGGATGGCTACAAATCTTGATTAAAACAATCAATATGCAGCATTTTTTTTTGATCTCCGTAAAGGATTTGATACAGTTGATCAAGAAATATCACAATAAAAACTAGATTAATAACCACTGTAATTGAGGCAGAAAAAAATCCTAATTTCTAAAAAAAGAAAAAATGCCGCAGCAACATTTGACGCATTTGACGCACGAGACAAAAGAAGCATCTAAAGCAGAGGTTCTCAACCGTGGCCCTCGGCCCCCCAAGGGGGCCACAGAGTGTTTTGTGGGGGTCACGAGCACAGAGGTGGGCAGTACCGTGTACAAAAGTACCGCGGTACTTTTTTAGTACCGTTACCGGTACCGTTGGTACTTGGTACCGAATACCGCTACCGCGGTACTTTTTTTATAAAGTACCGCGGTACTCCGTCTAATTTTAGGGTCATTGAAAGTTTTTTTTGCAAGCATTGCAACATGTTTTTGTTTTTCGTATCGATTGCAGCTTCAAAGTAGTTTCTTGATTTACAGTAGTATTATCACAAATTGACATTTGTCAAACTTAAGTGTTTACCAGTACTTTCCCCATCCCTCCGGTAGTAGTTACTAGTTAATTTTAAGTAAGGTCAGGTTTAGGAACGTTTTACGCACTCCATAGCCAGTAGCCCTTTTGCAACTTTTTATTTAGGCTTAGCTTACTCAGGCTAGTAGGGTAGTCTGGGTAGACTAGCATTTTAGTTATGTCTCAAATAAAAACTAAAAAAGTAAATTAAAAATTCCAATTCACTACAATATTTTGGCATCTCTGAAAGCAATTATCTGCTACATCTTCTGGTTGCTTGCGGACCTGTATATATAGGGGAGAGTGGGGCTCGGCTGGACACTGGGCACAGTCGGACATTGTAATTTGAAAAAAAAGTTGAAAACTCTGAAACTTCAAACTTCAGACATAAATATATTTCACCACAGACCATTCACTCGTGTTAGTTTGAAAAAACTAATTATTGTAAAATAAATGTTGTAGATAAATTTTGATTTTTAGGGCAGGTAAGTAATTTTGGAAAGGGTATAGTTGAACCTGTTTTTACCTTAGCTTTAATTTGAATTTTTCTCTCTGTTGATACATTTTAGAACTTGGTATATTTGCTATCTTATACCATGAAATAATTTGAAGTAACTTTTAAGTTTTTGGCTCCACCTTGAAATATAAAAAAAATTCTGGTTTGGGCACAATCGGACATTTTTTTGGGGGAACAGCCAGACATTGTCCAACTGTAGCCGTTTGTTCCGTTCCTAAAAATCGCCCAAATTATGTAGATTCACAATCTCATAAAAAATCTCTTTGATTTCGCTTTGGTCCGGCTCAAATAGCCGAAGAAATAACAGTTTTATAAGTAATTTAAATAATTTATTTTTATTTACAAGAAAAAATGGCAACACTGCTTAATTTCACGAACTTTAAAGTAATTTCCAGAACTATCCAATTGACCTGTTTTGATTATGACGTAATAGTTGTTTGCTTTGGAGCAGTGGTTCTTAACCTTTTTTTACGTATTTACCCTTTTAACAAAAGTGCTTACTAAATTTACCCTCAATATACTTAATAATGCTCATTTACTAAAAAACGAAATTAGCAAATTACTTCAATTATACTTATTTAATGTGACGGCTGCCCTTGTTTTTTGGCAACGAGCTTTTCAATGTCTGGTGAAGTTGTAGATAATGCGCAACGAATGTCAGATTCAACGTCAAGTCGGTTTCGTGCTTTAGATTTGATAGTAAGCAACGCAGAGAAGCCGCACTCGCACAGGTAAGTTGAAGAAAACGGAGCCAAAATATTCAGAGCATGAATACCTAGCCGTGGATAGCAACGTTGGATTTTAACCCAAAACTCCTCTAGGTTGCAAGTATGAAATTCATCTTTTGCAAAAGAATCGTTTGTTAATTCTATAAATTCTTCTTGAATTGCTTCAGGAACATCTTCCACTTTACATACAAAAGGATTTCTAGCTACTTTCATCAAAATGCTAGAAGTATTTATCGCGGGAAAATATTGTTCAAACTCATTTTGCAGGTTTTGTAAATGACTGATGATGTCCTCCTTTAAATTTTGTTCAAAATCATCTCCAGTTATCTCAGTCAAGCGGTGAAATGATGCAAAATTATCATTATTTGCTCGTTGGGTCCAAAGCTTGAGCTTTGCCACAAATGCATTGATGGCATCAGTGTGCACGTTTATATTACTTCCTGGACCTTGCAGTTTCTTGTTTAGTTGATTTAATGTTTCGAATATGTCAGCAAGATAAGCTAAGTACGTAGAAAATTCGACGCCACCAAATGTTAACAATAAATCATTTTTTTGTTTTGCAACCAAAAACGACTTGACTTCTTCTCTTAGTTCGAAAATACGAGAGAGCATGTTACCTTTTGAGAGCCAACGAACTTGAGTGTAATATAAAAGTGCGGTATAATTGGCATCCATATCTTTGCAAAGCTTGCTGAAGAGTCGAGTGTTGAGCGCTGAACTTTTCACATAATTAACGACTTTAATCACAACAGACAAATGCTCGTGAAGTCTCTTCGGAATGGTTTTGGAAACGAGCGCCGCTTTGTGAATCATGCAATGCGTTCCTTGAATTGTTGGATTTTTCTGCTTTATCAGGGAAACCAATCCAGAGTTTGCAATGGCTGGAGTACCATCAGTGCAAACCCGAACAAGCTTACTCCAACTCAATTCGGTTTTATCAAAAAAAGTCCATCAACAATTGAAAAACATCGGCTTCCTTTGATGTTATTTCCAAAGGTTGGCAGAAGAGAAATTCTTCACTAATCCTGTCATCTGCAACATATCTGATATACACAAGTAGCTGTGAGAGATTGGAAACATCGGTAGTTCCATCCAGCTGAAGAGCAAAAACAGGAGAGAAATTAATTTTTGATATCACCTTGCTCTTAATATTTTCAGACATGTCATGAATTCGGGATTTTATAGTGTCATTGGACAGCGAGGTTTATTTCATTGTTTGAGATGCTTTTTCTCCAAGCATCAGCTTCACACTTTCCAATATGCAAGGTTTTAGAAGGATTTCACCGATTGTATGTGCTTTTTTAGCTTTTGCCACATGCAAAGCAATGGCAAATGATGCATGTACAGAAGCATTGTTAGTCTGCCAAAACATTCCAGTTCTGTCCAGCTTTTGTCTTTTCAGATTGGACAGTTTTAACTCAAAAAAGGACCGGTTTTTGCTTATCATACTTGGATGAGCATTTGCTAGGTGTTGTTTTAGCGGAGCAGGTTTCATGGTACTGTTTGAAAATGTTTTCATGCACAGGACACACTGAGGAATTTGAAGACCATCCTGAATAAGATATGTAAATCCAAAATTCAAATAATTGTCCTGATACTTTCTCTTTTTTTTGTGACATGCTATATTTATGACTAAATTTATGACAAAATCCAAATAATAGGCTAGCTTCGAATTCGCATTAGCAATTACTCTAAACCAGGAAGGATACTGTTATGTTCTTATTTCGTTAATGAGGTCTTTATTTATTGCATTTATTATAAACAGCATAATTCAAACATTCACAGAAGTCTTCGAGAGCACGCTAACAATTAATTCGACTTTCATTAATCACCGTCTGACACACTCGTTATTATTTCGATTAAATCAATGTTCTAATTACTAGCACGTTACGGTATCTAGTATGTTATTGTTATGCGGTAAAGATCATTGTTATCTCGCATTATGGAATGCGCACTGAAGTGTTGCCATTATCTTTATTATGTTAAAGCAGTACATCACAGATACTAGGCTATCAATACCTACAGCTGCCCCAATTTTTTTGTCCCGTCAACTTTTCTAGGCTGAAACTATGCTTGAAACTAAGGCTATGTGTTGCCACAATCAAATTTAGAACTACGTATAGGTTGCTCGTTTCAGTTAAAATTTCATTTGATATAGAAAAGAATCTAACCCTTTGTATTGAAAGCAAAAAGGACAATTTCTAGTCACTGTCTATCCCTGCACAAAAACAAGACAAGTTTGAAACTTAGAAATCTGTGGCTGCCCAATGACTGTATTAAAAAGTTATTAAAAAATTAAAATCGATTTCGATCACAAGATCATCATCACTTAACCATTCTATCAATTCTGTGGAAAATATAAATATAAAAACAACAAATTTGGATAAAAATGAGCCTAATAATTACACTGCAGTGAAAAAACTATTTTGAAAGCTTTACAAATTTAAACTAAAATACTATTAACTACAACAAGAAACGTATAACTGGCATCATACTGTGATACAAGCCAAAACCAAAGTGATGTCAACCATCTTTTCAACACGTTACCGCATAACGTCAGTAACTGTTGGTCACTACTCTAGTAAATTGAGAAAGATATATTTATGTTAATATATATATATATATATTATGTTTGCGCTGTTTGAACTCATACAATTAAACATATCTTTCTCAATTTACTAGAGTAGTGACCAACAGTTACTGACGTTATGCGGTAACGTGTTGAAAAGATGGTTGACATCACTTTGGTTTTGGCTTGTATCACAGTGTGATGCCAGTTATACGTTTCTTGTTGTAGTTAATAGTATTTTAGTTTAAATTTGTAAAGCTTTCAAAATAGTTTTTTCACTGCAGTGTAATTATTAGGCTCATTTTTATCCAAATTTGTTGTTTTTATATTTATATTTTCCACAGAATTGATAGAATGGTTAAGTGATGATGATCTTGTGATCGAAATCGATTTTAATTTTTTAATAACTTTCTAATACAGTCATTGGGCAGCGACAGATTTCTAAGTTCCAAACTTGTCTTGTTTTTGTATAGGAAGCTCATTTACCCCCCATAACAAAGAAATTTACCCCCAGGGGTAAATTTACCCCAGGTTAAGAATCGCTGCTTTGGAGAATGTCAGAACATTCGAGTAACCTTACTGAATGGTATAAATACGATTCGCTGAAAAGCAGTATCATTAATTCGATGTTTCGTTGTGGTAAATTAAAATTGGAAAATTGTTAACTGTGTGAAGTCATAGTTTTTTGGTCGCAAGTCTTTGGTGATCTACGTGATTGTGAAGAATTAAGCTATTGAGCTTTAACCTGTTGCTTTGATTTATACTATTCGGGCTCCTAAGTGGATTGGAGCATATTTCTTAATAAAGAAGATATTGTGGTAGTCTGAGCTGTGATTTAGCTAGACTATATTTTTGCTGTCGCTGGTTCGAAGGTCAGATCCAGCAAGAAGATTAAGAATTATCGTTTAGTAGACACCGAGATTGTGTTATTGGCGAGGCCTTCTTAACAGGCGCCAAAAAAGGTAGACGATTAAACAACGTACTAAGTTACCAAATAAATTTGCTACAAAATTTAAAAAACTTAAATTTGTGGAAGTAATAAAATTCAAAAACTTTTTAACATCGGAACAAAATTTCAAAAACTATTTACTAAATTCTACACCGTTGATGATTATATAGATCTATTTTGCATAATAGCCTATTTCGTTTGATTTATCAACAACTAGTAATTAGGCTTAAGATTATAACTAATTTTATTAAAGTCTATAACTACAATTTTAAAGTTAAATATGATCCGATTTTTGATGAATGCGATTTTTTACCCAGTCTGGTCAATGATCAACCTAATGATGCATAAACAAGCATCAGACATTTGAAAGAAAACGAAAGCTTCCACAATGTTGATTTTCAGCGGCAAGATTTAAGGTCGCTTAATGACGTTGAGATCCAAAATCTAGAAACATTCCAAAATAATTTTTTATCACCAGAACAGGTAGTTGGTTATCCAAAAGCTTCTAGAAGAAAAAAGAAAAAAAGGTTGTAGCATGATTTTAACTGACACACCCCAAAAAGAGCTTTTAAAAAGTTGTAAAAAAGTTCAGAAAGCACCAAAACGGAAAGCTAAAAACTCTACAAAACGTTTGTATAGCAACGAAAGTTCAAACGTTGATGAGATACAGATTCTTCTGTCAGATCATTCATCTGACAACTTTTCAGACCCTGGCGATGATGAAAAAAATCTCCTTTTTCCAGTCTGCACTAATGAGCCTGCAATAGGTGACTATGTGCTAGTTGAATTTAAAACATTTCCCAGAAAATAGTATGTTGGTCAGATCACCAAAAACAAGGATTTTGAAGGCGATCGTGAAATTTCTTTTATGTGAAAGAAACGCAATGTTACAGGGTTTTTCTTTCCTGAGGTCACTGATTTGGCTTCAGTAAAGGAAAAAGATATTAGGGCTGTATTGCCTGCACCCAAGGAACGTGGATGGACTAGTCGTCAAGGATCTTCTTGAAATTCGATTATGACTTTTTTTTCTTCAATGTACATTAATAGTTAATCCACGTTTTGTGCTCAGCACCTTTCATGCTTATTATTCAATGTATGTTACTAATGTATAAATTATTTTCAAAGAAATCCTAATCTATTTTAATACATAGATACGTTTTTGCATTTTCATTTTCGGCGCACTTTTTCGTTATCTACTGCTGCAGTAAACTTTTTGGTTGTTTTTTTTTCATTGTTTGAAAAATGCAAGCACAAACCACGCTGTAATATTTTGTTATATTGCTTATTTTAATTCTTCTTTTTTATTATCCGATAGCGCCCTATGCTTAATCCGATTGTGCCCCATACATTGGGCATAATTGGACAGAAAAACTATTTTTTTAAACGTGCTCGTAAATTTTTTTGTGAGTTTAAATCTGTAAAAATACACTTGCATATGATAGATTTAGCTGTATAAATTATACAAAAAAAATTTAATCAGGATATAACATGTAAAAAAAACACCACACCAAAAATTGTAATTTGTGTCCGACTGCACCCCACTCTCCCCTAGCATTAAATAAGCAGGTACGGTATTGCTTAAAAGTTGCCCTTAGTATAACGCCTTCAACGTTTTTGTATGAGTCTCTGAAGAATAAATGGAGTTGAAATACGATAAAAATCAATAAAAATTTTAAATCTTGAAAACGAATGATGGGTTTGTGTATGAAGTTTATTTTGTCTTATATTTTTCCATCAGTCTTAACCATGTTATTAATGTGCATAGAAAAAGAAACAATTTTAAAATTGGTTGAAAAAATATTGTTTTAACTTATCCGTTTAAATATCAGGTTTTGTTTTGACTAAATTGAAGAAAGATTATTAATTGCTTATGCGCTTGAAGTTTTATATTATATAATTAATTGTATCCTTTTTTTATACGCCAGCGTCAGTCTATGTCATTCGACTCTGTGTTTTTCTTGAAACTTTATTCAAACTCCATTTTTTTGACCAATTTTAACAGAATAAAAAGAGGTTACTGAAATGAAATCAATCAATGAAATTCTAATTACCACAAAAAATGACACAATCATTTTTCAGTGTTAATATTGAACTTAACGGAAAACGCACCAACAGAGGTTATTTGACTTGTTTTTATTCAAGCAGATGACACATCAAATGTAGCAGAGTTAAAAGATCCCTGCTCCAGCTTTTTTCTTATATTTTTGTTTGCAACAAGAACAGGCAGTGGAAAATATTTTACAACACTTCGCACCGGTATTAAAATTTAGCATAAATGACTTGGCGTGATTAGCTATTTTATTTTTATATATTACTTTCTGTACAGTACAATATCTAGATAGGTGTGCATTCGTTTTTCCTCCTTGTAAGTTTATGTTTGAAATAACTTTAAATAGAATAGCCTACTTTTCTTTGTTGCACTGAGCGTTTGATGAAAATGACCAAAAGTTCAAACTATATAGATTCATTTCAAAAAATGAAGTTTTAAGAAATATTTGTCGCAGTTTGCTTGAGGTGATCAAAAATTATCAAAGGACTTCCGCCCTACTTTTGAAGTATGCTGAGAACTGTATCGAACATTTGCGTAAACAAAAGACATTCGAATAACATACATATTGTGTTACGCTTGAGTGCAATATCATTAATTGGTTGCATAGGCGTACCAGCCAAAAAATATCGGGGGCGATAGATTGGTTGTACCGATGTTATGATACCGATATTCTAATGTCAAAATTCGTACTATAAATTAAATAATTCTAAAAGAAACAATGTCGATTTCGTAAGTTGTGACAAAATCAATATTAAAATGCCAAATTACTCTCGGTAGAAATTCATTTTGATGATAATGACTGTTTTAGAAAATGTTAGGTTGTTTTATACTCTGACGCAGGGATGCTCAATCTTTTAACCATTATGGTCCAACTTTTGTCAAAAAGTTTATTGCGAGTCGCAATCGGTGCAGAAATCAAAGTATCTTCTTTATTGTCTTTCCTTATTTTTAATGTGTTATTTTTGAATGAACCTCCTTGATAACAGGAATTCGGACTACAAATTTAGTTAAAGACCAAACAAAAAAGGTCACCAGTTTGATATATTTACGTGTTTTATTCTTATATAAAGCGAAAAATCTTTAGTGGGACGAAAATTAGCCTATTTATTCCGATTTTTCTGCAAGTCATTGGATTGATTTAAAACATTACAATAATTTGATCGATTATGTAATTACAAATTTTTTGGTAGGCTTCAACAATAGACTTTGCGGGTCTCGGTTGGGCAGCCCTGCTCTGACGAAATGTATCAATAAACAATTCAATGTACGATAAATTTAAAATCAAAAACTATACGCCAGAGCATTAGTCAAGTTCAATTATAAAATATTCTTCTATGTAAGCTAGACTAACCTACTAAAAAAGAAAAAACCTTGCAAAACTCCAAAAAAATTAATTTCATCAAAGTAATCAATTCTAACTAAATTTTTTAAATTAGGCTTTATAACATTTTGAAATAATTGTAAAAAAGTACTATGTGACACTTAAAATTTCAATTTTTTCTTAGAATGGATTGTATTTCTTTTTATTGTATAAAAAGTTCATTTTCAAAATTGTTTAAAAAGTCCAGTGAATTTTGAAAACATTCGTTGTTGCTAAGATCGAAGAATTTTAATAATGAAATCAGATTTTGCTGAAATAGAGTTTCTTCTTCTGTGAACTGCAGTAACCTCCCTAAGGGGATTCCAACTGTAAAAGAATTTTTCTTTTAATCATAAGATCAATTAAACTGCTGAAGTCGTTAACTTTCTGAAACCAATCTTTGCTTTTCGGCCAATTTACGAAAGTTGACTGACTACCTTTCGAAAACTTGCTTTTTCAATCAGAAATAATATTTTATTACAACATTTAAGTATCTCTATCCAAAGAGTATGAAATTTTTTTCTATGCAACCTTAAATAACACTTTTGTTGACCCCAGTTGATTTTAGCTGGGATCAACAACAAACTGTAGTGTCCTGTCGAGTCCTAACAAGGACGAAACAGGTCTGTCGGCATTTGCTTGTTGATTGGCTTGAGTATTCTTACTTAATGTTAGCAATGGAACTGCAGGGTTTAGCTTGACTTTACCTGATTCGTGTTAGCTGACTCGATGATGTGGTCAACATATCGAAACCACCGCCAGTATGCCCTTGCGGCTTAGCCGTGCTTATCGTAGTTACGCTGGTAGTGCATTGTTTTCATTAAACTAGATACGTTATAACATGTACAAAAAAAATTGTGCATGGTCACCGCATCAGTTGTGCAAAAAAAAAAGTGATTATCGTGTTTAATTCGCATATAGTAATTATTGTGCAAAAAAGACATTGTAGCTTTGGAAAAAGTAGCATTTTTGCGTACAATTATGTCAAATCTTTAGCGCTTTCGGCGCTAAATATGGTATATCAGAAATTATAGGAATCAATCTTAATGCAGTAAATATTTTCTGAAGGCATTGCATTTTCAAGGAACATTCTAGTTGTCTAATTATAAAAATGGGAATATTTTGCATAAAATCAAAAATCCATTAAACACCAGATTTCATATTCAAACCAATGCAAAAGGGACTTGATGAAATTTTAATTTTTTGTTTTGCAAGCAAAAATATAAAAAATTATCATAACATTTAACGGCCAGCGAAGGTTGAGTAATTTTACTAAATTACCAAAACTAGAGTTTCCCAAAATGAGGTCCGTGATGAGCGCACAAGGGGTCCGCGACGATATGACAAAATTTGTCAACATATATACCTGGTAAAGTAATCTATACCATAAAATCTGAGACAGATTTCAAGTGAAGACTTCTTTTTAGAAAACACTTTTTTTTATGGACAAATTGTTGTCTATAAACGAGCGTCCCGGTTTGCCCCTACGGAAATATGGTATGCCTGTTTATAAGCATTTATTTTTTAACGGATTTTGTGTTATTTATTTTTGGGTTTGTTTTATCTTTCCTCGTTGGTTGGGCAGAAAATTGATGTAACATAAGATTGGGGTCCATGATAAAAAAAGATTTGCAAATAGAGGTTTGTGACCCAAAAAGTTTGAGAATAACTTTGACTAAACCACCGTAAAAGGTTATATGGAAATTAGTACGATTTTTGACAAACTTTTTTCATATAAAAAACAAAGCAGAAGACAACGCATTCATTAGGCTTTTCATATATCCAAGGCATATTTTATGCGAAAAATCAAGTTAAAAACATATTCACGCATGTTTTTTACATCCAAAGCATAATTGATTTTTGAAAGTGAACAGTTGGATACGTACGATATTGTTTTCGCTTTGTTAAATACATTTTTAAATGTCAAATGAAATCCAATGTACGACAGAGTTTTAGTTATTACCATTAATTCGTATTATTCAAAAGTACCGAGTACCGGTACCGCGGCACTTTTAAGAAGTACCGTGCCCACCTATGCACGAGCGTAGGCCTCATTAACCCATATTAACCCAAGGGTAGAACTAAAAAACTAAAAACTAAAAACTTTGATAGGCTGTACAATTCTATGGCACAACTTAAAACAGTGTTTGTAAAGATATTTTACAACTTTTATATATCTCAAAGCTATTCATAATCTAAAATAATAAAAAAAACAGTTATTTTTAGTTAGAAAATGCATTTGAAATAATGACTACAAATGACTACAAATGTAGTCATTGGGATAGTTCGGGTTAATGAATTGTAACACGCATTAATTGACAAAAATGTAAATTTTAAAAAAATATTGTGACATAACAAACACTCATGTAGGTGTAAGTATCGTAAAGCTAGCTAAAAGCATGTTTTTTCCATTGTTTGTCTATCTCACTGCATGTTACATCTCATTTGTGATTGTAACGTACGTAACAGTCAAGGATACGCTTGATTTGTTGGCGTGGTCTGTTACGAAAAAGAAAGCATTGGCGTGGCTATGTGATGTTTTCATTTTGTAGCTGAAAAACGTGTATGACAGTTTTACTTAGTTGGACTTAGTTGTAAAATATTTTCTTAAATTGGTCACTTTTTAGTGATAAACTGAGTCTTAAAGTGAAGGAGAATAAGCCATCGACTGCTATATTACAATTAAATCTTTATATTTTTGTAGCTTTTTTTGCTATTAATATTCAACTCACAGATAAATTCTGTTTATAAAATGTCTAAAATTCGAAAATGAAATGACAATTACGTCGCATTTGGCATCACAAAAGTTAATCGAAATGATCTCGATTGTGCACAATGTCTGTATTGCTTGTACGTGATGTCAAATGCATCACTACGTCCGTCTAAATTGGCAAACCATCGTGACAAGAAACATCCACAAATGAAGACTGAAGATATTGAGACTTTGCCTGTCAAAAGAGCGCGATGTGACAGGGAAGCTTTGATAACTCACTTTGGAATTTTGCAAGAAGAAAAGCCTGCCCTTCAATGCAGTTATGAGGTGGCATATAGAATTGCGAAGTGCAAAAAATTGCACGCTATTGCGGAAAACCTTATAAAACCATGTTCGGAGAAAATGGTTGAAATATTGATCGGATTAGCGGCGAAAAAGAAAATCCAACAAGCTTCGCTTTCAAATGATACTATTCGACGACGGATTGACAGCATGGCCGTTGATGTGTGCTAACAAGTTTGCACCGAAATCAAGGAAAACACGCTGCAGGCTAGCATTCAGTTTGACGAGTCTACCGATATTGCTCTTAAAAGTCACTTAATTGCTTTCGTCCGACACGAAAAAGAACACAAGATAAAAGAAGAGTTTTTGTTCTGCAATACAGTGGTGGATATTTAAAATTAGGGGCCTGAGGCAAAATTCAAATTAGGGGCCCCCAAAAATGACGTCACAAGAATTCGATTACCATTTTACCAATGCCATCTAGAAAGATAGGCTACGAAATATCCGAAAAAAAATTGATTCTGATACGAAACTTGAAATAACTCAAATCGGTGGCAGACAGAGAAAGTTATCATGAAAGATTTACACGTGGCTCGACAGTTAATCGAACGATACCTGATCGAAATGATATCTAATCGAAACGATATTTGATCAAATATTGAAAGAAAAAATTTACAACTTGAATCTATCCCAATTTTGTCAATTTTTTGTCCCAAAAACATAGTACTTTTAATCTTCCCCGGTTTTTATTGATTTTTTGTCCCAAAATCATAAATCTCTAAAAATAAGGGCATAGAACTGGCATTGTGCCATGCCAGTTCCATGGTACAATGCTCCTCCCTCAAAATAACTGACTATGTAAAAAGAATGCAAAAAAATAATAGCAATAAGCATCTAATGAAACATAACCATGACAAAAAATCTACTTGTTGCCCCCCTAAAACTTGTTGCCGCCCTTTGCCGAGAGACCTTGTCAAAAAACTTCACCTTGACATTGGCAAAAACTTATAAAAAAAAAAAAAAATTTCTTCTTACTGCTGGCCTCTGCTTTTTATGAATCTAATTTACAGTAACAAAGAGATTGTTTAATTGTAGAAACATGCAAAAATAAATCTTTTTTTTATCAACTGTCATTTCGATCAAGTGCCGTTTCGATCAAATGTCGTTTCGATAAAGTGTCGTTTTGGTCAAATCTCGTTTCAGACTGATCTTGTTTCGATCAAGTGTCGTTTCAATCTTCGTTTCGATCAAGTGTCGTTTCAATCAAGTTTCGTTTCAATCAAGTGTCGTTTCGATCAACTGTCGTTCGATCAATTGTCGTAGCACCGGATTTACAAATCAAAAACACAATTAGTATAAAAGTTAAAATAATGTGAAAACTTTTTTTTCTCAACACTTTTTTACTGCTCTATTGTCTTTTAATTGATCAGCCTATCCTTCATGTTTCAAAGTGGGAGGAAGGAGTTTAAAAGTTTTGTTACTTCCACAAATTTTAGTTTTCTAAATTTTGGAAAGTTTTTGAAAATTTGTAGAATTTAGTAAATAGTTTTTGAAATTTTGTTACTTCAACAAAATTTAGTTTTTTAAATTTTGGAAAGTTTTTTAAATTTTGTTCCGATGATAAAAAGTTTTTTGAAATTTTTGTAGCAAATTTATTCGGTAACTTAGTACGTTATTTAATCGTCTACCTTTTTGGCGCCTGTAAAGAAGGCCTCGCCAATAACGCAATCTAGGTGTCTACTAAACGATAAATTCTTAATCTTCTTGCTGGATCTGACCTTCGAACCAGCGACAGCAAAAATATAGTCTAGCTAAATCACAGCTCAGACTACCACAATATCTTCTTTATTAAGAAATATGCTCCAATCCACTTAGGAGCCCGAATAGTATAAATCCACAGCAAATAAATTCAGTAACTTAATTCTTCACAATCACGTAGACAACCAAAGACTTGCGGCCAAAAAACTATGACTTCACACAGTTAACAATTTTCCAATTTTAAGTTACCACAACGAAACATCGACTTATAATGCTTTTCAGCGAACCCTATTTATACCAGTCGATAAGGTTACTCGAATGTTCTGACATTATCCAAATCACAAACAACAACTATTACGTCATAGACAAAACAGGTCAAGCGGATAGTTCTGGAATGTACTTCAAGATTCGTGAAATTAAGCAGTGTTGCCATTTTTTCTTGTAAATAAATATAAATATTTAAATTACTTATAAAACTGTTATTTCTTCGGCTATTAGAGCCGGACCAACGCGAAATCAAAGAGATTTTTTATGAGATTGTGAATTTACATAATTTGGGCGATTTTTAGGAACGGAACAAGTTTAAAGGAACTTTTTAAACTCCTTCCTCCCGTGCATATGCTTATGACTAAAATCCTTTTTTTACTTGAAAACGTCTTGGACCAACTTGAATTCAGTGATGGGATTCAGGGAACACGTTCTTATGAATGTTACAACGTTCTGCGAGCGCGTTTTTAATTTAACGTAATATATGTACGTATTTTTATATCTCCCATAATGAAAAAACCTATTATTTATAACTTCTACACTATAGGGAAAAGAACCTGTTTATTTTTTTAATTTTTGAATTTCACCATTGCTTGAACTCGATTTGACCCATTTTTACAAAAACAAGGACTCGACCCAAGTCCTCAAATCAATAATTGTTGACTTGGAATTGGTTTAGTGTGCTTAGTAAGCTAGGTTATATGCAATGCATAGAAACGAATTGGGAAAATGGTTTTGAAAATTCGAATTTCGTAGACTCAGATTCATGCTTTCATGGACTTATACTAAAATTACATCATTTTTGGTAGTCTTGGATTTGGAATCGGTTCGAGCTTTTTGCAAAGGACTCAAACTTGGCTCGAATTTGAAAGTTATAATTTGTTAGACTACTGTTAGCATGCACACAATCAATTAGAGGTATATTTTTGAAACTTTCTCACCACTACAAAATAAACATTTGTACCATAGTCTTGATAGTCTCAAAAAATAATAAATTTGTCAAAATATATTTCAACAGAATTAAAATTGAACTGACTAAATAGGTAGGCTACTATCACAGACAAAAATCTGATCCTTTTTTAACAATAAAAACAGATTTGCACTGATTACGTAGCAACAACAAAAACAATTTTTTTATCGAATATATATATAACAATAACAATTAATTCAGTAGAGCAAAATAATGTTAAATATCAACAATTATGCCGACTCCACAATGTACAACAAGTTTTATCATAAGAATCAAACAATTTATAGCCTAAAATATTATTAGAAGGAGAAGCTTTAGTTATGGTTTTTTAACACAAAAAAGATTAAGAAATGCTGGTAATATGAACTTTTGTGAAATATGAATACCTTAATTTTTACAAAAAAAAATTTAAATTACATTTGAAAGCTAACAAAGTTTGTAAAAAATATAATTATGCTTGCTTTTAGGCAAATGAGTTAAAAAAATACTAATCCAAAATAAAAATTTGTTAATGTAGTAATATATTATAAAGCAGCCAATTATTTATTTAATATTTTCAGCTTGTGCTGCTTTAATTAAATCTTTTGAAGATTTTTGTCTGGAAGGAATAGAAATATGCAATGCAAACTTGCGATAAAGCTAGCTTTAAATTAAAATTGTAAAAATAATAAAAGTGTTGTGAAATATTGTCAAAACCATTTGTTCCGTTCTTAAAAATTGCCCCCATTATGTATATTTACAATCTCCTGAAAAATCTCTTTGATTTCGCTTTGGTCCGGCTCAAATAGCCGAAGAAATAACGTTTCTATAAGCATTTTAAATATTTTTACATTTATTTACAAGAAAATGGCAACACTGCTTAATTTCATAATTCTTAGAGTAAATTCTAGATTATTCGCTTGACTGGTTTTGACTATGACGTAATAGTCATTGTTTGTGATTAACTTGATTTGGTAACTTTCAGAACGTTCGAGATACTTATGACCGAGTGATATAAATAAGGCTCGCTCGGAAGCGTTATTATGATTCGTTGTGGTAACTTAGTATTGGAAATTTGTTAGCTGTGTGAATTTATAGTTTTTGAACGCAAGTCTCTGGTTGCCTACGTTATTGTGAAGAACTAAGCTGTTGAGCTTTACCTGTTTTTGATTGTATATTATTGTGGGCTCCTAAGTGGATTGGGGCATATTTTTTTAATAAAGAAGTTATTGTGGTAGTCTGAGCCGTGGTTTAGCCAGACTATACTTTTGCTGTTACTGGTTCCTAGGGCAGGTCCAGTAAGAAGATTTAAGAATTTTGTCTTTTGGTAGGCGGCCAAGTTTGCGTTATCGGTGAGGCCTTCTTAACAGGCACCGAAAGGTTAGAAGATTAAAATACGTACTGAGTTACTGAATTAAGTTCTACAAAAATTTAGAAAACTATTGTCAAGTCACTAACTAAATTACTTGCGACCAGTCGAGACTGCTGGGATTTATTCGGATAATAGGGGAGACTGGGGCAAATCGGGACATGGGGTAAGTTGGTCCAACCTATGTACTGCTTATACTGTTGGTTGAAATAATCTGTAGCGCCAACAGTGGTTACGTCTTTCATTAGCAACAATACTAGTTATGCGATACAGTCGTTAGCAAGTACTCATTTAAGCTGACAAAAAAAAATTCAATTTTTTGCAAAAAAAGTTAATCTTAAAAAAACAGGTATGTTGCTTACTATTTCTGTATGTATATGGTTTAATGCCTCAATGATTACAATGCTGATTATGATAGAATAATGTGGTAATTTAAAATCTATAGCTGGCCTAGATCTTGAAGTGAAGTAAAGATATAACACTTAGTTTCAAAATGGCGCCTTTGGGGTAAGTTGGGACATCGTCATTGGGGCAAGTGGGACCACTGTCCCAACTTACCCCATTACACTTATAACTTAACTTCCAAGCGGTAAACATTTGTAATGTCGGCTGTGTAATAAAGAAAAATATTCAATAACCTTGAGCTATTTACATGTAAGTTTATGTGATAATATAACCTTTCAATCTAGCTAATCAGAAAGTTCACGTGTTCAAATCTTATTAAAAGCAAGAAATATAACCTACCGATAAAAAGCTATTAATTATGATGTTATCTACAAGTAGAACCAAAACAAATAATAAAAATAATGCTCATTTTAAATTGCTTATATTGTCTTTTCTAGGTGGAAGAGTTATAGCCCATGGCTCGAAAATATACAAGGAAGACCAACAGAGGACAGACTCCAATAGATGTCCTGAAAAGGGCAGCAGGTGCCTTACGGCAAAGTGGTAAGCTGCGGCAGTCTGCTCGAGAGTTTAACGTGAGTAAAACCACACTGAAACGCTTTGTCGATCAGATGTCAATTGATGAGGATACAACAAAAAAGTCAGGCTACCAGCGTGTGGGTGACAGGCATCGCATTTTTTCTACAAAAATGGAAGATGACCTCGCAAACCATATCAAATCATTAAGTAACATGTTTTATGGACTCTCAACAAACAAATGTCGCCAACTAGCTTTCGAATTTGCAATGCAAAATAATATCACAATACCGGACAACTGGGAAAAAAAGAGAAAAGCAGGAATTGACTGGTTCTTATCATTTAAGTTTAAATACGGACTATCTGTGCGAAAGCCTGAAGCAACATCTCTCGCACGTGCAACAGCGTTCAATCGCCACACTGTTGGCAATTTTTTTGATCATTTAGGCGATTTGTATGACTGCTATAAATTTGAAATGCACGATATTTACAACTTAGACGAAACGGGTTGCACAACTGCGCAACAACCGGGGGGCGTAGTTGCACCCACAGGAAAAAAGTGCATTGGGTCAGGGACTAGTGCTGAACGTAGAGAACTGGTCATTGTCTTATACGCAGAGGGAGCATCTGGAGTTGTAGTGCCACCAATGTTTGTCTTTCCCAGGGTTAATTTTCGGAATAATTTTATTGTTGGTGGGCCATTAGGATGTATAGGAGGTGCTAATAAGTCGGGCTGGATGAATGAAGACTTGTATGTCAACTTCATTAAGCACTTTATTCATCATGTGCGTAGCAGCAAAGAGCGACCAGTACTACTGATTTTGGACAACGTGGATGCACATATAAGTCCTACAGCAATTGATCTGGCACGTGAAAATGGTGTAGTTATGTTAACTATACCTCCACACACCTCGCATTACCTCCAACCGTTAGATCGAACATGTTATGGACCCTTCAAAACTGCCTTTGGTGTGGCAATGGATGGGTGGTTGCGCTCTCACCCAGGTCGTATTGTTACAATATATGACGTACCATCCCTATTTGCTGAAGCTCAGCTTCATTCACTTACTATTCGGAATATTCAGAATGGCTTCCGTGTCTCGGGTATATATCCATATAACAGAAATGTCTTCACAGATGAGGATTTTGCGCCAGCCGAAGTCACTAAATGCCCAGATATGGCGATTGTCGATTGTGCAAGTGATATAAATGACCAACAAGATCCTAGAATCCAAAATATATCAGATCTGGATGAATTAAGTGAACAAGAGTCTAGCAATTCAACTGGGCAAAAATTTGCAAACTTCAAACAACCAAGTACCTCAAGTACAGGTTCACATAACATTCCACTGCGTAGACTTGGAAAAGCACTTTACAAAGAAACATATGTCTCACCTTCACAGATATCGCCTATCCCAAAAGCTGCTGCAAGAAAAAATACGGGAAAAAGCGGAAGAAAAAGAGCGTCATCAAGGGTGCTGACGAGCACCCCCGTCAGAGATGAAATTGTAGTTAATAAAACAAATCAATGAAAACAATGTTCCACCAGCGCAACTGCAAAAGACACCGCTGAACCTACTGGCGGCGGTTCCGATATGCTAACCACATCGAGTTAGCTAACACGGATACGGGTTAAGACAAGCAAAACCCTGCAGTTCCCATTACAAACATATAGTAAGAATGGTCAAGTCAATCAACAAGCAAGTGCCGACAGACCTGTTTCGTCCTTATTAGGACTCGTCAGGACACTACAGCTTGTTGTTGACCCCAGCTGAAAAAGTTGAAAACTTAAACAGCTGGCACAACTTTCTGTTTGTGGTTTTTACACCTCAAACATCCAGTTGTGGACCTAAACGCTGGGTAGGTAGTACAATGAAAACAATGTTCCACCAGCGCAACTGCAAAAGACACCGCTAAACCGCAAGGGTATACTGGCGGCGGTTCCGATATGCTAACCACATCGAGTTAGCTAACACGGATACGGGTTAAGACAAGCAAAACCCTGCAGTTCCCATTACAAACTACACTTGCTTGTTGATTGACTTGACCATTCTTACTATATGTTAATAAAACAAATCGTCAAACAAAAATTAAGAAAACAAAAAAGGCAAGAAAGTCCCTATTTTGTAAAGTTAGTTCTGATAGTCAAAGTGAAGTAGAATTAGTGCTGGAAAGTGGTACATGCACTGAAGAGAATGATGACGAAGTTATCGAAGGCGATTTTGTGGTTGTAAAAGTGGAAGAAAAATCTCGAAAAGTACGATATATCGCCAAAGCGGATATTATTGACGGAGATGAGTTTGAAGGTACTTTTCTTAAAAAAGTGCCTCAAATTGTAGGACATGTGCCAGTGTTTATAATTAACAAAACTGACATCGCAGCATTTCAACGGAATGATGTGATTGCAAAATTACCCAAACCAGTAAAGAACACTGGAAGCACCAGAAAATGTAATCAATTGGTGTTTCCTGTTGATATAACACATTGGTTGAATTAATTCTTTGCTAGAAATTGGTCACTGGGAAAAAGAGGTGTTCTTCTTGTTGTCCACAATGTACAGTTGCATGTATGTATAGTAGTAGCCTACAGTTGAATGTACAATGTACAGTTGCATGTATGCATAGTAGTAGCCTACAGTTGAATGTACAGTTGATTGCTTTTAAATTCTTCTTTTTCTAATAAAACTGCCTTTATGCGTGTGTGTAATAAATATTGTAGCTGTCCCAATTTGCCCCATAGCTCGTCCCGACTTACCCCATGCATGGGTTTGAGTGCGTTATTTCAAACCCTGTTTTCGGCTCTTTCCCGATTTTAAAAACAAATGGTACTGCTCATGTTAATTCATTAGTTTTCAAAGTTTTCTATCCAAAGTTTTATTTTAAAATAGCTCGTGTAATTTCCGATTTATGGTTCAAAAACTGAAATTTGTCCCGACTTACCCCAGTCTCCCCTATACTAGTATTAGTAACAAAACAAACGAATTACTAATAACAATAACAATAATTATAATAATAATAATAATGAAATAATAATATAAAATATTTCCGAAGAATATTTTCTGGCACGACTGCTCGCTACAACCTTGACTCTATAAAAAGGCGGGAAAAAGGCAAAGGCGAGAACAAAGAAATTTTTAACTTCGCGAGCACATGGAAAACTGAAAACGTTGGAGAAACTGGAATAATTCAATAGGAGCGAATCTAACAACTATAACACCATATAATGTTATAATTGTTTGTACTGTACAAGGTAGACCAACTGATAATCACGATTAAATTTAATGTAAGAAACCATTTAGCTTATTCTATGTTAAGTTACCTTTTAAAATTGTCATTTAAAATCAAAATACTTTATCTAAATAATTTCTATTTCAATTTTTTTCAGAATGACAATACAGAAAATTTTAACTTGAATTAAGCAGTTGTTTTTACCAGATCATCTCACAAACCAGTTGTCAAAATGTCAATTTTGAAAAATGCTAAACCCTTTAAAAAAAGCTGCAATCAAGTCTTGAAAGTCAAGTAAATGAATAAATTGCAATATGAATCAATTTAGAACTTTGAAAAAAAGTGAAAATTTCTATATAAATTTGGTTAATGGTAAAACATTTGCAGACTGGATTTAGTGTTCTATTGGTTTCTATTGTACATGAAGCATTTGCTACAAAAAGAAAAAAAATATAGTTTTTATTACTAGTTTTTGTAAATTTTTTAGTTATGTTGTTTTTTTTAATCATTATTTTGTTGCAATTATGAAAAGTAATTAATATTGATGCATAAATACAACTAATTTTAAGTAGTATTTTTATCAGTAGAAAAATTTAAATTTAAAACAAGATTTCTTTTTTTCCTAAGCATATTTTTAGTTGTAGAGTTGTTATTGCTTAATTTCAATCACTTTTGGATAACTTTTATAGCAATCTGACCATTAAGAATAGTTTACATTATGTAGTTGTTCTGCAATACATAGAAACTGAAGAGATTTTATGGATTTTTGTTTTAAATTTTAAGTGTTCTTCCAACATTACCTTATATGCCATATTATGTGACATAAATTTCACCTATTTGCTGAAAACTTTTGAGAGTTTTTGAGGTTCATAAAACCATGTAAAATACCACAAAATAAAACTACACGTAGCATTTTCAAAAAGGGGGGGCCCTCGATAACTCTAAAAAAGGGGGGGCCTGAGGCGATCGCCTCACTCGCCTCACCCAATATCCACCACTGCTGCAATACCTTGTCAACTACAACAACTGCTATTGACATTAAAGCAGTTGTCGAATGTTTTTTCGAAGCTAATGGGCTCAGCTGGCTGAATTTTAAGCACGTTTGCACTGACGGTGGCCCAGCAATGGTTGGCGCTAAAGGAAGATTCGTCAGTCTTGTAAAAAACGAATGGCCTCATGTGACGTCATCCCACTGTTTGCTACATAGATACGCTCTTGCGACAAAGACTCTACCTACGCCTTTGATGGAAGTTATGGACGTTGCGGTGAAAATTATCAACTTCATTCGTGTAAGAGCAAAACTCATCGACTTTTCCAAATTTTAGCTAAAGAAATGGGGGCAAAACACCTTGGACTTTTATATCAAACAAAGTTCGATGGTTATCGCGGGGTAAATGCCTTTCTCGGCTGTATGAACTCAATGATGAAGTGGAAACATTTCTTTTGGAAAACGAAAACAATTTTCACATAGAATTTTCTCAATACTGAATTTGTCATAAAGCTTGCCTATCTGGCCGATGTATTTGGCCATCTCAAGGAAATGAATTTTTATTTGCAAGGCCGTGATAGAACGGTCAGTGACGTTCAAGACAAATTTGCTGGGTTATCTGCTAGAATGTCTGTTTGCAGGCACGAATCAAGGCAGGGTCTACTGCCTGGTGGTGGTGGTGGTTTTACCCGACCCATTCCTGAGGATAGAGAGTTAAGAAGAGATTGAGTATTGGATAGGGATTTGGGGGTTAAATATGGTAGGGGGGTAGAGAGAGTTGATAGGACAGATAAAGAATCAGAAAAGAAGGTGATAGATTCAAAATTACATGTCTTGGAGTGAGAGATACACCACTCAAGAGCATGTAGGATAGCCAAGGTTTCAGCACTATAACTGGTAGCCCAGAGACCAGTCGAGAAGAAGAGCGAGGTAGCAGTGACACACTTTGTACACTTGATGTGTATCCCTGCACCACCCTGTCCCAGCCCGCCAGGTACCGAACCGTTAGTCCAGGCAGAGATATTGCTGTGAGATAGAGTGGAAAGATGGGTGGCAGCTGCAGTGTTGCGAAGGGAGGAGGGGTCTTTGCGAGAGCATGGGGATGAGAGGTGGAATGAGATTGTGTAACTAGATGGGGCAGACCAGGGGGGGTTAGGAGGGCAGAGGATTAGTGGTTCACGGGTAAGATGTAGGTTAGGGGTAAGGTTATGTGATCTGGAGAAGGATCTCCAGTGTACAATGGATGTCACCAGTAGATTTGCTCTTAGCATTTTCGCATAAGTATCGCAATATTCCATTAAAAGCTGTGAAAATATCTCATTATCCAGATTCTGTAGATCCCTGAAAACTACTTCAAGGTCGAAAAGCTGGCCTAAGAGATTTTTTTACAAGTGAGAGCAGAACTGCTCCTTGCATCGTATGCTACGAGGTACCAGTAGGACATTGGAAAAGTATCGAAAAAAACCAAAAGAGCTATTGAAAAGTTATCGGCAAACTAAAAGGTGTCGTTCAAAATACATTTCTTGATTCCCCTTTACATCCAAATAAAATCGACATGTGTATTCATACATTTTTATGTAATAAAGTGCTGGTGTTTAATTTCTGTATATTTATAGCCTATAAACTAAGATTAAACTTACACTATATTGCAATTTTTTTTTTTATGTAAGTCTGCATTTTGTTAACCGAACATCTAGCCTAGTTTTTTAATAACTTTGCCCATTTCTATTTAGTAAAAATGATAATTGCATTAACTATTGGTTGCTAGTTGCCACTTCTTCTAGTGCTATTATTTTGTATCCTAATTGAGTTATGGTCGTGCGTGTACCTTTTTTGTGTTATTGTTGTTTTTTGTATTTTGGAAATACTGTGGATGTAATATTTTTGACTAAATCCATATTGCTTGCAACAATCATTCACTCTAATAAATAAGTCTAAATACTATAATGCATGACACTGATTTTTTTCAAAATTTAGCATCTACAATGGGTTTGGCGACCAGTCTAAACATTTTAGCTGAAGTTTTTGTCTAAGCTCCCTTTCTCAAACAAGGAGTTATTATATTTGAAAGTTTAATTGCTCCAATTTGCTACTTATTTTATGCAGTATGATTTAAACTCGTATTGTCTGGCATATAAATTCTCCCAAATCATAAAAAATACGTTTTCGTTAATAACAATTTTTCTTGAGCAGATACGACTAAATAATGTATTAAAGGCAGATAGGAAATCGACCATTCTGTGTCTTTTGATACAGATCCTACGCTTTTATTGCAAGTGGTTCTCGAGATACTAAAAAAAACAGCAAAAAATAACATAATAATCACATGGGGCACCATGAAGATGACGTCATAATACTAAAATAATGCCAAATTCGTAATCAGTGCCGGAAATCCAATCAAAAAAATTGGTAGCCGTTTGAAAAGTCGAAAGTAGTGATATTAATAAATACCCTAAAGAACAGCCTTGAAACTGATCCAATCTTATTTAAATAATAGATTGCAATATGTACACATAAATAATATTGAGTCCAATCAAAGAAATGTTATAATGGGTGTACCTCAAAGATCTGTTTTAGACCCGCTTTTGTTTCTAATTTATATCAATGAGCTACAAAATTGTTCGAAAAGTATTCATAGATTCTTTGCTGATGATACTGCCTTGTTAATTAATGCTTCCAGTATATGTGAACTTGAAATCAAAATAAATGAACTTTCTAGAGTGTCCCAATAAATGAGTAAAAATTGTCTTACTATTAATCCCTCCAAGTTCCAAGCTATAATAATACCACCTTTGCTATCACAAGTAGTTTCACCAAGTAACATTAATATTAAAAACTTAATTCTAGCACAATTGCAATATCATGCAGTATTAATTTAGGCATCTCAATGATTTCTAATTATTGTTTCGTGATCATATTCATAAAAGTTCAAAACAAACTCTCTCATGCAGTTGGTATTTTGTGCAAAAAAAAAATTTATTTTCTTCTTGTATTTAAAAAAAACTTTACTTTGCCTTCTTTTGTCTTATAATATGGAGTGCTACATATAAAAGTTATCTCAAACCTTTGAGAAAACTACAAGAAAGCTATGCGAGTCATCAGTGATCTGCAATGGTCATCGAATCTGATTCTGATCCTTTGTTTAGAAAAAACAAAATTTTAAAATTAGAAGACTTAGAAAAGTTCTTTCCTTAAGTATTTTAAGGTATCTCAAATTCATTCCCATGTAACCTGTTCATCCGCCAACAACACAATGCATTAAAATTTTTTTATGTCGAGTTTGGGACATTTCCTGGGTAACTTTGAGCTGCTGAATCCAAATGCATCCAGCCAACTCCATTCATTGGGGATATTTGAACCGAATTAAAATTGGATTTATGATTGATGACGACATAACTGAATGTGCCAGTGATTTTCTCCTATATAGTGTGACACACATTGTACATTTCTTAAAACAAGACACAAACAACATAAAAAAATGACTGTGCTAATTGAAATCGGTAGGCACCAACAAACATTTTTAATTTTAAACATATTTTATACAATTATTTTTCTTTAATGTTGTTGTTCTAGTTGGTTTTTTTCAAGGCTAATCTTAACCACTAGTTTTAAAGGAGCTGCTAATCTTTGAGAAGCACTTAACCCTCTGGATGACTTCTGCTACATAAAGGGTTCTCCTGCAGATTAGTGGTATAGTGTCCGTACTTATTTTAATTGCAAGGTGATAGATCAGTTAAAAGGTGATTGGTGCTGCATATTAATCTCATAGCTGGTCATTAAGTGCATGCGAGAATGTTTAACAGTCTGTTTTCAAGAGATTATAAAAATTTTAGTTATGGATCCAAATTGATTTGTAAAATTTGAACGTTTTCTAAATCATGTCTATAACAAAACTACCAAAGCATTTTTATAGTGAATGGAAAATTTAGATTTTATTCAATGAAAAACAAAGAAAAAGAAAGCGCATTAAATCTGTAAAATTGTGCAGCTTTGATGAAAAAGCAACTGCGTAAGAAAAAAAAACTAATTCAACATTGATTCCAGTCCAAGTGCTTGCTACAGTTTATCTATACAAGCATACTTACCAAAAAGTGTCAATTAATAAAAACATTTTATTGCTGTTTACAAATCACTAAACTGATTCCAACTAAGCTTTTGGGTATTAAAAGGCGAATAATTTGCTTTGTATCAACTTTATTAAAAGTTTTACTTTAACAGGGTTAGTTTAAAAACATTAAGCTAAAAAGCAATAATAAAAACAAATAGTTTAAGTTTTGAATCAGTACACAGTTAACTTTGCATTACAAATTTTGTCAGTTTAGCTTAATAAGAACTGTTTAAAAATGATACAGTTTAGAGTGTTTTGAGTGAACAAAAAAAGTGTAAGATATACTTGAAAATCAACCACAAAAACTAATTAAGTCAGTGCAACACAAAAAACTTGTAGTGTAAATAATTGGCAAATCTATCACAGACATGTTAAAAGGTTAACAAGTCTAAGAACAGTAAACAATTCTAAATTTTAGTGGATGTTCCAGTTTGATCAAAAACTTTAGCTTTTTTTGCTTTTCTTTCAAGAAAAAACTGCAAAGAAAAAATTTATTCAAAAAAATTTCAAAAAAATGTATGAATTTTTACAAAACTTACTTTTCGAACAGCTGCAAAAGCTTCCCCAAATTTCTGATTTGATTTTAAATGTTTTCCAATCCAATTCGGTAACTTGTTGATGATTGACTGTCTGCTATAACGAAGATCGACAAGCAAAAGGCAAGCATAATCATTTCTGAAAAAAAAAAAAAAGAAATTGCTCTGCATCAGTTAGTTATAGAAATTTTACAGTAGCATGATATGCATTTAAAAATTAAAAACTACTTATGAGAAACTAGTGCAATGTAATCTTACTTGCGATCAGTATTCAAGCATAACTTCTACACTATGACCACTTTATATTGGCACACTTTCATATGATCAATAGGTATCTGGGCATAACTTTAAGCTGGCTTTCATAAAAGTTTAAAGCTCCTTTTAAAATTTAAAACACTTACTTGTGCCTAATTGCCCGACCTATTGACTGGTTGACAGCTTTCATGCAAAGGTTCTCGTAATGCACTTGGCCGGCTGTTCTACCATCAGAATGCCGTGGCTAAAAGCAATATAACCATTATCTAACAGGTGAAATAAACGCCATGAATTAACAGCAAGTAGTACAAAAAGCTAGCTTTTAAATGTACTGATCAACATTAGCAGTCAGTGTTTTTGCCAATTGCTTTAACAAACTTTGAATCTTGTGCACTCTTTTTGCAAAGCTTCAATTATGTTAGTTTGTTTGATTATTGCATAAATGAGCAAAAATAAGCATTTCATGCTTAGCTTGGTTTCTCAGACCTTTTATGTTTCCCAAGCTCAACTACAGGGTCTACCATAAATACAGTTAAAAATTTTATACCATAAATACTGTTAGCAATTTTATATGTAAAATACATTTTTCAAAATTATGGGTTTGTCTTTCTATGTTGCAAAAATGCCAGCTACTTTCAGAAGTTCTCAAATTGAAAAGAATTGAAAGATTAAAAAAAACTTTTTAAAATCTCAAGGTTGGCCAACGAAAAACTATTCACTGCAGAGGCAATACTTAACTGCCAAAATAATATAGTTCTGTCAAAATGTATACAAACAATACCGGAAGGACTGAAAAACATCACCATAACACAAAAACCTGCCTCTTTAATGATTTGGACTGCTGTATCATCTAAAAAGAAGTCACCACTAAATTTTGTACCAACCAAAGTCAAAATCAATAGTAATATCTACATAAACGTTATATTCGAAAATGGCTTGATACCACGAACTAAAAAATTTTATTCTGATAAAATTGGACATTTCAACAGGACGAAGTAAGTTCTCATACTGCAAACGCCACTCAGAATTGGTGTAAGGACAATTGTCCATGTTTTGTTGCCAAGGTTGATTGGCCTCCAAGTTCCCTGATTTAAACTTGCACTATTGTGTGTGATCGGTATTATAAAGGAAAGCTTGTGCTATTCCTGTAATGTCAGTAAATATTTCCAAAAAAATATTGATAAAAGCTAGGGCAGAAATTGACCAAAAATTACTTGTGCCACACGAAATGGCTTTCCTCATAGATTAAGAACTGTTATTAATTCAAAGCCATTACTTTGAGTAAACGTTAATTATTTGATTCATTTACTTTCACATTATACAGGATGTCCATAAATTATTGTTACAATTTTCAAAGTTTGTGAAAATTTTATTTTTTGAGATATTTTTATTTGATTTGTTTTATAGTGAAGGAAAATACTTCAAGTTTTTTTCTTTCTTAACAGGTACTTGTGGAAATAATTAGGTTTAAAATTACAATTTATTTAGTGATTAAGCAGAATATTTTTGAATTTAGTAGCGAAAGTAGAGTTCATGAAAATGAGCACTCAGCACGAAAAAGCCCAGTGTGTATCTTGACTTATAAAGACTAAGTCAGACATCAGACTAAGGTTTTGCTGTGCTTGGATGTCTGACTTTGTCTTTATAAACCAGGAAACACACTGGGCTTTTTTGTGCTGAGTGCTCATTTTCATGAACTCTACTTTTGCTACTAAATTCAAAAATATTCTGCTTAATCACTAAATAAATTGTAATTTTAAACCTAATTATTTCCACAAGTACCTGTTAAGAAAAAAACTTGGTATTTTCATTCACTATAAAACAAATCAAATAAAAATATTTCAAAAAATTAAATTTTAAGCTTTGAAAATTGTAACAATAATTTATGGACACCCTGTATAACCTTGTTTCAAAACAAAAAATTTTACACATATTTCAATAATTTTTTTTATTTAAGAGTATTTATGGTACACCCTTTATTTCCACCCTTTAGACATTTCATAAAATCCTAAATCAGAATTTTACCCCTTTATTCCCTTTTTTTATAAAATCACTTTAATCTAAACTTGCACAACTATACCAAAAGTTGTGCAAGTTTAGATTAAGCAATGTTAATGAACCCCGCTTAATCTTAACTTGCACAACTTTTGGTATTGAAGAAGGATATCATTACTAAGAAACCAATAACAAAATAGCATTTTTAAATATGATATATCATAGAAAATGCGAGGCATAGACCACAGAGCGACTGTAAAACTATTGAGTAAAAGATTCAGTTACCAATTGATATCAAAACAAGCTGGTCTAATTCTGTTGTTTTTCAACCTTCCATCACAATCATACTACAAGCTTAAACGTCAAATTTACAATACAAGTTATGATACTACGAGACACTTGGTTTAACACTAGAAGCCCCAAGGTTTTTTATCTGCATAGTTCTTTTACTAGTTCTAAAAGAAATTGTATTCTTGAAATTGAACTTTTGGTAACTTCTTTATACACAATAAAGGCATTTATGCAAACACGATCAATAATGTTGAAGAAACATTAAACTGGCCATCTTCGAGTTGTTGATTTGCATTTATGGTAGCAAGACATTTGATCTAATACATCTACACCAGCTTTCGTTTTGTTATAGGGCGTTTTTTCTAGTGATTCTTGTCAATTATTGAGACATCTTTATGTATTGAACTTAAAATATGAACAATTTTGTTCTTTTTTGCTTTGTATATGGTAAGTGAACAGTCTGAATGAGAATGAAATATTTCTGAAAAAAAAATGGGTAATTTTTTCATTGTTGATTCTACACTTCATACTTCTTTTCTTTGCTTTCTTACAGTGCCTATAATAGTTGTTTTTTCAAGTTTTAGAGTTTCAGCTAGTTTAATATTTGTAAAAAAGTCATCTGTAGTAACATTGTATCTTTTTTTGAAATACAGTTTCAAAAAGAAAAGACACACATCAGTCAGAAGATCATTTTCCTTTTTGTGAGATGGATCCTTTCCTAAATAAGGTCTTCCATTGCACAAATATTGATTTTGAATCAGCTAATAGCCAAAATTTCATGCCAAACTTATCTGGTTTATTTGGCATGTATTGAATAAATGGACAGCGAGTTTTTACAAGGGAAAAGTTGTTCATCAATGGCTAAATTTAGGCTTGGGACATAGCATTTTTGACAATTTTCTATGAAGGCATTCCAGGTTTCTGGAATAAAACAGAACTTTTCTGACTTCATCCTTTCTGTGTGACTGGATACGTTATCAAGCCTTAGATGCTTCATTGTGCTTTCAAAGCAATTTCTGCTCAGGGTACTTGCAAAAATAGGGTGACCTCATTCTTTACTCTGCAATTGTTTCACTGGAGTCTTTTTTCTCTCTAAAATACCATGAGAAATTTGCAAACCAATAAATTTGCAAACCAAAAAACTAATATCATCAAGTGTGCATGGTAAATTGCATACTTTTGTATTAATTTCAACATTGTTTCATCTATGAATAATTGGAAAGCACTTAGAGGACTTTCTTTCATCACTTGTCTACAACTGTATGCTGTTGGTCCTAGTTTTAGGGTATACACATTTTCAAAAGGGAATCGTCCTCTGGAACATTGCCCTTTCACTGCGAGATTGCACTTCTTCATTACTAAGATGTAAAGATGAATTTACTTGAGCATTCGGTAAACTTTCCTGTTCAGGGCATACTTCTTCATCTTCAACAATAGATTCATCTTCCTCACCATCTTCAGATGAAGAAGGCTCAATAAGTTGAGTTTCATCAAAGTTACTTTCGTCACGTCACTTTATAAAAGATTTAGGCATTCTTGAAGGTTTAATTTTTTTAGCATCAGGGTCAAAAGTAATTAATATCTTGGGAAAATGTATCAAATCAAAAATATTTTCTGAAAGATATAAATGATCTCAATTGAATGAACTTCACTTTGACTCTTTGAAAGGACTGGCAAGTCCAAGTTTGGAGCTAAACTAATTGTCCCAAAATATAAGGTTGCCCTATGTACGATAACACAGTAAATAATTGATTGTAAGTATAAAAAATGTTTGTTCTTTTTTAGGCTTTCATTACAAGTATATTAAAGCAATACTAACTTTGTTTACATAAATGGGTTAAAATGGTCATTTTATATAAATGGGTACTTCTTGGTACATCTCCTTTTTTTTAAAATTTTTTTATCTTAAAAAAGTTTAGAAAGTTTTAAAATAAAAAAGTTTTTAAAAAAGCCGTATTATATTAATTATGCATATACCATATAAAAGAATAAACCAAATTAAGAAAAGCCAAAGTTTTGTTGAAAAACTTTTCTCAGTGACTGAACAAAATTAATTTATAATCATAAATGGGTCAAAAATGACCCCTTGGGGTTTCTAGTGTTAAACAAAAACTTACAAGGTTTTGGTCGAGATAAGCGATCTTTTCTTTTAACTCGGGCGAGTTGCGGTTCGGATATGGAAGCCCGACCATTATGACGCAACGTCCGAGCTCGTCCGAAAAATTGATTCCCTCCGACATTTTACCGTTGACAACACTTAGCAACAACGCACCTGTGGTCATGGTTTGTCTGTTAGACCGTGTGTTCGTAGTAGGCCTATTTTTCAGCCGTGCTTACACCAAGAAAAGGTGCTGGTATAGTATGTGGCCTACCAGATTGACAGTGGTCTACAATATTATGTGACCGGTATAGTAAGTGGGTTAGAGTTAGTTTTTTTGTTTTCACAATGATTTTTTTGATCATTAAATAAATCTGGTAGGCTACGTACTAGACCAGAATCAAAGCAGAAGGTTACATACTATATCGACACCGAAAAAAATTATAATGGAAACTGATAAAAAAAAAAGTGAAAAACGATATTTATGTTGAAGTAAAACAAATAATGCCAATTTAGCAATTGGGATCATAGCGTGCATACTCGTATGCATAAAATAGAAGTGCACTACGATCGGCAGGACGGACAGTAAAGGATGAACAACTTCCTATTATTTATCCTTGTTAGAGTCATAGTGTTAATAAGTATAGATAATATCTTGCTGTTAACTCTTTTATTTCCTATTTTCAAATATTTTCCAGCTATTTAGCCCTCTAAAGGTCAATCGCTTCAGACTGAAAGTGGACGCGAATAAGAGGAAAATGTAATTTTGAAAGTGTTGCGGGAGATTTCACTTTCCGCTTGCGTTTTCCACGACTGCTTTTAGTTTGAACAAAGGTAAAAGTTGAAATGATTTAATTTCAATCTTTTTCTGATAGACACAAAAAATTCTGCACTTCGTGGAGTTTTTTAATGTTTTCCGCATTTAATCTGAATTGTTAAGAAAAAACCGTAGGCTTGAAAATTACAAGCTTAGAAATTCATGTTCTTAAAATATCAAATTTAAAACAAACCGTTGATTTTCTCCGATTTTAGTGTAGTCCTTGAAATGCATTGCGAGTATTCAACGAGAACTTTCTCGACTTCACTAGAATTTCGAGGTTCACGAAATACCTTAAAACAACGAAGAAACCAAATTTTGCTTACCGAAAGTACAGGATCTAAGCAATAAAATTGGTAACTTAAACATAAAATCTGGACATCTTGATAACAGTAACAGCCAAACTTGACCAGACAGAGGTAGTAAAGAAACAAGATTATTCGAAATATGAAATTAAGTCATAGTGGCAAAAAATTTGCACTAATCAAAAAGAGCATTTAATGTACAATTCATTAGAAAATTAACCGGATAATACATTGACCAATCCAAAACATTTGAATAATATTTGATCTTTTAATTGTGTAGACAGTTCAAATTAAAAACATTACAGGAATGCAACAAACTACTAACAAACTTTTAACAAAACTTGTAAGTTCTGGATTTCTCAGTAA
The DNA here is from genome assembly GCA_963680785.1 of Diplosoma virens. Classification (NCBI taxonomy): domain Eukaryota; kingdom Metazoa; phylum Chordata; class Ascidiacea; order Aplousobranchia; family Didemnidae; genus Diplosoma; species Diplosoma virens. The sequence goes on along the minus strand of OY796881.1, from coordinate 59,639,280 downwards.
AATTGATCACCTTTTTTTTGTTTTCAAATTTTCGAATTACGTCGTTATCTTTCCATAGTTCATATACAAAACCTTCGTATTCGTAAGATGGAAAAAAACAAACGATTCCATCGGGTAGAACATTAATCAAATTTATTATCATTCGTCCAAGCTCTAGGATCTGCAAGCAAGCACGATCATTAAACATTAATAAATTTAGAGAACAAATCTTGAGTCAAAGACGTTGGATACAGGAGTAGATCAACTTCGACAATTTATTTTTACTTAGAGCTTTATGGTGAGAAAAAAAGCATTTTGTAGTGAGTTTGTCAGCACTGCAGTCAAAAAATAAGTCCGTTTGCTATAAAGTCTCGGTTATAATTTGTCAATAGAAATAAATTGCAACTTTAACGCAGAATTATATAATAAAAAATACTTGACAATCATTTATGAATGACTAGGTTTGTCTCTTGTTTTCTAGTTTGTACGTCCCTCACAGTTTAAAATCTGGCTCGTACTGATACGACGACTCTCTTTGGTCAACTGGCTCAATTTATCATTTAGTTTACGATTATAACAAGTGGATTTAATTATTTTAGTTAATGATGTTTGTCTTTTTCCTAAACTAAAATTACGCAATATCAGGTTACATGAAAGGCAATTTCCTGGTGACATGCAGACGAATAAAATAAACAATGTACAAGGCTATGGTTTTGATTTCACAATTTGCCAATATAAATTTTGAGAGGATCAAATTTTTGAGAGCAGTGCACATTGTCAAGAATCTGGACTACAAACAAATATAGGGTAATGATAAATTAAATGAAGAAACAAGATTTCGATTACGCCATTACATAGATTTTTTTTGTCTTGAATAAATGGCGAAAATATTTCATATTGATTGCATTTTTCCTTCCTAGGGGCTTGTTCACAATGCTCAGTTGCAGTTCTAGCAAAATCTTAGATAAACTTCATCCCTTCTGTGACGGAGTCGCCAAATTGCCTCGTCCTTCCAGCTCCGCACAACGCGCTTCACGACCAGCACCAGACTTTGTTCTATTTTATTAAAAATAAAACAATAGTTGCGGCGCTAGTCGGAAACGGTTTTCTAAACAATATCATACAAATTAGTTTCAATACGTAGACACATTGTCCACAAACTTACCAACGACGTTGGGCGGACGAGTAAAGGAAATCAAAACTACCAAAATCTCTACCAAAAGTAGACAAAGTCCAAAGGGACAAATATATAACAGCCAAATAAAGTCTAAAAACTCTGTCTAAATGCCAAGTCACAGCCAGCGCAGTCAAAAAGAACTCATCAATACAACGTGGCATCACTTGATGCCCAACAGGCCGCGCGAGAACGCACTAAAAGGTAGCGCTGATTATATTCAGCGCTAATACAAAAGGCGCGCTGGCTCGAATCTCGCTAGCGATACCTACGTGCCAAACATTACGCGTACGACGTAACACCTTCTATTTTTGAGCAGATGATTTCAATGAAATACCGATAATTGCGCCTTTTTTTCTGATAAAATTAAAAGTTGATTTAAAGCGTATTAAAACGGCTGAAAGGACGTGTTTTTCTAGTTTAAATCGTAAACATTATTAAAGTAATGGTCGAACGGACTACGCGGAAACGTTTATAAGGCGAGATCCATTTATTTATATATCAAAGACTTAAACGTCATCAAGCAACGGTGCAAAACCTGCGATCTTCGAAGAAATTATATGCCGTGTACGTACTGTCCGTACACATTCAACTCGTTAGAATTTAACGTAAATAATTTCTCCCTTTAATTCGTAGGAAATAGTATATTACAAGGGCTACCCATGACCTCCTAAAGATACGGCCTGATTTGTCACATTTTGCAGACGGTTGCTAACAGTCTGACTTTAAGTGCGTTTCTCCTTACCGCGAGACAAAGCAGGTTTTGTTGAAAAGCCATTTTAAGTTTTTGTCTTGAAAGGGAAGGTTGTGTAGAGTTTCTAACTAGACAGTAATGAATAAAATGTACATTTACTAAGAGCTGTAGTGAGCTATGTTAAATATATTATAAAATTGAATGAATGAATGAATTAGTAATTAAAAGTTTTTAGAATGTTTACAAATTTTGTAATATTGTTTAAATACTCTGATTAGGTGTAAATGTTTGACTGAATCTTTTGCAAAGGTTTGTTAGTGTAACAAAGTTTTTTTTTATATATTGCGATAAGATTCTAATTAAAATTAATTATACAGTTATAGTTTTTAAGATTTAGCTCATTTGTTGGATTAATTTTCAGCTCAATTTAATGTGTAGCTATAAGCAGTTAAGAATTAAATTGTGCAATGGTACATAAATGTATAGTTTTTGGCTGTAAGTCTGATTATGATAGTCAGAATGAAAAAGTGTCTACATTTTCTTCTTCATTTAACAGATCAGAATTGTTAGAAAATGGATAAAGTATGTTAATTGACCAAACTGGAAACCTTCAAAAAGCTCAGTTGTGTGTGTTAAGCACTTTAAAAATGAACTAATGTATGGTCAAAGAAAGTTTAAAAAAGTGTGTTAAGCACTTTAAAAAAGGAATGTATGGTCAAAGAAAAAAATTAAAATGGGAGTTGCAGCCAGTGCCCACAGTTCATAGTTAATAAAGCTTTAAAAAGACTTTCAATTACTGCTTTATCAAAAAATTACTCGAGCCAAGAGTGTTTCAAAATATGAATTAAAGCAGTTTTAAAATAAATATGTATTCAATCTTTTGATGATTTATGCTTAAAAAACAGCCCCAGCTGGTTATTAATGGCACAAAACAAATAATTTTTTTATTTATTACAATATTGTTTTTTGTGATAAAAGTGGTTTTCCATCTGTAAAGGAGGCAATTAAGAGTTATAAAAACTTAAATGTGCAGCTTCAACTTTATGGTAAAGTGGTGTCTCTTCCACCATCGTTTGTTAATGAAAGAAATGCAAAGTTTACTAGATACAGTATGTTGCAAAACTTCCCTTCATGCCTCAATAATTTCAGTGAAAACAAGATTATTGCTGAAATGAGCAAGCTGCAACACCATTCTTTAAAAGGTCGCCCTCCACATTCTTCTGATATGATTTGCTTTACTTTGTTGCTTTATTATACTTCTGAACAAACTTATTCTTTGTTACTTAAAACTTTACCCTTGCCATCAATATCTTTATTGCGCAAACTAAGGAAAGGTACTATTGACAGTTTAAAAGCTGTAAAATTTTTTCGATTCTAATCAAATTTCAAAAGACATAATTGTAATGGTTGATGAAATGTATTTACAGAAAGGTGTTCATGTATGTAAGTGGGGAATGTATTGGATGTGATCAACAAAAAAATTTTTATAAAGGCATTGTGATTTTTATGATACAAGGTATTAAATAGTCTATTCCTATTGTTGTAAAAAGTTGTCCAGAAGTTACTATTAAAAGTTATTGACTGGCTGAAGAGATAGCTGACTGCATTCAGCAGTTATCTCTTGATGGTTTTAGTGTCCAAGCTGTTATATCAGACAATCACTCATGCAACGTTAATGCTTTTAGTACGTTAAAAAAACTGATTGCCCATACTTGTGGTAAGTTGTCTGTTCCTTCTGTATTTCTAACAGAATTGGTATACCAAAGTTTTGCTTTGTTGAATTTGCATGACAGTTCTATTCACAGCCAATATTATCTTTGTACTCGTCAGGCTGCGCTGTGCATGCTCAAATATTATTTGGACAATATTCAAATTTTATGTGATGATCACTTTAGTAAAGGATTGGAAATTTTATTCAATATATTAGTTAATATTTTTTTACAATAACAAACAGAAAATTGTTAATGATTCTATTATTAAAAGAGAAAAGCACTAGCTTAAGGTGAGTGATCAAGGCTTAAAGTAAGTGTTTGTTTTTATCATAAAATAATATTTATAATAAAGTGTTCATAAGTATATTTTACTATCTAAAATATGTAGTAAAACATACTTATTGCTGAAATTAGCTGTTCATAAGTATGTTTTATTATCTAAAAATGCTCATGTGATTGACCTTTTCACAGTTACAAAAAGAAACATCTACTCCATATAAAGAAGACTATTTAAAATTTATGAAACTTTTTTAAAATTACCAATTTTTTTATTGTCCAAAATTTATGTATACTAAATATCTTCTACTGTATATGATTTATCAAACATTGTAAAAGCTATGCATAATTTATTATTATTCATCTAAAAGGGTGATTCAGCGAAGTGTGCACAAATAAAAACTCATCTTTCGGACTTATAATTAGGTCAAATGAAACAAGTTATTTGCTGTGAAGATAGTAAATTTAAAAATACAAGTTATTCAATATAACCCCCTTTGTTTTTGATTACTTTCCGAAGTCGTGGCAGAACCTGGGCACATGTGGCACGCACCACTTCTGGGTCAATTTCGTCCCATGCCGATGTCAATTTTTGCTTTAGAGAGTCCAGATTTGGATGAGAAGTACGGCAGGCTTTTGTCTTAATAATATTGTCTTAATAGACCATAATTAATAATATTGTAATAATAGACCATTATTAATAATATTGTCTTAATAGACCATAACCCAAAATCCATAGGGTTCAAGTCTGGTGAAGACGGCGGCCAAAGCTCTTTCTCCCAAAAACCTTTGAAATTGCATCGACACCAAGCTTGAACTGAGTTGGCCGTGTGGGAAGTTGCACCGTCCTGTTGAAGAGTAACTCCTTGTTCTCCAACTACTTCTTGGACCCAGGGAAGAAGGACTTTCTCCTCCAGCATTCGCCTATAGACGGTCTGGTTTATCTTGACCCCTTCTTCAATGAATATGAGAGGAGTTTTCAGCCCTTTTGATGTTGCGCCTGCCCATACCATTACGGAGGCGGGTTTTTGTCTTCTGAAAGAGCTGCGACGCTCAACTGGGACCATGTTTATGTCTGGAAGCCAAATCCTGTCATTTTGATGGTTATGGACAGCTTGAACAGTGAAAAGTTTTTCGTCTGTCCATAAAACTTGAGGCTGCGTGCCATCGACAAGTTTCTTGACCAAAACCTTTGCTCTATCGAGCCTTTTCTTCTTAGTGGCCTCCGACAAGAGATGTCTTTTGGTGAACTTGTATGGGTAGCTCTGGAGATCATCCTTGAGAATCCTTTGCATGCTGGACACGCTCACAGAGTAGTCTTTACCAAGTTGTCTGGCACTTCTTGCAGGATTTCTCCTCAACTTCTCTCTGACCTTTTTGATCAGTTTCTTCGTCCTTACGGTTCTTTCAGGGTCACTCCTGATTCTTGGAGCACAAGTCCCAGTGTCCTTGAACCTTTTCACAGCTTTATAAACTCCTCTACGGCTTACAACCTCCTTCATCAACCGGAAAATTTCACTTGGTGGGAGCTTCTTCTTGCAATACTCTTCTATCACGTCATTGATCGTTTTACTCATCGTTTATTTTTACTTCAAATAATACCAGATTTTAAATTTTAACTCTTAAATAATAAGAAACTGAAATGTTAATAATTGAAAGTTAATAATGGACGAAATACATGTACATAAAACTAAGAAAAGTATTTGTGCACACTTCGCTGAATCACCCTGTATAATTATTTAATTATTTTTTAGATTGCTGCACAGTGTCAAAATTGTGCCATGCAGGTAGAATATGGCTATTGGCGAAGGTCCTGCATTAACAAAAAAACCTAGTGACTGCAAAAGGTTGCCTCCTGGGCGCAGTTGGAAAACCTATATTTATTAATGACACATATTAAATATTATATTGATTAAATTTTCGGAATTTTTAACTTATTTCTAGTGTCAACTTGGCTTTAATTGCATAAAGTTGTACCTAAACTAAAAATTTGAATAGCAGCGGTAAGGAGAAACGCACTTAAAGTCAGACTGTTAGCAACCGTCTGCAAAATGTGACAAATCAGGCCGTATCTTTAGGAGGTCATGGGCTACCTAAAGACAATAAAGTTAAAATTCACAAACAAAAAATTAACTTATTCTTTGTTTTTGTGATTTTTCGGAGTGGCTATGAATGGGATTACAATAAATTCACTAAAGACTTTCCACTTTTCAAGAAGACGCAACCACCAGATTAAAAATGCCTATCTCTTAGAAAAGTCTGTGAAGCATCGTCCTTATATAATTGATTTGGAAATGTGACTCTAAGCTGTTTTTTACAGTAGACCATGATTAATCCGAATTCGATTTGACAGACCAAATCATCAGAATCAGGCAAAGATTCGGATAATCTGAAGCCTTTTATTAAGAATTACAGTATATGGAAAATCATTTGTACTTTCAGCTTATCTCAGTTAAGCAAAATTCAGCATTAACCGAATCCCGATTAACCTAGGTCTACTATATATATCAAAATCTTTATTGTGATTGCATGCATGTAGTTTCGTGTAGGCATTTGCATGGATATAATTTTTATACGCATCAAATCCGAATCTAAACAATCTTATGAAAAAATATTGCCTTGTTGGTTCGATGATAAATTGATGATTACACACAGTGAGAGAATGCGGTAGCAAGTTTAACAGCATTTTGAATTCTTATTTTAGTTTAAATCAGTTGGTATGTTCGACTGAATTACAGTGATCTACTCGTATAATTTCTGTTTTCAAACCTATTAATTGTTTTAATCTTTTTAATTTAATTTGATCTGCTTTGAAAAGCAGTTTTCGTAAGTTTAACTGTTGTAAAAAATTAATTTATCGTGTTTTTTAAAACACGCTTAGATTATTTTAGAACAGAAGTCTCCAAACATTTCGAGAAGGGGGCCGAATGTAGATCCAGATTTCTTGGAACCTCCTTGGGCCAAAGCCAAAAGTGTTCTCAGTTATTCTTCCAACCAAGGTGTTCTCTATAAAAAAAAGATCTTTACTTGAATTCAGACTCGTAATTTTCAATTTTCGTCCTAAAATCAAGGCGTCCTGTAAAAAAAAAAGGTCTTCACCTAAATTTGGTAACTATTTTATGGCTATGGGTATATCCGACATAATTCTATCCAACTATGGTTCAAAGTAAGTGTATATGTTTTTTACAAAGAGCTTCGCGGGCCGTACTTTGGAGACCCCTGTTTTAGAATTACGTTCGCTTTGATAGATCTTCAAAACAAACTTCGATAAAAATTGAAATTAAAAACTGCTGATAACAAATAGCAGTTATAGCTTTTTTAAACTAATGTAAATTGCCGTTTCTGAAACATTTTACCAAATCAGTCAATAAAAATTTCTACCGGAGGAAAAATGGTTAAGTCATAATAAAGTCAAAATCATCTTTCGGCCAAAATAAAAATGGTCGAATATTTGAATTTTTTGTACAAATGGTTGATTACACGTTATTACACGATTTCGTTCGTAGCTTGGTGATAATACCACTCTAGACTGACTGCTTTTCATGTTTGTCTGTGACCATGCAAGACCCAAGGTGTCATTAAAGCAATCCTTTTAAGAATTGCGCTTGAATAAAATTGTTAAAAAATTATAATACTTTAATTGCATTTTTCGGTAAAGTAAACGGCATGTACGTATAAGACTTATTATTTTATAATACATAATTTCATATAATTTATCAAAGATCATGGCGGCTGTTAGTTAAAACTAATCCTCTAATACAGCCGGCAATAGCAAAAAGGTTGTGCATTCGACATGGGATCAATTCAATTAAATCTTATAAAGCAACTTTCGAGTAAAAACAAATCAAAATTAAGCTTTTTTCATACCATGGTCTTTTCCGAGCGTTTTTCAAATGTGAATTCAAACGGCCGATCAGAGGGTCCAGAGCAAAGAGCAATTGGTAGCAGCTGCGTGGCTCCGTCGATCACGTGATCACATGAAAACTCGAAAATACGCTTTCTATAAACGTGTCCGTTGTCACGGGGTAGTAATTGGTCAATCATGCACGAAGAAGGCTGCATTGTTCCACCGGCTACTATCACAGATCGGCATTGCTACAAAAGGTTATTACAATCATTCAAAAATCAGCAAAGCCGAATTATTTACATCGTGGTCGAGGGTCGGAAAAATTGTACGCGGAGAACTCGGCGAACGAGATTTCGGCACCACAAATCGGGAACACGAAAACTCGGCGCCGTCCTTTTGTTACGCTAGTTAGGGCAGGGGTTCTCAAAACAGTGGGCCACAACGTGTTTATTTATTTGGACCACACAGAGACGCCATATGTTCGGAGGCTGGTTTTTGTTGACAACAAACAAGTTGGTGAAATTGGGTGTGGAATGAAAATGATAACCTTTTTTTTAGAGATTACCACTATTTAGGTACGAAAATCAACAAACTGAAAAGGTCTTTACCTATAATTTTAAAACGATTTTGTCAAATTAGGCGCGAAATGAAAGGGAAGACTAGATACAATGGTCCACAACAATTGCGTTTTAAGCGTTTGGGTCACGGTATTAAAAAGGTTTAGAACCCCTGAGTTAGGGAAATGTAAAATTGGTTTTTATTGCCTCTGGGCAAAATTGACATATTGAATAATGACCGAACAATCAGTTCGTCGTTTTTTAAAATAAAATTACAAAATCAACCGAAAAAGATCGAAAGATTCTGTTGCTATGAATACTGAAAAAATCGATTTAAGAGAAAAACGGTTAGCACTGTTACTGGTAAAATAGGGATGTTTAACCCGTGCCCCATGGACCACGTTTGGCCCGCGTAAAGATTTTGAGAGACTTGAGGTATTTTCTAAAACGAAGTAAACCAAATACGGAAATCGTACTATCAAAGACTTTAGTTGTACGGTGACCGGTATATTCCACCCCGGTAAAGTGAACCGGGTAAAATAGTTAAAATTAGGGTTAGAATTAAGGTTAGCATCGTGGTTTTCGTCGACAAAAAGAAACTCTACAGTTTCCGGTTGAACTTCGGAATGCACGTGACCGGGGTGGAATATTCTTAGAACCAGTTATACTGCAAAACTATGTCGGACAAGTGAAGACTTATTTTTTCTTCACTTAAATTTACTTTGCATAAAACCTTGAATGGAAAATGAAAAAAAGAAATCTGAAGAATTGTCTTTGGGTTTTTCAAAAATAAAATACAGGGGGGTGCACAAGTACTGTAGGTATAAAGTAGTGTCACATCATTAAAATTAGTGACATATTACATTAAAGTGAAAGCGACATATCTACTCTCAATCATTTCGTTTTATTAAAAGGCCGGTACTTTTAATCATTTTGTTTTATTCTTTCTATTAAATTAGAAATTTAACCATGGCCGGAAATTTATCACTGTATACCTACTTTTGCACCCCCCTGTACATAATAAATCGGTTAAGTACTTTGAAAGGTTTTATTTATTTATTTACCTGTATATATATTTATTTATTTTATCTTTATATTTCTCCTGACTTACAGGAAAGCAACGGACGCGCTAATAAATAGGGTAAGCAATCACCTCGACTTGCTTCCGGATATGCCAAGATATTGCTGTCAGCTTAAAAGTTAATAGAAATATGACTTAAATTTAGAACTGCTTGTAAAGACCACCAAGCAGGGGAATATGCCATAAAGTGTCTTTCCCAAGGACACAATAGAACGGCGCGAGTAGGTTTTGAATGGAGACCATGTCGATCAGTATCCCGGCACTCTAACCACTCGACCAGGCTGTCGACAACTTGGTTCAGTAAATAGGTTGAGTAAAATAACATAATTTCTTGTTCTTCGACAAACCAACAATCTTTTGAAAATTTGGAAATTAGCACGGCGATTATTATTATTATTAATCGGAGCAAGACTTTGTTGTTGAAAAAACCTATCAAAGATTTTACTAAAACCGGGTCGTCAAAAAGTAAACGCAGCTCTACTAGCCTGAACGGTAGCAAGTTAAATTCCTGGAAATTCCATATGATCGAACCATAAGCATAAAGGTTTTCGAAATGATCAATATCGACCCCCATAAAGGTCAATCAAACTATCCAAGGAATTGAATGGGGGCTAATAAATGACCAAGGGATCGATGAATAACTGTTGGGATCTACTGGAGAATACAGCAGTGCTTTGCCTTTTTGCAACGACTTTTAGGAAACGGCAATAAACTGAAAAACTGTACATTTTAGTTCTAAATCATGCGCTAACCTTAAAACAATGTATAGAATTAAGAACTTCTTTATGGCCTTTATTTGTAACATATAACATTAACTACATATTTTATATTAGTAACATATAACATTAACTACATACTGTATAATTGAAAAAAACATAGTTGTGTAAGTACCGTAAATACAAAAAAGGTTTTCACTTTATTTTTACAGTTTTTTAGGGTTTAAAGATAATTTAGAACTAGGGTGTACAGTTAGGAGTTGATATAATATCTTATCCTTAAATTAGGAGTCGATATGAAAAAAAGTTAAAGAACGACTGCATTAGCGTTTTCGTAGTAAAAACGCATAGCGGTTAATTTTCATCTTTTTTCTTCTAGTATTTATTCTCTCGACTCGCACGAAAGCGTCGGGGACGCTATTGGGCAAGAAATAACCCTGTCTGCTTCCGGAAATGCCAAGATATTGCTGTTCGGCAGAAATTTTTTTATTTTGTTTTTTAGTTTTTATAAAAACGTAACTGAAAGTTAAATGAGTATGGGCTAAACTTTTCAACTAATCCGTTGCTTTGGCAATGTAAGAACTAATTAGACTATTTTGTGATTAACGCCAGAGAAATTCCCTAATTGAGTCAAGTTCAAGAATTGCAATTAAAATATGGAAGCCTCATTCATGATTAGCATTTTTGGTAGAACAAAGTTTCTAACATAGTGATTTAGAAAGTATGAACCGACTGTATCGCTTTTTGAGTTACAACGCAAAACCAGTTTTAGTGAACCAATCTACGACTTTTAGGAAGTGGTTCAATTAATTTAATATTTAATAATTCGTAACTTTTGTGGGGTTAGAATAACTTAAAAAAACAATGCTTTCGTATAAACCATTGTTTTTCAAAGTGAGCCACTTGGCTCCCTATGGAGAAATTCATAACCTAAAAGTAGGAGTTAATCCTTAACAAGAGAATCGGAGAGGAATTTGAATAGTAAAGATGAAGACTTATCCATGCAGCTTAAGACCTTTTTTTAGTCAGAAACTTTACGTAATTTTTAAATTAAAAATTATTTATTGGCTTTTCACTCCATTCAAGAAAAAAAGAACAAAAATATTGCTTTTTTTAAATTATCGAACTGTTTTTGAGCTAAGTTTTGTGATTCCACTTAGGGAAAGTACGGAAAGTTTGCAAGGGAGGAATAAGGGGAAACGTTGAGAACCACTGATTCAAAAGCAAATGGAAGTGGCTGGAATTAAAAAGTTAAAATTGGTTCTTTACATACCTTATAAGTTAAGAACCGCCTCGAATTCGATATACAAAATATTTTGGACTGGAAAACAACCTAATCAAAATAAAAACTCAGAGCACTTAAACTCTATAACGTCACTTTAATCTCTTGAAAGTATTGTTTTTAAATATTAAATTTTGTGGTTCTCTGTCTTTAATGGGGCAGACCAATGAAAGCCCTTTTCTGTAAAGAGAAAAGCTTTTTCTTTTGCTGAAGATGGCTTGCTAATAGAGATTTTCTAGAAAGCTAGAAAGCTAGAAAAAATATTGACAATCACAAAAATTAGTACAAAAATCAAGTTTTTTAAATATAATTTTTGAAATAAATCACAAAATGTATAAATTTTAGATAACGCAGGGATACTTTTTGTACAGCCTAGGATTCAATAAATTTAAAGAATTTATTTTAAAACGTTAACAATTCCATTAAAGTTTTTATTTTTCTTACCTCCAACAACGGTTTAAAATGCTCTGAAGGACTTAAGAGTAAAAACTTAATCGTTTCTTGAAATCCAGTGGTTATGGATACACGGCAATCTTCATTGGATGACGTTAATGCTTTCAGAAAAGACTCAATGTGGAGCAATGGAGATTTCATGGAAGGAAAGTTAGAATCATCAAAAGTGGTTGATTTCACTTCTAAGCAGAAAAAAAGGCAATATAGCGTTTTGTATAGATTAAGATATCTTTTTAAATCTATTTATGTAAAAAAGTTATGTACAGGTCGAGGAAATATGAGTGAAAGTTGAAGATACAATTAAAATTTAAATATTTAGCATAACATTGTTCAATCTTTCAGATCAGGGGTAGGCAACCTTTTCAACGCAGTGAGCCAGTTTTTTAATTTTGTTAAATGTTAATAGTTTCACGTGCCAAAATATTTTTGAAAATAACCTCGTTAAAAATTATCTCCATTGCTTGATGCGAACGACTTTTTTCTGCCATCTTTCTGGTTAGAATAGGAAACAGCGCTAATTTGGTAATCTAATGAGAATTTTTTTAGGTGCTTGGAGGTAGCAAAAAGCTGCCTTTTTTTATACATCAAGTATGGCTAGAAAAACCTTTTCATGCCTCAAAAAATCCATTACTGTTTGTCCAAAACCCTGAAGAAAAAGATTAATCTTGTTAAAGTGCATACTGATTTCAGCAAAAAAATATTTAGTTTTGCAAGCCACTTTTAATTATCTGGTTCAGGGTATGCCTCGTTTTTCCCTTTTAAAACAATTTCTCACCAAAATTTTTCTGATGAATAATCCAGTACAACTTCATCCCACAGAATGTTCAATTTTTTTCTCCATAAGATAAACAAATCCACAGTGTTGACCAACCATTGTAGGTAAACCGTGTGTTGTAATACTAATTCCTTCTGTATGTCAATTTTTCTTTCCTCGAAATGCTTGGTAAAGGTATTAAATGTACCTTTTCCTTGGTAAAACAATACATAAATATCAAACATCACAATTCTTTAATCACCCCTGCGGTTACAGCAGTACCCAGCTAGAACTGCTAAACGTAACAAATCGTTTGCATTCACACTTTCATCAAGAGCTACACTGAAATACTCGTAACATTTAATGGAACAGTTTATTGTTGCTGTCCATAATGCATCTCTCTATTGTATTGGCAAAAACTGGCAAATCATTGATCCAAAAGATAATGGTGCTTCGCTCGGAAATCATCAAATAGAATGTCAGAGCAATTTAAGAAGGCCTCCTTTTCCAATGACCGTCTATAAATAGTTTTCCATATTTAGTAATGTATCTGCTACTTTGTCACTGGTTTCTATAGTTCGGTTTGTACGAATCACCTATTGAAAATATTGCTTAGCTTTTTATAGCAGGATACTGCCTTCTTTAGTGCTTCACATTTCTCACATCATTCTTGTGCCTTTTCTCAATGCTTGAGGTTGAAGAAAAGACATTTTGATAGCAGAGTGTACATATACAGTAGATCTGTAGTCTCCAGAAACAAATCTAAAATATGTCGTCCATGTATCTTGTAATGAGTGACGTCTAATCTTATTCTTTTGAAAATGGCCATCAAATCTCGTTTAAGTAAGTTAATTTTATAAATATTTATTGACACTATGATCACAGTTAGTACGCACAACAAAAAAACTATGATAGCAAAATTAATTCAGATGATTTATCTTTGCTCAGTTGTTTTTTTTTTAAATACCGTAGAATGCTTCAAAGCGAAATCGATATAAGCGCAGCAGTTCAACAAATTTAAACGAATTGGTGACTTGGGAGAAAAACATTCAAACAATATAAGCGCGTCCAATTTCGGCATGCCATAAAAATTTACCCCCGCGTGCCAGGGGCTGCCGACCCCTGCTTTAGATGATAATAACATGTCAAAAATCGAAAACCGTTCGTTTGAATTCCGATAAAAATAATATAGAACGGCGAACCTGTGCTTCTTGTTTCTTGCATGAAGATTTGCAATGCGGAAGTAGGTTTTGAATCTGTAACTTCGCCGTATTTTTCAATGAAGCCACCAAGTTTAAATGAAATTCGACTTTTCGAGCAGTAACGAAGAAGCTGGAATGGGAGCTTTTGTTTACACGAAATGAACAACACTTTACACTTTACAAAAACTGCGACGCCAAACCAAAGACGTAGTACAACCTTATAGCTAACTAATCGAGTCATACACAAACCCATCTTCATGTGTTTACTGCTGAACTCAGTCTTTCATTTTTTGCACTTATATCAAATCTGATTACCCACAACAGGGTGGTCTGAACAGCAGCCCCCTGGGACATGATCTTCTTCTACCCTCAAAAATTTTAATGGGGCAGCGGCAGCGTTCTACAACACCCCCAAATTATTAAAGAGCCGTTTTGTCTTCAAAAATAAAGTAAAATTTAAGAGATTTTCCTCCGATAAATATTGGTTTAATCAAAACCAATTTCGCCCTTTAAAACAAACTACAGTACTGTAACAGTATCAGATTAGATAACTTGGACCAAGTTACAAAATGAAAATAATGTGCGAAGCCCTTAAAAATTAAAGAAAAGTACTGTTTGCCAAGCACTGACCGAATATACCAACCTTAAATAAGTTTATATTATCCAATGAAGATTTGAATAAAAAATCCGAGAGAGATAAAAGAGACGACGAAGTGGAAGACGATTTGTCAAGTTCTGAAAAAAATTCAATTAGTTAAAAACTAGATCTTCGATAAATCATCAAAACTTTGTTGCAGCAAAAGCACAGCAGTTTAAAAAGTAGGTTATTTGTTTTTAAATTTACATCTATACCTAACTAAACAAAAATTATATGTTGACACGAACATTAACCCCAAAATCGGATTTAAATAAAACATCGGCCTTTGTTTCAACCAACCTAACATAAAATAAACTTACAGTATCTCCTTGAAAATACAGCAAAGCACAACGATAAATCTTTTTTAAAATACAGGGTGTTTGAAAAAATTTGACATCATTTTGCAATCTAATAACTTTGGCAGTTCCTGCTTAAATAACTTTAAATTTACACAGCATGTGTAGAAACATGCCAAAATTTTGTGCTTAATATTTGATAGGTTATCTTTTCAGGTATAAAAATTTTTAATTGATAAATTATTCGTACTGCGTTTAAACCTGTGTGTTTAAATGGTATTCACTAGCAGAGAAAAGGCGTTGTGTGTTGGAGTATGCTTGAACAAACTCAAACAAGACTGTGCAGCGTGCGTTTGTGAGAAAGTTCTCTAAGAAGTCACCAACAGCAAAGCAGATTTGGAGCTGGAAAAAGAAATTCCAAGACAAAGGTTGTCTGTGCAGAGCAAACAGGATCTGGACGAACAGCAACAGCAGAAGGGAAGGTCAAGTAGATTCGTCAAACAATCTTGCGAAGCGCCAAAAAGGCCACAAGAACAAGTTTGGAGACCCTGATGCCTCCAACGACAGTTTGGCGGGTAGTAAAGAAACGCTTGGTAATGAAACCCTCCAAACTGCAGCTCGTTCAGGCCATAACTGCAGATGACAAGCGAAAGTGTAAACAATTCTGTGTTGATATGCAAAAGAAACTTGAAGAGGAGTTCAATGAACGTCTTGTGTTCAGTGATGAAGCCACATTTCATACAAATGGCAAAGTCAATAGGCATAATGTTTGCATTTGGGGCAAAGAAAATCCCTATGCCACTATTGAGCACGAGAAGGATTCACCAAAAGTGAATGTGTTCTTTGCCATCTCGAAAAACCATGTTCATGGCCTGTTTTTCTTTGAGGGAAATGTGACTGGCGGTGTTTATCTGCAGATGCTTCAAAATTGGCTAATATATGAGCTTATTGGAAATGAACATGAAGATTTCATTTATCAACAGGACGGTGCTCCTCCTCACTACAAGCTCACTGTGCGGGCTTATTTCAACGACAATATGGATCGGGCTGGTAGTGAAGACAATGTTATGTTGAAATGGCCTCCACGTTCACCTGACCTGACCCCCAGCAATTTTTTTCTCTGGGGACATGTGAAGAGCTTGGTTTATGTTCCCCCTTATCCTGCAAATGTAAATGAGCTCAAACAAAGAATCACTATCGCGCTGAAGACAGTTACCCAAGACATGCTGCATCGTGTTTGGATGAGTTAGACTACCGACTTGATGTATGCCGGGTAACAGGCGGAGCACACATTGAACATTTGTGAAATCTTTTATGGTCATTTAAATCTTGTTTTGATCAACAATAAACCTGTTGAATTTCATTTGATTTGACTATGTAGTTTCTTAATATTTACATGTCGAATGATGTCAAATTTTTTGAAACACCCTGTACAATTACCGTAAAATCTTAAATAGATTTTTAAGAATCCAGCAAAATTAACCTTTATATGGTTTTGATGCCCTTTTATCGGTAAAAATCGAGAGGAGGCAACGTAGCACGTAAAGCATCTGCTTGACGTAATATAGATTTTTCGCCTTCAGCCGTTTGTTGTACTTTCTAAAGTATTGCGACAATTGATCGAGTGCTTTAATAAGTTGCTTTTTCGTTATCTAAAAAATTAAAAATAAACTTTTTCGCCAAAGATCATTGAAAAGGCATTTCTGTGACGTTAATAACTGAAGGTAAGAGTGAATCAAAAAGATGTAAAGCATTATTAAATCGTTTTGAATCAGTGCACACCTGACAACTGTACATTGAATTTACGGCTTCTACAAGATTGTGCGCCTCGTCTATAATAACAACCGAATTTCTAAGATCGATCCCAGACGCCAAACGCGTAGGCTCGTGCAATAATGTTTGGTAGGGAAGCACAACTAACTGGGATAAGGGTAACGAGTGTCTGTAATAAAAGGTGGTTATTAGAAACTTTTTAAAGCCATTGTCAAGCTAAAAAGTGAAGCTAATGAAAAGACGAACGTTCACCTGCTGGCATAATAAGGACAAGCCTTCAGTTTTTTGCCTTCTTTAACTAAATCTTCTATATCCATTATGTTCCCAATTACTTTGTTGGACAAAGTAGACAAACCTTCTTTATTGCGATAAAATTCACAATTACAAGAGCTAGAATTGCTTTTGCGCTTTTTGGTCTTTTCTAAAGTACAGTTGATTTGGTAAATAGTTTTTGAAACATAAATGATTATGCACAATTACCGTGTGATGAAAAGTCGTTCTTAGTGTTTTTTTGCATCTCTAAACACTTTTCATTGATCTAGAAAAACCATTAAAATTAACTAAAGTATAACTACAGATAGAAGCGTAATGTCAACTTAGTTTTTTATATATTGCGTTGCATGTTATAGGCCAGGGCTTTTCAACATGGGGTGGCAAGGACACCGATTTCAATAAAATGATCTAAACAGTCGTAGCTTTTTGACTTTCGACACACTAATGTAAAGGCTTTTGAAAAACAAACCTTAAGAGTTAAGACTAAAACAGGAATCGATTGGCAGATAACGTCAACACCTGTACAAACCGACAATGTTGCATGTATGAGCAGACGTGAAGATATAAACGCCTTTATTATTTCGCAATTTCTTTTATTTTGGCGCTTCGGCGATTTTATGCGTGATATAAGTCCATTCAATTTTAGAATCTACTGTTATGCTTAGAACAGAATCTGCTCAAGTCATTAAATTAGCTTGATTTCAGCTGGGAGTGCACATTTTAAACAATAAAAGTTTGTTATGAACATTAAGTAATACCAAAATGTTAAAATGGACAAAAGGTTTTAAATTGATGGAAAAATGACAGTACAAATACAGCTAAGCAAAAGGAATTGTTATAGCTAGACTTCAAATGTTCTACCGGTGATAATACCGAACCAAAAATTAGCAAGATATTTTTATTTAAACTAACGTTTTGTCCGTTGGAAATCAACCACCATAGAATCAATCACTAAACGCAGAAACGCGCCCAACGTCGAACAGCGGGTGAGTTACTTCATTAATCGCTGCCGCAACAAAAATTCAGTAATAAAGAACAAAGGCAAAGCGATCACTAAAGAAACCAAACAACTTCGAACTACTGTATATGAACCAATACTAGATATTTTAATATAAACACTGTTACCAGGGATATTACTTATTTTAAAATTCATATATCATTGTTCAGGGATATTACTTATTTTAAAATTCATAAGTTTTACTTGCCTCTGATTTTACCAGAAGAACATATGAATTTTAAAATAACTAGATATTTTGTCAAAACTTATAGTCTTAAAAATTTTAATCGAATTAAAATTTGATTATGCCAAATTTAAGTTAAAATACACAAATAGATTGTTCCCTCCAGGCACTTTACGTTCTTCACTCCAGCTGCATCCTTAAAACTGTTAAAATTTGTGTATCGCAGTTGGTTTGAAACCGTTTTAATACAATAGAAGCCCTAAAACTGTTTTTTTTTTTTTTTTTTTTGACATTAAAAGTCAAGTAAAAATTGAAAAAAGAGGAACTTTGTTGTTAATTTTCATTTGAGTTTTGAAGCAGAAACCATTCTTATACAAGAATAATTTTCCAATCTTTTCAACCATTTGCTTAGACTGTTACAAATACCGGTAGCCGTTTGACACGATTAAAAATATTTAAAATTATTTAGGGGGGAGCAGTATGGAACACCTTGTGCTATTTCATGTTTTTGCAAACTGCATTACACGAATAAATCAAATTTACGATTATTAATACTCGCTACTACAAGACAATTTTTTTTACCGTCCCTATCTTCTAACTCTGGTAAGATGTTAAGATTTATTGGCCTTTAAATGTGAACCGAAATCTGTAAAGAAATTTTTGAAAACTTGTAAAATTATTTTTTTATACCACGTCAATGATCCACAATACTAAAGAGCAGACTTTTTAAGATATTATTAAATAATTACCTATTTTTATTATTACCCTTTTTTACACGTCATGCTTGTTACCGACGAGTAAGAACTGAATAGATAAGTTAATTGATTGGTTGGGACAAAATTTTTAATACTTTTAAAGGCCTTAAGGCAAGCGTAAAAAAAATATTGATCCAGATAAAAAGATATTTACAAAAAATAAAATACAAACAAGTACTTGTTGAATTGACGGTAAGTTTCGAACTTTGTTATTAATGCAAAGGGTTTTTCTTGATGCTAATACTGATGTTGCAACTCTGAGGTCTGTCGGTTCATCGGCATTTAATTTTCCAAACGGAGATTTTTCCAATTCATGAATAAACTGGGACAGTTGAGAATGTGTACGGCTACAAAAAAAAATCTAAACAAGAACAGGGTTAGGTTTAAAAAATGTTTTAAAAAAAAACAATTTTAAAACATCAAAGGTTTGTCACTTAGAGTTGAAGGTTTTTACAGATATATCAAAATTACCAATATTAGCCAAATAAGCCGTCAGATTAAGCATTTGCAAAATCGTTTAACGATCTAAGCCAGGTAAAATAATTAGAATAAAACTCGTATAAAATAAAAATTTTAAGAAAATTGAAAATAGTCTAGTCTAGTCAAACAACTAATCTGCGCTACGTTAAAAAAATTAAAACAAAAATAGTTACAAATGATTGGAATCTTTTTTATTTTTGCCTAAAATGATAAGGCTTAAATTTACAAATAGTTAAAAAAAATGAAAGTGAAACTTTGTTTTACAAAGTAAACATGACAACCTCATGTTACCTAAATCCAATAGTACAAAAGAAAAATTATGCAAACATGATTCTGGTGTTAGTATTGAACCAACAAGTCATGTTTTGACATTACATGACGGCGATAACATAGGCTACGTGTACGAAATTGTGTGTCAATTACATCCAATTCAAGTACTGATTAAGCGCGAAGCTTTTGAATTTTAAAATGAATGACTGATTTTCACATGCATGAGCTTCAGTAAATTTTTCAAGTTTACAGCATTGATTTACTGGTGAAATAGCCTCAACCTATTTCACACAGTATGAAGCAATAATAAAATCAACTAATCAATATTTGACAATTAAAGCTATATTTTTCAATGAGCGATACGCCAAAGCAAGTTTAGGAAAACAAAGATAGGAATATGAAAAATCCTGGTTTAACCCTTATCAGCACTTCTGTTGACATTTGTCAACATTTTATTTTCGTTTTTTGATTGCACTTGCCCTCTATATGCTAGCTCAGCACAATTCACGGACGATGGAGAACTTTTGACTACCTTACTACTGAAGTGATATCAAAATCCCAAATTGCTTTTACAATGAGTTATTTGCATTTTATCTTAATCGGCACGCTTGTTGACAAATGTCAACAAGTAGTAACAACAGTAGATTAACAGAGACAAACGGCCTTTGAGAGTTTAGATCGTTCCATGACTTACGTCAAAATGCAGTAGTAAGAGTTAAGGCGCGTTTACAGCCGTTTACAGTACTTTTTTCTTTCAACGTGATCTTGGTTTGTTTTATCGATTTGAGCGTCAATAAAACAAACCAAGATCACGTTGAAAGAAAAAAGTACTGTAAACGGCTGTAAACGCGCCTTTACAAGAAACCATTGCCATTGTTTCAATGGAATTGCCAATAACTTGCATCAAACAAGCAAGCGCAGTTAGTAACTTGTTCTTTGGCTGGAAGAAGTTATTCTTTTTTCAGAAGTTTTCCCAGGAGCGGCCAGAACCAGTAATTATTCGATTTCGTCAGCTTTATTGCACCATTGATTCTGATTGCACCATGCGCTGTAAGACATTATGTGTTGCTTCTTTATTGCACAAGAGTAAGTGTTCTTCTCTGGTACATCAATCTCTAGCCAGCATAAGGGAAGCTTTCATGTCGAAATCAGTTCTTGCTGTTCTCAGGCAGAGACGAGGGAAATATTTCTAGCTATTTTTTTGAATCCTTACCTATCTAGTGATATATTTCAGAAATAAGAACGTAGAATAATACTGTATTCAGCTTGAAATAATAACTATTCAAACTGCGTTAGGCGTTTTCAATTGCTTAGACAATATAGCTGGAACTTGGCGATGAATAGACAGAGAAGATTTACGTTTCAAGAGGCTCTACGACAAATGCAGAAAGTGTTTGATGATGTTGATAACGACTCTGATGCCGAGGATACAAGTGCCAGCGAATCCGAATCTATTTCTGATGATGTCGAACTTCCTGTGCCACCTGAGGAACTTTCTGACATAGATGTGTATGAGGAAGAAAGTGAAGACAACTTTAGTGATGAGGATCAAGATCCTATTGACGATAATGCTAGTTTAGATGATGATCAAGTAGGAATTACAGCTGGAAATGCTACGTATTACGAAAATCCTTTTCCTAGAAGGCTCAGGAGGAGAAATATATTGACGCAACAACCTCGAATTATTGCTGCTCCTGAACATGAAGTGGATGCCTTCAAAGTATTTTACCGACCTGAAATTACACTTCAGATAGTGCGTGAGACAAACAGAAAAGCAAGGGACGTGAGACATGAATGTGCATTGCCGCCAAACTATGTCTACAAAGACTTTACTTCTGAAGAAGTTGAAGCAGGTCTTGCTATTATGATTCGTGCTGGCTTGAACAGAGACAATTTCACAGACTTGCGTCGCTTGTGGGATCCTATTGACAGTAGACCATTTTATCGAGTTACGATGGCATTGAATCGATTCAAATTCTTACTACGTTGCATGCGTTTCGACAACTATCGTTCTCGACCAGCAAGACAGAGAACCGATAGATTAGCTGCTATTCGAGAGGTATGGGAAATGTTCAATAATAATTTACGCAACATCTATGTCCCAAACGAGGCCTTGACCGTGGATGAACAACTGGTCGGATATCGTGGAAAGATTCCCGGAAGAACATATATGCCATCAAAACCAAGAAAATACGGCGTGAAGTTCTTCTGGCTGTGCGAAGCTACTACCGGTTTTGCCCTAAATGGAATGATTTACTCTGGGAGAGAATCTGACTCAGCACCTCATAGAAACCTTGCCAATGATATTGTAATGAAGTTGTGCTCAGTTTATTTTGGTACAGGTCGAGACATATATGTTGACCGATACTTTACCTCTCATGGTCTGGTGTGCAACCTGTTGGAGAAAAACCTGACATTGGTTGGTACAATAATGGCTAATCGGCGGGAAGTACCATCGCAATTCAAAACAGGAAGAGGAAGAGAAGTTGAAAGCACTAAGGCACTGTATGACCATGCCAACAAAATTCTTCTACTGTCATATGTCCCCAAGCGCAACAAGAATGTGCTCATGATGTCATCTTCACACTCCTTCATTTCAATCACGGACTGCCACAGCAAACCTACAGTTATCACAGATTACAATAAGCACAAAGGAGGAGTTGACACTCTTGATGAAAACTGTGAAGAATTCAATTGCTTGAGGAAGACCAACCGGTGGCCAATGGTTATCAACTACAATTTGATAAATGTTGCCACTAACAACGCTTTTATCGTAATGAGAAGCAGTGGGAAATGTGGCAAAAAAACAAATTTTCTCAAGCAACTAAGCTTTCAACTGGCTCAACCATATGTCAGCAAACGAAAATTGAAAGGTGAAACAAAGCTCCTTGCAGAAAAGATGGGGTTCATTACTGCTTGTGGTAGCACCACAAGTGACACTGCTCAACGCATCAAACGGGGAAGATGTTACAGGTGTGCGAAGCATACTCGCCTTGCATGCATCGTTTGCCGCCGACGTGTATGCCCGCAACACAGAAAAACACCTAAAACCACGTATTGCATGGAATGCTGAACACCTAAGTATGGTTGAACTATGAAATACTGTACGCCTACATGTTTGTGTTATGTTTCTGCGGTTTTGTGTTTTTTATAAACTTTCTTTGCAAGGAACGATAAACTTTCTTTGTTGAAATTTCGTTCTAGTTCAGCTAAGATGTTTGTAAAACCAACCCTTGCGTGCAAAGCAGACCCGGAGTTTCGAATAAAAATTGTGATAATTTGTCAAAATCAACTGTTCATTCAAAGGAATGTGCGTTGTTATCAATTGGTTGCAATGTGACGTTGTTTAATAGCACATATTTATCATACCAGTACTGTATAAAATGGAAACAAACCTTGAAAACAGCTACAGCAGCATTGAAATGCACACAAAAAAGGCATGTTGACATTTGTCAACATACGTGCCGATTAAGTTACCCAAAATCACCGTGCTGATAAGGGTTAATGTAAAGTTAAACAAGTAGAAGTGGCACCTTGGTAAAAACATAATTCTCCTCAGGTTTTGGTTCTATCTCTTTTGAGATGCTTTTTCCTTCATCATCACTTTCATAAAAATCCAAAGCAAATTCTTCATCACTTGATCCACTTGCTGCAAAAAATCATTTTAACAGTCATTACTCTTTTAAACGATGAAAAATAGAGCGATAGCAATATTAATAAGCACACTGCAAAGCAGAATCTAAGAGCTATTGCTAAGCTTGGATCAGGATAAACGTGCATTATAAAGACTTCAGTACCGATTTCTTGACCGGTTTCATACAACTCCAGATCTTTTTTGGCTTGTTCCATTAACAAAACGGTTTCATCTTTATCCATCTTTCTCTGTAATAAAATAAATTTTTCACAATCCTTTTGCAATACAGTAGCCAATTTAAAATTACAATTTTAAATAAAAAATCAAGGCAAGTTTATGATATATGAAAAAGTCTTTTAACAGTAATCTATTAACATTTTCAGCAACGTCAAATTGACAATTTTATTTAACTGGTCAAATTGCAATACATAAATTCATTAATAAAATGAGTTAAAGTTCAATAGGCCAAATATTTAATATATTACACAAATTTAAAAACTAAAACTAAAACTAACTAATTCATGACGAAAAACCGATTTCGACCTATAAAGGTCATCATCAAAAATTTTGTAAATTTAAAAAAGTAAAAAAAATTACTCATTCTAATCGGGTCCTGGCTCCAAAGACACCAAGTAAAGCCTCAATGAAAGCTACAACAAGGCAAAACGACACAACAGCTGACGTCATGATTATCAATCACGTAAAGGTGAAAGACATACACTTTAAAAATCTGATGTAAAATTAAAAACAGCAAACTCCAGTAAAATCCAAAGCGTTGGTTGAAAAGATCAAAAAAACCTCTTTAGTTTCCCTCACTGTGTGTACAGTTTGAAAGATAGTTAACAAATAAACAGGTTTAAAACTCAATCACAATTATAAGACGAAAAAATTCTATTGATATTAATTTTAGCATTCAAATAATTAATCAATTTTTTTTCACACCAATCCAATAAAATTTTGTCCGGCTGTTCTACAAATATAACCATAAAGCACTCTGTGACGTCAGGTTGAGCACTAAGAACGTGGAAATGAAATTTATAAGAGTGTTTAAGGAGGGAAGCTCGGTCATTATCATCATTAACATGTTGGAGGCGATGTGCGCCATATATATTGTACACACAAGACAAAAAAACGTACGTGCTTAAAAAACGATATTTCTGCTCCCAATTGAAAACAGAA
Source organism: Diplosoma virens (assembly GCA_963680785.1). Classification (NCBI taxonomy): domain Eukaryota; kingdom Metazoa; phylum Chordata; class Ascidiacea; order Aplousobranchia; family Didemnidae; genus Diplosoma; species Diplosoma virens. The sequence continues at coordinate 59,615,075 of OY796881.1, read as the reverse complement.
TGCAGTCATTGCGGGCGACGTGTACCAAATTCTGCAACTGAATTTTACGCGGTATACTGAAAGAACTAACCTTTGTGGAGCAGCACACAACCTCCCGCTTTGATGTCTGCTTTGGCACTGAAGATATACAAGTTTGAACCTGTCGACCACACTGTGAACATGTCGCATGGGCAATGCGGCCAACGTAATTACGTTAAATTTGTTCCAAAATGAGCAATGGTTACTCCATCGGATAGAAAGTTTATTTTTTGTCCGTCCTACGTATTGCATTTTGCAAAATTTACACTCTGCCACGTAGATACCATAATTTCGCAAGTAAAATGTTGTTTTAAAGTTAATTTTTTTTTTATTTGAGTGCGAAATAATAAAATTAACTGTTTTAATCATACTTTTATAGTTTCTAAAGTTTCCCCATAAAAGCGGATTTCTCAATGGCGCGTTACATCATCCTACATCAGTATACAAGTCAATTATTTTTGGAGAAACTGTGCGACTTCGTCGTCTCAAGCAGCGTAAATCCAATTAGTAAAAAAGTTTTGTTAATTTAACCCATTAAACACCGCTGGCAACTATAGTGGCCAATAGGGTGTGTTAATAAAACTTTCCATAATTTAGTCTCTAATAGGTAAATTTAAATAACCTTAGTTTTGTTGAAAAGAACTATTCCCACTAAAAATTTGTAATATATATTTTTAAATTAAATTATTTCCGGAAACTCTAAAACAATAACTTCAACCCATTAAAAGATAAGTGTCTTTGTTCATATTTTAACTACAAAATGACAGAAAATATGTTGGTAATTGCTAAAGGCTGGGAAGATTGTTTTGAGCAAAAATTACATCACAAAAAAAACAGAATTGCTTGACAACGCCGTTTACCAAATTACTTCAACTTTCGGGCCAAGAAAAAAAAATCAAACTAGAAGCAGCTATTGTCTATAAAAACTGACCCACATTAGGCACTAAACTAACAAATTACCCCGGTTTATACCCATGTGGAAAATGCGCTTTATACGAAAACTTTAAAAACTATAAAAATATGATTAATTAGATTATTTCGCACTCAAATAACAAAAAGTTTAATTTAAAACAAAATCTTACTTGCAAAATTATGGTATCTACGTGGCAGAGTGTAAATTTTGCAAAATGCAATACGTAGGACGGACAAAAAATAAATTTTCTACCCGATGGAGTAACCATTACTCATTTGGGAACAAATTTTAACGTTAATGATGATAATGACCGAGCTTCCCTCCTTAAACACTCTTATAAATTTCATTTCCACGTTCTTAGTGCTCAACCTGACGTCACAGAGTGCTTTATGGTTATATTTGTAGAACAGCCGGACAAAATTTTATTGGATTGGTGTGAAAAAAAATTGATTAATTATTTGAATGCTAAAATTAATATCAATAGAATTTTTTCGTCTTATAATTGTGATTGAGTTTTAAACCTGTTTATTTGTTAACTATCTTTCAAACTGTACACACAGTGAGGGAAACTAAAGAGGTTTTTATGATCTTTTCAACCAACGCTTTGGATTTTACTGGAGTTTGCTGTTTTTAATTTTACATCAGATTTTTAAAGTGTATGTCTTTCACCTTTACGTGATTGATAATCATGACGTCAGCTGTTGTGTCGTTTTGCCTTGTTGTAGCTTTCATTGAGGCTTTACTTGGTGTCTTTGGAGCCAGGACCCGATTAGAATGAGTAATCATGATGACCTTTACAGGTCGAAATCGGTTTTTCGCCATGAATTACTTAGTTTTAGTTTTTAAATTTGTATAATATATTAAATATTTGGCCTATTGAACTTTAACTCATTTTATTAATGAATTTATGTATCGCAAGTTTATCTTCTTCTTCTTCTTTCGGCTTCTCCCTATTCGGGGTCGCCACAGCGCGACAGTAATCTCCATTTCACTCGGTCTACTTCGTCTCCTTCCCTAGCTCCAACCCTTTCCATGTCTTCTCTCACCAAATCCATCCACCTTCTCCTTGGCCTTCCTCTTTTCCTTCTGCCTGGCACTGCCATCTCCATCATCCTTTTCCCCACGTAGTCTTCTTCTCTCGCAAGTTTATAATATATGTAATTAATTGTAATTAATTTATTTTGAGAGAATACAATTAATTTATTTTGAAAATTTTCTGAGAGAAATTTAAAAAAAAACTGTGTTTTCATGATTCATATATCTTCAGGTACAATATTTAAATATTAATAAACATGTTTTTTTCTAGAACTATAGATCAAGATCAAAATAAAACAATTTAATTTAAATGGAAAAACCAAGCAAATATAATTTTTTCAGACAAGTAAAATCAATACTCTAATATAGTAATTAAACAAATTGCCGCACTTTGTATATACGCTTTTTTTCTTTTTTAAGAAAATTTGTTGGAAGTAATTTTCGAGCTTTATTTCTTTGTTGGTCTTGTTTTTCTTGAAGCAATTTTATTGCTTGCGCTTTTTTAATTTCAGTATCCACTTTTTGTTTTTGAGCAAATTCACTAATCCATGACAGTTCTTCGTCTTCATCAGAAACGTCATGAAACCGATGCTTGTTTTCCTAAAAATAATTATGCAATTAACTAAACAATGTTCAACTTTTAATAAACAGTCGTGCATAGTTCAATTATTAACACCAAGCTATAGTAAATGATGTAGCTTATAGGGAAGCATAAGTAAAAACAAATTTTAGCAATCTCGCCTCCTTAAAAAGAAATTAAGACTTGAACCAATTGTTGACAGTACTAATACCTTTTCAGATGAAAGCTGTCTTTCGATTGCATTATTGAACCTTTTATTATGATCTTGAAGCCAAGTTAATGCTCCACAAATAATAGACAATGATTTTCCAGTACCTAAAAACCAAACTTATTTTTATAGAATTTTTGAAATTAAAATTACACTGCAAAAGATATATATACGGTACAATAGAGAAACAATTTACAGTCAACTCTGCTTTATTCGGACACTGGATAATCCAGACAACCGCATTATTTGGCCAAGAGTTAACATCGCATACAAGTACAATAATACCCTCGTCCTGGGATTCCAAAACTGGGGGCATGAATGGTTTGTAGTGAGTTCGTTGACTCTCCAGTCAAAAAAGCAATTCCGTTTATTACAAAACACTCAATTGATCAATTGACAGAGAAACACAAATATTTTTAACTTTAAAAAAAAACAGCAGATTTTTGGATCAAACCTCGTCTGCTTAAATCGCCAACTGAGACAAATCTTTTTTTGGTTAACGAATATATGCAGTCGAATTGCTTATTATTTTAGTTAATGACATTTGACTTTTTACAAGGCGAAAATCACGCGATATTGAATCACGTGATAGGAGATTTGCTGGGAACAAGCGGGCGAATAAACTATGCAATGTAGACGATAATGGTCTCGATTTTATGATCAATCAACGTATATTTTAAAATTAAAAATAAAAAAATTCAGCTTGGGAAAATGACGGTTGAGAAAAAAGCGGGTAAGTTCGGCAAATCACTTCAGAGAATTAACACAAATGCAGCTTGAAAACATAACCTGTGTATTACAATTATTTTATTATTTATTTTATCTCTACATTTATCCTCCGACTCGCAGGAAAGCGACGGCATAGGACAAGCAATTACCCCGACTCCTTCCAAGATGTTGCTGTCCGTTTGAAATTTAATAGGGATATGACTGAAATTTTAGAACTTAGAACCAAGCAGGGGAAAGAGCAACAAAGCGTCCTTTTCAAGGGCACAACAGAATGGCATGAGTAGGTTTTGAACCGAAACCATGTCGATCACAATCACGGCGCTCTAATCACTCGACCTCGTTGCCGACTACTAAATAACTAATAAATAAACAAAATATTTATAATAAAAATAATAAACTCTTGTACATTTTTACTGTATAATAATAAAGAGACATATTAGCGTATTGCTGCATATCTCTGATTAATTTTGACAAGCTAATTTCTCAGCTTAATTTAGACAAAATCAACTTGGACCACAATGTCTGAATAAAGCAGAGTCAACTGTATAACAAATTTTAAGAATATTTGTCATAATTGCTGTAGTTTTAAATTATAGTTTCTCAAGTGTGTGATAGCAAAACAAAACACAATTAATAATTTTTACCTTATATGTAAAGTAGCAGTTTTTTAAAATATGTCAACTTATCATTCTGCAACATTTTCTCAAATTAAAAGTTATTTTTTAAATAAATTGAATGACAACACAAGAAATTATCACACTATTAATATGTGTTACATTATTATTTACATCTACTCTCTAGAGCAGGGGTTCTTAAACCGGGGTCCACGGACCCCTTAGGGGTTCATGGACAAGTTTTAAGGGGGCCGTGAAGATCGAATGGAAATGTTCTATACAGTGACGGTAAAAAATCTTTATAATTTAAGCAGTTTGATTTTTAGTAAAAATTTTTTATAATTATTCAGCATAAAATTTTACAAGAAATATCCACACGTGTATTTAACTGTACCAGCCAAAAACATTGCGTTAAGAAAATATAGTTACGACTAGTGACGTCAACCACGCAGGGTACGCTGCCGCGTTCCCTTCCATTCAGTTATTATTATATTATTATTACATTATGTTAATTCCTTTCCATACACGCACTCTTTCCATTCAGTTTGCAGCTGGACGAAAGTTCAGATATTTCTAATTGCTGTCAACTGCAAGTTTTTATTCGCTCTGTTCATGCTGATACCATCAAAGAAGAGTTTTTATTTTGTGAATCACTTCCACAACATGCAAAAGCTACTGACGTCTTAGAAATGCTAAAATTTTGAATGGAAGAAAAAAATTGAAAGTTTTTGCACAGATGGAGCACCTGCAATGCTTGGTAAAACATCTGAGTTTGCTGCTTGGGTGAAAAAAGAAGCTCCTCGAATCAATGTTACTCATTGCTTTTTACATCGCTATGCATTAGCATCGAAGACTCTACCTGAAAATTTGCGACAAGTTTTGTCTGATAGTGTGAAAATTGTTAACTTAATTAGAGTTGGTTCCTTAAATCATCGAATATTTAAGAAATGCCAAGAAATGGGAGCAGAATATAAGGTTCTCCTCTATCACACAGAGGTTCGCTAGCTGTCAAGGGGATAAGTTTTGAAGCGCTTGTTTGAACTCCGAAAAGAAGTTTCTGCTTTTCTAAAAAACAAAAATCTTAAATACTCAAATTGGTTTGATAATGAAAAGTTTTTCTCGGTTTAGCTTACTTGGTAGACAATTTTTCTCATTTGAATGAGATGAATCTTTCCATTCAAGGCTTTCGCGTTACAGTGATGGAAGCTTCCAAAAAAATTAAAGGTTTTCACGACAAGCTATCTCTGTGGAAAAAAAGATTAGAGACTGAAAACTATTCCAACTTTTCGATGTTAGAAGAAATCTTGCTTGACATTAGAACTGGAATTTGCCAACCTCTGCCCATTTCTCTGCGCATAGACATGTATGTGTAGATATTTGGAAGCATTGCAAAATTTTTTCTAAAGTTACTGCTTCGCCACAGAGGATCTTAAAAATAAATCTTGGATCCGTAATCCTTTCCTCGTGGAACTGAAGTCCATCAGTGATCACGACCTTGCTAAAGATGAGCTTATTGAATTGAAGGCAATGGAATCAATCGGAATGTCATTCAATTCAAAAGTATTGGCGATTTTTGGATTTTATTGAGCAAGCATATCCTCGCTAGCCATGGTTGCTATTATACCTTTCGCTACAACATATTTATGCAAGTCAGGATTTTTGTCTTTGGTTGCTATCAAAACCAAATGTCGAAACCGGTTAAATGTAAAAGATGACATGTGCATTGCCCTGTCAAAGACAAAACCATAGTTTGATGTTCTTATTGAAGACAAACAAGAGCATCCATCACAATAAAAGAAAATTGGCGTGAAAAATTGATTGAAAAATTTTGCATTTCTATTCGTCATACTTAACCCTTTGACAGTCTAAGAAGTTTTCAAGACGTCTGAGTTAAATGCCCTGTGTATCACATGTGATGCACGGGACTGTCAAAGGGTTTATAAAACATCAATTTTGTTCATATATTCATTCAATTTTATAACGTTGTGTCCAATTTTTTGATGTAGAAAAAGCTACTTAGACTAACCGAAAAAAGGGGGTCCGCACAAACGAAAAAAATTGATTTAGGGGTACATGTTAAAAAAAGTTTAAGAACTCCTGCTCTAGAGCAATGGTTCTCAACCGCCGGTACACATTAGCTTTTCTGCTCGTCTGTAATAATTTATTCCAATTTTATACTTTAAGGAGGCCCAACGAGTTCAGAAGTAGAGCAGTGTCAGAAGAATATTAACTCTAATTATTGATCTTGCTCAATAACTAAATGCAAGATCAAGGCCTAGATTGCGGAAAACATGTAGGAGTGTGTAGAGAAAGAGCTGCCAGCATGGTTAGTTGTCATTCGGGCGCAACCGCAAAAATAAAAAGTCGCAAACAAAAATCTACTGTCTACAATACACATTGCATAACTTGCCACGAACATTTAGCTGCCCAGAAACTGTTACCTGACTAAAATGACGTTACGATTTGAGCAGTTACGATTATCTATTATTCGTGACCGAATATTACATTCAAGGCTTTTTGAGGCACTGTGTATGAGTATGGCTGCTCAAGATGGCCATCTCATCTTTCATGCAGAAGTGATATGGCTTTTGAGAAAAAGCGTTTTTGCACGTCTTTTTGAGTTGAGGGAAGAACCAAATCAATTTTTACGTAAATGAATATTTCCCATTAAAAGAATTTTTATCTGATAAAGTGTGGATAAGCAAACTTGCATAATTAGCAGATATATTCAGCCTCTTGAATGACCTTAATAATTCTCAAGGTTATTGCATCAATATATTTACAGTGTGCAACAAAGTAATGCATTCAAAAAAAGTGGTAAAGAAAAAGTACACTATAAAGAAAAATTAAGAAATCAGCCTCTAGTTATTAAGAAAAATGGTGCCAGACTGTCCTTTAACTGTGTTAAAACAGTTATCGGGAGAGACTAAGCAGGAAAAGATTAGAATTCCATTAAGTAACTTTTTGGGAAATTTGGAATTTTAAGCAAATATCTACAGTTCCAAACTTAAATAGGAGAAGTAAACATGAAAAGTACCGACATTGTCATAAAAGAAACAATCAGAAATCAGTACTAATCAAGAACGAAAAATTTGAAAATCTTGAAAATCTAGCCTTAAATAAATAACATCAAAATACATAACCTTCAATAAATTAACGTAAATTACATGGAAAGTACCGGCATTGTCATAGAAAAACCAATCAAAAATCAGTACTAATCAAGAAAAAAATTTTAAAAGCTTGGTTTTCAAGAAGATATATTGAAAAGTACCTTATAGCTTCTTGTAAATTATTTGCCTCATTGTGTCCCTCTACTTCTGGCACCCCTGAGTTTGCCATTCAAAAACTTCAGTAGAGCCACATTTACTACGTTTTATATCAAGAAGACAGCAGCAAATTTCACATTAAATAAAGTTCTTTTGATGTTAAATGCTTACTTTTGTTTTAATACAAATACTTGTTTATCGATTTACTGTGTTTATTATAATTTTTTCAGACATTAAAAGACTACTGAGCTGCAAAACTTTTTTGAAATATTAGCAGTCCGCAGGCTTAAAAAAGTTGAAAACACTGCTCTAGAGCAGTGTTTCATAATGGGGTGAATGAAATTTTTATATGGGCGAACCAAAAGAAAAGGGTGAACAAGGGGTGAACAAACATAGGCAGAGATGCCATCTGAACTGATCAAAGCACAGAAACATAATAAGCTTTAAGGCCCATTTCCACTACGAGCGTGGAAAAGAGCATTCTTTGTCTCTTTTATTGATCTTCAATTGAAGCGAGCGCAAAAAAAAAGCAATAAAACAAACAAAGAATGCTTTTTTCCACGCTTGTAGTGGAAACGGGCCTTTAGTTGTTTTAAATACGCACAACATCATTGAAAACAAAAAAACAAGGTCTTCACTAAAGTTTAAACAAATATTTTGATAAAACATCTAGTAGACTTCTTTTTTGTCTTGATGTTATGAGTATTCAGAAAAAGTACAACTAGTAATTCTTTTTTGGGAGATTCAAGAAGAATAAAATGCAAAACTTGAGTTAAGGTAACTCTAACCCTAACCTGAACAAAACTAAAAAATATAAGAAGCACTGCTCTAGACCAGGGGTTCTCAAACTTTTGGTTTTATGGAGCCCATGAAAGGTTGGCCATTATTTACGGAGCAAACAATAAATTAATAAAAATAAAAACAAAAAAACACATTGTTACTTGCCGATTGAAGTTCCTGAGTAAATTGAAAGTGCTTTATTTAATGACTCGGATGTATTTGCTGCTTTGTATTTAAAAAATATGCCATTATTGCTTCTTTAGACAGTTGCAAAATTAGCCAATCCAGTATTTTAATAAGTAAACAAATAGCTCGCGGAGCCCCTAGGTTTCTCTTGTGGAGCTCTGGGGCTCCGTACGGAGCACTTTGAGAATCTATGCTCTAGACCACAGTGGTTAGAGTTTTTTATCTTTGAGAGCCACTTCTTAAAATTTTAAGACTTGCAAGGCATACCTGATTCAAAATTGTATGAATAAAAGAACATGAAAAGTCAAGTGAAGTCAAAACAGGTTTTAAAAATGCAAAAAAACTTTAGTTTTCATTTGACTTTTAAAATAGAAAACAGACCTTAAATAAGAACACTAGTACAATCTCTCAAACCATTTCTAAGGCTGTTGAAGAAGGCTGGTGCTACCTAACTCAGAATTTCCCAAACTGGGGTCTATGATGACTACACAAGGGGTCTGAGAAATATGATAAAATTTGTCAAATACATATACTTGGCAAAATAAGCCATACCATGAAATCTGAGACCTTTTTTTCGTGAAAACTTCTTTGTAGGGAGAAATCTTTTTATATTAAAGAGCACCTGGCTTGCCCTTTGGATATATGGTATGCCTGTTTATAATAATTTATCTTTTAAATGAATTTTGTGTTATTTATTTTGGGTTTGTATTATATTTTCTCATTGGTTGGGCTGAAAAGTGATGTGAAATAAGATTGGGATCTGTGAAAAAAAGGATTTGCAAATAGGGGCCTGAGGCCCAAAAAGTTTGGAAAACACTGTCCTAACCAACAAGATTTGGAATGTTTGAAATTGTTCTCTGATCACAAAAGATCATAACCAAAATGACCTTTTTGCTTGCCATTCAAAAGTGCCAGATTGCCCCAATTGTCTAAATACAGCTAAGCAAGCTGACTAATGTTACTAAAACAAGATAACATTTTAAGTTAGTGGCTATTGTAATACAAATCAGGTTATCCAACTCAACAACTCATGTCTATGACTCAACAAAACTTAAATTAATTCTATGGTTTAAATCAAATCTCAACTTCTGCTGTCTTAACTATTTTTTATACTTCAGTTGAAAAATCTAAAAATATAGATAAAAAATTAGGTGACAATTAAATCAGAGCTCTTTTTATTTTTTTATTTAATTATTACATTAATCCAGAAATTACAGCAAAAACAAATAATATGCACAACGTGTCCCAGAAGTCACACGCCATTTAAATTTTATAAAATCTTTTAATTTCTTCCAAACATAAATATCAATTGACTGTTGTATTGTGAGTTTCTTACTCATATTTAGAAAATTTTAGTTCATCAAATTCATCAAATTAAATCAAATTTGAAACATGGAAAAAAATTCAAGATGAGTATAAGGTGTATGACTTCTGGGACACTCTGTATAAACATTAAAGTAAGTGTCATAAAAATGGCTGGTAGAAATCATGTTATAGTCACATAAAAATAGCAATTTTTTGAAATAACCAATGGCAGTCAGGAAACAATTAAGTCTTTCAAATTTATAACAGTCTTAAAAAGTGCTTACTTTATAATTTTTAGGTCAACTCTCATCAGAAGAAATCGTTAGCAATGATGAACTGCAAGGAAACATGGTTTATATACAGTTAAAGATCATCAAAGTAATGGCATCTCTGATTGGTTTAGAAACACCCTTACTTTTGATGTTCTCTAACTCTATATAAATCATGTTTTGTTGCAGTTTGTCATCGCAAATCAGTTTGTCATTGTCATTGCAATGACTTCTTCTAACAAAAATTGACTGAAAAAAGTCTAAAGAAAACAGTCTTTTTAAAGACTACAATATACTGAAAGAGTTAATGGTTCCATCCATACTATTGGTCATTTTAAAATTTTGCATGACGAAGAATTTATTCAGCCATTGCTTAGTATTAAATGCAACATTAAAACACAAGTTATGTGAAGCAATTTTATAGAAAATTATGTACACTGTATAGACATGATGAATTTCTTTAAAATGTAGACATTGGCATGGTTGATGTGGTCAGTGCTATTGATATGGTCAGTGTGGTTGGCTAGATTGACTTGGTTAGGTATATAAATTGTTTATATGGAGGGCAGGCTGAGGTGGTATGGACATGTCATGAGGAGAGACCGAGAGTATGTAGGAAGAAAGATGATGGAAATGGAGTTACCGGCAAAGAGGAGAAGAGGGAGACCAAAGAGAAGATTTTTAGATGTAGTGAAAGAAGATATGGGGGAAATTGGTGCAAAGGAGATGAATGTTGAAGACAGAAAGATGTGGAGAATGATGATACGCTGTGGCCACCCCTGAATAAAGGGAAAGGTCAAAAGAAGGTATATAAAATGTTTAAATTTTGTTGAAATCGTCAGTATTTGTAACGTAAATAAATACTGAAACCAGAAATAATAAATCTTTTTAATTTTGAGAAAACTTATAAAGTTGATAAACTATGCCAAACTACTATAACCAACCTAGCCCAGTTGCTACATATCAAAGCAAGTCAACCTCACCAACCTCACCATGCCTATTTGGCTAATAATTATCTTTCTATATTTATTCACATTACAAATGTAGTCGGTTTCAAGAAAATTTATATACTTTATATAACCAACCTTGCCAATTTCTCAAAACTAAATGATTATTACTGTTTTACTTATTTACATAACAAATACAACTGGTTTCAACAGTAAATGAATATTTTATGTAACTAACCAATTCAACCTCACCAGCCTAGTCAATCATCATAACTTCAATCAACAGTGACCACACCAACCTTGTTAACCAGAATATTTTTTAAAAAACTCGACATAACTGCATCAAATCTATATTTTTTTATTAACTTTTATGCTGTATACCAGTAGGGCTTTCAAAAACTCCAATGCTTTTGCCTTCTATAGCTTGATACAATGATTTCATAAACTGCTTTTGAATTACATAAGGTTTAAATGGAAATAAAAACTCTTCAGGAGGGGACAATTTCAATTCATCAATAAGCTCCATTTAACAACAAAAAATATTCAACAAAGATAATATTAATTTAATCTGAAACAAAATATTTTGCATAATGACATATTTAACTTGTTGTGTCAACTTCAGATATCTAAAAAATTTAAAAATTGCATTAATGAAACATAACTCTATAAATTAAATATCTCAATTTGCATGTACAAATCATTCCACAAGCAATTACCATCAGCATTTAACAATATATTTCCAAGAAAAACATCCACTGTAATTACTAGAAGTAACACTCAAATCATACCTATGTCATACAAAAACACAGTAATATAACAATCAATAAGATACATTGGCCCAAAAATTTGGAATGAATTACCTGAAAAAATAAAATTATGTAAATCCTTGAGTACATTTGTTAAAAAATCTAAGGCATTCTTCCTTGAACAACAATCAAATTTATAAACTCTTACGTAGGTCATCATTTAATATCTTTTGCTGGTCTTCCTTTTCTTGTGTTTCAGGAAAACAACTGAATAATTTGAAAATCTTCAACTTTACGATGGTCAAGAAAAGACTCAAGGAAAGTTCTGCAGGATCACTCTTGTTTCTACCTGAACAAATTTTTTAGCTATTGGATAAATTTTATTTTACTATTTATTGTTACTACTTTGCATCAGTTTTTGTAGATTTTTTTTTTTTTTTTTTAGTATGTTTTCTTATGTTGTTTTTGTGTTTTTTTGTTTGTTTTTTACAAAGGTTGTAATGTTTTTGTTTTTCTTTACTGAAGTTTTTGTTCAAGAAATGATCTTTTGATCCGCAACAGAATTTCTTTCAGTGGGTTTGTTTGCCTGTTGGGCTGGTAGAATATGTACATGCTTTTACATATTTTTAAGGACTGATCATATTCTTCGAGCCAAACTCTGGAATGGTCTCACCATTGCACTGACCCCATAGCAGTGTTTTATTAAGCAAATAACCTCATTATTATGCTTTACTTTCTTTCTTTTTCTCTTTCTATTTTTTTAAACAATTTTATAATGAGGTGAAGCAACCTTGCTTCTATATGATACAAGTCACACTTTTCATTGCTAATTAGCAAGTCACAACGTCAACTTGTTTTGCTGCTTCTTCCTTTTTCTAACCCCGTCTTTAACAACACATAAACTTCTCAACATTTTGTTATCTTGTTCATGTGGCGGAGCAGAAATAAAAGAAGACTGAATTGAACTGATAACAGAAAAAACAAAACAACAACAGACAACATAATAAATAGAGCCATTTCTATTTCATCTCAAAAAATTTTATTGATTTTTATAACCATCTTTTTAAAAAAATTCTAACAATTTTGGCCAATTATATAAGTTTTCATAAAAAATTTTGGTTAAAATATTGCAGAACTGGCCATTTTCATTAATTTTTTTCATTACCAACAAGATAAAAACAATAATTTATATTCCAACACAACAAGTGTTTTTTTGAGTAAAAATTAATGCATGAAAAGTAGGGATTTTAGATATCGAGATGTATAACTCTGTTTGGATCCAGTTTTTGGTTTACGTTAGTAGGGTTAACTTTTCAAATCAAAACTAAAGTAAAAATTTTATGGTAGTCATTATTCGAGTGAATAAGAAATTTTTGTAATATTTATTAATGGATAAAGACAAAAAAAGTTTTAAAAAACTAAGTGTTTTATTTTGTCAAAATGAGGACAATTGCAAAGTAGCTCGAAAAACTTGCAGTGTCTAAAATAATTTTAAGTGAGCAACAAATCAAAGCTTTTGTTTTTTCTAACTTGATACCAAAAGATCAATATATGAATTTGCTTTCATGTAGTTCACTGCAGATAGTAACTGAAGTTTCTAATATTCTTGCTTGATGTAAATATGCTTAAAGAATTTGATGCTTTTCCTTTATTAGAAACAAATGTTGATAATGGAGCTGAAGAAAATGGTGTGCTTTGGCTTAATGATGTATTCACTGGTGTTTCTTTGGATGATATGATATGTGCTGATGCCAATATAACATACAATGTGAGTGGCTGTGTTGGCAGAAGCATATCTTTCTGCCACAAATGCTCTTCTTGCAAAAAGTTGCTCATTGCAGATGATGATTCCTTTTCAATCCACCACTATCTACCAGAAGAGTACAAAGAGTTGTTTAAAAACATAAATCACAGGGGCCTATCACAACCATTCGAACTTATTTACACTGTGACAGCACTGGCATTGCAACAGTATATGGTCATTCTATCCACTATAGAACTGACAAAAACCAAGTTGCTATCCATGAGCAATCCACAATCTGTTTTTCTCAAAGCATTAATTAATATTGTTGCAATAACTGAAATTCTCAGTGACCTATTGTTTCAGCAATGTTCTGCCAGTCATTTTAATTTAAAAAAAGTGGTTAAATCTACGTTTAATTGTTTTGCAAAGAACTAACTTAAACAGATAAATGCATTTAAAGTTGAATTGCCTAAAATATCAGCCAAAAAACTCCAAAAATTAACTTCAAAAAGTTTTCAGTTTTAATTCTTGTATAATAGTTTGTTTTTTTGTTACTGTATTTTGATAGTTTTGTTACTTCTTGTTGCATTTTAAGCTTTATACTTGTTTATTTTTCTTACTTGGTAGGCTATTTTAGTTTTATTGCACGCCAAATTGTTAGTTAGTTTTGTTGTTTTCGCATATGCATGTTTATTTTTGTTTTTCTTAAATAACTGTAGTCAATATATATTTACGTAGTATTCAGAATCTGGTATTGCTTAATGCCTTTATCAAAATAAAGATTTCAATTTTTTTGAACAAATAGCCGTCAGAAATCTGTAAATTATAACTAAATGCGTTTAACTTTCAAACAAAAGGTTTCGAAGCTTCGTATGACTTTTGACACTATTTTCACAGTAGCCCTTCTAACGTAAACAGCCAAAACGAGTTGTTGATCCTGGTGTTCTAATATCCCTAATAAAAAGCTTCAACATGGATGTACAAAACTAATTTCATGCATTAATAACTCTGATTTTGATGCAAATATTTTTATAAGCATGCATAAAGTGACACATTTTTTGTTCATTTACTGTAGATAAAAATGCTTTACTTTTCCAAAATTGAAAGACATTTTTAAAACCATATAGATAGATTTTTAAACTAAAAATTTCTGGAAAAAGGGAAAAGATCTCCACAAAAGGCATTGATGTTTTAAGTAATGTTAAAAAATTGCAGCATCAAAAGTATAAAATTTCAGGTACTGTGATATAAATCATAATAACAAATTATCCCAAAATAAGCTTTCTTAAAAGAATTAGATGAATTAAAACTTTGCTTTTAATAGAGATTTCAACTGATTGAAACCCAGTGATTCTTAACTGTTGGACTTTGGAAAATTTTAAGGCACGCATCTTCTTTCCTAATTTTACAACTATTATTTGTCACAAATTAATTGTGTTTGAAAATTGACCTTCTGCCCAACTTAAAGAAAATACTTTTTATAAGCTATCCCTGATTTTTGGGTTGCAGTGTTTCACCAAATCATTAAAGGTTGATATAGCAAAAAAAAATTTGCTTTAACATAAAAAAAAATAATTTATTTCTAAGCAACTAAAACTAATGTTAGTGCAAGTACAACGATGTTCTTGTGAGAGAATATTGCAAAAATTTAGCTACCAAGTATCGATGTGACATCTGCAAAAAAGGAATGGAAGTCAATTCCATCCAATGCAGAAAATGCAAAAAATAGGTACATAAGAAGTCGGCATTGTCAGTAGCATGGTCAAGTGTTAGCAGCATAGTTGAGTGTCAGCAGCATGGTCGAGTGGTTAAAGCACTGTGCTTACAATCAACATGGTCTCAGTTCAAAACCTACCCACGCTATTCTGTTGTGTCCTTAAAAAAGACACTTTACGACATTTTCCCTTACTTGGTAGTCTTGGCAAACAGTTTTAAATTCAAATTATACCTTTATTAAATTACAAGCGAACAGCAACATCTTGGCATCTCCAGAAGCAGGTCAGGATAATTGCTTACCCTATGTATTAGCACCTCTGTCACTTTTCTGCGAGTCAGGAGGATAAAATAGAGATAATATAAATAAATAAGTGTTCAAAAAGTAAAGGAAGCTTTAAGGTGAAAACCTTTGAGTGCAATACATGAAAAATAAACAGGTTGCTGCAGAGTACTTAAACTTGGAGTAAACATGGAGGGACATGTAATCGATAAAGTGGAGATGTTTTGCTATCATAGGAATGATTTGTGCACAGAAAATAGAGTTCAAGAAGCAGTGACCACAAGAATAAGAGCTAGGCAAAAGAGATTTAGGAATGTTGTGTGTTATGCAAGAAGCTGAAGGTAAGAAGAATTTATTAGTGAAGTTGAGGGCACTGGTATAAAAACATATATCAGAAAAGCAATGAGTTATGGAGCAGAGTGCTGGTTATTTAGGTTAACAATATAAGGAGAATAAAGTCCATATAATAAGAATGCTTTAAATGCCATGTGACAAGACAAGATTTTTTATTTTTTTATCTTTATATTTATCCTCCTGACTCACATAACAGAAAGAAAAGTGAGTTAATACCAAAGATGACTAATGTTGAACCATTGAAGAAACTTTTAAAAAGCCAAAAACTGAGATGGTTTGAGCATGTTGACAAAATGAGCAAAGAAAAAGCAATAGCTATAAAAATTATGGTAAAAAGTAAAAAGGAAACACTTAAAACAATGGATGGAGGTTGTTGAAAAGGATATGATGAGAATGACAAAGACAAAGCAAGATTGGAGGCACAGCTGCAATCAACAGTCAACCTTTGCCAGCAAAAAAAATGCCTTGTCCCTTACTTTGGGATGAAAAGGCATAAAAAGTTTAATAACATAACCAAAAACGTAATAAAATAGACTTTTAATCACTTTAACAGTTCCTAATATTAACCCTCTGTCTGCCAAAAAAATTCCATGCAAATTGTCCCATTGGGGTCCAATGGACCCCAGCCTTCAAAAAACATATGAACCTAAACATCTCACACAAAACATCAAAGTAACATTAAGAACAGTAAAAAACGCAATAAAAAACGAAAATCTGGTAATTAGGCCTTAAAATTCATATACAGTTACACAGGCAGCCAAACGATCAGGTGATTCACTGTAATTACTGTACGTAATACACTTTTTCCTGGCAGGATGTAATGATTTGTATATTCATGAAATTTTGAAATGGCTCATTCCCAAACATTAATTCTTAAAAGAATGCAACAATATAGCAGTTCACATAAAAGCATAGAAATCAAGGCCGATTTAGTCAGCACATTAGTTGGTTACACAGAAACCAAAACACACAGTTATGCAATACCGCAAACCAAGGCAAGCTGTGATAAAGCATTCAGAAAGCTACAAATGCTTATGCCAAGACTATTACAGTAGTTTTCTCCTATTAGTGGTTGCATTGAATACAAATAACTTGCAAATGTTCTTGACAAATGTTCCTGTTGCAGGCAATGCATATTTGTCAACATTTTCTATCTTTGCTTCTTTCACAAAGATAGCATCTGGCTTTCTTTGCTTCTTGCTTTTGGTGCCTGGTTTTCCATTGCAGCCCTTTTTCTGTTACTTTGGGGCTGAATTGCGTGCCTTTTTTGCGTTGACGGAGCACTTGATATTCCACCAAGTTCTTTTCCTAAGCCAATCAAAAACTTTCTCCTTCTTTTCTTGCTAAAAGTCTGGTTATTTTCACCTTGCAGTTGCTGCCAAACTATGTAAGCATTGACAGCGCTTACGTCGATCATGTTGTAAAATAGGGCAACTGGCCATCTTCTAGTCATCCTCTTGCAGGTGTACATTCGAACCATCCTGTCCAAAATGTCCACTCCACTTTTGGTGCTATTGTAGTACAAGATTACTTCTGGTTTCTTTTCAGCAGCATTTGAAGCTACTTCAGGAAGTGAGTGCATCGTTGAGAGCATGTTTACCACACGGTCTTTTTGTGGGCAATACGATGTGATCATAGCATCATTCTGAAATCCAAAAATTGTAGAAGCTATCTCACGTCCTTTAGCAACTGTGAATTGTGGAGGCAATTCTGGTTTGTTCTTCCGAATAGTTCCTACCAGAGTAAGCTTCTTTTTCAGCAGATCTCGAGCAAGTGGGATGCTGGTAAAAAAATTATCGCAAGTTATATTCCTTCCAGAATTTTCGATTTCTTTGACCAAATCTTTGACAACTCTTGCTCCCTGGTTTACTTCTCTTCCAACTGCAGGATTCTTTCCAGTATAGACTTGCATCTTCCATGCATACAATTTGTTGGCTTTGCATATTGCCCAAATTTTGATTCCATACTTTCCAGGTTTTGAAGGAATGTACTGCCGAAATGGGCATCTTCCTCTGAAACAAACTAATTGTTCATCAACAGTCATATGGGGACCAGGTGTGTAAGCATCACGTAAATGCAAGTCCCATTGCTCAAAAACATCTCTGATTGGTTGAAATTTGTCTTCAGATCTATGTCTTCTCCGCGAATTAGCGTCATCAAACCTAAGAACTCGTAAAATCTGCTGGTATTGATTTTGGCTCATGATTTTATTGAAAATAAGTCTGCCATCCTCTTTACTCCAAAGCTGAGCAACATTTTTGTTGTTTGATTTATAAACACCAATTAAAATTACTACACCCAAAAACCTGTCTAATTTGGATTGATTTATAGCAACCCACTTGTCTTTGTATACAAGTAGTCCTTCAGCATTTGTCCAGTTACGTACATTTTGCAGCAGATTGTCTCTAAAAAATAATCTGAATGAATCAGGAATTGAATCGCATTGCGATTTGCGTAGCGTGAAGGGCCTGGTTTCTTGCGATATATGTTACAAGCAGCAGTTCGTCCTATGTCATTTGTGTGGGGCGTTGATGACTAATTTTCTTTCTTATTTCGGGAAATGAAAATGGTCGAAGAAGTATCTTGATTTTTATCAATATCCGAGATATCAGAAGGAGACAAATCTTCCTCGCTTAGATGGTCCATTTCTCCATCATCATTAGACAATTCAATTGCTTCTTCTTCTTCACTCCAGCTATCATCATCTTCACTATCTTCCAGGAGCTCTTAAACCTCGTCTTCTTCCAAGTAGTTAGCCATTTTTTCTTTCACAGCATTACTTCATATAAAATGTAATTATACAAACTAACAATCTTTTTATTTGTGGTACTAAACAACTGGTCAGTTGTTTCAAAACAAAATGTTTCTATCAAGCAATGTTTAGTCGTTTCAAACTAAACAATATAGCTTAGTTATTGGCTTGGGGTCCAATGGACCCCAGTGGTATACGATGCTGTTTTTATTTTTTTTTACCATTTCGGTTTATCTGAGATATATGATACTCTACCTCGTTGAAGATCAACTAAACTTAGAAAAAGCCAGGTAATATGGAAGTCGTATATGCTATGTGTTCTGAGTAATGAAAGCTCAAGTTTCATTTTGGGGTCCAATGGACCCCATGGTAGACAGAGGGTTAAGCAATCAAACCAACACTTTTAAGATAACTTATCATGATAGCATTAAAAGAGAAATAATCAAAAAATAAAGTCTAATTGAACAAAATATAATTTTTCATCTGATATTGCTGATATAATTATTTATTAATAATAAACAAGATTGATTTCAGTTTTAAATTAATTTTTTTCAATAATAATATTGTTATTAGTTCAACTTACTAAAAAATTATGCTATAATTTATTTAACAATGACTTTCATTAGAGTGCAGACAGGGGTCTCACTTATTGTCTGTCATTACTAACCTAGTAGGTTTGAAGAACTTTCCAAAATTTAAAAGTTTATACAGTAAGCTCAGCAAACAGTGATGAAAAACCAAGATATGTTTAGCATTTGCAATAGTGGTTCTTAACATTTATGCCAAATTCTTCTTTTGCAAATTTTAAATACTGTCATTTACCCAACAAAAAATCATAAAAGTGATAATGCAAAAATCCCATTTTGCTAAAGAAAATTTTTTGAAATCAAATTAACTAGATGAGCAAAAACACTAATAAGGCATTTCAATAACAGCATGTTTTTTTATAAAACAAGAAACCTACTTTTCTTTCTTCTAGGCTAGTGCTTTCAATTACTATGGCAGTGTACTGTTCAGACAAGCTATTTGATTGTCATTAAATTGTTATTAATCACAAAGACCATTAATTTTTTTTTAATTTACTGACTGCCACTACGAATTATCGGACCTCTTTAAGAAGTCACCACAAGCAATTTTTTTCAGTGAAACTAACCCAAAACCCCCCTTTCAACACCACAGTGGAATAAAGAAAAAACCAAGAGAAAAATTATCTCTCAAGAAGTGATAGTACCAAAGGGCATCCAGGTTAGTTCACAAACAAAAATTGTTTATAGTAACTTCTTGAAGAGACCCAAATTATCTTCTAGATTGCAATTTGGCTAACAGTGCAACTACAAGTTATCATGTGTTTGTACTTTTGCCAATAAGGAAATAGCTAGAAGTTTTCTCATTGCTTTCAATGCAAGTCATCAATGCATGGCAACCAAACCAGAACTGAAAAATTACATTGGTAGCTACCAATATTCTCAATCAACAGCAAGATTTTTAGATATGCTACCCTGATAAGGTATAACATTAGATTTAAAAAAATTCCAGAAAAACTGCTAACCAATCAATAATTATAAAGCCTGGCAGCTAAAGCACAAGTAGGATCTGAAAAAAATATATACTAAGAATGATTGCCACAGAATAAATATGGTGAATACAGAAACAAAAAAACAATGATCTATCACCCACTTTGGCATTTACAGAGTTGCATTAAGAGTCCGATTTGCCAATAGATTTTTCGCAGTCAACATGTTGTCGGCAGAGTGGTCAAGTTGTTAAAGCACCGGGCTCATGACCAACATGGTCTCAGTTCAAAACTTACTTGCACCATCCTGTTGTGTCCTTGGGAAAGACACTTTACAGCACATTCCCCTGCTTGGTGGTCCTGGCAAGCAGTTCTAAATTATAGTTATATCTCTATTAAATTACAAGTAGACAAGAATATCTTGGTATCTCCAGAAGCAAGTCAGGTAAAATGCCTGCCCTATGTATTAGCGCCTCCGTCGCTTTTCTGCAAGTCAGGAGGATAAATATAAAGAAAAAAAAAACTGTTAAAAAAGACTACTTCATGGATAATAAGTCATACAAAAACTTATTAGCTAAATTTGAAAGTTCTCATTCACCATTTGCCAATTACTTGATTCCTTTTCTATTTTTAAAGAATCCCCAAATTTTGCCAGAACAATACTGCCAGGGCCTGTGGTTAATTAAACAATACTCCTGTGGTTACTATTGTTTCTTCAAGAAATTTTTTTCCTCTGGGTCTCTTTTTTATTTTCTCCTGGTGCTGTGGGGGTTCCGAGTTAGTTTCACTGGCAAAAATCGCTTACGGTGGCTTCTTGAAAAAACCCCAAATCTTTCCTTGAGGGGAGCCAAATGGCTCGTTTCAAGAAATACTAATGTACAGGCATAGTATAAGAATTAAACCAAAATACATAAAAATTGATGTAGCTGTACCATAATGTTTCTGATTACGTTTATTTTTTTACATGCTGTGTTGCTACCGGTACTTGTCTGATGAATGCCAAACTTTTGATAAAAGTCATGTATTGTTGATACAATTCACATCATTACTCTGCTGCTACGACTAAATATTGTTTTAACCAGATTGTAGATAAGTTGCTTGGTGATAGTTTGTCAGTCTAATTTTACCGCCTCAAAACTACTGAAGCGTAATATAAATTAGCCTTAATTAAAACCAGACTTCATTCCTTCCAGGTTAAAATCCTGCGAAAATTCATGAAAACGAAAAAAATTATCAGCAAAAATCTTTATTTGTGCCATTAACAACACTACTATGGAATTGTGCAATTGTAATTGGATAATTGTGCAGTGTTTATTTAGTTTAGAAGGCGTCTCTTACAGCTTAATACAT
Organism: Diplosoma virens; assembly: GCA_963680785.1. Taxonomy (NCBI): domain Eukaryota; kingdom Metazoa; phylum Chordata; class Ascidiacea; order Aplousobranchia; family Didemnidae; genus Diplosoma; species Diplosoma virens. Next base: position 59,593,770 of record OY796881.1, on the reverse strand, counting down.
CGTTTTAGTGTTATAAAGAAATGTTCCTTAGATTACGACTGTAAAATTCACGAAGCGTTACTAATCAAAAAACATCAACCTAAATTAAATAAACAACTGTATGAAAATGGCTCGTCTTTCTTGCTACAACTGTTTTAATTTAGTCATGTGATTTGCATTACTTTTTCTCTTTTTTCTCCTTTTTTCCTCTGTGAATTCTGACGTTGTTTTGTGTAATTGTCATTGCCTTTAAATTTAATTAGTAATAATAGTAACAGCATAAACTTGAGAAAATTGTTGTTTTTTATATTTTTTATATGTATTTTAATTGATTGTAATTGTCGTTTACAGTTAAAAAAAATTTTCAGACGATTTTAAACAATTTTAGATGCTTTGATAAGGACTGATAATAGTCGAAAACGTTCAGCTTTTTAATTAAAAAAAAAAAAATTTACAAACTAAATAAAATGTTGGATTTTGTTTGCTATAATTTTTAAATAGATTTTTTGCATTATTTTTTCAAACTTAAGTGTTCTGCTAATATTCCCCTATGTGCCAATGTGACCAGGGGTTGTAAAAAATTAATTGGAGCGTTCACAATCAATTATTATTCTATCAATCAATTAATTTTAATTGGTGCATTATCCAATCAATAAGTGCAATTAATTGCTATTAATTGTCAATTATTTTGTAAAATGTAATAAATGGATTAGCCAGTGGCGTGCGGTGACCTTTGAGACCGGTCATGCAATTGGTATGCCAAAATCGCGTCATGCCATCGGGTATTTTATGAGTAGTCACTGAGTAAGACATGCAATATTTTGGTGGTAGGAAAAAAATTCTGTGTAAGATTCTAATTTTTTGTCTTAATATCATGGTGTTCAAGACCAATTTTCGTCCTGGATTCAAGGTGATCTCTAAAAAAAAGGTCATCACTTGAAATTGTTGCAAAGTAATGCACTTTTTGTCCTAAAAATGCAGTGATCTCTAAAAAATGGTCTTCGTCTCGGATCGCCTCAGATTTCATTCCGAACAAGTAATATTTTTGATTAAATTCAACAATACCTCATCGCGCAAAAGTTGGTCATGCAATCCCTAAAAATTTGGTTATGCAACGCATGACTTGCATGCCCTGAACGCAGGCCACTGGTATTAGCTTTGATTTCAAGAGCACATATGATTGAAAAATAAAAAATAAAAGTTTTGTCGCACAAAAAGAATTTTTATTAACAAAAAAAAACAATTTTAAATTATGTAAATTGGATTTGGCAGAATCAAATAAGTGAAAAATCTTGTAACTATAAAAAGTTTCTTAGCATTTTCATTTCATTTCATTCATTTCATTTTTACATTTATCGTCCCGACTCGCATAAAAGCGACGGAGGCGGTTACGTATATATAGACAGGGCAAGCAATCAATCCAACCTGCTTTCTAAGATGCCAAGATATCACTTTCCGGTTGAAATTTTTTATTTGTTTTTTTAGTTTTATAAAGGTATGACTGAAATTTAAAACTGCTTGCCAAAACCACTAAGCAGGGAATAGTCCCGTAAAGTGTCTTTCCCAAGAACACAACAGAATTTTATTATAAATGAATAAATCACACTGTTTACGCTTTAATAAAAACAGTAGTGTTGACCTATAGGCTATAACATTTTTACTTTTACAAACATACCACCACTAGCTTTATAGTTTTATTTAAAAATTTCTAATTATACCAATGTTTTAATTAATTGCAATTAATTGATGTTGCAACAATCAATTATTTAGCTAATTGATAGTTTAGTTGCAATCAATTATTGAATCGATTAATTGCAATTAGTTTTTTATCAATTAATTTTTTACAAACCCTGTATGTGACATACATTACCTTTATTTTCTAAAAACTCTAAATTTTTGAGTTTCTGGGGTTTGTGGACCTATGTAAAATTCCAAAAAATAAAGCTACACGCGGCATTTTTAAAAAGGGGGCCCCTCGCTAAATGTAAAAAAAAAGGGCCCGAGGCGGCTTCCTCACTCACCTCACCCAATATCCACCACTGCGTGCTAAGAAGTCTTTCAGAAAAATTTGGCCCAACAAGTGGTTTTTGTCTTCGCTCGACTTTGAAGATAAAAAAAGTGAAGACAAAAAAATCAATAAGGTTTTCACTTGTAAAATTTATCCGTTGTGCTTTATTTACTTAAAAATTTTTTGGCTTTTTTTGTTAAGGCCACATTTTTTCCCAAGAATATTTTTATCAACAGCTTTTATTGTAGGTCCTATAATTTGTAATGAAAGTATAATTACAGTTTATCAACTTTTTATGGGAAAGGTTTTATAGCGTTAAAACGCGTAGTCTACTAGTGAGTCCTGACAATTAACATTGGCATGTGCAAATAAAAAACGCAGGCATTTAGTGCAATGGTTGCAGACGAATTGTGTTAGCCAGTTGTGACAAAACTTTAAATTAACAGTGTCTCATTCATAGGGCATCAAGCTCTATCACAAAAACATTGTTATTTCAAAAAAATTTTTGGCTACTGCGTTATTCACAAATCTACTAGTTTTGCTAATATTTTTGTTTCGCGTGATTTACAGAAGTTTATATTAGGTTAATATTGAAAAGAAGGCATATGTCCTATTTTGCCTATAAAATAAAATACCGGTAAGTTCAATAAAGTAACCATCCTACAAAATAAGTTCAATGCCTATATACTCCAAAAACTTTACCCAGCGTAATTATTGGTGATAGGAAAAAAAAAGTTGAAGAACAAAAAAGCAATTAAAATACTAATCGATTTAATAATTGAGCTAAACTAAAAATAAATTGTTTAAGATCTTCTTAGTGTACACTCTCTTCACCTGTTAAACCCTTAAATAAATTATGATACGCAGATAGAAACTAATATGGGAATACAATTATGGCTCTTTCCACAACGAGCGTGGGTGGAACGAGACGTTCTTTGTTTTATTGATTTTTTACTTCTTTTCGCACTTAAGCGACTCCGACTCCGACTCTTGACTACAAATCCTTGAACACATTAAAAGTAACCGATATTTACAACCTCGAATTAGGTAAATTTATGCATCAACTGGAAAATAATAAATTACCTCATGTTTTTTTAAACTTTTTTAAAAAAATAAATAAAATCCATTCACATGAAACAAGATTAATTAAAACATCAACCTATTTTCTACCCCGTGTTACAAAATTGTTTGGCCAATTACTACTGTCTTATAGAGGTGTAAAGCTTTGGAAAAGTATTCATCTCAACATTAAAAGCAAGCATTGGTTTTCCTTCAAAAAATTATATAATTGATCTAATGTCGAAATATTGAGTCGCTTTGTTTTGATTTTTGCTCTAGCGTTGTGCTTTAAATGTTTCATGTAAATTCTGTGTAAATTTGTCTGTGTATGTCTGTGTAAATTTCATGCGTAAATCTTGGCTAAAATTCCTTATGTAAATATTTATTTAATTTCTGTGCTTTGCTGCGCATGTTTTTTTTGTTTTTTTTCTTGTATTACTTTTTACATGGACTTCTAAATAGTAGCCTAGTATTTAGAAGTTTAGAAGTCCATGCTTTTTATTTACTGATTGTATCAGGGAGCATCTGACTCGATAACGCATGTTCTTCGATGCTCCCGACCATTGCGCCAATTTTGTTTGCTTGCTGTTTGTTTTTTATATGTATTGTTGTGCGTATTGGTGAAAAAAAATAAACTATCTATCTATTAGTGGTTTCAATGCTGACGAAAAAGAAATTTTGTTGTAATTGACTTCCTGAAAATGTAGAGATAAATTTGTTTCGTTTTTGACATTTGTCCAGTTTGAGTTGAGTTACGAACAGCTTGCAAAGAATCTTGAATTAATTTTAATACGTATTACTCAGTTTCCTTGTTTACTTTTTACGTATAATATTAAATTTGATTTTTCTTGCTTATTTTTGTGTCAGAAAGCAAGCTGCCCAGAAATCAAAAGATCGTTGAGTCTCAGGACCCATTTTTTACTACAACGTTATAAAAAAATCAAATTAACAAGCTTCTATTCTCATTTTTATCCGTCAATCGCTGCTATCTCCCCTAGAAAAATTTGACAATCGATCTAGAACTAACGATTATGACTTTGATTTGATAGTTTTTATTTGTACTATAAACGACGGTTAACGAGGAACAACAGCATAGTAAAAAGGAAATGCAAAGAATATTAATAACCAATTCAAATAGATAAGTCCTTGGAAGAACAGCTCTGTTTCGCGTCGCCTACTTCAAAGTCTTGTCCAAAAAACTGCCGATCAATTTGCTTGCAAAATTGAACTAAGTTATCGAATGACTTCACTGATTCCGCTAGACGGTTGTCAGGAAGCTTAGTGGTGATGATGGTGAACAGATGACCGAACACCAAAGCGTCAAGCTCTGTTGGTCTACAAAAAGAAATGGAATTAACAGCTAAAACATTTAACTGTAAAGCACTATCAAGAAAACTTTTAAGCACTTAAAGCTATAAATAGTAAAAATAGCTTAAAAATATTTTTTGGCGTCTTTGCTTGAGAGGGTATATGTAAAATAGGTTAAGGGCCAAAATTTTAAGCTTTTTCCTCCATACTGAAGCAATATTGCGATTAAATGATTTGCGAGATTAAATGAAACGATCATAATATCGCATCTATAAATAAGCAACTTAATCCCACAAAACAGACACAAATAAGCGTCTAATTCTCACAAAAACATTGAATGAGCTGCGATGATCCGTCGAGTGCCGAGCGGCAGAAAACGTCAAACCGTCGCAAAACAATGAAAAATCATTGAGACTCGTTTCCACTACGAGCGTGAAATGGAGCATTCTCTCTTTCTTTTATTCATCTTCCGTGCTTAAAATTTAAACAAGCACTAAGCGAAGCAAAAAAACTAATAAAACAAAGAAAGAATATTCCATTCCACGCTCGCAGTGGAAACGAGTTTAACATCTTTTTTCATATCTTCTTCTCCTTTCGGCCTTTCCCTTTAGTCAGGGGTGGCCACAGCGTATCATCATTCTCCACATCTTTCTGTCTTCAACATCCGTCTCCTTCGCACCAACTTCCTCCATATCTTCTTTTACTACATCTAAAAATCTTCTCTTTGGTCTCCCTCTTCTCTTTCCCGGTAACTCCATTTCCATCATCTTTCTTCCTACATACTCTTGGTCTCTCCTGCTGACATGTCCATACCACCTCAGCCTGCCCTCCCTCATCTTCATTCCTAACCGTTCTACCTTAACGGTACTCCTGATGTGCTCGTTTCTAATCTTCTCTTTTCTCGTCACTCCCATAGCAAACCTCAACATTTTCATCTCTGCGACTTTCATCTCTTCTACTTGTTTCTTTGTGACTGCCACTGTCTCAAGTCCATACACCATTGCTGGTCTTGTCACTGAACTGTACACTTTTCCTTTTACTCGGTAACCTCCTGTCGCAGATTACTCCCGATACTCTTCTTCATCCATTCCATCCTGCCTGTACTCTCTTCTTTATCTCCTTCTCACAACCACCACTTTCTTGCACTGTTGATCCCAAATACTTAAATTCCTTTACTCTTGGCACTTTTGCATCCACCATCTTTACTGTTTTGTCATCATTTCCTCCATTTATGCAAAGATATTCGGTCTTTGACCTACTTACTTTCATCCCTCTTCTTTCCTCTGCATACTTCCAGGATTCTAATCTCCGCTCCACTTCTTCCCTGGTCTCTTCACAAATCACAATATCATCAGCAAACAGCATCGTCCATGGTGGCTCTCCTTACTTCGTCCGTTAGCCTGTCCATTATCACTGCAGACAGGAATGGACTTAATGCTGATCCCTGGTGCAGTCCAACCTTAACCTTGAAACTTTCTGCAGTTCCTATTGCACACCTCACCACTGTTTCGCTTCCCTCATACATATCCTGTACTAGTTGTACATACGAGGGCTGTTTGAAAAGAAACGGGACTGTGTAAATAATTATTTTATTTGAAATGCCACGTAAAAATTACAACTTGTCCCCTTCAAAGTAATCTCCTTGAGCTCGAATGCACTTTTCTAATCTCTGTTGCCATGCTTCTATGCACTTCTGGAAAGATTCCATTGGGATCGCTCGTAGTTCCTTCGTTACGGCTGTTGTTATGGCTTTTGAGTCTTGAAAACGGGTTCCTTTAATGACTCCCTTGAGCTTAGGAAACAAGAAAAAATCACAGGGAGCCAGATCTGGCGAGTAGGGTGGTTGCTCCAGCACGGCAATGTTATTTTCTGCAAGAAATTGTCGTATGCTTAAGGCATTGTGAGCAGGAGCATTGTCATGATGAAGCAGCCATGACTTTGTCTCCCACAATTCTCTTCTTTTCTCCCTTACCGAACGCATCAAACGTCGCAAGATGTCTTTGTAAACATTCTGGTTAATGGTTTGGCCCTGTGGCAAGAATTCTAGATGAACAATTCCATGAACATCAAAGAAAACAATCAGCATTACCTTAATTTTGGACTTGAACAGCCTTGCTTTCTTGGGTCTTGGTGAGGATGCACTCTTCCATTCAAGGCTCTGCCGTTTGGTGAGTGGATCGTACTTGAAGATCCACGACTCATCACCGGTAACAACTCTACTCAGCAGATCTGGTGTAATTTCAAGTTGTTTCAGGATGTCTTGACACACTTGCACACGATTTTCCTTTTGCCCATCATTCAGCAACCTTGGTACCATTTTCGCACAAACCTTCCTCATCCCCAGATCTTCTGTAATGATCCTCCACATCCTCTCACTATTCATGCTCAACTCATCTGCTATCATTCTAACAGTAAGGCGGCGATCCCTGCGCACTTTTTCTCTCACATGCTCAACATTTTCGTTTGTTCTGCTTGTTGTTGGCCTTCCACTCTTAGGATCATCTTCCACATCCTCTCTTCCCTCTCTGAACCTCTTGTGCCACTCAAAAATCCGAGTTCTTGACATCGTAGCATCTCCGTAAACTTCTTGGAGCAAATTGAATGTTTCAGTTGGAGTTTTTCCAAGTCGAACGAGAAACTTCAAGTTGATTCTTTGTTCAATGCTCATTTTTGTTAACAAAAGAAGAAAAAAAAAGAAAAAAATATTTACTAAATAAATTATCCCAAAACGAACTACAGTAAAGCGCCTTTCAAGAAAAGCCTGTAAAAAAGCATATGGTTGTCACAGAATGCTGAAACTACATTTTTACAACCACAAGACATTGCGCCATCTTAAAAAACAAAGCTTTTATCACTGTTGCAAGTGTTGTTTGTGCAAAGCATACAGTCCTGATACTTTTCAAACACACCTCGTATTTTTCCACTATTCCGGATTTTCTCATACAGTACCACAGCTCTTCCCGTAGAACCCTGTCGTAAGCCTTCTCTAGGTCCACGAATACACAATGTAGCTCTCTTTGACCTTCCCTGTACTTTTCCATCAACATTCTTAGAGCAAACATGGCATCGGCAGTTCCCTTTCCTGGCATAAATCCATATTGCTGTTTGCTGATCTCCACTCTAACCTGGCTTTAATAATTCTTTCCCATACCTTCATTGTGTGGCTCATTAGCTTTATTCCTCTGTAGTTTCCACAGCACTGTGTGTCCCCTTTGTTTTTATAGATTGGGATAAGCACACTCCTTCTCCATTCTTCTGGCATTCGTTCACCCATTAATAGTCTGTTGAACAGTCTGGTCAAAAACTCTATCCTCATCTTTCCCATGCACTTCCAAACTTCTACTGGCAACTCATCTGGCCCAACTGCTTTACCTTTTTTTTCATCCTTCTTACTGCGTTTTTTACTTCTTCTCTACTGACACAATTTACCTCTTCATTAACCACTTCTGCTTCCTCTGTCCTAGGCTCTCTGTTATTTTCCTCATTCATCAGTTTCTCAAAGTACTCCTTCCATCTCTTTAACACTGCTTCCGAATTTACCATAACATTACCATTTTCATCCTTTATAACCCTCACGTGCTGTACATCTTTCCTTGCTCTGTCTCTCTGCTTAGCCAATCTGTATAACTCCTTTTCACCTTCTTTTGTTTCCAATCTAGCATACAAATTGTCATACGCACGTCCCTTTGCCATCGCAACTGCCTTCTTTGCCTTACTCTTCTTTTCTTTGTATATCTTTTTAGTATTTTCATTTCTTATTTTGTCCCATGTTTTCTTTGCCTCTTTCTTTTCTTTTATGCTTTTTTGAACTTCCTCATTCCACCACCATATCTCCTTGTCTCCTTTTCGTTTCCCATATGTCACTCCCAGTACAGTTTCAGCTGTTTTTCTTAGCATTTCTGCTGTTTTGTCCAACTCATTAGGTAATCTATCCTCGCCTCCCAGAATCCTGGTCACCTCTTGTCTAAACGCTTCTTGATAGCTTGTCTCCTTCAGTTTCCAAAATCGTATCTTTGGCTTTACTTTCTCTACTTTTTTCTTTTTCACCATAAGGGCCATTTTGCATACCACCATACAGTGCTGCTTTGCGACACACTCATTCACTATTACCTTACAATCACACATTTCCTTCAAGTTCCTCCTTCTGCACATCACATAATCTACTTGGGTACTTTTTCTTCCACTCTTATACGTCACCCTGTATTCATCTTTCTTCTTAAAATAAGTATTGACAATCGCCAAATCCATCCTTTTCCCAAAATCCACAACCATTGATCCTTCCTTATTTCTTGTTCCAGCCCCATACCTCCCCATTATTTCCTCATCCCCTATGTTTCCTTCGCCCACATATCCATTAAGATCTGCACCAAGGAATATCCTCTCTTTTTTGATATACTTTCTATCAACCCATCCAGGTCTTCCCAAAAATCCTTTTTCTCCTCCATGCTGTAGTTAACCTGTGGAGCATATGCACTTACTATATTTAGGATGGACCCATTTACCTCCAGCTTCATGGCCATTAGTCTGTCTGACACCCTCTTCACCTCCAGGACACTTTCAGCTAGCTCCTCCCTCAGCACTATCCCTATCCCATTTTTTCTTCCATCAGCTCCATTGTAGAATATTTTGCATCCACCGCCAATGTTCCTTGCTTTACTACCTTTCCATTTTGTTTCCTGTAGACACAATATGTCAACATTCCTTTGCTCCATCATATCTGCCAGCTCTCTTCCCCTTCCAGTCATCGTTCCAATATTTAAAGTACCCACCCTTATGAGTGAGCGTCTTCCTTTCCATGCTTCTCGCTGCTTCTTCACTCGCTTTCCTCCTCTTTTTCTGCTCTTATTTTCACGATGTTTAGCAGTAGCATAATTTCCGCAGGTGCCCTGCTGTGCGACACCTGAGGCGGTCGTTGGTAACCCGGCCTCGACCGATCCGGTATGGATTGATAATGATTACGAATTTGTCTGTTTTGGCAAAAAAGTTTTACGCCGGATGCCCTTCCTGCTGCAATCCTCCCCATTTATCCGGGCTTGGGACCAGCATCAAGAGACACAGAAATGTGCCTCCGATGGCTAGGTTTAAATGTTTATTGTTATACTGTAAATATTATTATAAACAGTTTAAATGTTACAGAACATATATATAGCCTACATAAAGAACGGTATTTAGTGCTAAGTTTATCTCGTTTTTCTTAGCCTATGATTAAATGAAATGTTTCATTATTAGATTCGGATGTTAAAAAACTCTTCTTGTTCACTATTCAATGACAGGACTTGATAATCTTAAATTTTGGGGAAATTCTAAACCATGCGAGGTTAGTAACAGCGAACAGTAAACAAGAACCCACATTCTTCCATTAATGGGAGTACATAGGATTAATGAAATAATATAAAAGGCCATTGATTTATTTTCACTTTGCTAATACTTTGCCCTAGAAGAGGAGACAATTGCCACGAAATTACAACGAAAGCCTTCCAGAGAGCAAACGGGGCTATTACTCATTAATCACACCAGCGCATTCACAATAATAAACTTTAAATGGGTAATCAAATTCCAAAAGAATGTTATGAATTAAAAACTGGTATTAATAGGCATAACAGGTCAATTACAAAACATTGCTAACGCATTCAAAGAAATCAAATATTAAAAAAAAAACTAACAATTAAAATCGTAGCTTACTTATCTCCAAAAAAATAAGGTTTAGATCCAAGCTTCTGGGACAACGCCTGACAACATCGAGTTACTTCTTCCTCTGCTTTGGTTATGGAACACCTGCTCTTTCCCCAACCTAATATTTCAAGATAAGAAAGTACATCTAGCTTTTTTCTCCAGCAAAGTATATGATTCAACGGCCAAGGATGTGGAAAGCCATATCTTTTGTAAGTTATCTACAACAGAATTTTTGGCACATTAGACGTAAGGTACAGGGGATTGGACAAAATAATGGAAACATGTTGAAAATTAGAAACAAATTTTAATATTACAGCTTATATTACAGCTTCAATCCTACGAGGTATTGACTCATACAAAATTTGAATAGTTTTCAAAGGTATTTTAACCCATTCTTCAGCTAAAGCAGTCTCCAGTTCTTTTAAAGGACAATGGCGGAGGGTATTGGCTCCTTATTTGTTTCTCTAGAATGGATCATAAATGTTTAATAATACTGAGGTCTGGGGACTGTGGTGGCCAGATACGATGTTCTACTTCACAAGAATGTTTCTCGTGCCATTTAGTTACAACTTTAGATGTGTAAATTAGTGCATTATCACCTTGAAAGATTGCATTTCCCTCAGGAAAAAATTTCTGAATCATCGGGTAAAGTTGATGGGCCAAAATTCTTTTAAGTGTCAGTTTTTTTATTATTTCTAGTTCGAATTAAGTAAAAAATAATAATTTTAGCATAACATATTTAGCGAGAAAAATTATAAGTAAAAAATATTAAAGTATATAACATTTTGACAGTTTTATATATATTTCAAAATTATGATGTTACAGCACTAGGTGTTTTCATTATTTTGTCCAACCCTTATATATTAAATTTTTGAGCATGTTTAGCATTTTTTTTCGGTACATATCAATTGTTCATTAAATTTAAATTATCAACAATATTAGTTCTTGAATTTGGTTTAAAATGCTGTGCATTCACACGTAGCTGATAACATTTCTTTGTTTGCAAGAAAAATCAGTGTTAAAATAGTACAGTATTAAATATGCAGGGTGATTCACCGAAGTGTTGACAAATACTTTATTCCATTATTAACTTCGCATTACCTCTTCAGATTGTTATTATATATTCTAGAGTAAGTTTTCAATATCAATAAGAATATTTAATCTAGAAAAGTAAGATGGCAAAGACAGTAAATGACATCGTTGAAGGGTATTGCAAGAAAGGACTTCCACCTGCGAAAATTTTCCGGTTGATGAAGCGATTTGTGAGTCGTGGAGGTGTTTACAAGGCTGTGAAGAGGTTCAGGGAGACTGGAAGTTGTGCTCCAAGAATCAGAAGTACTCCTGAAAAACCCATCAGGACAAAGGAACTGATTAAGAAGGTCAGGGAGAGGTTGAGGCGGAACCCTTCAAGGAGCGCAAGAAAACTGGCTAAGGACACCTCTGTAAGCGTGAGCACCATGCAAAGGCTTCTCAAGGATGATCTCCACGTCTACCTGTACAAATTTACCAAGAGGCAGCTCCTGTCAAACGCCACTAAGAAGAAAAGGCTTGATAGAGCTAAGGTTTTGATCAAGAGACTTGTTGTTGGCACACGGCCTCAAGTGCTTTGGACAGATGAGAAGCTTTTCACTGTCCAAGCTATCCACAACCACCAAAATGACAGCATTTGGATTCCAAACAAGGACATGGTGCCAGTTGAACGTTGCAGTTCATTTAGAAGGCAGAAACCTTCTTCCGTGATGGTTTGGGCAGGAGTCACTTCAACAGGCCTGAAAACACCTCTAATCTTTATTGACGAAGGTGTGAAAATTAACCAAACTATCGTCAGATGTTGGAAGAAAAAGTCATTCCCTGGGTTCAAGAAACAGTGGGAGAGGAAGGAATTACGCTTCAACAAGATGGGGCAACCTCCCACACAGCCAAAGCAGTCCAGCATTGGTGCAAGACCAATTATAAAGGGTTTTGGGAGAAGGAAGTATGGCCCTCTTCTTCACCCGATTTGAACCCAATGGACTTCGGGATTTGGTCCATTCTGGAGCAAAAAGCCTGCTCAACATCCCATCCAAATATCGAAACCTTTAAACGAAAACTGAAGGCGTCATGGGAAGAAATTGACCCAGAAGTGGTGCGTGCCATGTGCGCCCAAGTACTTCCACGTCTTAGGCGCCTTGTGAAAAACAAAGGGGGCTACATTGAATAATTTGAATTTTATGTAAAAGCCCATTAAATTTCCATTCTATCTATTAAAAACTTGTTTCTTTTGCCCTTATAGTAAGTTGGATAATTCAGTTTTAATTTGTCAACACTTCGGTGAATCACCCTGTAAAATCTTAAAAGCGTGTTAGAATTCATAGTTTTAAGAAAGAATTAAGAAAAGAATTATCTGTAAAATAAAGAATAAAAACTGTTCTTTTTTATACTGTTACGACCAATAAATTGGTCCAGATGGTAGGTGCTTTCTCGCAGCCTGGGCCGTGAGTAAGTCTGTTCATTGGTGTTAAAAATGACAGACCAAAACCGAACCTACCAAAAGGAAAGGGTATCAACCCATTCCGATGTTCAGTGTGGGTCTGCTAGTCGGCAAACGTTCTTTTCAGGATGGGGCAATGCCAGGATAAAACTGCCCTTTTCAGGGCACATTGCCAACAAGTTACGAAGACCCACTATTCTTCAGCTGAACATCGAAGGCCTCACTGCAAGCAAGATGAACGTTCTTCATCACCTCGCTATGCAGTCTGAGGCACTCGTCATCCTACTGCAGGAAACCCACTGCACTGATGCAGAGAAGTTGGTACTTCCAAACTACCAACTAGCTGGGTCTTCTTTAAGCAGGAAGCATGGCCTTGCCACGTTTGTCCACGAGCGACTGAGATACACGCTTTCTGACCAATCTCCACTGACATCGGAGATCGAGTGGCTTTGTGTGGACGTTGATGGCATAAAATAGTCAACGTCTACAAACCACCGCCAACGCAATTGCGAACCCAGGATCTCCCAGTGTTTTCTCACCCCTGTCTTTGCGCTGGCGATTTTAACTGTCGTCATGCTGACTGGGGTTACGACAACAACAGTCCGGACGGTGAGTGCTTGGCTGGCTGGGCAAGTATTAATTGTCTTGCCCTCCTATATAATGCCAAGGACGCTGCCAGTTTTCATTCCGACCGCTGGAACACTGGCACCAATCCAGATCTAGCTTTCGCTAGCGTAGGTCCGAACAGTCGCTTACTGGATAGACGTGTCCTTGACAAGTTCCCCAGGTCACAACATCGACCTTTGCTTATTACACCACCAAGGTTTGCTATGGCAGTGCCAAGCATGCCTGTTAAGCGATGGAACTTCCGCAAGGCCAAATGGAGTCATTACATTGCTTTGACAAATATCAGGTGCCCAAAAAAAGTCTTTGCCGATTTTTTATGAAGAAAATTAAAGATTCATAGTTAAAATATTAAGTGTATTTATTCATCAAAATATGAACCATCACATTCTATGACCTTCACCCAAAGGTTCAGTAACTTAGTAATGCCATTTTTGTAAAAGTCTTTCGTTTTACTCTGGAAAAAGTTATGCACTTTCGTTTTCAAATGATCTTCAATATTGAATGTGCTGTTCTTCATATGACTATCTAAGCTCAAAAACAAGTAGAAATCTGTTGGGGAGAGGTCTGGTGAACATAGCCGTACCTGCTGGGGGGAAGGGGGGGCAATTTTCCCCCAAGTTTCCAAGATTTGGGCAAAATTCAAATTTTTCTGGCAAAATCAAAATTAAAATTAAGCAAAATACCTTTTATTTTTTTTTTTTAGAGATTACCCTGATTTCAGGACAAAATTTCTTCTCCGGCCAAGAATTTCTAGAAAATCATGATTTGGGCAAAACTTCATTGCCCCCCCAAAATTTTTTGGGCTGGTACGCCTATGCTGGTGAATACGGTGGATGGAGCATAATCTCCCACTTTAGTTCGGCTATCTTGGCAAGTGTTATTTTTGCAACGTGTGGTCGAGCATTATCTTGGAGAAACAAAAGTTTAAACTCGTACAACAGACAAGCACGAATTCTGCTAACCCAGAACAACGAGGATTCTTTTGAGGCTAAAAAGAAGGCCGGTGCCGTATTTGTCGATCTGACAGCTGCTTATGACATTGTCTGGCACCGTGGCCTTACCTGCAAGCTGCTGAGACTACTTCCAAATAAGCACATGGTCAAAATGATTATGGAGCTTGTCCGAAACCGAAGTTTCACCCTTACCATCGATGACAGCAAGCAAAGCAGGCTACGCCGTCTTAAAAACGGCATTCCTCAGGGATCGGTCTTGGCTCCTATCCTATTTAACATCTATACATATGATCTGCCTTCTATGATTTCCAGAAAGTTTGCTTATGCTGATGATCTAGCATTGTTGCACTCTTCTGGAAACTAAAAGGACTTGGAGGGGACTTTAAGCCAAGACATGTCTACACTTTCAGTGTATCTCCAGACTTGAAGGTTGAAGCTCAGTCACACTAAGATGGTAATGACAGCTTTTCACTTAAATAACCGAGAGGCCAAACGTGAGCTAAAGGTCTACAACAATGGTAGACTTTTACCGTTCTGTCCAACCCCTACTTATCTTGGGGTAAAACTGGACAGATCACTCACGTTTTGTCACCATCTAGTAGTATTGCGCAAAAAACTATCCTCGTGCATCACACTGCTGAGGCGACTTGTGGGCTCGGGATGGGGTGCTGGTGCTAAAACACTACGCATAGCCACCTTATCTCTAGTCTACTCAACAGCTGAGTACTGTGCACCAGTCTGGTGTCGCAGTGCTCATACTCACCTCATTGACAGTGTCTTGAACCACGCTTGCGCATAGTTACTGGATGCCTGTGTCCCACTCCAACGGACCACCTACCTATACTCTCAGGTATCCATCCAGCTGAGCTTCACTGACTGGGAGTGACACTCTACTAGGCTTACCGTGGAGCTCTGGACCCTGATCATATCTTGCATGGTCTTTTAAGTGGGTCCTCAGATACTCCTTGACTAAGATCTAGATGCCTATTTGCACCAGCTGCGCAGAATCTTTTGGACAACCTTGCCAGACTTGGCATCTGCGCTTCTGAATGGACAAATCATCAATGGAATGCGGAGTACTGTGAAGGTGCTTCCAGGCTCCGTGTTTTTGTGCCTGAGACCAGTGCCAGGCCTGTTGGGATGGGGTTACCCTAAGTAGCTTGGGTTAAGCTCAATCGCCTGTGGACTGGTGTTGGGCGATTTTATTCATCCATGCACAAATGGGGTCTCGCTCCTTTACCAAATTGTAAGTGTGGCGCCTCTGAGCAAACCGCAGACCATGTTCTAACAGCGTGCCTTATATATTGGGCACCACATGGAGCACGAGGTCTGATGGTTTTGGTTGACAAAACTCGATGCTGGCTTAATAACACCACTGCCAGTATCTGATTTAGGCAGTGCAACATTCTGGGGTAGTAAAAGAATAAACCCTCGGCCCCAGTCCTGTTTGTGTCTGACCTGGAGTAGATACCCTTCAAACGATGACAACGACCATTAAATTAAGCCAATGTTAAGAAATGGATACACCCGAGGGCAAAATAAAATTCATTCACAGTTATTCAGGTTTATCTGTCCAAACAAATTGTTTAGATAGCAAAAATGACTTCAGCTGCATTTTGAGGTGTCATAAAGTAGATCCAACATGCAAAACTAATCAAAACAAAAACATTTTGAAGCAGATGCCTTTTTTTTACTAAAGTGCATGAAAATGTACATCAAATAAACTAGAAAAGATAAAACAAACTACTTTTTTTGCTGTTTCTTCATGATGCCAAGTGACAAATAACTCAGCAGGAACAAGAACATTTTTAATCAAATCAGTATATGCCTGTAAATCTTGCTTATCACTTTCTTGCATATCGGCACTCAATGAAACTCCCTATAAAAAACATAAAAAATTATTTCAAATTAACAATACTTAGTAAATCACTAGAAAAGATTCATTGTGAAATATTATCAAACATTTTTTAGCAATCAAAATCAGAAAAAATTTTAGGCTTGTGCAATTGCCAACAAAACATAAACTTTTTAAAAATTGACATTGCACTAACTCTCCTAATAAAATATGGGTTGCAATTGATTTATAAAAAAAATAATTATTTTACTTTTCAATTCAAAAAACATTTTCTTTTTGCACTACATTAGAAATGGTTTACAACATTGATTTTAATTTTATTCATCATAAATAAAATTTGTTATCAATATAAAACAACAAAAAGACCAAAATATTTATTGTCTTAGTTAAGGCATTTGATTTTCTGCACTGCATCGAAAAACCACAATATCCAAGAATACCTATATTTAAAATGACTTGTTTAGTACATGTTTTTCTTTTGTTTATAGCTAATAAATAGTTTTTAGTTTTAATTTATGATTTAAAATTTTGCACACTTATAGTTGCATCGCATATTTATGTAGAAAAGTAAAAATTGGAAAAAAATTAATATACCAAATTTAAAGAGAACAAAACCTAATCTTTCAACATTTTTTTATAGTAAAGCATGACATGAATCAGTTTGTCCGTGTCTGAAACTTTGTGTCTGGACAGCATCACTGCTGCAACGATGCTATTATTTCTAAATAAAATTTAGTTGATCTAATCTTTCTTATAGTTTTAAGAGAAAAAAGATAAAATGTTAGAATAATCAAATGATAAGAAACACCCATCAATTTGCAAATCTATTGTTTTGGTATATCT
The DNA here is from genome assembly GCA_963680785.1 of Diplosoma virens. Taxonomy (NCBI): domain Eukaryota; kingdom Metazoa; phylum Chordata; class Ascidiacea; order Aplousobranchia; family Didemnidae; genus Diplosoma; species Diplosoma virens. Next base: position 59,576,995 of record OY796881.1, on the reverse strand, counting down.
AATAATATAAACAAGCAAAAAATCAAATAAAAATCTTTGACTAACATAATGAAATTTAACAGTGATACCTTTTGCTTGATAAAACTTATAATGGGTGTAGGTTCAGACACAACAAAATCTCCACAATGAAGTACTGGCACAGAACCTGAAGGACTCATGTTTTCAGTATTTGGAACAGTAAAAACCTATTAAACTGCATTTTTATTTGCATTTAAAAAGCAAAACATTTACAAAAAATTATTTCACCAGATTTTTAAAAAAAAGTGGTTAAAGGTCTGGTACCAGAATTGAAACTTTTCAAAATTAATAAGTCCAATACTGGGTGGCAATTTTTTTAAATTAAAGGTCTGGTAATGGCTTTTTTGACATAATTAGCTTATTATCATTTTTATGCTGTATCTTGTTGATAAGTGTAGCACAACAGTCCTTGGGTTAACAGATTAAAGTACTCAGGTTTGATTGCTGGTTGAAAAATCTCTTTTTTTCAAAGTTATACTGTAAGATACTTGCACATTTTGTAAATGAAGTTAATTTATAAAATTAAGCTTAAGACTAAAAATTACATTAGGTTAAAAAATTTTCAGCTGAATTTAACTTAAATTGCAATGGCTTAAGCATAAATTTTATTGGACTCACACTAAGTTTTGCATCAATTTTAGCAATTCTATTAATGCTAATCTACCCTTAAGCCAAGTCAAATTAGCCCAGATCATTTTCCCCTAACTTAGCTTTAACCAAGTCTTAATCAAAATTAAGGTTGGAACCAGTGTTTTTTTAAGGCGTTTTCAGGAACTGAAACGGTCTCTCAAAATCTGCTTTGACTATAGTGTAAACAAAGCTAAGTATGCTCAGGAACAATAGGAACAAAATTAGCGGTCTTTTAAAATTGCTTAGAGGTTCCTCAAGCCAAACCTTAAAAAAAGCACTGATTGGAACTATAAATTAAGACGTCATTAAAGCTATCTTAAGGAAAAAATGACTGAAGTTAAATTTGAGTAAGCTTGAAGTGTAAATTTGCATATACAGAATTGTTAAACTTGATTTAAAACTTAAAGCAAGCCTAATATAGTTTACACTTAGACTAAACTAGTGCAATTTAACTAATTTTGGCTAAATTTAGCTTGAAATTCTTTAGTCTTATTTAATTTCTACTTCTAAGCTTAATCTTATATAAACTTTATTTATGAAATCTGAAAGTATTTTATAGTATACTCTATGTAAGAAAAAAACAAAAATGTTTTAACCAGGAATCAAACCAGAGTACCATAATCTATTCACCAATGCTTTTTGTTGTTGCATTACACTAGTCAACATGACACTGCTTAAATATAATAAAATGACAATCAAAAAAACAAACTGTTACCAGACCTAAGACTTTCAAAAATGTGGATTCCAACACCAAACCTCTAGCCACTGCCAAAAATAATGCATAAGTTTGTTTAAATAAAAAAATGTAGTTTTGCTTCATGAAAAGCATAAAACTCAAAAAATTAGTTAAATCAATACAAAAATACAAAAAGTCATACTCGGGCTTCTAGTCCACACATACGTAAATATGCTTGAACAGTTAGAGCAGCAGCATTTTCATTAATTAAAATTTGTTCTTCAAGAGGCTTGTACAATGCAGCATCTTCAGCCCATGGATTTGCAGCTAAAATAACAATCATTTTTTGCATAGTGAACAGTCTCATACACAAGTTTGTCAGTCACAAAACACAGCTGTGCTGTGAAAAAAATTGAAGAGTGCTGCAAAATTTTCGTGCTTTGAGAAAAAGCAATTAGATTTTTGGTCTAAAGGTGACTCCTGTGTTCCATCCAGTTGTAGTATTTCTAAAAATCTTGGACCTATATATTGGTCCTATAGCAGTGGTTTTCAAAGGTGGGCTGTTTTGCTTTTTTCTGGGGAATGCAATTGCTTTTTCTGGGGGTTGCAATACAATAAAAAATTTCAGCAAAGTAATATTTAAAATTATTATTTTAGAATTTACTTAAATTTGTTTTAAAATATTTGATTAGTGAGACTATAATAAGATCACCCAAAAAAATCCTTTCTTGAACTTGTTTTAGGACAATCATAAACAATACAGTTTAATATATATGGTAACTAGTTTATTAGGTCATTATACAGAAGAGAATACACTCAACACAATTTTTACTGAGAGGTGTGAGCAGAATGTCAAAACAAATAGCAAAAATGCTGAGTATGTTTAGATGTGAAAGAGAAATAAAAAAAAGTATAGCATGAAGCAGTTCTTAGGCAGCCTATTGCTACAGCTGACAAAATACACTGAGTTAGAGTTAAACGTAATTTCAAAAAAATTCTCAATAAGTGGGCTACTCATGTTATAAAGGAATAGTTGGATGTTGTGGAAATGCTTGTTAGATCAAACATGTTACCTGACAGACAAACTGGCATAAAAAAAAGTTTAAAGAGCTGGTTACTGACTATAAGTTCGACCTTTTTTATGCTAAAAATCATATTTTAACATAGTGATGCATAAAATAATGATTTTAGTGAAAGATTTTTTACAAGTTTATGATCTTTAATAACATCATCATTACTACTCCTCTTTGAACTTGTTAGCTTAATAGCTAAACTTATTTAGAATTGTAATCTTTTTTTCTATTTACACTCTTAATTTGTAAGGCACCTCTGAAGTGTTCTACTTAGGAAAGCTGTCAAGCAATTACCCTAATTTGATTTTGATAATGCCAAAATATTGCTTCCTGGTCAAAATTTGGTATCTTTTATTTTTTTATTTAAAGATATAACTGAAATTTAGAGCTTCTTGCTGAGAAATTCACACAAGGAAATATGTCAATGCCATAAAGTATTTTTTCAAGGGCACTAAAAAATAACATGAATATGTGTTGAACCAAACAACATTGATTACATTTGCCATTAATACAACACTTCTAAGCAGACATTTGTTATCTTTAGTTGAAATGTCAGCATCATGGCTGACTAGGTTGGAGCACCCTATTGAAGACTAACACAATGATAAACAATGTCGACATTTTCAACAAAAAGTATGTTATTCAAGAAGAGTTTGTAGCCCTACAAATAACTCAAAAGAAGATGGTTTAGGTCAGCAGTGTCAAACTGGTACCCCATGAGCCAAATCTGGCCCACCATGCTCTTTTTTTGGCCCACATCTTGAAATCAAGAAATATGAGACAGATTCAAAGTAAAGTTTTTTTTTTAGACAACACTATAAACCACGGGTTCTTAAACGGGAGAGTGTGCCTCCCTCATGGAGCATAAAAGGTTCATACGGGAGGCACAAAAAAATGGCTGTAAACTGAATAAATAAATGCATTGACATAAAATAAATAAAAAAAGAAAGCATGACAGTGTTTATTCAAAGCATGGTTTTATAGATTTTACGGTGAATAACCAAGTAGTACCACAATGTGTGATTATGCTATGAAAATCTCAGCAATTACATTGTGCAATGTGAATTAGTTGTTTGCAGCAGTATCTTCAGACAAAACACCCTGGCCATAATGATAAACTTTGTTTTTTTTTAAAGCAAGAAAGATTGTCTGAAAAATGACAACTGCAAGTGGTGAATACTTTCACCAATCTTTATAGAAATAGTAGAAGTGTCATTCAAAATTTCTCATATCATTGCTAAAGAGAAACCTCATAACATTGGCGAAACAGTGATCAAATTGCGTATGTTAAAAGTAGCTGGTCTTGTGCTGAGAGAGAACATGGTGAAGATTCACTTTTAGATTCTATGATCAAAACAGCATTGATGGGCTTGCAAAAAAACATTGAGTGTCAAGTTCTCAAAAATTTACAAGTCTCACCTTTTTTGAATTCACTCTAACAATTGTTGCAGTTGTTAGTCAAATGTTTGTTTCAATTGAGAAAATTGTGCTTTTCTGCAGACTTCAAGAGACCACATGTAGAGCAGAAGATGTATTTAAAGTTGTCTCCACGTTTATTGCAACAATAGTATACCTTGGAAAAAATTTGTAGATGTCTGCACTGATGGTGGTCTGACAATTTGTAGGTGTCAAAGTGAATTTATTGTGAAAGGAGAAAACCCCAATGCAATTGGATCTCATTAATGATTCACTGAGAGCCTCCAAGCTCCAGCAGTCTATCTATTGCCATATATAAAATAAGCTTGCAACAATCATACATGCTGTCAACTAGGTTAAAGCAAGTGCTGTCAATACAAAACTATTTACCAAGCTTGCAGGGATATGGATTCCAATCATGAGACTCTTGCTTTCTTATACACATGTTTGGTGCTTATCAAAAGTTAACATGTTAGCCAGCATGTATGAAATGAAAAATAAACTTATCCTGTTTTTTGAAGCTAATGGAAACACAAAATCTTTTTTTTTCAATCAATTTGAAAGAGTTTCAGCTGAAGTTGGCAAACCTTGTGGATATTTTTGAAGTGTTAAAACAATTTAAACTTGATTTTGCAGGGCAAAAATATCATTATCAACTGTATCAATGACTATGATGCCATCAATGCTTTCATGAAAGAAACTGGAGTTGGTGGACATTGTCAAATTCAAAAAAAAATGCAGCTTTCTTTTCTAAACCAGATATTGAAGAAACCTTTATGAAGAAAACCAAATTAAACTTAAAAGCAAGCTTAAAGTTGAGGTAAACGATCACCTGCATCTTTTAAAACACAAATTCAAATGCTACTTCCCAGATTTGAGCTACACTGAACATGACAAGTAATTCTTTTTATCTAAGCAAAGATATTCTTTTCAAAGATTTGAGAAATTTTTGAAAATGCAATGTAACTCTACTGCAAAACACAATTTTGAAACTAATTTCTGAGCAAAATATGTGCAATATAAGATGGATAGGTACAAAGAAGGGTAGGTGCTGTAGTTATATGTACATTCCTTCCATTTTCATCAACTTACGTGTGTGAAATGGCTTTTCTTTTTTAGGTATAAAGAAAAAACTCAAGAATAAACTTGACTGTGAAGCCAATCTTAAGTGCTAAATCATCATTTAAACTTTTGGTTTCCAAAAAACAGTAACACCTTTCTTAGTTCTTGTTGTCCTGTTTAATATAGTTAGACTTTTAAATATAGTAAAGCTTCAGTTTTGTTTCATCATCAAGGGGGGCCAGTTTTGTTTGCATAATAAAAAGAGGCATATCTCAAAAAGTTTATGAAGCCCTGCTATAAACAATAAGTAAAAATATTGATTGTGTAATTATTTGAAAAATTCTCTGGCCCACGTAAAATGCAAGTGCACAAATTTGGCCCACATGGAATATAGGTGTGCCAATATGACCCACAGCACCAAATGAATTTGACATTTTTAGGCTTGGGCAGTTTTCATCTTCATAAAAGACTTTTTTTAAAATAATGGTCAGCCATAGCTCTTTTTTTTTAAAGCAGAAGCGCAGCCAAGTCAACCTGCCTATGTGTGTCTAGCTTCTTTGCACAGCTAAGAATAAAGAAACAAGGCCAGAAATAGTAGAGCCAGATCTGTGATGGTCTGGCAACAATAACACCACCCATAAAAAAGTTTGTTGCCAAGATGCATCACCAATGATCCCACTGATGTTGTTTTGAAACTTTTTGTTGTTGTTGTTGATTCAATTGATAAGTTTATATCCAACAAAGAGATAATTTTTATCATGCACATTCAGAAAATCATTACAAAGCTGATAGTTGCCAAAATAAAACTTTTTTTTATAAGTGGGGGTTGTTTAATTATGACAGTATGTCAAAATGGGTTGTCCTACAAAAAAGGTTGCAAACCACTAGCCAATAGGTTGCTTCAGTAAAAGTGTAATACTGAGAGGCGTGAGCAGAAGGGGCCTCTGTTGCATAAAGTTGCTAGTTTACGAAAAGTAAACAAACCTGTTTAGCCTATTCTAATAAAATCTTTTTCTATTTTTCTATTTTATGCTAAAACAACCTAGTAATCATCTTAATCGTTAATTGGTAATGATTTTATATTGCATTATTATTACTTGATGAGAATGTTTTCAAGCTGTTTCTGAAAAAACTAAATGCTGATACAATGAACAAACAGGCTCACTTGCAGTTTTTACAATAATGTAATTTTTTATTAGTTTTGCTTTATGGAGTTTTTAATAGTAAGTAATAATATATGTTGTTATTATGAGAATTCTTATATGGGTATATTGAGTCAGTGAAAACATTTCCTAACTTAATTTTACCGATGCTTAATCAACAGCATGGTCAGGTGATTAAGAGAACAGTTTTGTTAGAAAACGAGATCAACATGGTTTGGGTTTAAAAACTACTTTTATCATTCTGTTATGTTATCAGATTAAAATACTTTACATTACTTTTATCTACTTGGTGATCTCAGTAAGCAGTTTTAAATTTCTGTCATATCTAAATTAATATTAAAAAAAAAAATTCAAATAGACAGCAATATCTTAGCATCTTCAGCAGCATGTCAAGGTTATCACTTGATGGTTGCTTAAATCTTAACAATGCCTCTTATATTTTCTATTGAGTCAGCAGGATAAATATACAAGTATAGATGTGAATGAAATCTTATATGGTTTAATGTCATTAGCAAAGCTAATTCTTATTACTAATATCAACTTTGAGTAATCTCTTATTTTACCTTTGTAAATTTGGAGTTTTATGTTTGTAAATTAAGAGATTGTGAAACTAAGCCAGAATCCCCCTTACAGTACCAGGATGAAACAAAAAAGAAATTAAGAGGAAAATAATCTCTTTAAGAAGCAATAGTAACCAAAGGAAGATTGTTAAAAAGTATTAACAGTCAACTTGAATAACAAAATAAAAAAAAAACTTTTGATTTTATAAAAAAAGAATAATCTAAATGCTACAAGATTGATAATATGTAAACTTGTAAATCAAGTGGGCTTTTGCCTTCATAAACTAGGTGTGTTGCTTCTACATATCCTGGATGTGTGGAAAATCCAGGATTTGTTGGTGTGACATATTGAAAAAAGGTTTAAAAAACACTGGTCTAATATACCAACAAATTGAAGCATATATTAGTTAATACATTTAATTGCAAAGCAAAACTAATTAAAAACACCTTGAACTTTTAGGTCAATTCAGTTTACAACATCTGTAATATAACGTACAATCTAAGTCTATTTGTTATGGAATTTGCTGGTATGTTATTGGTGGATAAATTTTTATATTAAAAATTTATTATGTATCTAAATTAACAAAAAAAAAATTACTCTAAATTATATCACTGTATGTTCTGATATACTGTACCACAGTGTTAGGTGTAAAAGCAAAAAATATAAGCACATGGCAGTAAATTATATAAAAAAAAAAGTAAATAAAAATAGTTTAACTACCAACTGCTTGTGACATCCAAGCTTCTTCAACAAGAGTCATGTAAAATTACCACTCACAGCAAGATATTACGTAGTTGAAATGCTTAAAAGATTAAAAAAATTTATAATTAAAACTAATACAAAGTATAACTCTAAATATCATGCATAATTTGCAAGAAAAAATAAAACAGCAACTTGAATTATAATTATATTAACATAAAAGTTTAAAAAAAAATGTAAACACAAATACTGGTACTGGGCCATGAATAAAGCTTGTTAAAACATATGGTAAACCAGGTGACTTTGATCATTTAAAGCAATCCTGACTTACACTACCAAAACTCAAAAGATTAACTTTCCAAAATAAATTGACTGAAACACTTTAGGTCTCAACTTCTTCATACAACATTGCTTTTTTAGTCTGACATCATGTGTGAGTAGCAAATTGCCATTTAATATCTGATTAAAGTCCTTCCAGGTTTGGGGTCAGTCAGGGTTTAATCACCCTGGGTTTGGGGTGACTTTGATCACTCACAAAAATTCATCATTTGATCAAAATATTTCATTTTAAGGGTCAAGTTTAATCATTTTATGACTTAAAACCTTTGTTATCAATCATGGCACTCTAACCTAAAACTAATTGACCAAGCTGTCAACAATTTAGTATGAAATCGCTTCTGTTGATCTGCAGATGCTCTAACCAAGAAATTTATGATAAGACCACAGACTTTAAAAGCATTTTAAAATTTTGTAGCCTAACTTAAATAAGCGTTAGCACAGTGGTGGATATTCAAATTTAGGGGCCTGAGGCAAGAATTTCCAAAAATTGATGTTTTCTAGAAAAAAAAAGGGCTTTGATTTCGTCTTTCCCTTTTTTCTCCCAACATCATGTTAATCTCTAAAAAAAAAAAGGTTTTCAGTTTGATTTCGTCTCTGACTTTGCCATTTTTCTCCCAAAATCATGGTTATCACTCTAAAAAAAAAGGTTTTCACCTTGAATCAATCGTCTCCTCCCAACTACATAGTGCTATTTTCGAGGGGGGCCTGAGGCAACTGCCTTATTCGCCTCACCCAATATCCACCGCTGTGTTTGCATATGCTTCAAAATCCAGGGCGAACCCCAAATACTTGCAAAAAACCAGCTTTGCTTTTGCTAAAACTGCTTATTTACAGTTTTTCACTTTTAGGGTCTGAGGGGGAGGGCCATGGCACAGTGGCCTCCCTTCTCGGTACACTAGTGCTATAGCAATTACTCTGACCTGCTTCCACAGATACCATAATATTACTCTCCGGTTGAAATTTTTTATTTTGGTTTTTAAGTTTTTTATTAAGATAAAACTGAAATTTAGAGCAATTAAGACCACCAAGACGGCAAGTAGGGAAAATTAATGTAAAGTGTCTTTCCCAAGGACACAACAGAACGGCCTGAGTAAGTTTTGAATCGAGCCCGAATAGGTTTTGAATTTTTTTGGTTTTTCTTAAAAGGTGCTGCCACCATCAGTGTTGTGCGTTGACAGCGTTAATTTGACGGCGTCAAATGTCAGCGACAATTTTTTGTTGACGATAACGCAAACGCCGTAAAGATATTTTTCAGTTGACAGAATAGGTGTCGCCGACAATTTTTTGCTTGTTATTTGCATCAAGCGTTAAGCGTCAATTATTTTTTGCAAGGTAAGAATTGGGGAGAGTGGGGTGCAGTCAGACAAAAATTACAATTTTTGCTGTAGTGCTTTTTTTTACAAGTTATATCCTGACCAAACTTTTTTTTGTGTAATTTATACAACTAAATTTATCATATGCAAGTGTCTTTTCACAGATTTAAACTGACAAAAAAATTTACGAGCACATTTAAAAAAATAATTTTTTTGTCCAACTGTGCCCAATGCATGGGGCACAATCGGATTAAGCATAGGGCACTATCGGACAATGAAAAAGAAGAATTAAAATAAGCAAAATAACGAAATATTACAGCATGGTTTGTAATTGAATTCTCCAAACAACGAAAAAAACAAGCAAAAAGTTTGCTATAGCAGCAAATAACAAAAAGCGCACCGAAAATAAAAATGCAAAAGCATGTCTATGTATGAAAATAGATCAAGATTTTTTTGAAAATAATTTATACATTAGTAATATACATTGAATAACAAGCATGAAAGGTGCTGAGCAGAAAATATTGATTAACTATTAATATAAATCGAAGAAAAAAGTCATAATCGAATTTCAATGAAAATCTTTGACAACTAGTTGATCCAGATTCTTTGGGTGCAGGCAAACGCCCTAATGTCATTTGCCTTTAATGAAGCCAAATCAGTAGCCTCAAGAAAGAAAAACCCTGTAACATTGCGTTTCTGCCACATGTAAGAAATTTCATAATCACCTTCAAATCCTTGTTTTTGGTGATCTGACCAACATAATATTTTCTGGGAAATATTTTAAATTCAACTAGCACATAGTCACATATTGCAGGTTCATTAGTGCAGTCTGGGACAAGAAGGTTTTTTTCAACATCTCAAGGGTTGGAAAAGTTGTCAGATCAAGAATTTGTATCTCATCAATGTTTGAACTTTCGTTGTGATGCAGACGTTTTCTAGTGTCTTTAGCTTTCTGTTTTGGTGTTTTCTGAACTTTTTTACAACTTTTTAAAAGCTCGTTTTGGGGTGTGTCAGTTAAAATCATGCTACAACCTTTTTTTCTTCTCTGGTGTCTTTTTTTCTGGGAGATTTTGGATAACCAATTACTTGTTCTGGAGATAAAAAATTATTTTGAAATGTTTCCAGATTTTGGATCTCAACGTCATTAAGCGACCCTAAATCTTGCAGCTGAAAATCAACATTGTGGAAGCTTTCGTTTTCTTTCAAATGTCTGATGCTTGTTGATGCATCATTAGGTTAATCAGTGACCAGATTGGGTAAAAAATTGCATTCATCAAAAATGTGTTCATCTAAGGGGAATATGCCAGCCTTTTTAAACCCGGCTATGATATTGGTTGGAGTCATAACTTTTTCTTTGGTAAACATACCAATGGTAGACTTCCTTTGTCTATTTCCTACCATAATTTTCATACATTATTATAACATAATAAATATTATTAAAACTATGAAAAAATTTTTACAATTTATAGATCATATGTATCTTAAAAATTGTAGTTATAAACTTTAATAAAATTAGTTATAATTTTAAGCCTAATTACTAGTTGTTAATAAATCAAACGAAATAAACTATTGTGCAAAATAGATCTATATAATCATCAAAGGGCACAGTCGGGCAGTGTCTGGCTGTTCCCACAAAAAAATGTCCGATTTTGCCCCAACCAGAATTTTTTTTATTTTTTAAGATGGTGGCAAAAACTGAAAAGTTACTTCAAATCATTTTATGGTACAAGATAGCAAATAAACCAAGTTCTAAAATGTATCAACAGTGAGAAGAATTTAAATTAAAGCTAAGCTAAAAACAGGTTCAAATATACCCTTTCCAAAATTACTTACCTACCCTAAAAACCAAAATTTATCTATCACATTTATTTCACAATAATTAGTTTTTTCAAACTAACACCAGTGAATGCTCTGTGGTGAAATATATTTATGTCTACAGTTTGAAGTTTTAGAGTTTCCAACTTTTTTTCAAATTACAATGTCCGACTGTACCCAGTGTCCAGCCGGGCCCCACTCTCCCCTATATACAAAAATTTTTCAATCGCTGACTCCAACAGCGCATTTTCATTCAAGAAAAAAAGTTACGAAAGCTACAGCATGTAACAGACAGATTTAGACCATGTCAAATAAACTACTTGCAAAAACACTATAAAGTTACAAAAGGGTGCTCACGAATTTTAGCTTTGAAAATGCAGCTGCTTCCAATTGTTAAAAATGTTCTCAAGAATCACAACTTTGCTTTCCATATGTTTTTAGAAAGTCCACTTGCTGGAACTTAATTAAAAGCCGTAAAATCAAAGAAGCGCAGCTGAGAAGCTTAAGCGCAGTTGTTTTTATTAAGGGCACGATAACAACTTTTTTGTTTTCGCTGGATGTTGTTTGAACACCAAAAAAAAAACATATACGTGGTGCTTAAAAGTGATCGAGTCCCAGCTCAGTTGGCAAATTCAATCAAACTAAACATCACATAATTGTGGTCTGTGGAAAATGTTAGCAAAACAGAGTCTCAGAAGACAGAAAATTGCTATCAGAAAAATAAATTTTAATTTTAGTTATAGAGCAAACAGACTAGGCTATTAAATAAATAATTTCACCGTATAGTTAATTTTCATACTATTAAAACAACGAAAATAGTAATTGCAATTTCAATATAGTCTGTATAAGATCACAATAGTAGGCTTCAACCTATATCCAGCGCTATCCATAGTAAGTGTTAATGCAGACTCGAGTTCAGTCGAGGTTAGATTTTTTAACAAAAATTGATTTTTCCGCTAATGTCTTTAAGTCAAAACCTGCTTTATTTTCGTTGCCTTATGTAATTGTTTTTGCTGTTTACATCATTTAAAGTTGTCTTTTCCCGCCAATGTCTCTTAGATCATAAGTTGTTTTATTTTTGCCTTGCGTAATTGTTTTCGACAATAACATCATCAGAAGTTAGTTTTTTTCCCGCCAATACTTTGTAAATCAAAAGCAAAAGTTACTTTATTTTTTATTGCATTACGTAATTCTTGCCGATAATGATATCATTTAAAGTTGCTTTCTCGTCCCGCCTCTCCACGTGTTATTTTAATATAAATAGTCGGACCCTCGTGGGCCATTTTCAAATCAAACGCAAATGTCATTCTTGTTTAAAGATCGTGAAGCGGATTTCAGTTAGTAAGTGTTCGTGTGTTGTGTTAATTTTTGAATTAGTGTTTGTTTCTGTTGTATAATTTTTAATTTAGAAAACCGTATTCAACCAAGGTGTGCGTATTTTTATCCCAACTTCACATATTGCGACAAGTCAATTTTGCCGCAATAGTAAGAATAACGTTTGCTGAAAATACATGTACAGTACATAACCAAATAAATTTTTTTTGTCTTGTTGGCTGTTGTCAAAATTTGATAGCTTGTTAATTTAATTTTTTTATAGTGGATCAAAAAATTGTCTCCTGTTTCGTAACCCAGCGTAACCTCTTTATAAAAATTTTTTTCTTAAATTCAATGCTTTTTAAATTAGCGATAGGCCAGACTAAATTAACAAAAGGTTTCATAACCTTCGATTAAGCTTGCACAGTGTTTCTGAAAATTGGTATTTAATTTAATAAAAAATGTCATAAACCCGTCTAAGAAGCTACTAAACTATCTTATAGAAACAATGTTTCAATAATTGGTAATTTATAGTTGTAGATTTAGCAATATATCGGCATCTCCGAAAGCTGGTCGAGGTAATCGCTTGAAGTAGGGGAAGTGTGGGACCTATGGAACGGTGGGACCCATGGAACACCGGATTTATTTGAAAACGGAAAACGGATTTTTTGAAATTTTTGCATTTGGAAACACACTTTTGTAAGACATGCTTATTCCAAAATTAAAATTTGTGAAACTGCTAGTTCAGAAGGCAGTAAAGCTGTTTTTTCATTTTCGGGGTAAAAAATGTCCTTTTTAGGTTCATCTTTGTAAGAATTTTATAGTTTCCTGAAGTTACTAAAACTATTAACGTAGGTTTCTTTGAAAAGACTACTTATCTAGCTATCAGTTGATCAAAAGTTTTAGTTGTCAAAGTGTAGTGTGTATGAACTAAAAGCTATTTTCCATTAATTATAACTATGTGGGACCTTTGGAACATGGCGTTCCATAGGTCCCTTGTATTTCAGGTCATGCCTACATTTAAATCTAGATTATCGAATAAGGGTTTGTTTAGTGAAGAGGACCTAAATAAAGCTTTGAAAGGTGTTCTTACTAATGAACTCAGTTTCAGAAAAGCTTCGAAAGTTTACGGAATACCTATAGGTACTTTGCACCGTTATAAGAAAAAGATGCATCCAGGAAACACTGAAGTTAAGAAAATCTCTATGACTACAACTCAAGTAAGTAAATTTTTGTTGGGCTAAGTTTTATGCTTCTAACCTAGGCCTATACTGACAAAGAGGCTAACAGATTTTGTCAGTTAGGCTAATGGTTTGATCTACACCTAATTAAGATTTAAGAATGAAATGTAATCTAATGAAAAACTAGGTTATTAAACAAGGAATTTAATAACCTAATTTAATACTTTATTTAAAAACCTAGTTAATTTTTAATAACCTAACTATAGATTATTAAATAAGGAATTTATTAACCTAGTTTTTCATATCCAGTTAATAGGCTAATTACTGTTTGTATTTCTATAGATTTTTACAGAAGATGAAGAACATGCATTAAAGGATTACATCATTAAACTTTCAAAGCTGTTTTATGGCCTTGACAAAATTAAAGTCAAAAAACTTGCTTATGAATATGCAAAAATAAAAAACAAAAAAATTCCTAATTCATGGAATGAAAAAAAAATTGCTGGTGAAGATTGGCTAAAAGGCTTTCGTAAGCGAATAGGAGATTTAAGTTTGAGAAAACCTGAAAGTACAAGCCTTGTCAGAGCCATGGCATTCAATCCTTTCAATGTTCATGCTTTTTTTGACAACCTCAAAAGTATTCTTATCAATTCAAACATCCCTCCAACCAGAATTTGGAATCTTGATGAGACTGGAATTAACACAGTTCCCAATTCCAGAAATATTTTATGTAGAACTGGTACCAAGCAAGTTGGCCAAATAAGATCAGGGGAACGTGGTTTAAACATTACAATGTGTTGCTGTGTCAGTGCTACTGGAATGGCTCTACCGCCAGCATTCATATTTCCCAGGGTTCGATTTGCAAGCCACATGTTGCGCGGTGCTCCTGTTGGTAGTCTTGGTTTGGCCAATCCATCAGGATGGATGAAACAAGACATTTTCCCACAAGTCTTGAAACATTTTATTGACAATATGACAGTATCCAAAGATCAACCGGGAGTGCTGATCATGGATAATCATAACAGCCATATAACTTTAGAGGGTGTTGAGCTGGCTAAAAACCATGGCTTAGATCTGCTTACCCTGCCGCCTCATTGCAGCCACAAACTGCAACCTTTAGATGTGGGTGTATTTGGAGCCTTCAAGAAATTCTACAGCTCATTTTGTAATGAATGGCATCTGTCACATCCTGGGGAAACACTGTCTTTATATTATGTTGCTGAATTGTCTAGTAAAGCTTTTGTTAAATCCTGCACCTTGGAAAATATTACTTCTTCATTCAGGCGGACTGGAATATTTCCCTTCAATTTAGAAATTTTTACAGAGGATGAATTTTTACCTTCCACAGTAACTGATCAGGTGCAAAACGTTTATTCAGGCGAAATAAACATCGACGCAAGTGTGCTTGACACCACTGAGGCTGCTGTTCAATCTACATCTACTGCAGCGTCATCAAACCCAGGCTGTAGCCTGGAAGCAGTATCTGAAACCTCTTTAATTGAATCAATCGCCCCACTACCGAAAGCAAGGCCGCGAAAAATTCGGCGTCGTAAGAAAGTTTCTTCTGCCATCATCACACGCACACCTGTGAAAAAAAGACTTTTCCCTCAGCAATCAGGAGATAGTTCAACTGATGAAGAAGAAGTATTTGCTGATTCAGAAAGTAATGCCAGTCTGTTTGATGGTGATTCCAGCCTTGCTCCACAAACTGACAAGCTTGTCATACTCAAATGTGGTGATTTTGTTATTGCTAATGTGCACACTGCAGCTGGAAATTGTAAAAAGTTTATTGGAAAGCTGGTTAGTGGACCAGATGAAGATGAAGACTTTGAAATCAGTTTTCTGGAGAGGTCAAGAAAAATTAAAAATGGATTTGTCTTTCCAGAAATGGAAGACCTAGCCTCCATTGGCAAAAAAGATATTGAAAAAATTTTGCCTCCACCTCATGCAGCTGCTCAAACTAAACGGTTATGTGGGGTGATGAAATTTAATGTTGATTTATCATATGTGTAATTGTTTTGTGTGTGCATGTTTGTTTATGTATATTTTTGTGTTTATTTGAAGTTAATGTAAAAAAAAAACAACGTTTGATAGCTTTGTAAAAGTGTTCCATAGGTCCCAGACGGTGTTTCATAGGTCCCACAGGGGTGGGACCTATGGAACGAAATGTAAAAATTTAATAATTGCTTGTAACTTGGCAACCAATTAACACACAGCTAAACCATTTTATCCCAATGCAGAGCTACCTAATCACAACATGCAGACCAATTTTCAAGCAATTTTTAGTTAAAATATAAAAGTTACAACCCTTTAAAAAAAATCGTTCCATAGGTCCCACACTTCCCCTATAACGCCTCCGCCGTTGTCTAGCGAGCTAGTAGAATAAATAAAGATAAAAATAAGTAAAAAATAATAAAAAAATATAAATTTACTCGCCATTATATACATAGACGACGGCATGAAGGACAAAAAGCGGCCAATGGATCTTTCAAAAATGACAATTGAGATGTGACACGTACAATCAAACTTTAAGAGATCCAGGCGTTTACGAAGAAAGAAAATATAGTTTCGGTAGAGAGATTATTTTTTTGTACCATAAAATTGCTATTGAAAGCAGCCATATTGGATTTAACATGTTTTTTTGAATGATTTATTTATGTACATATTAAAGAGAGAACAAAAAATAAAAAATTAAACGAACGTTTTCGGCTAAATTTAGCCGTCTTCAGGTGTTCATATTGAATATAGTCTTACTGACTTTATTTCGATTTAAATAGAGAAATTATTTGTTAACGCTGACAAAGTAATTTTATACACGAGGAAGACAGATATTTTCAAAACTGTAAACACATTAGCGGTAGTTAAACGAAGCAGAAAAAAGCAAGTGGATTTTAGAGACTGTAAACACATTGGCGGTAAATGAAATTACTTGAGCAGATTTTTCAAAAAATGTTTAGAATGATGTTTGATTGGCATATAATTGGCGATTTAAATTAGGACTGGACTGTCTTATTAATAGAGCTTCATGTATTCTAGTGTGAAATTCTGATTAACATTTGTGCAATATCGAAAAATTATTTAAACCAAATTTAACGGTCGAACAGGAATCACATGACAAAATGTGATTTTTTGACATGACAAAATTTGACACTATCTTGAATACTTTTGAAATTCAAATGCTCCTGGCTCTTGTGATCAAATGTCTCGATGACATACCAATGTACGTCATATTCATGTCACGCGAACCTGTGAATTTATAGATGACATTAGAACACAGAGCCTTAGGAGTTTTCGATTTTAACAAAAAATAAAAATTTTTTACTTTAAAAGTTATAAAAATTAGTAACACTTTTGGATTAAATCGATTATTGATCAAAGCCTTAGCAAAACGGTATGAATTTTTTCTAATGTACGGTATAATAACGCAGTTTTCATAAGGTTGAACTCAGACAAAAACTTTCGTTTATTTTTTTGTTTTTTATTTTCTCTTTAATATGTAAATAAATAAATCATTCAAAAATATGTTAAATCCAATATGGCTGCTTTTAATAGCAACTTTATGAAAAAAAGAAAACATTCCGAAAGCCATATCTTAAGTAAATCACTGTATGCTAGCTTGGCGCCAAACTTAGCCTTAATTATATTATTACAATGATCTTAATTATATTAACAAAGAATGTAATTTTGCTGTTACTTCTAACCTCTGTGCTTTAACTCAGATGTATTGTCTGCAAACGTAGAGAGCTATTCAGATGCACAGCACTGAATTTGATGAAAAACCTTAAAAGAAAGGTCAATAATAGCGAATTGACAGCATATTGTAGTTTTTGTTTTAACTTATAATGTAAATATTTAGAAACTAGTCAATTGAAAATTCGTAATTTTCTGCATTAAATTATATCAATAGCAAATTGTTTGGGTGGCTGTATTGTCTGGTGGCAGGCACAGATGGAGTGATAGTTTTAGCACAAGTACGAATTGCCGTTAAATTGAGGACAACTTTATTCAGATAGAATCACTGTAGAAAGTCATTTTGGATCTTTCATTACGCCATGACCTCTTTAAACAGTCATCACCTTGAAATTTGGTGAAAAAATGCGCGATTAGAAAGTGAATTTTTTTTTAAATTCCAAAACTGTTTTAGTGGCAATTGATTTCCATCTTTATCATGACTGGCGCTTTTTTGCGCCTTCCCTCCCGCTGGGCTGCCCGGCGCATTTCGCAAGTGAATATGGAGTTTGTGACCTGTTGTAGAATTAATTGAATGTTGTAGAATTAATTTGAATTAATTGAATTGTAGAATTAATTACATTATCGTTTTTTTGTTTTACTTCTTTGCCAATTAATTAAAAGATTATTAATGAATCCAGCAAAAACAATGATACAGGGTGTCAAAATATTTTGCTTGATTCGGGTCCGTGGCCCTACATCGACAAATATTACAAATTTATTTTTCAAAAAGAAGGTAGCGACACTCTATATTTTGAACGCCAAATGTGCCTTCCACGGAAAAAAGTTGTTGCCTGTACAAAAAAATCACGAAATGGTTTGAAAAGTCGTTGTAATCAATTAAACTCTTTGATTTCGAGCGAATTTTAAAAACGTCTAACCGATGGAACAAAAACTAGCCGAAAACGACCCTACCATCAAAGTGATGAAGAGGATATTGCATTGATTTGTTTGCGCAAAAAAGAAAACGAAGTCAGTGCAACCAACAATACAGGAAACACTTTCACTTGGACCTCGAAAATTCTCACAGTTGTTTACAGCTGAAAAGGTCGGTATACTTTTCATACTTCTTTTGAAAAATTGTTTACGCTATAATTCTTTGCAAAAAATTTTTACGTCAATTTTGCTGGTAACTCATAGCAAAGATTAAAACTTTAAGTTATTTTGGTTTCTAGATTACTTTTTAAAAAATACTTTATTTCAAGACGTGATTTTATTTTGATGTAGGCTATTTAAAATATTAGCTATACTACTCATCGCTTTACTATTTAAAATATTATACTATTTAAAATATACTACTAATCATCATCTTCTTTTTTGCGCAAACAAATCTATGCAATATCCTCTTCATCACTTTGATGGTAGGGTAGGTTTTCGGCTAGTTTACGATTTTATTGTTGAAGACAGGCAATCCATGAACGTAGTGCAGTCGCCAGCTTTTAATGGGATGCTTAACCTTATACCTGGCCACACCCCCAATTCAATGACAAGAAAAAAAATCACAAAACGAATCGAAACGAGGTATATTATATTGATTTGTTGAGATCGGTTTTGTGTTCCCTAACGTAACAACGCAAAAACAAAACTTGCCAACTCGTGGCTTTTGAAATGGTTTTTAAGCAAATACATAAGAAATGTTTCTGATTTGATGATAATCATAATATAAGAAATATTTGTGATTTGATTTGATGATTATAGTGAGAGTGTAAGAAATATTTATTTTTTCACGAAACTGCATTTATCATTCAAATTAACTTTTTGAACTTTTTTTTATAGCTTTGAATGGCAACAAAAAAAACTCAGAAATGACTTAATAACTTTGAAGTATGTGGCTACAACTGCTGACGCCTGGACTTGCCGCAACAGGTTTCTTAATTTATGATATAAAGAAAAAATGCTAAAATAGTTTTTAAATAGAAATGTATGTTTTATAAACAAGGCGGTTTTCATTTTACGTTAGCTTTGATGATGGGATAAACATTTCTCGAAACGCCGGCAATAGATTGTTTTCAGCTATTTGAGTTTATGTTTTTTATTGAAAAATTTTCATTGTATTTTTTTATTTCAATTGATTTGAAATATGGATCTCGCATTGCGATGAGTAGTATAGTGGCTAGTTAAAATTTTTAATAAAATTTTTTCCTTGCGAAAGCTTCTGATAGTTATTTTCGGAGTAAACTCAAGTTTGATTTTTTTACGTCCTATCTTGGAATGACAGTTCATTGGATAATTCCCGATACCCTTAATCGAGAACAAAAAATGTTGGCATGCAAACGCTTGTTTGGAAAACATACATATGACAACTTTGCAAAAGCTGTTCAAGGTGTTCATATGACATTTGGAATCATGCACAAAGTTGTCACAACGGACAACGGAAGCAATTTTTCAAAAGCTTTTAAGTAAGTTTTGTCTTTTTACTACACTCAACTTTCAAAACGGTTAACACATATAGAAAAAACTTATGTTTTTCGTCGTTGCAGAAAAAAACTTTAAATATTTTTTTTCATTCAGTGCATTTGGCGAACTCTTTCAAGAATGGATTCAAAAAAGTTTAAGCGACGATTCAGACGAAAGCGACACCGACGAAAAACCGCGCAATAAGACTGAAGTACATAGTGTTACTAAAATATTGACATCTGTGGAAGATCACTTAGAATACGAACTTCCAAAGCACTGGAGATGCGCAGCCCACAAATAAACTTGATTGTAAGTGTCGATTCAGAAAAAGCTTTTTTCTACACAAACTACAAAAAAGCCCATGGATGTGCGTTAGAGAAAGCCGTCGCGCTGTGAAACAAGCAGCAAAGGTAGTACATATAATATATATACAGTACAAGTATGCATAACCGAATTGTCTCACAATGCTGGTACAGTGCTCGATAACCAGGTTAGAGCAATTTAACTACATATTATTTTTTACTAAAACTAACTGCATTTTTAATTTTCTTGTAACCACCTGACGATTTTATAAGATGAAACAGACTGTCGTGGTTTCAACTTTTTTGTTGTATTGTTTTTAATTTAAATACAAGTAGCCTTTTTGCAGTTAAATATGCTCCCTGCTTTTGCAGGTTGAGCTCTTTGGCTGGGAAGACAGTGATGCTGCTGCGCTATGCAAGGCTCATCATTTCATATGATTTGAGCTCTCTTGGCATCACTTGGCTTTGACTCTACTGTGGCTTAAAAACCACAAGTAAAAAATTAGCCACAAGGTTCAAGTTGGTGAGCCTTGTTCATTCCCAGCATAACTTCACTGCACTAACGAGACCCAAAAGGTCAAAACAGTACCGTCTGCAGTTATATACTGTATATATATATGTTTTTTTTTTTTTTTTGGTTAAATTTCAAAAGTTGATGGGGTTTTATTATCGATACGGATAATGGCGAACAGCTTGCAGCAGTAGCTTAGCCAGGCTACAGTATGAAGGAGGAGGGGGAGGGTGGTTATGGAAAATAATTTCACAAAAATAAGAATGAAAAATGGCAAATGATTTAAATGTTTCCCAATATGACGTAAAACTTTGTGAAGTATGACGTCAATATAATGATAGTTCTAAAAAAGTGCATCTTAAAATATCAGCGCCCTATTTTAACAAAAATTAACACATTTAACTTAATGTATTTATTATAATAATTTAAGTATAGACGCCACCAATCCTTTAAAAAGTATAGCTCTTACCCTCATATCCCCAGCCGGGCTTGCTATTAATTTATTCTTTATTTAACGTATTTATGTATAAATTAATTGCATTATGAATTTTTGGGAGTTTTCAGGCAACTGACACTATTAAGCAAGAAATCGAAAAGGTACTTGTTGTTCCCAACGCCAGTAGGTGGAACTCAACATTCGACGCTGTGATAAGTTTGCTCAGCGTGTACAGCAGCACCAATAAAACGGGCCTTTCAAATGTCTGTCAAAAACTAGAAGTTCGTTGTTTTACGTCGTGTAAGTATTTCAAAGTTATTCAAAAGTGCTTTGAAAGTATTTTAAGTTTTTGTAAGCCTTTGAATTTGTTTCTGTTGCACGAAGTATTTATTAAGTTGTTATGTTTGTTCGCTTCTCACCTTGTGCTTGTTGGTTGGTGTTTTTAACTTCTTGGTTTTTAAATACGGTGCGCGTTGTGTTCTGCTTTTACCTGATAAAATCCGCCGGATATAACGGACGAAATGTCGTTGAGTTTTTCTTTAATAAATATATTACGCCTTCTGTAGTTGTTGAAGTTTTACTTGCCTCTGATTCTACCAGAAGAACAAATGAATTTTAAAATAAGTAATATTCCTGGTAACAGTGTTTATATTAAAGGAATATATAATTAACATAATAAAGGAGAGCGAATCAGAGGAATTTGAAAACAACAAAGCAGGACACAAGATGGAAACCAAAGATTTAGAGGACGATTTTATAAGCACTTTATTAGAATTCCCTGAATAAAAATCAGGAGTGAATCAAATAGAACAATTTTTACGTGAAAGCCCACCATTAAAGCACTTTGATTTAAGCGTTTTGTCAAATGATACAATTAAAGACTTATTTATCAAATTTAACACTCCAATTCCTTCTAGTGCAGCTGTTGAGCGTCTTTTTTCAACTGGAAAAGATGTTTTAAAACCAAAGAGAAGCCGCTTGACCGAGAAGGATTTTGAAATGCTATTGTTTTTAAGAAAAAATAGCACGGATTATTGCATTGCTGTTTAGTTAATTCGGCCTTTGGTTTAATTAACCAAAAATTTGACCACCGATCGTCACTAAGATTATTACATAATATTCCATGCCTTATCAGTGCACGAGAATCTCGGATCTATCATAATATTATTACTTTTTGATGCCATTTCAGGAAAAAGTATGCGTCCACTTTCATAAATTGTAGTTTGCAGTCAAATAATAATTTCATTGATAGTCTTGTAAATAGTGCTGGGTTCAAGTAAGCTTTAAAAAATTACTTAAGTAACAAGTAATTTTCGAAATATTACTTAAATAACTTAAGTAATTTAAGTAATATTTAAGTAATTTTAAAAATAAGTTAAATAAAGACAATGTACTATATTTAAATCACTTTATTTATAATTTTCACATTCTCGTTCACAAAGAAGATTTATTTATTTGCGCGAAAAGTAGCTACGCGCAAAGATCAAGCAATCAAACATTTCATCACTCAAAGATGGTCTTAATTTTGAAATGAACAGTCCAGCAGCACTGAAACACCTTTCAGCTTCGACAGAAGAGGGTGGAAGTGAGTTTAGACAAGACTTTATGATCTTCAAGATTTTGGGACATTCCCTTGTTGCTTCGTAAAACGTCATTTCTTTCTTGATGTGGTTCAATATGTTTTCTTGAAAACGATCCAAATGTTGACCTTCTGTCTGGCACAAAATGTCATTAAGTTTCTCTGTTTTAGACTTTTTTGTAGAGGGCTCTTTAGTAATGTCATTTTCAAGATTCTCAGCACTATTGTCAATGAGTTCACAGGGGAAAAGTCGTGAAAAAACACTTTCGCAAGCTCCCGTTTCTTTGGATAACTCAAAAGCGAAGATTCGACCACCTGATCATGACTGTCTGGATTTTCTAGATACCTCACAAGGCCACAAATTCCTTTGTTTCTCCTTGATTCAATTCTATCTGTGATAGTTGCCAATAATTTTTGCGAAATACCTCGTAGTTCCTGTTTCTTCTGCCTGCTTCTTGAGAACATATTCAAAAATCTTTTCACTTTTTGAAACTGTAATATCACGTCGACAAAGAGCAGTTCCACCAACCTCAATTATTTCTAGACTTTCTGATAAATCTTTCACAACTGCAACCTCATCCTCTGTCAAACATTTTGATCCCAGATCGAGCTCTTTCAATGTGTTATCAATAGGTGACCTGATTTCTAAGAATCGTGTGAGCATCTTAAGCAGCGAGTTCCATCTAGTTTTGGTATCCAAAACCAGAGAGAGTCTTTTTCCTAATTCTTTTTCACAGTTTCTTTGCAAGCAGTCGTTTTTCAGTGGGCTCTTCCGGAACCTTGACAATTGCTCTGACTTTTGAAATAAAATCACTCACTGTATCAACAAAATGTGCATTGTAATCATTTGGCAAGGTAACTTGCCAAGGTTCGTCATCATTTTCATCAATAGAGCTCTCGAAAATATAATAGTCATACTCATGAACGTTTGCTTCATTAGTGTTCTCTATATTGCGACATTTCTTGTATAAAACAACGCATACTGCGAGATGCAGTCCATGAGAATGGCATACTTGGTGGATGATACCAGAAAGTCTCCCTGTTTTGATCATTACTGAAGCACCGTCTGTTACCATGCCAACAATGTGTTTCTGTAGGCTCAACCCAAAATCTTCCAATCGCTTCTTTATAAGATCAAGACAACATTCTGCTGTCATTGGTCCCTTGATTCTCACCATTCCAAGTGACTGTAATGTGACATCATCCAGGTGCAAATTTAGGCCCACATACCTTTGGTTTTTGATTGACGTCCAGTCATCTAAGGAAATAGAAAATCTGTTTCTGTTTCTTATTTTTGCAGCCAATTCTTGTTTAAAGTTTGTCTTGACTTTGTCTGTGAATGAAAGAAACATCTTTTTCATCGCTTTTCTTGTCGTTGGAATGTTGAGTCCTTGAGCAGCCCAACCATTTTGAATGTCCTTGCTTTTCTCAAGCTTGTACATTGGCAATAAATCTACAGCCAACAGTCTTGCAAGAACAATCTCTGCTGAATCTTTTTTTTGCATGCATGAAAGGATTGTCAGCTGTTTTTGTTTTAATTTAGCATTGACTTCCTTAGGTTCAGAACTTTTTTTCAAATTGATACCTTCTTTGTTCTGTAAATGATAGATTAAAGACGTAGTAGCTTGCTTTGGATTGAACCTAGCTGAGCAATATTTGCATTTCACAACTGAATCATCGCCTGACTTAACAAGAACATGTTTCCAAATTTTCGACTTCTTGCCAGTAGGTTCTTTCCAATCACTTGAGTTCGACATAGTTGGGTTTAATTTTTAATAATGCTGAAAATTAGACTTAAAAATTACAATTACAACAAAACAAGCTAGTCTTGAGCTATTCCTGTAACTGAAATACGATTACGAATGAAAGTTCTGGGCGTATATAATTACTCCTACATTAAAACTGTGTTGTCACAATACATTTTAACACAATAGGTTTAATTTTTTTACAATTACAAAGTTACTTAAAATTCTCGTCGTCACAATCATTACTTAAGTAAGGGATATATTACTTAAGTAAGTAATAAGCAAAAATTTTACTTAAGTACTTAAGTACTTACTTACTTAAACCCAGCACTACTTGTAAACTTAGATGTTCTTTTTAAATCCCATTTTTATGGCTTTTATAAAAATCTGCTGCGTATCTAAATTATTTAGCCCATATTGTGCTGCAGATCCGTAAAATAGTATTTACTTCAATGCAAATTTTTTCTTTTATTGTTGTCTTCTTGTTTTCTTTTATTGTTGTCTTCTTTTAATTGTTGTCTTCTTTTCTTTTATTGTTGTCTTCTTTTAATCCAAATTTTTATTCTAAAAAGCAGAGAAGAAGACAACGTGAGGAAAAGGATGATGGAGATGGCAGTGCCAGGCAAAAGGAAAAGAAGAAGGCCAAGGAAAAAGTGGATGGATTTGGTGAGAGAAGACATGGAAAGAGTTGGAGCTAGGGAAGGAGACGAAGTAGACCGAGTGAAATGGAGATTACTATCGCGCTGTGGCGACCCCGAGTAGGGAGAAGCCGAAAGAAGAAGAAGAAGAAGAAGAAGTTGTGCTTAGCTGTTATTAATGTTTTGTGTGCCATTGTTCGTATGGGCTCTAAACCTGAAGTAAATAAATAAATAAAACAATTGTAACAATCATTTTGTGACGCATTTGTTTTGAAATTAAAGCATTTTATGACAATTCAGAAATTCCTAATTTTTCCGCCCTACTACATAATCAATGATTTTTTCGTAATAGTACTTTAATTTGTGGGATTGACGCTAATCTTGACGCTGACGCTGACGCCGTTAACATTTTTGAGCGTTATCGGCGTAAAATGACGAGACTTTAAAGAGGTGAATTTAAAGAGGTGACACTGACGCTAACGCCGTCAAGATTTTTTGTTGACGCGCACAACACTGGCCACCATGCACACTTATTCATAAAAATCTTTTCTTATCTTGATAGCATGCCATAACGTTTATCGTTTTGTTGCCTCTTCCTTTTTTTGTTTTGCTTTTTACTACTTACAAATTTTCTACTTCACCATATTTTTTATGATGGAACTGAAATAAAAGATATTGACAGACTGACTGAACGTGTTGATTACAATCCCGGCGCTCTTAACCATTTGACTACGTTACCCACTCAACCACTAAAAAATCAGTATAAAAAATTTACACCACAAAGAAATATCTTGGCATGTCCGGAAGCAGGTTAGAATAATTGTTTGACTGTTGCCCTATGTAGGCCTATAGCGCCTCCGATGATTTTCCATGATTCAGGAGGATAAATATTCTTCTTTTTTTGGCCTTTCCTTTTAATCAGAGGTTTCCACAGCGTATGATGTTCCTCTACAGTGTCCTGTTTTCAATGTCATTCTCCCTCGCACCAACTTCCCCATATCTTCCTTCACTACATCCAGAAATCTTCTCTTCGGCCTCTCTCTTTTCCTCTTTCCCGGTAACTCCATTTCCATCACCCTTCTTCCTACATACTCCTGGTCTCTCCTCATGACATGTCCATACCACCTCAGCCTGCCTTCCCTTATCTGCATTCCTAACTGTTCTACCTTAACTGTATTCTTGATGTACTCATTTCTAATCTCATATTTTATTGTCACTCCCATAGCAAACCTCCAAATTTTCATTTCTGCAACTTCTACTGGCAATTCGTCTGGCCCAACCGCGTTACGTACTTTTTTTCATCCTTTTTCGTGTATTCTTCTCTTATTCTCTACCAGTGTTGTTAAGACTCGAGTCCGGACTCGGACTCGGACCAGTAGTTAGGCTGTTTCAAATGGCAATAAGATGGCTATGAACAAAACTAAGTGATGAAAACAATCTAAGTGATAAAGTAATGGGATTATAAAGAAATTTTGTGATGCACAGGGGCGTTAAACGAAGCAACTATAGTTTAGTGGTGGAAGACCATTATGGTATTCGTGGTTTACCCCAACAACTAATCAAGAGTTATTTAGACAATAGGGTCCAATTCACCTCTGTGGCTGGGACAACATCAAATCTCACACCAATAACTTGTGGAGTATTACAAGGTTCCACACTTGGACCACTCTTCGTATAAATGATTTACCACTAGTATCAAATTTAAACACAAAACTATTTGCTGATGACACTGTTTTAACTGCAACTAATACAACAATCAATACTTTAACCAGTACAACTAATATAGAATTAGAAAAAATTGATAATTGGATGAAGTTGAACAAATTAACAATTAATTACAAAAAATCTCAATTTATGCTTATTTCCAAAAAAAAGAAGATTTTGACAAGTGTATTATTGGAAATCACAAACTTGAGCAAGTAAAACAAGTAAAATATTTAAGTATTGTGTTTGACAAAAGTTTAACTTGGCGGGAGCATATCAAGCACTTATGCTCTAAGCTCTGCAAAGGGTGCTGGGCATTACTAAAACTTAGAAATTACGTAGACCTAGCAACTCTAAAAACTGTTTATTATAACCTTATCCACTCATATTTACAATACTGCATATCCTCTTGGGGACTTGGATCTACTAGCACTCTTGCTCCTTTGAAAATATTGCAGAAGCGAGCAATAAGAATAATGATGTTTGCTAAAAGACAAACTCCTTCATCACCTCTATTTTATTCTTTAAATATTCTCAAAATTGAAAATCTTTGTAAGTTTGAAATTGCGAAATTTATATTCAAACTAAAAAATATTCCTGACTTTAACTACATGCATAATTTAAAACCAATAAACCAAATTCACAAGTATAATACCAAACTTTCAAAAAACAATAATTTTTTTATAAGAAAAAAAACTGAAATCGGTAAAAAATCATTGGAATACATTGGATCAACCATTTGACTAGATTTACCAAGTGATATCAAATTGCATTCTTTTTCAAAATTCAAACATTAGTTAAAGTTTTATTTATTATCAAACTATATATCAACTTGAACTATAATGATTTGATTTATTGTATAGTCTATTACATACTCTATGTAGCTTCTGTAAACCTACTTGATGTGCTATTTTATATACCTGTAAAAGAATTGTTCTCATATTGTTAAAGGCTAAAGCTTATCTTCAATATAATTTTGCCTGATCAATTTTATTTACACCACTTTGCTGCTTGTTTCTTGCTAGTAAGTGACTGACCTCTGCTTAAAATCTACTTTCACATATGTCTTTTTCTAATATTGTGTTTTTGTTTTACAATATATCTTTGTTGAATACTGTATTATTGTTTTTTGTTTACGTTGTAATGTTAATGTTTTTATTATATGTTATTATTATTTTGGCTTTATTTGTTTTGCCATCTTATAAATTCAAAATAGTGTGATTTCTTTTTTCGTCTTCTTGATATTGTTATTTTTAATATTCTCTTTGTATTTTTTGTTTTGTTTTTTTATATTGCTATCCTTAATATTTTCGTTGCATATTATTTTATTTTGGCTTTATTTTGTTTCTACTATTTTGGTACATATTGTAGTGTTATTTTCAAAAATTAGAATGGCTTTGGACATAGAAGACCGTATGGCCATTTCCACTGTCTCCTTGTCCATCATTATTTGATATATATTTCTTTTCAATTGTCATTTATTTATTGCACTAAATAAAAATTGATTTATTGATTGAAGAATAAAACTTTGAAATATAATTACACTGGCAAAGTTTTTATAGACCTGAAAACTTAGGCAAGTTTTTCTGCTCATTGCGAACAAAAACAATGGCGAGTTAGGCGAATTGACGAGTTAGGCAGAGACAATTCAACCAAACTTGATAACACAGAAAACGATAGCTTGTTATAGCCAAAACCGAGCGATTTGTGGCGACTTAGGCAAGTTCTACTAAATATAAAATGTACTTTAAGACCAGAAATTAGATAAGGTTAAGAACTTTCAGTTGAATTTAGCTTAAATTGCATTGGCTTAAGAGTAAATTATATTGGACTCCTTTTTAACTTTTAATCAATTTTATCAAGTCTGTATATGCAAAACTTTACTTAAGCCAACTCAAATTATCTTAATTAATTTTCTCTCTAACTTAGTTTTAACCACGTCTTAATTTATACACTAACTAAACTTTAAGTCATCTTAATAAAATTTAAGTTAATTTATGCTATTTATTCAGCTAGAAGTTATTTGACCTGAACAAATTTCTACTTCTAAGCTTAATTTTATATATAAACTTTATTTGCAAAATCTGAAAGTATTTTACAGAATAATAAAAAAAACAGGGATATTTTAGCCCGGAATCGAATCCGAGTAGCACAATCCGTTTAACAACGCCTATTTTTGTTGCGAACATTAATCTGTAAGACACATTGTAAAAAATGATATCTAAATCGAGTCAAAAAAGCCATTACCCGACCCTTAATTTAAAAAAATTTGGAATTCCGGTGTCGGACTTCTAGCCACTGCAAAAAAAGGCATATTTTTAACCACTGAAGCATGTCAATTTAGGAGTAGTTGTGTGTTTCACATTAATTTGTATTTTATTCTTAATATGAATGTTTAGGTTCTCGTTTGTCAGTTGCATCTTTTAAATTTGTGTCTTAATGCTAATTTTGTGGCGTAATTGTATATTTATCACGTCAGTGTAAAATTAAAACAATATTTACGTACTGTAATGTAGGCAATAAATAATTTTTACAGCACTGTGAATAAATACCGATACTAATTTATTAGCGATAATTTTAAAACAGTTGTGCTATTCTTTATAAAAGGTTAGGAATTAGCTGTGCCTCATTGTACCTTCCACTTATTTAATGTTTGACTACGAGGACAGTGTATAGTGTAATACAATTGTGGACAATAATTAAGTTTAAATGAAAGACACCCAAGCAACGTTTTTAACTAGTTACCGACTTGTATTACATATAGTTTTGTTAAAGATAAAAAATTTTGAAAAAAGTTTTAATGCCAGTTGATGTTAGAAATCTACAATAAATTAAAATAAAGTATATAAAATTGTTTTCAATATAAAACAAGCCCTCGTTTGTGTAATTTGTGTTTATTAGTTTTCTGATTTTTTTGTCTTAAATATATTTGGTCAGTCTGTTTGTGCTATAAAAACTTAATGCTTTAGATTAAAATATCTTTGTATATATGAAACTTTATTTTTTGATAACTATCATTACTTATTAACAACATTAAATTATTTGTGGTTTTGCCTTCCTTATCTTTCTAGACTAGTGATTTTTATCCTTTTTCATTCTGCAACCCAATTTTTAACCCAAAATAACTTAACACCCCTCTTCAGTAAGCAAAATTTAATTTTTGTCGCAAAGTTCTAGTGATCCTTAAAAAAAGGTCTTCACTGTGAATCTGGGTCAGATTTCTTGATTTTTGCCTTTAAAAAAATAGTATTCTTTACAAAAACTTGATACTGTCTCTGATTTCTCGTATTAGTATTCTCCAAAAAAAGTCTTCACTTAAAATAAAAAAATTCTGTTTATTAGATGCTACTGCTACCTCCAGAAAATGGCCTAACAACCCCCAAGTTGAAAACCTCTGTTCTAGATCCACCAATGTTGTTGTAAGCTAGATTGCTTCTTAAGCTCTCCATTTGTACCACAGCCTGCTACCTCAATCAAAAAGCACTGTGTTGAATGATGTAGAATATATGTGGTTACATAAAACATATTGCTTATTGATAATTTAAACATTTTTTTGAAGTTTGTTGGTATTGCCTAATGGTGTATTGGTAATTGCATTCAAACTTGACTGAGATTTTAGGTTAATTTTAGGTTAAATTCCCATATTCAGGATATGGAAAAATTCTACATTTGATTTTACAGATTAAATGAATAAATGGCTATGAATAAATGCATTAAATGTAATAAATGTTGTCACCATGGTCAAGTGGTTAGAGTGTTGTGATTGTGATCAACATGGTCTCTGTTCAAAACCTATTTGCACCATTCTATTGTGTCCTTGGGAAGACACTTTATGGCACTTTCCCCTGCTTGGTGGTCTTGGCAAGCAGTTCTAAATTTAAGTCATATCTTTATTTAATTTCAAGTGGATAACAATATCTTGGCAGATCAAGGTAATTGCTTACTCTATGTATTAGTGCCTCTGTTGCTTTTCCAAAAGTCAAGAAGATAAATATAGAGATCAGATAAAAATAAATATCATCATTTCAGTGTATCATTTACATCCTATAGTTTTTTAATATGTTAAAAAAATTTAGGGTATGTACAAAATAACAAATCCTTTAAATCACATTTTGTTTAAATAATAATAAAAAGTCTTTTTATTGCTTTGTGATATCATTTTTAAAGAAATAAAGTTATTAGTTTTTCGGCAAAAGTCTAGCAAATCTTCTAAAATAAAATATTAAATGCCTTAAACTATGCAGCAAATTGATGAAAATTTTCTTTTAAGCCATTGATGTTGCAGGATGGTAAAACTGATCCAAAATTTCTTTATGGTCTTAGCTGTAGGAAAGCATAAGCTTTTAGAACAACTATGACAAAATTTTATTAAAACATATTGATTTTTTTATTGATTTACAAGTTTTCCTATTTTTTCAATTTCATTCAGATTCTTATTTTCAGTCATAATAAATGGTTTTTATCTTAAGCTGTATTAGATTTGGGGTAGTGTGATCCCAAACCTTTTTCAAACATTATTTAATGTGGCTGAATCAAAATAAAAAGAAACTGAATATTGTTAATTTTTGCTCAGCACAGTACAATTCTTTTATTCAGCTTTTCTGCTCATTATTCTTCATGTCTATAGCATTCGCTATTCTTATTCTTAAATTTTTGTTTCATAAGAAAAAGCCTGAAAAGAAATTTTTGGACTTTGTTGTGCTGCTTTGCTTCATTGATTATGCAGTTACAATAGTTATAATACATATTACTCTTTTTAGAGTGTTTATGACAAAAAAATTTTTTGTTACCGGTTGTCCTATCTTTCACATTGTTCAAACATTAGCTTATGCTAATATAGAAATTGTTCAACTGTTTCTTTAATCTAACTGTTCTTTTGCTTTTTGAAAAAATTACAGAATTTCAATAAGTGTAAGACAAAAGATCAACTTATGGTAAAAATGTGTTGCTAAGTATATTAACCAAAAAACAAATCTTATACCAAAATCTGTTTAGCAAAATATATAAAAGTTATGGTTTATTAAATCACTATATAATCATAAAATTGATTTTTTTTAAATAACCATCTTCAATCTGTAAAAAGGGATAAAAAAAAAAAATTAAAGAATTTATGTACCCAACTTTTATAATGTTTCTTACATACTTATGCTACAAGTTGTGAAAATCTTTAAAATTTAAAACTGAAACTGGAAAGTTTGACTCTATGCAGCCAATACTACAATCACTTTTGTAGTCAATATAAGAAACAACACATTTTGCAAAATTAAACAAGTAACTGTTGTGCTGAATTAAGAGTGCAGCTACTAAAATACTTATATTAAATGTCCTGTGAATTAAGAAATTCATTTGCTTTCATGAAAATCTAGGTTGTGTGTACTTGAAGATTTATGGATGAAAATAACAGCATAGCTGTGAGATAAATCTTTTGTTAATAAATTGGTAATTGCTTAACATTATCTGATTGTATCATTTTGTTATTTTGCAGATTTATTGTTAATTTAGCATTTTATTTTTAACTTGTTTAAGTGTACACGTCTTCCTGACATTCACTATTTATTTTTTTCTGTATGGCTGTGTAGTTGCTGCCCAAAACATTGTAAGTATAAAGTTAGTTTTTGTTCATTGTGAACATACTCATGAATTTATTGATGCATATGTATGATTAAAAAATACAAATTCTTTAATAGATTATGTATTCAAAAACAATAATTTATATTTTTTTGATACAATAAATGGACTTGTTAAAATAAGAATAAACATGTTTAAAACTGTTGCATAGTTTTTCACCTTTTTATTAAACTTTACCACATTTACATCCTTGAATTGTTAGGTAACTGACATCATTATTCATATTTTTACAGAAGCAAGAATGGGTTGTGCAGTCTCAACAGATGATAAAGCTGCTAATGAAAGGTCCAAGCAAATAGATAAAAATCTTCGTGAGGACGGAGATAAGCAATCAAGAGAGGTTAAACTTCTTTTGTTAGGTGAGTTCAAATTTAGCTTGTGACTATCAAGAGATTACTTTAACATTGCTTTGATCAATATAATTTTTTGTTATAACAAAACCAAAAAGTTATAAAAAATATTTAAACATAGCCCACAAAAAATTCATCAATAAGCTTTTCCTCGGATACTTGTCAGGAAATAAACATCGGAAATTCCGATGAGTTTTTTGTTGGCTATCTTCAAATTCTGTGCTGCAAATCACTTGTTTAAAAAATATTTAGTAAAGGTTTAGTACTTAAGCCAAAAGTTATTTTTTTAACCCTTTGTCTACACAAGTGTCAAAACTTCATTTTTGCCTTAAGACGCAAAAGCCGGCAAAAGTTTTAAATTTAAAAAAAACTTTGAAATTGCTTCTAAATATTTATCTATACGTATACTTTTAATTAAAAAAAAATTCGATTTGTTACCATTTTTTACTATTCGATTTGTTACTATATGTTACTATTTACTTACTATTTTTATTATTTTTAGATATGTTGCTAAATAGCTTGTGCCAATATAAGAGAAAAATCACTCTTGGCTGAAAAGGCACAATTTCAACGTAAATTTTAGCGCTGTCTTCCAGAAATTGTTCGGCAGTTCGACTTGAAGACGAAAAAGTCATGCAATAAGCATTATTGTCCTCAAAATTTAGGAAATTAAAATAAATAATTTTTTTTTGATCTTCAACTCTATTTGCCGACTAGTTTGTGAAAAGGTTGCGGACAAAAACAAGTCTTCACTTTGATTTGTAGATATTTTGAGGACAAGAATGGTTGTTACATGACTTTTTTGTCTTCAACTCAAATTGCCGACCGATTTCCGGAAAGGCAGCCCAAAAATTTGCGTTGAACTGAAAGTGAAGACTAAAAAAATAAAAGGTTTTTACATTACTGAACAAGTATTCTGCAAAATTATTAGTCGGGGTGAATCCTACAAAATTAAGGGTTTGTAGCTTGTAAAATTTTTGAAAGGAGTTTGCACCTGAAAAAAGTTGGGAACCACTAATCTACAAGTTGGCTCAAACTAGAAAAAAAATTGCTATTTCACTATAGAATTTTTGAAAATTATAAGTATGTCCTTATACGATTCTTTGCTTAATTTTATTTCAGAAATTTTTTTACAGTCTTTGTTTATCATCATTATTCCATCAAAAATAAGTAAATGCATTATCAAGTCGAAGACTCTCAGTGCCCTTGTAATTGTGTCTTTCAGCAAAGTAGCACGTTTTTCTAGGGACGTGCGATATATCGGCGTTTCGTCTTTATGGCACATTTTTTCCAAGCCGCATTAAACTTTTTTTTTGTGTTGCAAGGAAATAAACGTTTTTGAGTTAAAAAGTTTTAATTTAAGTCGAGCGTTTCTGTTTACTTAAATTTATGAGCAGTTTATTTTCATTTATTAATGATTAGTCAAACGGTATTGAAATACACTTTGTGTATCAAGGTCATTACTGTTATCATTATGAAACAGCATGAAGACACTCACTTTTGTTATTTACTTCGTTTTGTTTATTTGTAAAAAGGTCGTAAAAAAAAGTTTATGTCGTTAAATTGAACAATATCTCTCATTACTGAACCCTATCTACTCTGTCAACTGAATGAATTATTTTCGCTGTTTACCGAGTGTTCAATGCTTGCTGCTATTATTTTAGTCACTGCTACAATGGACAATAGTCGTGGGGTGCTATGCCGCAATTTGTATTCACAGAGAGAAACTGCAGAAAAACCGAACTATTGACCCACATCTTTGGCTCTTATCAAAGATCTTGTAGAGGAGAAAGAGAGGGTCACGAGAATTCGGTGCTCACTGAATTCGACATCATTTAATTTAATCAAGTCAAGGATATATTTTTAAAAAAGAATGGGGTACCTGCCGCCTTGAACAAAAAACTGTTTGCTTCTATTGCTTAGTGTTGTTTATTAACTTGAAAAATTATAAGTTCTATTTAGTTTAACGAAACTTAGGCGTGAAACGAAAAAAACGAATCATTGTCGAAAATTGGTTTGTTTTAAATTTGTTCTGCTCATATGTGTAAATTCAACTTATTTTTTAACAATTGGTAAGCTTATTTCTTGGAGTAATTATATTGTACTTTTATTCATATTGCTATGATCATCACTGATCAATAGCAATCATCTAGGTGCCAGTTGTTTGTCTGCTTTCATGAAGAAATTATTAAGCTGTGCTATCACTTCTAAAAGGTATTAAAATCTTCAGTTGTAATGATTTAAAAATAAGTAATTACTGCAGCCTATTAGTGATAGATTTGTCTCAGTAATAGTACTCCGAAAAAAAATCATTGCAGTTGATTTGTCTACTGCCAGGTCAGTTTTCACGAATTGTAAAAATTAATTGTATCAATTAAAACGAAACTTACGAACATTTAAAATTAAAAATTAAAACTTCTGAAAATTTAATGAATACAAATTTGTAGAAGTGAAAAAAGTCGTTTTGAAAATGATTTATACTTCCGTCATGCTTTGAAAGAAAACAGCTTATTATCTGTAGTACTATTTTTATAAGTTGTCAATGCTCGAACAGTATTCTGACATTAAATTTATATTGCTGCCAATAAGGAAGTATACAGATTCACCAATAGTCTTATTATTAATCAAATTTCTGCGAAGATTTAAACTGATGAACAGTATATGTGCGGGGAGCGGGTTCTTCTGAGCAGTTCCTAACGCAAGCGCAAGGTCACGTGGTTGCACAAGCTGTTCTCATAAAGCGAATAAGCTGTCGAGCTCCATGTTTATTTTTAACGAATCCTCGAAAGTGACACTTTTTTAAAGTTTATTTTTTATATACTAGTTGACATATTGCAAAATGTTGTTTGCTTTATCAGAAACAATAATTGTAATTTTGTCGGGTAATGGTTTAAAAGTTATTATAATCGGTTTTAAGAAGTACAAAGCTTTCTGGTTTACACAAGTTTTCTATGCTGCTTCAGGTTTTTTAAATTAACATGCTACGCTTTTCAGTCATGTTTGCGCTGTGGGCAATTAAACTACGTTCGTGGATTTGTTTTTCGGTGCGGCATACCTAGAGATTT
The DNA here is from genome assembly GCA_963680785.1 of Diplosoma virens. NCBI lineage: Eukaryota > Metazoa > Chordata > Ascidiacea > Aplousobranchia > Didemnidae > Diplosoma > Diplosoma virens. The sequence goes on along the minus strand of OY796881.1, from coordinate 59,541,651 downwards.
TAGCAACCAATCGTCCAACCGCGTTTTCACGGGATAAGAGCTGAATGTTAATAAAAATTTAAGTTTTCAGCCATTTTTAAGTCATCCAAAAACATCGATTTAGCGGATTCATCGATGGATTTCGAACCCAACATTGAATTTATAAGCTCTTTGTTCGCGGCTCTGCTCGGCTCGGTTTGCTACGAGCTAAATCGCTGTTTACCTTGTTGTTCGATCGCGTTTGTTTAAACATCTAGATATTATTTTCTTCCAATCTTTGGTTGTCGATATCTGCCGTCGGCGCATCACTAAATTACGCTGTAGGAATAGTACGATGGTTTTTTTAATAGAAACGTTTGCATTATTTTTTCTTTCTGCCCCAAATTAAAAAAGTTTTTTGTCCAAAAATTTGATTTCTAGTGCATTTTGTGAAATTAATTGTTATGAGCAAAAGACAAAATCAAATTTTTTATTTTAGATGAACAGATCGCATGCGCTGTACTCAAGTCTTTAACTGGCTTTTTTTCGATTCAATTTTACATATTTTTGGCACAATTTTTTCTTTTTGTTTAACACACTGACGAATATAAATTTTTAATTCATGACCAATTTGCAACCGATGTAATCGACTTAACTTGCAAAGTTACGTAAGATAAATTTTATTGGAATAAAGTTGGTGTTTAAGATTGTTTTTCCTAGGAGTTAAGTTAAATTTTATTTATTAAAAGTGTTGATTGGTTCAATCTCGTTCTTCGGTTAATACTGGCTAAAGTCCTTTTACGATCTTTGACTACGTCATTCTCGCCATCTATCACAAACTTGTCATCGCTTTTGACGAAGCTTTCCGTGCATTCACAATTATGCCGCTTTTATTTTATTGTATGATAAAATACAGTTTTTAGAAAACAATGTTTTGATTGTAAATCAGTTTATTTGCGATTGCAAAAAGTTTTAACTTCCTATTACATAAGTTTATTTGATTTCATACATCACCAAGCGTTTTACCGAAATCTAGTATGTCATATAAAAAAAGCTTTTAATTGCAATACTTAATTAGACTGAATCTATTAGTGACAATATGAGCTTTTTAATTTGTTTGAAATGCTTTTTTCAAAGTTTGACAGCGAAAATTTGCTGTTTGCAGCTTCCGTATATTAAACTAATCGTGCCAGATTACTCCTTTTTTTTTCGACTGTTTTATCCAGCCAAAATGTAGTCAGCCAATCACCCCGTATTTTCTGCGTATAAATAATATCAGAAACATGCCATAACGTTTCGATACAAAAGGAAAGTAAAAACGGTCAAAGATGCTGACATAGTAGTTGCTATTGATGCTTGTTTGTTTTCTTATGATTGCAGCATAGCGCAAATGGATCCTTGCTTTAAAGACTTTTTTTTGTTTTAAAGACTTTAAAAATTTACTATGCATTATCCAGCTAAGAATATAGCTAAAATATCTCAATTTAAATTATTTTTTTCCATGCTGCCTAACGTGATCATGTACAAAATTCCAAGTTTGGTTTAACGTATCAGTTATAATTGTTTACTTCGGTGGCCGATTTATCAAACCAAAGCTTTGACAACGATGTACCGGAGACTTATTTTCTATATCTCCGGATGTATTTAAAAAATTAATTCATGCTTTAATTTCTTGCGTCGCCTTCGCTTTTGTTAAGCTTAATTACCTAAAGCAGTAGGGTACCCCACTTTTAAAGCTCATGTGCAGTGGCGTTCAAATGTTTTGAACCAAGGGCCATTTTGGCTTATCCAAAATATTCTGCGGCCAAGGAAATAGAAGACCTCAGCCGATTTTTACAAAGAAGACCTTATTTGGTCTTTTCTATTTCGGCACTCATTTTTTTCAAAAAAAGAATTTTTAAAATTTTATTTACTTAATGTCATTTTTAAAAATACTGCGCTGGGCGCTCAAAGCCTTTTTGCGGGTCTAATATAACTCGTGCCCATGTTTGGAACGTCTCTGCTCTTGTGTAACGTCTGCATTTTATCCTACTTCCGTCAAAAATTGGTTGCAGATCATTTTAGCAGCTAGTTTCTTGAAATTTTTTTTCATTATCTTCGAAATGTTTTACCAAGGAGGAATCTTTGAACGAAACCGCCCCGTTTGAATGCTACTTTTCTGTATATTGAGCCCTGAAAACTTTTGGAGGCCACAGTGTTGGCATTTAATGTTTTTACAGCAAATGACTGTGCTACTGTAGGCGAAATACTGTAGGCGACGTTGCGAAAATGGGTATCAAGAGTTTAAATAGTTTGACCATGGGGAATAATCTAGAAACGGCTTGATTGATGTTTCGGTTTTTGTACTCTTTGAATCAAAATTTAGCCTATGTTTATCTTTACGTCGCTTCAATTTTTTTAAACTTCAAGATTAATATTATGGCTATTTTAATTATGAATTATTTTTAATTATTCGTTAAGTATATATATTCAGTGATGGCTTAGCATGTGGCAAACGGATTGGTCGCACCAGAACCCCCTAAAAACGTAAAAGTAATTTTTCCTAAGCAAAATGCCCCCGGTTTTATTGTAGCACCTTGACAGCTTAAAAAAATTGTATTTCAAATGAAGAATTTTTCTTTTTTTTGGTGTGGCGTAAGACTTCACGTGCATGGACTCCATATTGAAAGGTTTATTCTCTGTTTTTTTTGTGTGTTTATTTTTGGTTTTAAAGGAAAAAACAAGTGACAACTAAAAATTAAAAAAGTTTTCACTTTAATTGCTAATTTTTTACTTCTTAAATAAACAAAAACTGCTTCCCTTTTTATTTCTTAGACCAGGCCCTCTTTTTCGGAAAAGTCATTACTGTATGTATTATTTTTACAGTTTACAAAAAAAAAATCTTAATTTTATACAAGGTTTTAATCGTATATTTTGTTGTTAAAGTTTTTTTTTCTTACTTTGTGCTAAAGAATGATGATAAATCGTTATTGTTTTCGAAATTGACTATTTTACGATTTAACTGTCTTTTAAAAGACAAGTTTGTTACTCTCATTTGAACGGGTTGCGTAGTTCTCTATTTTTTGTGTAGTTGGTTATTAAAACTTTATGAAGTTTTTTCATTAAGCCAACAAGCGTAAAGAAAAGGAAATTGAACTGTTTTCGAAGTTTTATGTAATTTTTTGTTTTACTGTTAAGAAGCCAAAATCATCTTTGCTGGTGTTAAATAGAAAGTTAAAGATATAAAAATATCGCCAAAGACTCAATAATGCATTAAAAGGTATTCGATCAAACTATTACCTACAAAATATCAACATGCCAAAACATCATTTTAGATATGCAGCAGTCTCCATGTGGTGCGATGGTGGGAGGTTAGTTGGAATTCAAGGCCTCTGTGGCACCGAGTAGAGCCTGCGAGACTTAATTTTGGTTGTTGATGTTTTTGGTTAGTTGATATTTTGACACTAAACCGTATTAAACGATATATGATCAATATCTTTTATTTGGAGATTTGTTTTTTAACGATTTACGCAAATATTTTTTGTGTGATAGTAATACAATCCATTAGCAACCACAAGTCGTCCATTTGATTGCTTTTTAGGTACTAAAGTACTTTTCAGGCCGTAAGTGACTTGGTATAGTTTTTTTCAAAGAGTAAAGAAAACAAATTATTTTTGTTTTTGTCGTTAAACCAATCGTTTTCTACCATCGATTGACTAAAAATTTAGATTACATAAACTGCTAAAAGCTGTTTAATTTCTGTGCAGGTGCCGGTGAATCGGGCAAAAGTACGATTGTAAAGCAAATGAAGTAAGTGTTATGTATTTGTGCTTAAGCAGTTGAAACGCTTATGTGTACTGCTTTCTGCAGAATTATCCACGAAGATGGGTACACTGAAGAAGAATGTCTTCAATACAAAGCTGTTGTGTACAGCAACACAATACAATCGCTCGTCACCATCGTCAAAGCTATGAACCACTTAAAAATCGATTTTGGTTCTAGCAGCCGCGCCGTGAGTCGATTGATTTTATCTAAAATGCTTTTTGTATTAACTGCTGCTTTTCTGCGAGTAAACGGCTCATTGTATCAATGCAAAATCAGCAGTATCGCGAGATTTTTGCGTACAAAAACTTTTATATGTTACTCTCAGAACACAGAGACCAAACGAAAGAGAAATTAACGCTGGTGAAAAGGTTGAATGCAATTAATCACAAGCGTAAAAATATGGAGGAATTACATGTAAATGGAACTCAAAAATTTCTGACTTTTTGAAACTTTTTGATTTCTGTCTCATGCTACAACAGAGGCTTTTTTTTCTTTTCAATTCTATTTTTTTAACTAAGGTTTAAAATGGCTTCTTGAATCTTAATGCTAATTTGGTTTTAGTTTTGATTATACCGTAAAGTGTTTTGTCATCGGCTATGCTGTCCTCATGCAACAAAAAATGTTTAGTTTTAAAGATTAGTGAAATTTTACTTTTAAATGTAGCGAACGAAGCGATGCTTTTTTTCCTGTTTATAAAACCTTATTAAACTTAAAAAAGCTTAAGTGTTTCTTTCCTTTTTTTCAACAAATCTCCACCCATTGGTTCAAATAAAATTAATTCGCGAAGTTTTTTCTTTCTAAGATTAGATTTAAGTTTTAAAAATGCGATGCATTTGGTAAGATCTTAGCATTTTCTTAATCTTCACTTCAACATGTCTAAAATTAAAAGGATACTGGTTAAAAAAATGAAATTTTGTAAGCGGGGTCTTTTTTCTTTCAACCTTGACATATAAAATAATTTTATTTTGAATATATTCGTAATTTTAAAAGTTAAATATCAAAATAGTTTTAAAAAGATACTAACGTTTTTATTACGGATTTAATTATTATTAAGGGCAATATTCCTTGTTGTATAGCGCTTCACATGAACGTAAATTTTCTGATTTTCGAGTCAATGTAAGTAAATTTCGGAATTTTGTTAAATAAAAATAGAATCGTGAAGTTTTCGATATATTGCTTTTTTTTTGTAGAAACATCGAATTTATATTTACATAAAGCTTTATGACTTTGCTCAAGTATTAAGCAAGCAATATAATTAGCAGGACGTTTTATTGAGGAAATGAGTCTTATAAATTTTATAGACAAAACTATAATGACGAAAATTATCTAAGTACCTCACGTAAGAGCCCGTAAATTTTTTGTATGAAAGTTAATTTCTGCTTGGCGGCTTAAATATCACGCAGTAGGGTCAAGAAAAGATTTAAGTTGCCGCTACGTTCAAGGGTCCACGACTAAGAAGTGTTCACATCAATTTAACTCGATCTTATTTATGAGGTGTGGGCAAGGGAAAAATTAATCTGTGCAAAACGTAATTTTTTGTTTCCTATCCAGATTTTCCTTAACCTGTTAATTTAGGTAATTTCCTGAGGCTATTAGAAGTTTTACACTGGTTTTAGTTTAATCATTGCTGTTAAATCAGTATTACCAAAACTCTGTGGCAAAAAAAACTTTTTTTTTGCAGTTTTGTTTTTAATATGATTGCTGTTTTGTTTCTAATTTTTCGTGTTTCATAAGTGGATGGTTAAATGAACGAATGACACTACTTATAAAAGACCATTTGCGTGCTAGGATTTAAAACCAGTTGAAAGGCGCTGGAAAACTCGTTGACTGGTGTTTTCTGCGATCATCGATTCAAGCTAACTTGTGTATGTGGGAAGAAGCTGACATGTAAAGAAATGTAATAAATTTCTTTGTTATCAACGTATTCAAATGTCTTCTAGTATCAAGATTAACAATTTAAAAATTTTTCGGAAATTAAACACCACAATTGCACAATTACAAATTGATAAATCTTTAAAAATGAAGAATGTTTTTTTGATGTTCCTGCAATTTTTCGTGTTATATGTTGGTCAAGTTTAATTATGTCATTCATTCAACCTACTCTTGGTCTTGGAAAAGATCAGAGGCGAGCATTGCTTTAATGTCTCACATTATCCTTGTGCGGTTTTCTAACTATTTTTGTGTGTGATGTTTTTATTTGTCACATTTTGTAGAATGTAACTCGAAACCAGGAATGGGCAAACTTTTTAGCTTGAGGACCACGTTCAGAAATTGATTTTGTTTGAGGGTTCACTAGTATTTATAACGTGAATTCGTGCCTCAAACTTACTCGAAAACCAAATAAAAAGATTTTCACTTTAATTTGTGACCCACCATGGAAGGTGAAGACCAAAAAACAATAGCTATATTTTTCGATATGACATTGAATACGTGGCGAGCTGGATAAAATGGCTTGGTGGGCCACATTTGCTCGAAAGCTTAAATACGTTTTTCATTTACTAACATTTTCGCGATTTTTATTTGCAAAAATTTTGCTTTCTAATAAAGTTTTTAAATTGGACCAATTCGAACAAAAATACAACCTTGTTATTTCTGCAGATTAAACAAACTAATTGAAGCTTATAAGCAGCAAAAACAAATTGTAAACCTACCATTTGTAGTTAACGCTTTAACATAAGTAAGCAATTCTCGAAAGAAATTGTCAAAATCGCTTTTTGCATCCAATAAAATATATTGTTGTTTTCGATCAGCAAAACGCGCAAGCATTTTGTTGCCACAAAACCGTACATATATCTTTTAATTGAGCTTGTTTACCATTAATCGGGTGTCCGGTTACAAACCTACAAAGGATTCTGACTGAAGCAAAATCGATTCGCGATAACAGTCCTTTTCGAGCGGCACAAAATTGATCTGTGGTTCTTGCTGCAAAAGCCATTTGACCGCAAAAAGACCACAATAGGACTCCGGCCTTGCGTGCTCAACAACCGCTGTGACCCGATCGAAATTTGCAACGACAATGATCCCGAACCCGATTCGAACACGTTCTTTAAGATATTTGACATCGTCTCTTTTATCGTCTACGAAACGCCCTCATCCCGCACTGCACGGCGATCGTGCGCAACAAAACGTCGCATTTCGAAATTTGATCGATTTTCTAAATTCGCGCGCTGTTCGCAGGAAGATTCGCGACAGCTGGAAAGCCTCGCCAACTCGGTCGAGGACGGAGAACTTTCGCAAGAGCTTGGCGACCTGATGAAGCGTCTCTGGGCCGATCGAGGCGTTCAAGTTTGCTTCAGCCGCTCTCGAGAATTCCAACTCAACGACTCCGCTCAATAGTAAGCTCGTTTCGACTCGCTCCATAATGAATTATTAAGGGTCGCGACGCTCGTTGTCGCTTTTTCGAGAAGTGCAAACGCGCGGACCTCAAGTTGAATCGGCAACTTTTTACGTCAGAACTCATCGTCGAGTTATCGTACCAGTTAGTCACTTGCCAAATAAAGTGGCTTTGTGGTTTGCCCGGAGTTGGTCGATTTTGTCCTGATAAAAGACTTTATGACAGATTCTTGAAACTGCTTTAAAAACTTTTTAGTCGTTCAAAACTTTTAAATGGCCAATGTACTGACAAAACCATAAACTCTTTCGACTCTCTCCTTTAACTCTTTAGAGTCTTTAGAGTTAATGCTTTTCTGTCCGAAACATTAATCATTTTAGACTATGTTTTTCGCTCTTCGATAATAATTGCTTTTATACCTATTACAATCACGCTAATTCCAAAACTTTCAAAAGAAAATCCGTTTTGCCGTATAAGGGAGATAAAAATACCCTAGAAGAGCTGTGCTATTCTTGCCAAAAAAATTCTTGTTTTTAATTTTAATGCTTTTACGCAAATCGAGTAGCATCGTGAAGATTATAATTTTCTAATCTTAGCAATAAGTAGAAATCTATTCCTGCTGAAAGTTCAAAAGCAGTTCATCCCTGCCCCCAGCTATTAGTATGTTTTCTACAGCCGCAGTTTGCCAATTATATTTGTCATTAAAAGTTTTTTTTCAAATTAAATTAAATTTAACTGCGTTTTATTTATTGTTGTACGCAGCTATTTGGAGATTTTGGCATTTGATACCGCAAAATTAGAAGAGCAAAAGCTGTTTTAAATTAAAGATGGCAAACATCCTTTATTTGAACTTGCAAACGTTTATTTCACCTTCTTATATCCGGACATTTAAAATTGAAGATTTTTGTTTTTTTAGCTAAAAATAATACCTTTTTAATGGTTTTTGGCGTTTTAACTTTTTTTCTTTCTCTAATAGCCTGTTGACCTTGTTGATATTTAGCATTGCGTTGGCTCTTCTTGCAACAATTTACTAAAACAATTAAATATCAATTTAACTGTAGCTCAAAGGCTAAGGTAGAAAGAAATAAAATTGCTTTTAAAAATGTTGCAGATAAGGCTTGTAAGTAGAAGATTGGCTACGTAATGGTCAATGTAGTTGCATTTTAAATTAGCGGCTTCCACTTGCTTTGTTCTCCCTGTGCATTTATCCTTCAAAATGACTCGATGGTTGCGGCTAAAATTTGTTAATTTAATTCGACTTGATTTGCTTACTTGTGACATCACATATTTAACCAATACGTCTTTACCTCTTTCTCGGTGTCTGTGTTTAAATACTAATAACAGCTTTGCATATGTACAAAAAAAAAATGGAATTTGAGTCTTGTCATCTTAAAGCGGAAGCAAGCTTGCGTTTTAGTTGGACTTCAGCTTCAGGTCACAGCACAAAGTTAATTTGATACACTAGTATTTTGTTCAAATTTCAAAGCAAGTAGTATTGTATATTTTACTCACACAACGTGCTCTCTACTACAGAACTTCTTAAAACTTTTTGTTTAGGGGTTTTATTTCTTGGAATTAAAATTTTTAAGTTTGTTTTTTTAACCGTTTGAATTCATGAAATGATTTCCAATGCCCCATAAATCACCTTCACAACATCAATGCTTTATTTTTGCCAACTAAATTTTATTGATTCTTTATCGTGTTAGAATTCTAAATTTAAAAAAAGTTATGCTGGCTAAAGCCTTTTTATAGGTTTTCCGTAGTATTTCGAGGTATAACCTTACAAAATCTAAATACATGTATTATCGAACTAAAATCCGAACAAACATTATATTTCTTTATTTGTTGTTCGTGGTAAATTAAATGATCATATCATTACATTTCTTCAAATATTAAATTAACCTTTTTAAGCGTTTTTCAAATACAATTAGCATTGTTTCTGCAAAAGTTCAAGTTCGATGTACGACTGTACTCTCAGAAATTAAAAATTTAGTAACCTAGTTTGACAAAATTCTCATGTATCAATTAATTTATTAGTGCATCATCACAAAAAAAATCACGAAAGCACAATAGCAGACAGCCGATGTCAAACCTTCACTTATTACGTCATTTTTTAATCCTACTTGATTTTATTATTTGTGACAATAGTATCTTCTTTTAACGTGTTTGTCGTGGCGGTACCTTTTTTAGAGGTTAACTTAAGAAGCTGCACTTATTCCTCTTATAAAGCCAACCTTTACTCCCTTTATTGGATGAACTACACTGCTTGTCACGGTTTTCTTTACAGACTAGAATTGTGGTGCTGTGTTGGCACTTTCATACAATTTAAAAGGTGATTGGTGTTTGTGCGTGTGTGTTAAGCATATCAGGCATGGTGAAATGTAAGTGCCAGGGCTTATTGTGTGTTGATAACCTTGCTGGAGCGATGATTTGTTGGCTTTGAAATTTTAAAGATTAAAAAGAAACAATTTGGTCATTTCTCTTTTTTCACAAGTTTTTAAACTGAAGTCAATAAATCTTATAATTCTCATCGTATTTCATATTAACTTTATGTGGAGTTGGTCAGTATTATTTTACCTGCCACTTTCTGGTTTTAGCTACCTTGATAGCCTAGATCGCCTCATCTCGCCGCAATATGTCCCGTCCGAACAAGACGTCCTTCGCTCCCGTGTCAAAACAACCGGCATTGTTGAAACTCAGTTTGAGCACAAGGAGTTGCACTTTAAGTGAGAACGTTGTAGCCGGATGCCCGTTGACGTGTTGTCGTAGCATATGTGTCGGACTTTATATAGTTGTCGCCCATTGCATGCAACTAATATACGTGTATTGTTATGCATTTTAGCTAGGAAAATCGTAATTCTTATTGAAAATTTTAGAAATTTTTTTGTACTTTGTAGAAAATTTGCAACATTTATAAATCGAGCAAATATACCTGACTCTTCCCTGCTCTTTATGTAATGAATTAATTTGTTTAATTTTTTCTCTTTGGTGCTGGCAAGTGCCCCATTGCTGCATTATCAGTGCTTCGTTTTGTACCTTTACTACAAACTGTTTTTTTGAGCTGCTTACACTGAAAGTTGATAAACATGTTCCTTTATTTATCAGTCACTCGTTATCCATCATCTCTTACTCACTTACAGGCCAATGTAATGATGGTGGTGGTGGGCTTACCCGACCCATTCCTAGGGATAAGGACGCGGATCAACACCACGGAGTCCCAATAGTCGGGCAACTCCCCTAGGGACGAGACCGAAGGTTTAGGATAGTGAAGGAGTGGCCGAAGATGGTCAGACGTAGAGGGTTGAGTAGAGTGCAGTCCAGCACGAGATGAAAGATGTCCTGTGGTTCAGAATTGCAGTTGCTGCACGAAGAAGTCTCGGCTTGACCAATCCTGTGGAGGTATGAAGCAAAAAGAGTGTTGTGCTCGTTGTAGCGTAAACGAGAGAGGGTAAATTTCTCAGAAGATACTGGAGGGATTTGATATTGAAAGAAACCGTATTGGATACCGCGTATCCAACTAGTGTAGAGGGATGGACGTCGGGAGGAAATAAGAGGTGAGAGGGAAAGTGGTATGTTGGAGGGGTCATGAGTGGCACCGACTTTGGCAAGAGAATGAGCTAAGTCGTTGCCTGGAAGAGAAGAATGACCAGGTATTAATTGAAGATGGATTATCTTAGAGTCGGATTAAGAGTTGAGAAGAGATGGGGTGCCAGTGAGGGTCTTGGGTAGTAAATAAGGCAAGAGGGTAGAGAGAGTAGTTAGGAGAGATTGAAAGTCAGAGAATAAGGTGATAGATTCGAAGGCACAAGATGAGGAGTGAGTAATACACCATTCAAGAACATGAAGAATGGCATAAGTCTCGGCACTATAGCTAGTGGTCCAGTACCCACTCTAGAAAGATAGAGTGAGACACTTAGTACATTTAATGTGAATCCCTGCTCCTCCCTCTCCTAGATCTCCGGGAACCGAGCTATCAGTCCAGGCAGTGATGTTGCTATGGAAGAGAGTGGATGGATGGGAAACAGCGGCGGCATTACGGATGAAAGGAGAGTCGTTACAAGAACATGGAGTGGAAAGTTGGCATGAGATAGAGTAAGAAGGTGTAGACTGAGGAGGTTTAGGAGGGCATTGGATTAGAGGTGTTGGAGGTTGTTGTAGATTAGGGGTAAGGTTATGGGAATTAGAGAAGGATCTTCATGATCCTTTCTTGAGACAGCCAACGTCGGTGTTAAACTTGGGCAACCGGCAAATTTAGCTTTTAGTTAGAGTGCGTTCATTAAGTTTTTTCTAATTTCGACATTTTAATTTTTAGATCACCATATCGAAAAAATTTCCAATTTTTAAGTTTTTAAGACGTTTTCGCAGTTTCAGTCTATTGTTAATTTAAATAAGTCTATACAGCTTACTTCAAAAGAATAAAAAAAACGAAGTTTTAATATTGTTTAAGACATTAATCAGGGTAACATAAAATTCCATCTCAAAACCATTAATCTTTGTAAAAATGTAAAAAAAAATATATACAGTTATTAAATAGAATAGTTTCGGTGCTTGTTTAGTCATTTTACTCTTGGAAAAGTTACAACTTTTATAATTTAGTTGCAATTAACGTTTACTTGTGCTTCTGGGAAAGGCAATATAATGACAAATCGAATATAAGGTTATTTTGCATACTACTGTGGCAATTCCGTCAGCAGCAAAAACTGTTCAAATTCATGCCCGGTGTTTACGAAGTTGAAGAAATCCTGGCTGTTTAAGACGATTGCTTTCTACTGAACACTTGCTCGGGCTCCCCGCATTACAATTTGAACAATGAATAATTTATCAATAGTTCAAAAAAGCAGTTCTACTTTTTCGATGTTAGATCCGCGCCTTGTGGAATGTTTTTATTTTCGATTATACTTCCAAATACTCTACGTTTGTTGTGCGATTGAATCATTATAGGAAATTACCTGCGTTGATTGAACAACTTACTACTTTGAGGTGAAAACACAAAGTTCATGAACCTACTTTTGATACATGTGATTAAAAGCGCCTTACCTGCCGAAAGCAATATCATACCCTCATCTTCGGTTTCAGTTCACATGCCGGGGGAATAGCTGCGTGTGATAAAACTCTGACTGGCTAGCGGATGTACGCGAGTGCTATAATCAGTCTACCTGAGTCAAGAGTTGACCACAAGCTCTTACAAAGGTTCATGCTACTTTCCGGCAATTATAACTCCACGTAAACATAGAAAGGATCTATCAAGCTAATGTGGTCGGATGAAGAAGTTCGCGTTTAAACGTTTGTTTTGTAATGTCTAAAACCAGTCTAATCTTGTATGCTTGCAAATGGCATGTACGTGGTGTTCTTCATTGTATTACCATGCATGCCAACCGTGTTTAGCTACCTGGACTCTCTTGACCGCCTGACGTCATCTAAGTACGTCCCCACGCAACAAGACGTGTTACGTACCCGCGTGAAGACGACCGGAATAGTGGAGGTTCACTTTAATTTCAGATCACTCGTGTTCAAGTAAGTCGCAATTGCATTCCGCGCCTTGCGGAAACCGCGTTGCAGGCGAAAATCCTCCATTGACAATTTCTTTTTTTTTTTGTTCACGTAGAAGCTTTTGTGTCGCATGTTTGCGCTTGTGCCTGATCTAATTGCTTCGTCCGTTTGGGAATTGCTTGTTAGACGTTGTAGTTTCTAATATTGCTGTTTTAATATGATGCCTCTTGTGGTTAGATACTTTTATTAACTTATACTTGTATTGTCTAATTATATAACTAAATGTCCTAATTTTTTTAGACATTTAATTGCTAGCATTTATTACTTGAGTTTATTCTTAAATATTAAACGCTCTTGTAATTTTTATTAAACTTTCCATGTTGCTTATCATGGTACCATGTTTTTATGACAATTTAGCATATGCGTTTTTTCAAAACCCGTCAAGTTCTGTTTCAATGATTGATTTTTTGTTTTAGTAAGACCTTCAGCCTTCCTAAATGCCCACTTCCTACATGCAAAGCTCATTTGAGGGCGCTCTTTTATTCATTTTCATCTCTATTCTCTTTACTCGCAAGAAAACGTGGTTGGTGTTTCACGTAGTACAACTGTCTAGCAGTTACTCAGACCTGCTTTCGGAGATAGCAAGATACTGCTCTCCGATTGAAAGTTTTTGTTTTCTGATTTTTATTTACAGATGTAACTGAAATTCAGAGCTGCTTCCTGAGACCGCTAAGCAGATGAAAGTGCTGTTAATTGTCTTTCCCAGGGATCAACAGAATGGATAGATTTTAAAGCTCATCTGTAATTATTACCAGAAAAGCGTGCAAGGATTTTATTCAAAATGTGGTCTAAAGAAGCGCAATTTTGATAATTCGCTGTCAAGAGTAAAGGCCCGTTTCCACTACGAGCGTGGAAAAGAACATTCTTTCTCTCTTTTATTGATCTTCGATTGAAGCGAGCGGTTAAAATTGAAGCGAGCGCAAAAAAAAAGCAATAAAACAAACAAAGAATGCTTTTTTCCACGCTCGTAGTGGAAACGGGCCTTAATTTCAATCGTAGCTGAAACAATTGCTGTAATAAGTCGTACACAGACAATCAGGTCTGAGTGGTTTATTAGCGTTGTTTTGGTGTTTAGTAAGCTTTTTTAATTCTTTTGTTTTATTAATTCCTATTTAAAACAATGCTCACCAAGTTGAAAAAGCCCTGATGAATTTTTAAATTTCAACCGCAAACGCCAACGACAGTAGTTGTACATAGTTCCATTTCTTGCTTTCACGTTATGTTAAAGAGTATTTATACTCTGCTGTTTTCAAAGGCAGTTTGTATTTGAACATTTTTTCTTCCGAAAATTTAATTCATTTTAGCTCTTAATCCAAGAAGTGTCTGAATCTACTGTACATTAATCATGCCTGAGTTGATAGATTACTCTGAAGCCTTCTAAAAATAAATGCAGAGCTTTTGCTCGAATGACTGAATATCGAGATCTGCTAATGTCAAGCAAGACTCTGAGGAAACTTTTCACCTGTGCCCGACACTTAAGATTTTCATTACGTCATTGTTACTTATCGATTTTATTCGATGAGTTGTTTATGTGATAAATCAAGATTTAAATGCAAATTCATTCGTCGCAATAGCAATCCATGTGATGCGATACGAAATTGTATTTATAATCCGATTTACTCCGATTTACTACTGAATTAACAGACTTGTACCTTACCGCATGAATTAAATTGTCATAGTTTTAGTTACAAAGAAAAGTGCTTCTTTAGTATGTACAAAAATTCAAGATTGTAATCTTGATATTAATGTCAAAACTTTCTTTCTAGAATATTGTTTCTTTGAAAAATAATTTAATTTCTTTTAATATGCGTCCCAGCATTAATAATCAAACTTTTAAATTTCGAAGTTTTCCACTTCGCAGCGACGGATAATTAATTTAGTAGTTAAAATTCTATTAATTGTTTTAAAGTTTTGCAGCGAAGCCAACTTTGCTTTGCTGTTTTTTGAAATAAAAAAATAACTTTGCAATTACTTATATCTTTTAAATACGGCTAAAAAGAGACTACAATTTATTTGCTTTTTCTCTGTTATTTCAGCCAACAAGACAAGGTCGGTACATTTTTACGCAACTGCTCTTTTAAATGCAGGATGTTTGACGTCGGAGGTCAGAGATCAGAAAGAAAGAAATGGATACATTGTTTTGAAGGAGTAACTGCCATTATTTTTTGTGTTGCATTGTCAGCGTATGATCTGGTTTTGGCTGAAGACGAAGAAATGGTTAGTTGGTTGAAAAGTTGTGTCTTTTTTATTGTCTTATTGAACGATTAATTCTTCATCATTCCCATTCGTTAGAAGTCTAAAATTAAAGTTATCCTTTTACTTTTCAAAATATTAACTCAAAATATTAACTCTAATTTTTGCCATTACACACTCGGCGTACGTTTGTTTATTAATTTAGTTATATACACCGAGCGTAGAAATTTTAGTAAACAAATGTACTGGCATATTCACCAGGTGTCGACGTGACCTCAGTAGGAACTGTTTTTTAAATCACTTGTTTAAGCTTTTAACCAGTTATATAGTACAGTGTAAACGTTTTTTTGGTTTAAAATTAAAACTTGAAGGTCCCTTCAAACTGGATTTCTATTATTTACTCAAAAGCTTCATTTTATAATTTGACAAAAAGCCGAGAAAAGCTTGCTGTATCCCCTCCAGTACAATCTTGGAGCTACCATATTTGCCCTCAAAAGCAATGTCTTGAAAAGTGTACTTTTAAATCAATGTACTTTTAAATCCATCGTGTACCGCTGAGGTTATTGCACAAATTTAGCCAAAACTAAAAAAGATTATAAAATTCGATAAATGAAAAACGTGTCAGCGTATCGAAAAATTGGCTCAAAAGTGTACAAATAAGTACAGCACACATAAATAAACATTGCAAAAATAAATAAATATTATCACTGATTGTGCTCCTCTAGCACATGCGACCGAGATGAATCGAATAATCACGAAATAGTTACGTAATAAAGTAGTTTGATTTGATGAAACCGCGTTTGTGTTTGTTTTTTCTTGAGGCTTAACACGTGATCACGCAGCTTGACTATCGCCGATCATTTCAATTTTTTTTCACTTTTCAAGGTCAAAATATAAGTTTAAAAAGCGCGTAATTATTGTATGAAAATCTGAATTATTAACAGGTTTTTATCTAAAGCTAATTCGACCTTTTTCAAGATTTTTTTTTTTGGTAAATTGAATTCTGGTTATAATATTGTATCGTACTAAAGCTGTGTTTTAAAAATCAAACACGGCAGTCGGGCAACTGACGGTGTTCGTTTAAGATAAAAAAGATTTGAATTCATAATCGATTGAAGTCGCTTGAACAATCAATAGCATCATCAGATGTAGGAAGCCAGCGTTCACACCATCAAAAGTTCGTTTTTTTGATATGAACAAAAATGATTTTTAAAACTTTTAATGCAAATTCTGTTTTAGCACGCTTGAAAGTGAATTTTGCCAACTTGTCTAGGTTTACCAACGTAGCCGCCGTGGTGTAGCGGTTAGCTTCTGGACTTCGAAACAAAAGCCTTCGCTCGAAACTGCATTATTGAGCACCGTTGATATAAGATAGAAATTTTACTGTGATCCAGATTTGATTTTTAGTCTTATCTGATGGGCGACTAGGACAGGGTTCGAACCCTTCTTTTTATTAAACATTTTCGCCGGAAACAGCTGATTAACGTCAAAACGCGCGCGCGTTAACTACATCGATATAAAGAGAAGTTAAAAGCCAGACGATGGAGATTTACGCGGTCTTATCAATAATTCAAATTTGTCACGTGACTTTTGCAAAGCTCTTGTAGCTTTTTAATCTAGAAGCGCTCTTCGAAACGTAGATACAGCCAGCCACACCTACTTCATTTGAAAAATGTCATTTGTGCTTGGATTGCACTTAAATCGGGTCTTCAAAAAGTCACGGTAAGCGATTTTGTAAGCGAACCCGGAATCCTTCCTATAGCACCAGGATAACATGATAAGAAACCAAGAGTAAAAGGATATGCTCGAGAAGTGATAGTAACTGCAGGGGAGATCCGTGTTAGTCGCTTACGGCAACTTCTTGAAAAGACCTTTTAAATCAACCTTGAAATGCTGCATTTTTTCAATGTACCTATGTATTTTGTTAACACTAATTACTGCTGGAATGTTTACTGTTATACGCGCATCACGAAGCGTTTCCGTACTCAAAAGCTTTTTTCAGATTTTTCCGAAACTGCCTACTGCCCTTTTATTAGTTGATCACAGTATAATGTTTTGTGAAACAAGATTGATGATGATCAGTCATGTTTTCTGTAAGTTTTTCGCAAGAATTACTTTGCTAAATTTTATGCTTTAAAAGTATCACGCGATCAATGTGTTCCCTTTATCACGTAATTTTAAATTTTCGCGCCGTTTTGCATTCAGAATCGAATGCACGAGTCGATGAAGCTGTTCGATTCGATCTGCAACAACAAATGGTTCACCGAGACCTCCATCATCCTCTTCCTCAACAAGAAAGATCTTTTCGAGGAAAAAATTGCCCGTTCGCCTCTCACCATCTGTTTTCCTGAGTACGAAGGTGAGCTACAACCTGTTCCGATCAAAGGCCGGAAATGCTACGGGTTCAATTCTTGTCCAAGCCTACTGGTAATATTTTAGGCCATTCGATCGCTTTTTATCCGATGCAAGAATGAACTACAAGGCTGAACTACATGGTGCGTGGGCTTGGAAATGGTAGACAAACGAGAGAGAGTCTTTGTTGTGTCGATGCCGGCAATAATCGACATCATAAGCTGTGATTTCAGTATTAGTAACCACTGTCGGCAACTTTGCTGAAAGAAAAGCTTTGTGATGGCGATTGATAGAGATAGAGAGTTTGTTCAATTCCTTCACTCGTTCAGATAGAGAGTTTTTGTTTTCTTGGCTTAATAACGGTCTTAATATAGACTTAATAACGGTCTATATAATATAGTTTAATACTTTATATAGTCTTAATATAAACTTAATATAATCTTAATATAGTCTTAATATAGACTTAATAACGGTCTTAATATAACGGCCCAGATGGTAAGTAGTGCTTTCTCGCAGCCTGGGCCGTGAGTAAGTCTGTTCATTGATTTTAATGATTACAGACCGAAACCGAACCTACCAAAACGGAAGGGACTCTGATGTTCAGTGTGGGTCTGCTAATCGGCAAACGCCCTTTTCAGGACGGGGCAATGCTAGGATAAAACTGCCCTTTTCAGGGCACATTGCCAACAAGTTCCAAAGACCCACTATTCTTCAGCTGAACATCGAAGGCCTCACTGCAAGCAAGATAAACGTTCTTCATCACCTCGCTATGCAGTCTGAGCACTCGTCATCCTACTGCAGGAGACCCACTGTACTGATGCAGAGAAGTTGGTACTACTAAACTACCAACTAGCTGGGTCTTCTTTAAGCAGGAAGCATGGCCTTGCCACGTTTGTCCACGAGCGACTAAGACACCTGCTTTCGGACCAATCTCCACCGACATCGGAGATCGAGTGGCTGTGTGTGGACGTTGATGGCATAAAATAGTCAACGTCTACAAACCACCGCCAACGCGATTGCGAACCCTGGATCTCCCAGTGTTTTCTCACCCTTGTCTTTACGCTGGCGATTTTAACTGTTGTCACACTGACTGGGGTTATAATGACAAAAATCCGGACGGTGAGTGCTTGACTGGCAGGGCAAATATTAATTGTCTTGCCCTTCTATATAATGCCGAGGACGCTGCCAGTTTTCATTCCGGCCGCTGGAACACTGGCACCAATCCAGATCTAGCTTTCGCTAGCGTAGGTCCAAACAATCGCTTACCGGATAGACGTGTCCTTGAAAAGTTCCCCAGGTCACAACATCGACCTTTGCTTATTACACCACCAAGGTTTGCTATGGCAGTGCCAAGCATGCCTGTTAAGCGATGGAACTTCCGCAAGGCCAAATGGAGTCACTACGTTGCTTTGACGAATAAATTCGCAAAGACTTTGTGTCCGCCTGATTCATTTGATGTCGATGCGGCTTACCAGGACTTCTGTAACACCAATAAAAAAGCAGCCAAAAAGACTATCCCACGCGGGTATCAAAATAACTATATTCCGTGTTAGGATGCAGAGTGTGGATGCAGGGTGAGGAAATACGAGGCTGTTGACCGCGAGTCATCTCGACTTGTCTCTCAAGAAGTGTCTGAGCTTTGGAGGGCCACAACACCAGACGCAGTAAATATCTCTGACAATTTTTCACAGAGAGAATTTACTGCTGCCCTTCAACATTTAAAACCAGGTAAAGCTCCGGGACCTGATTCCATCTGTTACTCATGCTGGAGCTGCTTTGAAGTCCTGGTTACGTGACTTCCTCTCTTTCTGTTTGCGCCGATTCAAAATTTTCAAGATCTGGAGAAGACCGCTTGTGGTCACGATCCTAAAACCAGCAAAGCCCGTGGGGGGCCCAAAGATTTATCGACCGATATCTCTGCTTTGTGTCCCCTACAAGATCATCGAGAGGCTTATGTACGCCCGCGTTGAACCATTAATCGATCCACTGCTCCCTAAAGAGCAGGCTGGGTTCCGACGCGGGAAGTCAACCGTAGATCAAGTTGTTCTGCTAACCCAGAACAACGAGGATTCTTTTGAGGCTAAAAAGAAGGCCGGTGCCGTATTTATTGAGCTGACAGCTGCTGTCTGGCACCGTGGCCTTACCTGCAAGCTGCTGAGACTACTTCCGGATAAGCACATGGTCAAAATGATTATGGAGCTTGTCCGAAACCGAAGTTTCACCCTTACCACCGGTGACAGCAAGCAAAGCAGGCTACGCCGTCTTAAAAACGGCGTTCCTCAGGGATCGGTCTTGGCTCCTCTCCTATTTAACATCTGTACGTACGATCTTCCTTCTATGATTTCCATAAAGTTTGCTTATGCTGATGATCTATAGCATTGTTGCACTCTTCTGGAAACTGGAAGGACTTGGAGGGGACTTTAAGCCAAGACATGTCCACACTTTCAGCGTATCTCCAGACTTGGAGGTTGAAGCTCAGTCACACTAAGACGGTGACGACAGCCTTTCACTTAAATAACCGAGAGGCCAAACGTGAGCTAAAGGTCTACAACAATAGTAGACTTTTACCGTTCTGTGCAACCCCTACATACCTTGGGGTAAAACTGGACAGATCACTCACGTTTCGTCACCATCTAGTGGCATTGCGCAAAAAACTATCCTCGTGCGTCACACTGCTGAGGCGACTCGTGGGCTCGGGATGGGGTGCTGGTGCTAAAACACTACACATAGCCACCTTATCTCTAGCCTACTCAACATCTGAGTACTGTGCACCAGTCTTGTGTCGCAGTGCTCACACTCATCTCATCGACAGTGTCTTGAACGACGCCTTGCGCATAGTCACTGGATGCCTGCGTCCCACTCCAACGGACCAGCTACCTGTACTCTCAGGCATCCAGCCAGCTGAGCTTCGCCGACTGGGAGCGAAACTCTACTAGGCTCACCGTGGATTTCTGGACCCCAATCATATCTTGTATGGTCTTTTAAGTAGGTCCTCAGATACTCGCCAAGTGAGACTAAGATCCAGACGCCCGTTTGCGCCAGCTGCGCGAAATCTTTTGGACAACCTTGCCAGACTTGGCATCTGCGCTTCTGAATAGACAAATCACAAATGGAAAACAGAGTACTGTGAAAATGCTTCCAGGCTCAGTGCTTTTGTGCCCGGGACCGGTGCCAGGCTTGTTGGGATGGGCTTACCCCGAGTAGCTTGGGTTAAGCTCAACCGCCTGCGCACTGGTGTTGGGCGATTCCATTCGTCCATGCACAAATGGGGTCTCGCTCCTTCACCGAATTGCAAGTGTGGCGCCTCTGAGCAAACCGCAGACCATGTTCTAACAGCGTGCTCTGTATATCGGGCACCACATGGAGTACGAGGTCTGACGGTTTTGGATGACGAAACTCGATGCTGGCTTAATAACACCACTGCCAGCATCTGATTCAGGCAGTGCAGCAGTCTGGGGTAGTAAAAGGATAAACCCTCGGCCCCAGTCCTGTTTGTGTCTGACCTGTAGTGGAAACTTTTCAAACGATGACGACGACCTATATAACCTCTCCCTCCAAAAAAGAACTAAATAAAGTTTATCTGGACGGCAATGCGATTGTTTAAGATAGGGATGCTTTTGGGGAAGTAAATTCGCTTTTTGGGCTTAAATTTAGCCCGCCCTAGGGGTAAATTTGCTTTCTTCCCGATAATTCGTATGATTTTTATAATATTAGCAATTATGTTTTGGTAAAGCAGTATTCGATTGTTTTCTAAAGTAAAAGCTTTTCGAGCAAAATGCGGGTACTTACTTTTCTAAAAAAATTTTGCAAGAATATTCGAAATTGTCTACTATATAAAAGCAGTCGCAAAGCAGTCATTGTTGAATGTGTTAGCTTTTCAAAAAGGTGTCGCTGCTTTGCTTGATTAAGTTTTTATTTTTGACACAATCGCATTCTGTTAGAGCATTTGAAAATTTTTTTGCATTTGCGAAAGTTTTTCAGAAAAATGAAGAGAGATTAAGTTCATCTTGAAAAGCTGTCAAGTGGATGAACGAGCAAAAGTGTGAGAACCATTGCTTCAATGATTTCCTCTAAGTTAACGCTTTTGTTTTCCTATTACCCAAAAAAATATTGAAAGGCATCATGATAATAAAACTCTTAAATAGTTGATAAAACTTACGAGGTGTGTTTGAAAAGTATTGGGACTGTATGCTTTGCACAAACAACACTTGCAACAGTGATAAAAGCTTTGTTTTTTAAGATGGCGCAATGTCTTGTGGTTGTAAAAATGTAATTTCAGCATTCTGTGACAATTATATGCTTTTTTACAGGCTTTTCTTGAAAGGTGCTTTACTGTAGTTCGTTTTGGATAATTTATTTAGTAAATATTTTTTTCTTTTTTTCTTCTTTTGTTAACAAATAATGAGGATTGAACAAAGAATCAACTTGAAGTTTCTCATTCGACTTGGAAAAACTCCAACTGAAACTCCAAGAAGTTTACGGAGATGCTACGATGTCAAGAACTCGGATTTTTGAGTAGCACAAGAGGTTCAGAGAGGAAAGAGAGGATGTGGAAGATGATCCTAGGAGTGGAAGGCCAACAACAAGCAGAACAAACGAAAATGTTGAGCGTGTGAGAGAAAAAGTGCGCAGTGACCGCCGCCTTACTGTTAGAATGATAGCAGATGAGTTGAGCATGAATAGTGAGAGGGTGTGGAGGATCATCACAGAAGATCTGGGGATGAGGAAGGTTTGTGTGAAAATGTTACCAAGGTTGCTGAATGATGGGCAAAAGGAAAATCGTGTGCAAGTGTGTCAAGATATCCTGAAACAACTTGAAATTACACCAGATCTGCTGAGTAGAGTTGTTACCGGTGATGAGTCGTGGATCTTCGAGTACAATCCACTCACCAAACGGCAGAGCCTTGAATGGAAGAGTGCATCCTCACCAAGACCCAAGAAAGCAAGGCTGTTCAAGTCCAAAATTAAGGTGATGTTGATTGTTTTCTTTGATGTTCATGGAATTGTTTATCTAGAATTCTTGCCACAGGGCCAAACCATTAACCAGAATGTTTACAAAGACATCTTGCGACGTTTGATGCGTTCGGTAAGGGAGAAAAGAAGAGAATTGTGGGAGACAAAGTCATGGCTGCTTCATCATGACAATGCTCCTGCTCACAATGCCTTAAGCATACGACAATTTCTTGCAGAAAATAACATTGCCGTGCTGGAGCAACCACCCTACTCGCCAGATCTGGCTCCCTGTGATTTTTTCTTGTTTCCTAAGCTCAAGGGAGTCATTAAAGGAACCTGTTTTCAAGACTCAAAAGCCATAACAACAGCCGTAACGAAGGAACTACGAGCGATCCCAATGGAATCTTTCCAGAAGTGCTTAGAAGCATGGCAGCAGAGATTAGAAAAGTGCATTCGAGCTCAAGGAGATTACTTTGAAGGGGACAAGTTGTAATTTTTACGTGGCATTTCAAATAAAATAATTATTTACACAGTCCCGTTACTTTTCAAACAGCCCTCGTATAAATTTTTTGCTACCGTTTAAAGTCTTTACACATAAATCTTCACTCAAGCTTTTCCCAAAAATTGCGCTTCTATTTTGAAAATTCAAAAAACTTACCAAAAAAAGCTGGCCAGTGATAATCAAGTCCTCAAGCTCAATCTTTCATCGAAAGTTGTAGCTTAATTCTCTTGCAAACTCACGAATACCGAACCCAGGTATCGAACTCGTGTACTATTATAAGAATCCGACGTATAGCGCGAGCCTGCTAACGGTAATTGTGCAATAACATGCTTTAAACTTTTTTATAGGCATTGTAAAGCTTATTTCATCGTTTGATTCTTGAAGGAAAATATTTGAATTAGTTTAGTTTTTTTACGCTTATGAATAAGTTAAAAAACATGCGCTCGTTATGAGACACACACTACCTCGTTGTTGATTAAATCCTTTGGGAAATTAATCAATTACTTGTATTACAGAATATCTATATGAGTAGTTGATTACTATTTCCATTGCATTAGTCGAATATCGTTCAAATATTAAAATTCTTCTAGACTTAAATGTACGTTACGTTTTGTTGAGATATGGATATTTATAATTGCAAGAAATCGACTATAGTTTAGTTTTATGATTAGTAATTTTGGTAGATTGGTTATATTTCTTCATATTTTTGCCGAGATCATTGGTTTTATTGTTCACTATTCGTAATTTTTCGATTTCTCACGCAATATTTTTACTGGTACTTTCATTATTTTGTTCGCACTTTTATTCGTATGTCAGCTGCTCTGTACGCGGATATAGTCAATTAGGTGGGTTGCAGATTTAGCTCTTTGCTTTATTTAAAAAAAAAAAAGTTTCAGAAAACCTTTTTTGACGTATTTAACCATTAACCTAAATTGTTTACTTCATCGAACCCGTAGCAGTCTTTAATCCTCTTCAATCTTCATCATCTATTGATTTTGTGATGAGACGCAATTGTTGCTTCTAATGAATAAAAGAAACCAATGCCAGCCGACATTCACGGTGGCATTTGACTATTAAAAAGACGACAAATATAGGTAAATAAATATTTATAAACGCGCGAAGGTTGTTGTCGTACGAGAAAAAGCTGAATTTGCAGCCACAACATCAACTTTACAAATTATAATACGAGCTTGCATTTTCAATCTTTAACTTCTGTTCATTTCCAATAATCAGCTGGAAACGCGATCGCGTGTTTTTTTTAATGAGTGTTTGAATAATTTGCTCCCATGGTGCACTGCGCTAAGTTTTCTTCGTTATATAAATGACCAATCGATTTAAATCGGTCATCTGCACACACTTGCAAGCTCTCTTACGTAACTCGCAACATCGATTGTCATTGTTTCCCTACTTGAGTCACCAGTGATTGATTTCTTGCGTTTAGAACAAAGTCATTTAAATAGCAGATAAGCGGTCTACGATTGACTGTGCGTTTCTTGTACTTAAGTGTCTGTCTCATTTCCTAAACGTTGAAGCTCGAGTTCGATACTTGTTAAAGTCCTTGTTTTGGTACTTTTAGATTAAAATCTTTTATAATTCGATCAGCTGTCGGCGGCATAATTTAGTTTGGCAACACTCTAAATTGCGAACAGAAGGACGCGAGTTCGATGCTCAGTCTACCTGAGTGACTTCTGTTGTGCTCTTAGGAAAGGCACTTTACGGAAAATGCATCAATGGGTTCACGCTGCGTAGCCACAATGGTGACTCTGCTTAAAGTGGAAAGCAGCATTCAGGCCAATACGGTTATACGAAGAAGAAGACTTTTTCGAGTGGTTTTTTGAAATCGACAAAAGAGTTTTGAAAATAACCTAAGTATCACTTATCTTGGAAAGAAACAGGAATGAACAAAAAATTGTATTATTTTTAAGAGAAACAGAAATTTACAAAAAATTTGTGTTGTTGACAACATTGCGATTCTTTCAATGGTTTCGTTTATGTATGCTTTCTCAAATCTCAGCCGACATTCAATTCTTCAAATCGATTTTGTTCTGATCCAAACCTTGGCGTGATGTCTCCTTAAAAACACTTTGTCTTTGCAACGACCTTTGTCACTCTTTGAACAAGAAACTGTTCAACATTGGTTAAAATTGTGTAAAAGGCAACAGTTTTTTTAAGAAAAACCAGCTCTTGATTTTCTTAGAAACTATTGCAATGCAAAACACTGCCAGTTGCTGCATATAATTATTGAATTTCCAGATGTGCAGTTTAAAAGTTGGAAAAATAAAAACTTTTAACGTTTTAAAAAACACTTCTTCGTTTCGAGCAATATTTTTTAATCTTGCTATAGGTGTTTAAAGCTTGATCGTTTACGAAATAACTGAAGCTGTTAAAAAAAACACTTATAATGTTATAACTAATTTTAAATCGAAGAAAATAACTAAAATAATGAGAAGCCATTTTAAATTTCTAGTATCATCATGAAATAATATTTCAAATTATAGTGACTATTTACAATTTAAAGTAGAACTATATTACTTCATCATATTTACAATAAGTTACTATAAATGAGTTATCGCAATCAATTTAAATAAACATTAGTGTTGCTTGTGGTACAGAATAAGTTTATGGAAAAGTGTTTAAAAAGTTTTTATTAATATGTTTCGTATCGCTTGGTCAACTGTCAAGATTTAAGTGAAGAAAATTTTTGTACAGTACGAATCGTAGAAGAAAAGTACTAAACCAGGAGTTGTAAAAAATTAATTGCAACTTTAGCATTTCATTACTTTTATTTCAACCAATTAATTATAATTGGTGTATTAACCAATCAATAATTGCAGTTAATTGTCATGGACGTTTGATGGTACAGAATTTGAAGATGGCGTGAAGTAAAAGATTTTTCTTCCCAAAGCTTTTCATCTGACACTCCTCAGGGGAAATCGTCAAAATTTCTGAATTTCTGACGGTTTCCCCTGAAGAGTGTCAGATGAAAAGCTTTAGGAAGAAAAATCTTTTACTTCACGCCATCTTCAAATTAATTATCAGTTATTTTGCCCAATATAAAGCACTATTAACTTTGATTTCAAGAGCACGTGACTGAAAAATGAAAAATATTTTATAGCTTTGTTGCATCTGCAGATTTTTTATGCCTTGATAAAAACAGTAGTGTTTACCTATGTATTATTTTTACCTTTGCACGCATACATTTCTATTTTAATGGTTTTAATAAAGAAAGTTCTAATTATACCGATGTTTCAATTAATTGATGTAGCAATCAATTTATAGTTTTGTTGGAATCTATTAATTGCTATTAATTTTTTACAACCCTTGTGCTAAACCTCTAACCGGGCATGCGAAATTGAAAGTACTATACATTATAACTATTTTTAGAGGAATCACACGTCCGTTCAAATTGATAAAACTTGGAATGGATTTGATTTTAAAGAAATTCTTGATTACAGGCACCAATACATTTGAGGAAGCTGCCGCTTATATTCAATTGAAATTCGAAGATTTGAACAAGCGCAAGGATACCAAAGAGATCTACACTCACTTTACTTGTGCGACTGACACCAATAACATCCAGTTT
The DNA here is from genome assembly GCA_963680785.1 of Diplosoma virens. Classification (NCBI taxonomy): domain Eukaryota; kingdom Metazoa; phylum Chordata; class Ascidiacea; order Aplousobranchia; family Didemnidae; genus Diplosoma; species Diplosoma virens. Next base: position 59,515,425 of record OY796881.1, on the reverse strand, counting down.
GTGTTCGACGCCGTCACCGACGTCATAATCAAAAACAATTTGAAAGACTGTGGCCTGTTTTAAGGTAAGCAATCTGGTACTATTTGCAATGGTTTTTTTACCTGTCCTGTTCGCTTACTTTACAAGGTCATGAAGAAAATTTATTTCCACTGTTTTTATGACGTCATTAAACATATTATTTGTTTTGTCGTGTCGTTATGGTAAAGAATATTGTTTCCCCTCAGCAATAGTTGCAATTCAAAGAGGTTGTTTTTTATGTTTTTGAACTTGTTATTTTCGTTTTGCTTTTGAGTTCTTCATATTTATAAATGAGTTAAGATATCAAAAACGGAATACAGCCCACAGAAAATATCGATATCTTTCCTGTGCACCAACAACAATCCGCCTCCACAGCTATTGTACTACGTCGTAAATAGTTTTCAAAATTTAAGAAAACCTTATTACTTTATTGAGCTTAGTATTATGGAATAAATTACCGTAAAACCTCTAATTGAGCGCCACCCTGTTTTTTCAAAAATCGCCGGATTCCCCTGCGGTTACTATCGCTTCTTCAGAGATCCATTTTCTCTTGTTTTTTTTTTTTTTATTTCATGCTAATGCTGATGCTGAAAGAGGGATTTCGGGTTAGTTTCACCACAAAAAGAAATCGCTTACAGCGACTTCTTGAAGAGACAGGGTGGCGCTAAATTAAAGGTTTTACGTTAACCAAAAATTAAATAAAAGTATAAGAACACAACAAGCTTACTTACGACAGCATATAAAAGTATGCAAAATCTCGTAGTAGAATGCAGGAACTTTTGTTTGGCATTTACAAGTGTCACTTCTTTATTTTATTGCACTATACTCTCTGCATGTCCAGCACTCGTTTGTTTCCAAGTACGATCTTATAGAGATATTCGGCAAGCATATAATCATACGATGAAATTTATAGAGGATTTTGTTCTATAATCTTTGACAATTACTATTTCACCTTTTTCGGTGGGTGACGCGCCGCTACCGGGCCCCCTGACTTAAGTTGTATATATTTAATGAAAAAGGGAAAATGTGAAGCAGAATTGAAAGAATTAGTGTCCAAAAGCCAGTGTTTTCTGGTTGTCTTGTCGGATTTCAATAGGCTTACCATACGTCCCTGCTTTTAGGGCTTTGTCCAGGTCGGTTTGCCAGAAATTCAAGACAGATTCGAAGTGAAGAGCTTTTTTTTAGAGAACCCATGTTTTTAGGGACGAAAATCATGAAATCCCAGACTAATTGGAAGTAAAGACTTTTTTGAGACCACTACTTTTTCGGGACAAATTTTTTTCTGGTATGCCTAGATTTGAAGTTTCGAGGGAGTTGGCATTATATTTGCCGGACTACTCTTGCTAAACTATAACTTCTGTGAAATTGAACTGATAACATGTTTTCCTAAGAACCGAATGTGGTGTGATAACAATTTGATTAACTAAATTCGATTAATCTAATTCGAATAACAAGTTGATTAACTGCGTATTTAAAAACAACAACCGTTTTTAAATCATTTTACTTCATTTGAAATCTTAGAAATTAATGTTTTCTGTAAGTAAAAATAAAGGTCATTTAATAAAAAACAATTCCGTTTTAACACGATGTGAATAGGCTGTCGTTTGCAGTAGATGAATCTAGGGCATAAACATTGGTTCTCGTAAAATTTTTCGATGTTGATCTCCAGGGGTTAATTAATAGCAAATTCTCGAATAAAGGTCACTGAATGGTCAGGAAGTCGATAAATAACTGTTGGGTTTACTGGAGCAATAAAGCAATGGTAAATCTTCACATTTAATGGAAAAAATATAGTGCATGGAATTGAAGATCAAGAGAAAATCTTTACTTTAATTATATACTTGGCAGCCGATTAAATTTTTTCTTACTCGAATCAGGGTCGACGGAAAGTCGGAGAACCACTGATTTTGGACATGAGTCGAGACTTATTTAAAACCACCAGGTCGAAAATATTGGTAGTGCACGAGATAAGTTTTAAAAGTTATCAAATCACATGTCTGCATTTTGGTCATATTGATAAAATTGAACACATTATTGATAAAATTGATTATTACGGTTTACTTAACTAATTCTAATCACGGTATTCTCTATTATTTTTTAGACATGGTGCATTACTGATGCTCATTTTACAAATTTTTTTAGATTTGAGGTTTTCTTATTTCTCTTAATTTCTTATTTAAGCAAGTGTTTCCGAAACAAAGTTCTCCGCAAGTTTGCCAAGTCCCTTCTTTTGATATAAAATACAACACTTAGTAAAAAATATTCTCTCTATTCTTGACGCCGGACGCAAGTTGACTGATTTGAGTGAATTTGGTTTCTTTTGATTGTCAACTTGCGATCATATAATTTGTCTGTGTTGTATTGCTTGCTTGAGCCCAGAAAAATTGACATTGTGATGTATTAAAAGACGATTGGTCACGTGTTATGGCACCATTTAAAACACTTGACGTGATGGTCGTGGCTTGGCGTTCTTTTTACTGCTATATTTGAAGTAAAGTTTTGTATTTGAAAATTTGGAGGTTTTTTTGGCCATGCGACTGCAACTTGTCGTTGACATTGCACGACATTGTTAAATTAAGCGAACCATCTTGGTTTCTGCTTATTGCCGAGGTTTTCAATTATGGGAGATTAAAAAACCGAACACGCTGTCAACGTTACAACTGTGGCGAAAGTTGTAAATCTTATTTGATTAAACTTAGCAGACAAGCGAACTGTTATACTTGGACTGTGCTTTTAACCCCAGACTATTTAACCTCCGATTTTTTAGGAAATCCAAGGCGTGGTCATCACTGAAAAACTGTTCACGCTTTTTATTGAATTCTTCACAAGGAATCTACTATACATGTGACCACTGTAGACCATTAACAGCTTTTTCATGGTCTTGGTGGTCTTCGGCGACATCATATAAAAGGCTCTATTATTGGTACATGCAGTTAACAATTTTAAGTGTTTATAGCTGCGTGTTGCTCTCGCATATTTTGAAGCCGTTTTATTGCTACTTAAAATTCTTGTTGTTTTCTTTTTTTGTTTGTTTGTTGTTTTCGCTGGTGCGGCAAATACGTATTAAAGTAAAAAAAGCTCGCAAATACCGTTTGTTCTTTCCAGTTTTTCTCGCCTGACGTAGTTGCGTCGGGGCAATGCCAATTTCTAACCTCACCGCTGTTTAGCAACTTTTTTTAAAGCTTTGTGGTTTCAACATAGGTCGTTGCTATTTTTAACCGCGTCTTTTGTGATTATTGATATCTGTATCTTGCTTTGTTTGCACGGTCACGACCGAAAGAGTGGAGGACGTTCCATGAGCTTTTTATAACAAATAGCCGAACCAATATTGCTGTTACGACCTTATTGTTTATTTAATCAAGACTTTTCGCAATGCAAGAATGAATCGTGTATACTGCATGCACCATTACACTATCATTCTTGTGTTTTTCTCGCTTTTTGTTTTGTGACGTCGCCATGAAGCTAGCTTAGGTACTTTGCTGTCGTACCCGTATTTTGCGTTGTGTTTCGTAACTTTGCTGAAAAACACAATTTATGACGTCGTCTTGCCTGCTTTATATCAGCTTATAGATTAGCGGTAAAACTATTACAATGTGATATATTAGTTTTTTTATCTGTTAAGTTTTCGATTTTGCTGATAAATAATTTCAGATTGCTTAAAAGTTTTTAGTAGAAATAATTTCTTTTTTTTTCGTTTGAATACTTCAACAAATCAAAAGCTCATTTTACCGTTCGCGATTTTACTCTCCAAATGCTACTATATTTAAAGGTTGAGGAACAACTGCGATCGCGGTATGAATTGTGTGGCTGGGTGCCCCATCTTGCTGGAACACAAACGGCCTTTTTCCATAGATGGAAAGGACCCAGGGATAAATTTTATCCTCTAAAATTTCAATGTAAATGTCTGAATTTATTTTTGTATTGGCTTCAACAAAAATAATCGGGCTTTTGTGTCCATCTGTGGTGACGGCTGCGAAAACCATGACCGACTGCGGCTTTTGACTTTTGAAGATCATTTTATGGTCTATAGCAGAGGTGGGCAAAGTTTTTAATGAAAGAGCCACATGTAAAAATTCAAAACTGCCGGAGAGCCACCAATTCTGTTTGAGGTGTTAATGCAAATAGAGTAATTTAATCAAATAATAAAAGCTAATACAACGTTACACGATTTACAATTTTTTCGAGATTTTGCCAGCATTAGATCTACTGTGGGTTTTCACTTTATTAGCCAGCTGGGCGATATAATGTCAAAGCAGAGTTGCCAGATGCAAAATTGGAAAATAAGCAGATTAAGATGAAAAAGTAGCAAAAATTACCAAAATTAAGCCAGACAAAATGTTATTTTTGTCGCTAAAAAAAGTGTTCTCTAAAAAAAATAAAAAAAGGTCTTCAGTTAATCTGTCCATGATCTCTCAATTTTTTTCCCAAAATCATGGCTATTTTTATCTATTCTATCTCTATATTTATCCTTCTGACTCGCAGGAAAGCGACGGAGGCGCTAATACATAAGGTAGGCAATTACCCCGACCTGCTTCCGAAGACACCAAGATATTGCTGTCCGCTTGTAATAGAGATATGACTGTAATTTTGAACTGCTTGCCAGGACCACCAAGCAGGGGAATGTGTTATAAAGTAAGGACACAACTGAATGGCGTGAGTGGGTTTTGAACCAAGACCGTGTTGATCAAGAGCCCGGTGCTCTAACCACTCGACCACGCTACTGACAGGCTACTTCGCAGTGATGGCTTTAATAGAGTGGTAACGATGCGGCCGCACTGAACCCCCCTAAAATACATCAAAAAGTGGCCCCCTACACACGAAATTGCTCTATTTTTTCATAGTAGCACCAGGACGTTGATAGCATGTCAAGAAAAAATTATTTAAAAAAAAAGGAACGGCTTCCTAGGCAGCTGATCTTTTTTTTTTTGAGATCACAATGTCTTGGGGCAGTATAAAGTGCCTCTCCATGTCTTGGATCACCCAATAGTGGCCCATTCCTAAATTGAAAACCTTTTTTTTATAGATCACTATGCTTTCATATACTAAAAATGGCTTCAGCTACCTTTTTTTAGTACACTAAATAGAGGCCCCCTTACGTTTCTTGCACCGGGCACCCCTTTTTGTAAGGTCATCACTGCTAGTTTGCACTGCAGCCAAAAAAATCCAAAAAGCCAAATAAAGTTTTTGATGCCAATCACACTAAAAAAAAGCCAATCTGGCAACCCTGAGTCAAAGCGGAGTGCATTAATTCTCTCAAATCTTCATTTGTTAGAATTGCACGATATTATTATTTTACAAATTTCATTACAGAGAAGCGAATCTCAGAGAAGCAAGCACTGCTTTTGTTTCTTTTATTCTGATGTTACCAGCATGTCTAGGTGGGCGAGAAATAAATAAAAGAACGATAGCGCTCGCTTTGCTCAAATTTTTGCTGTGATATAAATGGTCCTTCACAACAAGCAAAGAATTGCTTTTATTTCCACGTTATAAATCGACTTAGCACCTAATTAAAAATCTTCGTTTGCAGTGAATAGCAGTTGTACAATTTTCGATTTTGTTATTATTGTTTAGCTAGAAGAGCCGCAAACAAAAGGTCGGCGAGCCGCAATTTGCCCACCGTTGGTCTATAGGAACATCGGAGAGATCACCGGAGAGGATGCAATCATTTTGCCTATTCACAGCTGCCTCCACCGTAAAAATTTTTTCATCGAAAAAGATGATAGTTGGATGGTCATGGAACTTGACCCAATCGAGAATTGCTTTTGCGTTTTTGCATCTATTCTCTTTAGCTGTAATAGATAGGGAATTGCGTTTCTGGAGCTTATAACTGCGGAAGTTAAGGTCCTTGTGAATCCGGTTTCAAATAGTCTTTTCGCTTACTTTGGCATCTCGAGCCATCTTTCTCATGCTTCGTCGAGGATTGCGCTTGATCTTGCGTTTCACTTGCTTTATCAGTTCCGGTGTGCGGGCATTTCGGGGACATCCACTTTTCGGGAGGTCGACTGTCCTACCTATTACCTTGAATCGTCATAGGGTCAACCAGACCAGTTTTCGAGAGACGTTAAGTGATCGAACAATTTCTTTGGTACATCTTCCTGCTAAGTGAAGCGCCACTATTCTTTCGCGACACGCAATTCGAGGAGTATCCACCAATATAAATTAAATCAATAATGTATAATAATAGTGCATTAACTCTAAATTATTATCAGTAAATTACATGACATAAATTAAAATACTTATAAAATAATAGTCGTTTAAATTATGTTTCCATACATAATCCGCACCCTGTACCTTGATTAAAGTGGATCCTAATTAGATCTACCGCAAATTTGACTTTCGGCAAAAAACTAAATCCGCTAGATTAAAGGCGCGAAAAAAGCTTGGTTACATCCAGTTGATTACAAATATAAAAAAGGCGAAAGGAACAAAAAAAAGGGGGGGCAAGAGTAGCCGTTACATTAAGTGAAACCTAAAAAATATTTTGAAACCAAGTAAGAACCTTTTTTATTTCTCACTTGGAATACAAATAAAAACATTTGTACAGTCTCCTAAATCGTTTGCTTGGGAAGACATACATGTCTCACGCTGTCCCTTATCGTGCTTAAAATTGTTCTGTAGTCCCCTGAAAATCACTTCGCCTGTAAATGGCTGAGGCTTAGCATCGAGCAAAGCCCAAAAGCAATTACCCTGACCTGATTTCAAAGATGCAAAGATATGGTTTCATAAAAATTTTTCGTTCTAAATTGAAATAAATGTAATTAAAAGCTGGTTGTTACGACAGCAAAGCAGAAAAAAATTCTGTAAAAGCTCATTTTTCAAGTGCGCTATAGCCTGGGTATCATGTTGTATTGAGACGTGTTGATTGTGGTCGCCATAAAAATGGCGATCGTACTCTAAGCCAGGGCTTCTCAAACTGTGGGTCGCGACCCCGAATGGGGTCGTGTAAAAAAATTTTGGGGTCGCAAAACAAATTGGCTTTTTTGTGCTTTTGAAATTTTTTTACAATAATATGTAATGACAATCAAAAACGAGAAAAGGTAAAGTGTCGTTACACCATTGCTGCGTCATAAAGTATGGTGGCGTGATCAGAAGGTGAGTTGTGTGGCGTAATCAAGAGAACAGCAAGAAACAAAAGCAAAAAAATTACGGAGTCTACAACCAAGATTTATGTTTTTAGATGAATGAGAAAAAATTAAATTATTTATTTGTCTTGATAAGGTAGCTGTGAAAGAATATAAAGTGATTTTTCCATCCTATTAAATGTGCTTGAAAATGTTTATTAAATAAAGTCTGTTTTTGTAGTTTTGTTAATTCGCTTTAAATTACTATTTTCATTTCTTATTATTACATGATTTTCATGCTCACGCGTCGTTTTCCACAGGAAAAAATTAACGTAAAGTTAGCCTATAGGTTACATATTGGGGTCGCACAAAAATTTAATTTTTAAAATGGGGTCTCAGAACAAAAAAGTTTGAGAAGCCCTGCTCTAAGCCACCCACCGATGCTTGTCGGGACACTTTTATAGCAGCTCTACGATTTTAGACAAACAAGCTTTATAATTAAATATAATACTGATAAGCTAGTGATTCATAGAGTCTAAAAATTTTAACAATCAGTTTAATATTAAAAAAAAATTTTTTTACGACTTTTGTTTTGCCCTTGATTTTTCCGCGCTTCTGTCTTTGATTTAATAAAAATTTAACCGCCACGTTGGTTTAGACTCGCTAGACTTAAATACAAATAATTTTTTTTTCAATTCGCCGTTGAAATCAGATTTATTGAAAGTTTGATGTCTAAAAATATCAGCGTATTCCACTATTAATATGTTGTATTGGTAGCCTATATCAAGAGTTTTCCAAATCTTGTTGTATCGGTAGCCTATAAATAACCTATGTAACCTTGTATATAACCTTGTATGATAAGTAACCTTGTATCGGTAGCCTATATCAAGAGTTCTCCGAAGCAATTTTTCTGCCACATCAAACAAACCAAATCCATCGGTTTTCTTGTAATGATTGACTTCTGTCTGTTTCTTTTTTTTTTTTTTTTTTTTTTTTGAAACTCCAAACTGCGTCAGTCTCGACATGGATATTGAAATGTGTTGTACGAAGGGTAGTAGGCCTAGTAATTTGGTCTCTGGCAAGGATATATTTTGTCACCCCCAATTTTTTATAAAAAAATATAAAAATTTAATTAACAATACACCCAAACCGATTAGTAGGCAGTTTTTAGTGTATCAAAACAAAGTGATCTCTGAAGGTTTTTATTTTAGGAAGAGCACTATTTAGCTTTCCGAAACAGTGTAATCTCTGAAAAAAGGTCATCGTTTTAGGGGGGCCACTTTTTAGTGTATCAAAACAAAGCGATCTCTTAAAAAGATGTCTTCATTTTAGGGATGTCATCGTCCTGGTGCTACTATGAAGAAATAGAGCAATATCTTGCGTAGGGGGGCTACTTTTTAATGTTTTTTAGGAGGCCAGGTGCGGCCGCTCTAAAACCATCACTGCTCGTAGTGAAAATGAGCCCTTAAGAAGGTAAGCAAAACACTGATAGGCATGACGTAAAAACTACCAAATTTAATCATGAAAAAGATTTTAAAAATTCTATAATCATTTTTATTTATTTTCATGACTTGTAGGAAACGTCGGAAGCGTTACATTTCGGGCAACTGTCAAGCGCGATCTGCTTTCGGAAATGTCATATTTGCTGTCAGATTTAATTTTTGGGGATTTTATTTTTTTGTTATATAATTAAAATTTAAAGCTACTTGCCAAGGTTGCCGAGCAGAGAAAAATGTCGTGACGTTTTTTTCACAAGGACGTAACAGAATGACGGAGTCAATTGTATTTGCCATTATTACAGCGCTCCTACCTACTCGGCCACGGCAAATTTAGTCGACCAAACCAGTAAAAGGCAAAAACGTAAGGCTATAAAATGCCAAGATCACGGTTTTCACCACGTAAACAAGCATTTTTGGCTTTCACAATAAAAAGTAAAGCCAATATATTTCGAAACATAGTTTATTCAGGACTTTACTTTTTATTCTGAAATTAGTTAAGAGTTGCAAATTTTATGCTTAGAGATTTTCAACTTTATTTTTTTATTTTTCTTTGTTTGATTTCAAAATTTGTTTTGTCCATGGTAAGCGGTGCTGGTCAAGCAAGAAAAAAGAAGCGTTTGAAATCAAGCAAAGACCAAAATAAGGTAGGTCTTTATCACCAAAACAGAAAAAGCAATTGCAATCTTTAGACTTGCTTCGTTTTTTCTGTATGCTTAACTCCTCTTAAGTTGCTTTTTTCCGCCAAGTGCAAACAAAATCTACTAATAAAAAACTTTGTTTGATGTCAAAAACGAATTTTAACGAAGAAATACAGCTACAAAAAAATAAGGTTTAACTCGATCGCTAAGTTTTATTTCTGTCAGCTGTCAGATTAAAATGATGTGAAAATTTTACTTCTCAAATGTGTTGTCCGGGTGATGATATAAAATTTACAAAGGTAGAGGTTTTTTTTGAAAAAGTTTATAAAATTATTTTTTCAAGAAAGCGATGACTTTCAAATTACGCTCCCATCCCGTTTTTTTATTGAAATACTTAAATGCTTAAAGCCTTGGTTCTAAATACAAAATGGAACACGCAACTAATTATTGACTTAAACATTAAAACGATTTTTTATATCAAATTAGAAACGATTCAAGTAATAATAGAAGTAATTTGGCCTACTAAATACAAATTTTACTTTATCCTTAACTAAAAGTTATCAAGTTAGTTTTATGCACAAAAATCTAAAAATAAATTTGTTCACTCAAAAATTCATTGAATAAATTCGAAAAGAACAAAAAACATTAAAAAATAAAATCAATAAATAAAAAAAACTTAATTAATTAGTTTATTATATTATTTATTTAAGTATTAATTAGTTTATTCAATTATTAATAATTTAATATTTTATTTTATCAATTGTTCATTTTTGATAAATTTTTTCTTTCTATTTTATTTTATTGATAAATTCTTTACTTTTTTGATTTTTTTGATTTCTTTATTTTATATATTGATTAAACTATTAGATCAAAAAGAATAAAAAGCCATGACTAAACTGAAGTAGGTGTGTGCATTCAAGTGTTCAGCTGGCGACACAAAATCCGGTCACTTGATTGAGTTTCCTGTGATGTCGCGGATACAAAATTTTGTGTCGGCAGCCCGCAAATATTTTTTATTTATGACACCGCACCACACTGCACTGCACAATTGATATCAAAAACTTACACCGCACCGCGCTGCACCGCAAATCATATAATCAAATACAAAATTTTTAGACATCTTTTCATTTTTTGAAAAAGTGCTTGTTCAAGCTAGGGATCTTCTAACTCCGGGATTGCTAACTCCGGTTTGGAACAATTTATCCTATACACGGAAAAGGTTCGTTTTTAGTCTTAAGTTTCAGCTAAGCTATAGAGCTTTTAAATATTTTTTAAGTAAAATAGTCCATATCGCGTGAAGAAAACGTTTTAATTTTAAAGTTTCGGTGATAAAAAAATTATAAGGTCTTTTTTAATAAGATATGTTGTATCGGTTTGTTGAGATACGTTAGATCCAGTATTTATAATAGCATGAAATGCTACCTGTACCAGTAACTTTCTTATTTTTGCTTGTGATAAATAACTGTAACAAATACTTGTAAGTTATATTTTTGTGGCTGATAGCTTTGTTTAGACAGTCAAAAAATGTTTTTTCTTATAAGTTTATATAAATTATTTATATACCTTTTTCATAATTGCAATTAGCTAAATGCCAAAAGCAGTTTGAATACATTTTTTTAGTCAATAAAATTGAGTTGAGATGCAATAATAATTGAAGTTAAGATGTATCATTTTAATTACAACTTTTGTTGTTAAAAATCTTGCTACAAATAGCCTCATCTTTGCACCATAAATTAGAAAAAAGTTTACCAGGTTTTACCAAAATTTTGTGCACTTTTTAGGTAACTAAAGCTACTAAAATTTTAGTGCATTTTTTAGGTACCCAAAGTTGTATTTTTTAAAAGCTTCAAATTGAGTAATTTCTTTTGTTTCAAATCAGCAGTGTGACGCGCGAGGATAGTTTTTTTGCGCAATGCCTTTAACTGGTGACAAATGTGAGCGATCTGTCCAGTTTCACCCCAAGGTAAGTAGGGGTTGGACAGAACGATAAAAGTCTACCGTTGTTGTAGACCTTTAGCTCACGTTTGGCCTCTTGGTTATTTAAGTGAAAGGCTGCCGTCACCGTCTTAGTGTGACTGAGCTTCAACCTCCAAGTCTGGAGATACGCTGAAAGTGTGGACATGTCTTGGCTTAAAGTCCCCTCCAAGTCCTTCCAGTTTCCAGAAGAGTGCAACAATGCTATAGATCATCAGCATAAGCAAACTTTCTGGAAATCATGGAAGGAAGATCGTACGTATAGATGTTAAATAGGAGAGGAGCCAAGACCGATCCCTGAGGAACGCCGTTTTTAAGACGGCGTAGCCTGCTTTGCTTGCTATCACCGGTGGTAAGAGTGAAACTTCGGTTTCGGACAAGCTCCATAATCATTTTGACCATGTGCTTATCCGGAAGTAGTCTCAGCAGCTTGCAGGTAAGGCCACGGTGCCAGACAGTGTCGTAACCAGCTGTCAGATCGACAAATACGGCACCGGCCTTCTTTTTAGCCTCGAAAGAACCCTCGATGTTTTTGGTTAGCAGAACAACTTGATCTACGGTTGACTTCCCGCGTCGGAACCCAGCCTGCTCTTTAGGGAGCAGTGGATCGATTAATGGTTCAACGCGAGCGTAGATAAGTCTCTCGATGATCATGTCGTGTATCTCAGTCGCTCGTGGACAAACGTTTGAATAACGTTTGCATGCTAACTAAGTGACAAGTTAAAAAACAACCATGTCGTTGTTAAAATATTAGTTATTTTTTTTATTGATAAGACCGGTTGCATTTTAAAAGAATAGTAAAATTTTTATTCGGTGTTTAAAAATATAATTTTGTTGGCTTGTCAAAGTCTACCAAATTCTAACGTATAAAGTGATTAATAATAGTTAAAATCAACAATAGCTAACGTTAAACAAACCAAAACCAAAAGTCAGAAAATAACCAAGCTAACCAAATTTAACGTTATATCAACGTTAACCTATGAGCAAACTAACGTAGAGTTAACGTTTGCTTTTGAACGTTAATCTAACTTAAAACGCAAACCCAAATTGAACGTTAAACCAACGTTAGAAATGAACCGTGCTAACCAAAATTTAAACGTTAAAATAACATTAAACTAATGAGCAAACTAACGTAAAACTAACGTTTAATTTAAACGTTAATCTAACCAAACTGCAAACCAAAATCAAACGTTAAAATAACGTTTTTTTGCTATCTGGGTATAGAGGGCCGTTTTGGGTGGTACCGCCGAGTAAACGGTGGAATTTATTTTATGTGCGTCAAACAGTTGATTCAAGCAGAAAAGAAAATCAGAGTTTTGAATCTTCTTCAGCAAAATGTGTTGAAATCTAGTTCCAAATCGCTTAATTTCGATGAAATTCCTTTGCCGCCCACTTTAAGCAAAGAAATTGATTTCAAAAAGTTTGACTGGTTAGTGACGTTTTTTTCTAAGCTTTCACTGGATGAGCTGTCTTGCATTGATGCTAACATCATTTTTTTCGTTAGTGGTTATCTGTATAGAAATGTTTCACGACGTCGTAAATGTTCATTTTGCAAAAAAATGCTTGTGAAAAGCGACGATCCAACACCAATTTATGATTTTTTACCAGAAAACTACACTCATTTGTTTGACATTGCTGATAGAGGCGGTTTATCAAAGCAGTCAGAGTTTTGTTATACTGTTACTGCTCTCGCAGTTCAGTATTATTCGGCATTAACCGACAATGACCATTCAAGAATCCGATTTTTGACTTTATCAAACCAGCGAGAAGCTTTTATTTTTGCACTAAAAAAGCATTGCCATTTCAGAATTGCTCTTTCTTGCTACAACAACAATGTTCTGCCGGGCACTTAAATTTTACAGCAATTATCGAATCAGCATTTAATTGCTTCGCCAAAAATGAATTAAAGCGCATCAATGATAGCAAGGAAACAATCCTTAAAGACCGTAAAAAAGATTCTTGAAAACTTCTAAAACTGTTAGTTTAATTTAATTCTTCTTAATTTAGAAATTATTGAATTATTTGTCAATTTTGATTGATTTTTTTTATTGAATTCGGTTATTTTTAAGCATTATTTTGCCTTTTTTCATTTCTATGTCAAAATTTTTTATTTGCAAATGGTATTTGTGTTTAATCTGACTCCTAGAAAATTGACAGCCGCAGTATGAAAAAAATAAGCAAAAATTTGCTTCAGTTAGCTTATGTAAAATATTTTATTTGATGTTTTCTTAGGTGGCATTACAATGCTTGTACTTGTGCTTATTTTTATCTACAACCGAAACATAGGAGTTTTCTAAATCCTAAGATTATACTGTCTGGTTTTTTTGCTATAATAAGTCTTTGGCGACTTTTATTACTATTGATCTACCTGGAATTTGAACTCCAATCTTTAAGATCTACATGCGGATATGCTCGCTCCCGCACTTTCTTGTATATGATAGGCAATATTTAGAAATAAAAAAACCCAGAAAATAGGTAAAACATGTTAAATTAGGCATTTGCATTTTTGACCCTTCTATAAACACATATAAAATGAAGTTAGCAATCCCGGAGTTAGAAGATCCCTAGTTCAAGCAATACTCACTGTTGTAGTCATCAATGTAGGCCCTTCATATTTCAGATTCAGCAACTCAATAGCTACTGGCATAATCTTGTTATATCATTGGAAGCACTTTAAGCACATTACTCTGCTTGACATCCCAACAAGCAGCCTTAATTCAGTAATATCTATATAGCTAAAAAAAAATAAATAAAACATTTCAACCCAACAGCAATATTTTGGCATTTTCAAAAGCTGAGAAAGATAATTGGGGTCTCTTCAAGAAGTCACCGTATGTAATCTTTGTTTGTGAAATTAATTTGAAATCCTCAGTGGTTACTATCACTTGTTAAAAGGCCTTTTTTCTCTTACTTTTTTTTTTTATTTCATCCTGGTGCTGAATGGGGATTCTGGGTAACTTTCACTGAAAAAAATCGCTTATGCTTACCTTTTGAAGAGACCTGATTATTGCTTTTAGTATAATGCCCCTCAATGTCTTCCTGCAAGTTAAAACGATAAATAAAGAAAATATAATTATCTCTTTTTTTGCAAACACAAATCTTGCTCGCTATAAAGTTTATTGCTATTAATGTTTTTCGCTTGGAATTTGAAAAAGTAACCACTCGAACATGTTGCATAAATTACTTAGTTTTTTTAACCTTAAAACCTTACACACTTGACATGCATTTGTGGTCAAAGCAATAGTTGTTGTCATGCTAAGTTATTTTTTACAGCTATAATAGCATATCGAATCCTCACAAATAACCTTTACTAAACTATATTTAATAAGTAGCCTACATTTAATTTAAGGCGTCTAGTTAACTACCATTAAAAATTACATTTTGAAAGAAATCACAAAAAATAAGATATAAGTAGATTAAGCCATTAATAAGTTCAATTAAGATCAATTTTTATTCAATTCACTTGGTTTTAAATAATGCTACCAAACTAACCATTGCAGCTAAATACAGTAGACTTTTCAAAGTTAAATCTGCTAATGTTTTGTTACAGCATGTTGCATAATAACTTAATATGCAATTGCAACATGAAGAGAAAACGAGATATAATTTTAATGCATTTATACTAATCTTTTGCAAAGGGCCTTTATTTCTCCACTTTTTTACACAAAAATAGGTCTTAAACTGTCATATAGGCTACATTAGCAACTGAATTACAAACTCCTTTTTTGCAGTTTGTAAACATCTACTTAATGGTGCTTTAGCTTTTCATTTTTTCAAGGTATTTTGCCAAATGCAACACGTTACTACTGTGGTGTATGTATTTTAAACTATTTTAACGGTTTCTAACACGGGGCAAAAAAATTTCTTTATCTCCATTGATACCTTTTGTATGACCCCAAATTTAAATTGGCTTTTGTTAAATCAATTAAACAAAATTTACCTATTTTTAACTTTTTTTGTAATATATAAAGACTGCTTTAAGCCTTTAAACTTTGTCCTAACTATGCTGAGAATAATATTATTTTTATTTATTTTATTTATTTATTTATCTCAGACCCAAAAACGTCCATATATGCTCACACATGCAAAAAAAAAAAGAAAAGAAAAAAAAAAAGAATATCAACCCTAAAAGATGCACAATAGAAAAATACAAGTTTAAAACAAAGTTTGCACAAAATATTAACAAACAATTAACAAAAAGTGCCCTTTTTTTGAAATTCGCTCCCCCTGAAAAAAAACTCCGGCGCCCCTGTACATGAATGCACGTAATTTGTTGCAGATAAACTGCATTAATACCAGAATTACATCGATTCTAATGAAAAAAAAGGTGTAAAGTGTATAAATCGCGCGTTGTCGAAAGGAAATCTAACAATTTATCAACCACAACCTATTTCACTTATGTTCTTTACTTGAGTTTTCAAGGCCATCTTGTTGAAGTAACTAACAAAGTCCTAGACATTGTAGGTTATTAAAATAGTAGTAGTAGTAGCAGTTTGTTTTCATTTGCATCCAAAAGAACAATTGATTATAATTGAAAACAAAATAGAGCAAAGGTTGCAAATAGGGAAACGCATAGCCGTACCTGCCGGTAGGAGCAGGGGAGCAACTGCCCCCCCAAGTTTCTAAAATTTGAGCAAAATTGAAATTTTTCGGGCAGTGACAAGAAATATTTGGGCAAAACCAGAACTTTTCGGGCAGTGATATGAAAAATTTGGGCAAAGTCAAAAATTTTAGGACAGTGACAATGATCAACTGCAAAAAACAGTTACCAAATTTAAATAAAGACTTTTTTTTTAGAGAACACCTTGCTTTTGGGACGAAAATTGAAAAATATAAGACTGAATTCAAGTGAAGAGCTTTTTTTTTGTTAGAAATCACCATGATTTTAGGACCGAATTTCTTCTTGGTTCCAAAATCTCAGACAATTTTTTTTCCTATCCGTAATGTGTTAGAAAATCATGATTTGGGCAAACGTCACAAAATTTGGGCAAAACTTCATTGCTCCCCCAAAATCTTTGGGCTGGTACACCTATGGGGAGGCGGTACCTAAACTATATACTCGTACATTATAACATGTACAAAAAAATTGTGCATGCTCACCGCACCAGTTTTGCAAAAAAAGAGTGATTATCGTGTTTAATGTGCATATAGTAATTATTTTTCAAAAAAGACATTGTAGTTTGGAAAAAGTAGCATTTTTGCGTGCAATTATGTCAAATCTTTATAGCGCTTTCGGTGCGAAATACGGTATATCAGAAATTAATAGGACTTAATCGTAGTGTTGTAAATATTTTCTGAAGCTATTGCATTTGCAAGGAACATTCTAGTTGTCTAAATATAAAAATGGAAATATTTTGCATAAAATCAAAAATCCACTAAATACCAGATTTCATATTTTTACCAGTTCGAAAGAGACTTGATGAAATTCGTTGCTTTGCAAGCAAAAATATAAAAAATTATAATAACATTTAACGGCCAGCTAAGGTTGAGTAATCTATTACAACCATTACCATAGAGTTTAAACCAGAGTTTTCCAAAATGAGGTCCGTGATGAGCGCACAAGTGGTCCGCCACGATATGACAAAAATTGTTACGATAGGAATCGAACCAACAGCGTTTGTTGATTATTGTACCGTGGTGCGGTAACCTGTATTTATTTTGTTTGTAGCCGTGCCTCGGGTAATTGTGCATTTCTGTAATGTTGGACAACAACAAAGTTTTTATTTATTATTCTGTTATGTGCTCGCATTGGAAACATCTTATTTTTATTTTGTCTTTTTTGTAATTAAATAAAAGCAAGAACAAAAAAGAAACATGGTGTCAGAAGTGAAGAACTAAGATAGTATTGAAACTTTTATTTTGAAGAAAAGATAGCAATCTGAAAAGAAAATGAGTAACTTACCGGTACCGGAGCCCATGAATGTGACGTCAGGCAACGTAACAGAGAATTGGAGCTACTTCAGAAAGCAGTGGAACGACTATGAAATTGCTACCGGTTTAAGAGAAAAGGACGAAAAAATTCGTGTTGCAACTCTGAGAGGAATTATGGGCAAAGATTGCTACAACATTTATAAAAGACTGGCACTGGAAGAAGAAGAAAAAGAAAGAGTTACAAGCATTCTCGACGGTCTGGAGAAATATTTTAAGCCGGCGTTAAACGTTACGTATGAAAGATTCATTTTTAATACTTGTGATCAGCAAAGTCACGAAACAATAGATGAATACGTAAATAAACTAAGAGGCTTGAGCGAAACCTGTGAATTTGGAACTCTAAGAGACAGTTTAATAAAAGACCGCATAGTACTAGGAACGAAGAATAAGCAAGTACGAGCTACATTGCTGAATCAAAAGGAACTAACTCTTGACAAAGCTTTATCAGTATGTCGCAACAGTGAATTAACTGAACAACACCGCTGAAAATTATTGTTAATTCAACTTCGAACGTAAGCTCTCTACAGAATGTCCTACGAAAAGAAAGAAAATGGAAACGTGAACAAAGGAACTGTGAGTACTGTGGTTTTAAACATGCTAAGCGCAAATGTCCAGCATATGGCAAACTTTGTCATAAATGCAATAAAAAAAATCATTTCGCAAATGTTTGTAAAACAAAAGCTAATTTGTCAGTAAAATCTTTGGACGCTGTTTGTAATGATACCGAATATTCAGAGATTGGTAAATTATTTAGTTTAACACATGAAATTGGCGCTGTAAGTTCCAAAGGAAAGCGTTGGTTTGTCACTCTCGAAATGAAAATGCCAAATTGTGAATCACAGTTAGTTAAATGTCAGTTGGACACTGGTTCAACATGCAACACTATTTCTTATGCAGATTTTTGCAAAATTTGTTTTGATGAGAGTAAATTGAATAGCTCTAATGTTAAATTAAAATTGTATGATGGTACCACTTTGACGCCACGAGGACAGAGTGAAATTCAATGTCGATACAAAGATAAATTGCTCAATCTACTATTTCAAGTAGTAGAAGATCCTTTAGTTCCTTTACTATCAGCTGAAGCATGTGAGCAGCTTGGTTTGTTGCAAATTAATTTTGCTATGTGTAATGATGATATAATTTCGAAGTTTCCTGATGTGTTTGAAGGTTTAGGTTGTCTACCTGGATCTTATGAGATTGCAATTGATCATCTTGTATCTCCTGTTAAACATGCGCCAAGAAGGGTTCCTGTTTCCATAAAGACAAGAGTCAAAGAAGAGCTTGACAGATTAGTAAACTTGCAGGTGATTACTACTGTCAAAGAGCCGACTGAATGGATAAGTAGTATGATTTGTGTAAAGAAACCTAACAAACTACGTATTTGTCTTGATCCAAAAGATTTAAATAAAGCTATTGAACGACCAAATTACCCGATTCCTAATATTGACGATATTTTAGTAAAGTTATCTAAAGCTAAATTATTTTCGGTTGTTGATTGTAAAGATGGGTTTTGGCAAGTTAAACTGACGGAATCTAGTAGTTTTTTGACTACTTTTTGGACTCCCTTTGGAAGGTATAGATGGTTAAGGATGCCCTTTGGTATTTCGTCTGCACCGGAAGAGTTTCAGAGACGACTTCACGAAATCACAGCTGGTCTAGCTGGTGTCGAAGTTATAGCAGATGATATACTCATTTATGGGGCTGGCGATACTGACGAACAAGCAAGCGCGGACCATGATCAAAACTTAATAAATCTGTTACAGCATGCTAAAGAAAACAATTTAAAATTTAATTTAAAGAAGTTAAAGTTACGTCAAAAATCTGTCGCTTACATGGGACATTTACGCACTTCTCAGGGTTTAAAACCAGATCCTTCTAAAGTGGAAGCTGTCCGAAAAATGCCCACGTTGGTAAACGTTAATGATGTGCAGCGATTTATTGGTTTTGTGAATTATTTATCACGTTTTTTGCCTCGATTATCAGATCTTTGCGAACCACTTCGTCGTTTGACTGATAATAATGCAGAGTGGAAATGGACAAAAGTCCACGATGAAGCTGTAGAAACGATCAAACATTTAATTTCCTGTGCGCCACTTTTGCGGTACTACCGACTAGAAGACGAAGTTACTATTCAATGGGATGCTAGTCAAACGGGACTTGGTACCGTGCTACTTCAAAACGGCCAACCGGTTGCATATGCTTCACGATCGTTGACTAAAACTGAGCAAAGATATGCTCAAATAGAAAAAGAGTGTTTAGCGATTGTATTTTCATGTGAACGTTTTTCTCAATATTTGTTGGGCAGAAATAAAATTACTGTCCAAAGTGATCATAAGCCACTGGAGACTATTTTTAAAAAACCTCTTTTTTCAGCGCCTAAACGACTTCAACGTATGCTGTTACGTTTACAAGGGTACTCATTAGATGTTAAGTACAAACAAGGTTGTAAAATGTATATCGCTGATTTTTTATCTCGCTCTGCTCTACCTTTAAACAGAGAGCAAAATAACCGTACTAATGATAATACCAGTTTTGTGTTTGTTACCAATGATCATGATAAAGTGTGTGATTCGTTCGAAAATGTTAATTTCTCTGAAGATTTAGCAGTTACTACGAAACGGTATAATCAAATTGAAAGCTGTACTGCTATTGATGAAACGTTACAAGTTTTAAAAGCCACCGTTTTAAATGGTTGGCCCGAGTTGAAACGTGATTGCCCTAAGCTAATTCACCAATACTGGCCATTTCGAGACGAGATCACCACTCAGGATGGTATTTTATACAAAGGCCAAACTGTTATAATTCCTATCTCTATGAGACGTGTGAAATGCTTGAAGCTATTCACTATAGTCATCTAGGTATTGCGTCATGTTTGCGACGTGCTCGAGATGTGTTGTTTTGGCCGGGTATGTTGGCACAAGTTAAAGATTTTATTTCGAAATGTTCTACGTGTAATGAATATTCGCATAGGCAATGTAAAGAACCTTTGTTAAACCATCCCATTCCTTCACGTCCGTGGAGCAAGTTAGCTATTGATTTATTTGTGTATGACAGTGTAAACTATGTTGTTTTGGTTGATTATTTTTCTGATTTTTGGGAAGTTGCAATGCTAAATAATACTATGTCGACGTCGATAATCGATTTCTGTAAACAACAATTTTCACGTCATGGTATTCCTAATATTTTAATTTCTGATAATGGTCCTCAATTGAGAAGTTCTGAGTTTACAGAATTTGCTAGAACTTGGCAATTTACTCATGTCACGACATCTCCGTATCACAGTCAATCAAATGGGAAAGTAGAATCAGCCGTTAAAATTGTAAAAAGTATCATAAAAAAGTCTCAACGAGACAAAAGAGATCTTTGGTTGTCTATACTTGATTGGCGTAATACTCCTACTGAATGCATGAATACTAGTCCTGTACAAAGATTGTTTTCGAGACGAACAAAAACTGTTTTGCCCACTACATCTGATTTGCTCACTCCGAAAATTGAGAAAGGAGAAAATGTAACTAAATTGCTGAATAACAAACGTAAAAAAGCGAAATATTATTATGATAGAAGTTCTCGTTCGTTGCGTGATTTACGTATTAATGAAATTGTTCGTGTGCAACCGCTAAATTCTAAGCATGTTTGGAAGTTGGGCAAGGTACTCTTGCAATACGCTCCCCGTTTATATGTTGTAGAAGTAGATGGAAAATTAATTACTCGAAATCGAAAATTCTTAAGGACTACGTCTGAATCTCATATTGTTTTGCCTGCGTTTAACAACTTTAATTTTGATGATAGTAGCAATTGCCAAGATCGTAAAGTCAATGTGTCTGATCCGCCTACGCGTAATCAAAGTAATGAATTTACCAATGTTAAACGTACTCGTACTAGAATAATAAAACCTCCTACTAGATTTCAAGATTACGTAATGAACTAATAATGTGCTTGTGCAAGTATTTTGAAGATGTATGGTAAAACTCTTAAAACAATTAAAAGAAAAAAGGATGTTACGATAGGAATCGAACCAACAGCGTTTGTTGATTATTGTACCGTGGTGCGGTAACCTGTATTTATTTTGTTTGTAGCCGTGCCTCGGGTAATTGTGCATTTCTGTAATGTTGGACAACAACAAAGTCTTTATTTATTATTCTGTTATGTGCTCGCATTGGAAACATCTTATTTTTATTTTGTCTTTTTTGTAATTAAATAAAAGCAAGAACAAAAAAGAAACAAAAATTGTCTACATATATACCGTACTTGGTAAAGTAATCCATACCATGAAATCTGAGACAGATTTGAAGTGAAGACCTTTTTTTAGAGAACACTTCTTTTTAGGGACGAATTTTTGTTTATAAACGAGCGTCCCGGTTCGCTCCTACGAAAATATGGATTGCCTGTTTATAAGCATTTGTTTTTTAACGAATTTTGTGTAATTTATTTTTGGGTTTGTTTTATCTTTCCTCGTTAGTTGGGCAGAAAATTGATGTGAGATAAGATTGGGATCCATGATAAGAAAGATTTGCAAATAGAGGTCCCTGGCCAAAAAGTTTGTAAATAACTCTGACTAAACCACTGTTATAAGTTATATGGAAATTAGCACCATTCCTGCCAAACTTTTTTTAACATAAAAAACAAAGCTGAAGACGATGTATTCATTAGGCTTTTCATATATTCAAGGCATAATTTATCCGAAAAATCAAGATAAAACATATTCACTGCATGTTTTTTACATCTAAAGCATAACTAATTTTTGAAAGTGAACGGTTGTATACGTACGATATTGTTTTCGTTTTGTTAAATACAATTTTTAAATGTTAAATGAAATCCAATGTATGACAGAGTTTTAGTCATTAGCATTAATTTGTATTATTCAAAAGTACCGAGTACCGGTACCGCGGTACTTTTTTGGTACCGCACCGCAGTACTATTTTAGCAACGTACCGAGTACCGGTACCGCGGTACTTTTAAGAAGTACCGTGCCCACCACTGCATGTAATTCAAACAGATCTTTTCTTTTAGTTTTTTATTTCTCAAACTTTACAGATATTCTTTAAAACCAACTGTACAATTTTTTACATGTGTTTTACGATTCAGACTTCGCAAGACTGACGCTCTCGTTTTTATCAAAGAGAAAAAATGATTAAAAGAACAAAAGAAATTCACACAAACATGTCACACGAATAATGCGGCGATCGCTACAATGTAATTCAAGTTTATCTTTAAAAAATTCACATTGCTTATTCTCTCTTAACAATAATTTTTACAACCCTTTCTCTGCTGTACAATTAGATTCTATTGCTTTCTTAGGGTTTAAGAGCAGTTCACCTATCTCTTTAATGATTTCAGTTTCTCTTATATTTCTTTTTTCTTTTTGGCCGCTTTACGCGCTATTTAAATTATAAATTACCGGTACTGTGGAAAGAGGCTATTCAGTTGATTATGCACCTGACACTTTGCTTTCTTTGATTCGATAAATGAAGGGGAGCAACTAAATCTGCAACCCAAGCAATAGCATTTATACAAAATACGATTTGCTGAAAATTTAAATGTAAATTTTCATAATTTGCACGCGGCGCGGCGCGGCGCGGTACGCGGCAAGAAAAGGTTACTACGTTGCGCGGTTGACATCACTATTTCCTATCATGGTAATGTATGTCGTTGATGCAAGAAAAAGAGGGGTCCACTTGTCTTAACTGTTTTTTTGTCCTAAAATTAGATCTCTAAAAAAAGTCATCACTTTCAATCAATGTCCAAAATCTTCATTTTTTCCAAAAACATACTAATCTCTGAAGAAAACAATAGTCATCACTTTCAATCGAATGCATGATCCTACTTTTGTTCTAAAGTTAAATTGCTGACAAGATAGCCACTTTTTGACGTTTTTTAGGGAAGGCCGGTCCGTTCGCTTTGTACTAAAGCCATTATTGAGCCTATGCAATCCATAGCTAAATAAATGGGTGCTGGAATTTTAAACAAAACCAACCATCTAACAAAAACTTAAAAAATTTACAGTGCTTTTTAAAGCCAGTTAGCTATATCACATGATAACTCGCTAAATTTAAAGCTTCTAGCCATCTTCTAAAGAAAAACTTACTTAAAGATGAAGGCCTATAATTTAGCTTGACCAATGTCTCTTCTTATAATACAGTTCTTGAAATTGAATTGCAATCCCTAAAATTTTTATAAAAATTTATGTAATCTATGCTTACTAACCAACAAAATAACAAGTCAAAAAGCATTGGAAGTGCTCGAGTCAATCCAAATTTAACAACCTTTGAGTCCGAGTTTCTTGCTAAGATGCTCAAGTTTAGTGTGAGTCCACCAAAACTTTAGTCCTTTCTAGTTTAAGCCATGCAAACCTACCAAATGCCTAGTGCTTTATTGTCCGAGCCTATCACAAATTGTGAAATTATTAATTTATTTTGTTAATGTTATGGTAATTTTACTTTCATTGACAAGAAAGTTTTTCCTATTTGTTTGGTTTTACTTGATTTTTAACAGCTTTTTTGTCTTAACTATATAGCAAACAACCTAAAAATTGAACTATAATACTTTTTTTTCATGCTCAATGGAAGCAAATAAATCAAACTTAACTGAACTGGACTGTTGGATTTAATTTTCATAACTTGGCGTCAGCTATGCAACGGCAAAAGAATATTGTAAAAGTATTTTATCTAGACCAGTGGTCTCCAACCTTTTCTTAGTCACGGATCGTTTTCGAAAAAACTAGCAACCCTACGGACCCTAAATTTTTAGTACTAATCCTGGCTTATCATTTTGCCAATTAAAAAAAATCCTGTCCAATTTCCAATAAATTTGCGGACGTTCTCACGGACCAACAAGTGGTTTGTGGACTCCCTGTTGGGAACCACTGATCTAGAGTCTAGACCTGACATGGGCAAACTACGGCCCGCGGGCCAAATCCGGCCCGCGAGCTTGTTTAATCTGGCCCGCCTGCTATTACCACGAACGAGTACTTAAAAGCAATTCATTACTGATTGTTGAATATAGTTTCCGTTTTCCCTACAGAAAAATCACATTCCAATGCCCAAGCATACGAATCAATTGATCTTGTTGAAGTTTCCTTGTTTATGCCTGTAATTCTTTTCTCATGACTAAGCGTTTGTTACATCACAGTTAAAAAATCGTTGAAAATTTATTTGTGACTTCTAGTTTAATCACATATCACAAGATAAGATGAAAGAGGAAAACCCTGACATGGATATAACTTTTTTGCACTGCATCATCCATCAGGAGGCCTTGTGTAAGTCTGTACTGCAGCTTAATCATGTGGTGAAGGCAGTGATAAAACTGATCAACTACATAAAAGGAAGAGGACTTCACCATTGACAGTTTATAAAGTTTTTCGAAAAAATCGATTCTGATCACCAGGACTTGCTTTACCATTCTCATGTTAAGTTAAGTTTGGGAAAAGCATGTAAACGTTTCTGGGTACTTAAACAGGCCATTTGCTTATTTATGTAGTTAATCAGAAAA
Source organism: Diplosoma virens (assembly GCA_963680785.1). Classification (NCBI taxonomy): domain Eukaryota; kingdom Metazoa; phylum Chordata; class Ascidiacea; order Aplousobranchia; family Didemnidae; genus Diplosoma; species Diplosoma virens. Next base: position 59,490,816 of record OY796881.1, on the reverse strand, counting down.
GGTGATGACTTTCCTGAACTAGAAAACGGAGATTAACTTTGTGATTTTTTTTTTGCAAGAGACATATTGACACACATGAATGACTTGAATACGAAGTTGCAAGGGAAAGATCTTTTCGCTCTCGAGATGTACACGAATGTTAAAGCTTTTAAATCTAAACTGACTTTATTTTTAGAACAATTGCTAAGCAATTCGTTTGTACATTTCCCCACTTTAGTGACTATGAAAGAAGCTTCTAAACATGTAAATAAATACAGCAAGTTACTGGATAATCTGCATCAACAATTTTGCCGTAGATTCCAAGATTTTATAAAACTCCAAAAATCATTTAATATTGTCTCAGCCTCCCTATCTCGAGTTGCTCTGACAGCACCACAGGAGTTGCAATTGGTATTGATTGACCTTCAGAGTGACTACCTTTTGAAAGAGAAATTTCAAGTCCTGAAGCTGAATGAATTTTACGCTTTATTAAATGATGCTACGTTCCCGAATATACAAAAAATGGCGCAGAGAATGTTGGTTCTCTTTGGCTCAACATACATTTGTGAACAGACTTTCAGCTTGATGAATTTTAACAAATCAAACCACAAATCTCGATCAACTGATACTCAGCTAAAATCTGTTTTAACAATCGCGACAACTAAGCTATCCCCAGATTTTGATACTTTGGCAAAGAAAAACGTGGCTTAAAGACTGCAATTAAATGTAACATTACAGCAAGATTTTTTATCATTTATAACTGTTTATTATTGTGAACAGCCTTTAATAAACTATGCTACAGCTTAACACTCTTGTCCGTTTCATACATTCACATAGTCCGGCCCGCTTGTCAAAGTTTAAAAAAATTTTGGCCCGCCGTCCAAAAAGCGTGCCCACCCCTGGTCTAGACTAATCATTTAAAAATCAAGTTTGAGTCTTTGCTCGAGTCCGAGTTGGTCAAAGATTTTTACAAGTGGACTGGAATCCGAGTAATTCGGCCGACAACTCTGCTGAATAGTATTAATAATTATAGGTAATATTTTTAAAGTTAATATCAAAATAAATCGTAAAAAAGCTAAAGTTTTTCAATAAAAACTTTGGTAGTTACTTATTAATCAGCTATAAAGGTAGGAAACATATATTGTACCGTAACTATAGTACGATAATGATCAATACCTACCGGTACAGCTTGCCTTTTTTGTTTTTCCTATTTTGTGTTTTATTTCTGAAGGTGTGGTTTTGTGTAGTGTGTATGATGAGGTTACCTCAAATTAAAAAATAATGCTCAACGGACCTAAGTACTGGTGATTAACACTTTCTATTTTTTCAAGAAATGTTAAGTATTGTTTAAAAAACAGTTATAGAAATCATTAATGTATCTTTTAAAAGATACACACAAAACAAGGGGAATAGGAATATTATATTTCAAATAAGGTAAACAGTTTATAAAGTTATTTATCGATATTTATTCTATTTTATCTGTATATTCATCTTCCTAACTTGCAGAAAAGTGACAGAGGCACTAATACATAGGGCAAGTAATTACCCCAACCTGCTTCTGGCGATACCAAGATATGGCTTTTTGATTGAAATTTAATAGAGATATGACTGAAATTTAGAACTGATTGCCAGGACTGCCAATCAAGGGAAAGTACTGTAAAGTGTGTAAAATTTATAAATGTATATTACTATATAAACATATAAAAGTATATACAAGTGTGTAAAGTGTATAAATTATATTAAGTTTATAAACTGTAAAATGCTGTAAAGTGTGCTGTAAAGTTGGCAGTGTGGTTGAGTAGTTAAAGTGCCAAGATTGTAATTGACATGGTTTCAGTTTAAAACCTACTCACTCCATTTTGTTGTGTTTGTGAGAAAGTCACTTTACGACCATTTTTCTTGCTGGGGGTCTTGGCAAGCAGTTCTAAATTACAGTCATATCTCTATTAAATTTCAAGTAGACAGCAATATCTTGGCATGTTTGAAGCAGGTCTGAGTAATTGCTTACCCTATGTATTAGCACCACTGTTGCTTTCCTGCAAGTCAGATCGATAAATATAGAGATAAAATAAAATAATAAAAAAGTATCTTTCCCAATGACAAAACTGAATAGCATAAGTAAGTTTTGAAGCAAGACCATGTTGATCACAATCACAGTGCTCTAATCACTCAACCATGCTGCAACTATTATTGATAATATAGTACGATATTTATTGGTAATATGACATCTTATTTATTAATAATATATTATAGTCAAAAAATTGTTTAATTACAATACATTTATTAAATTTTAAGCTACTATTTTTTTCAATACTTTTATAAATTCATATAGAGTATGGTAAAATGAAGATTGAAACGGCCACTTGTCAAAAGATTTTGCATCAAGTAAGTTTTGCTTATTGTTAATTATTAATAAATAAAATTATTTATAAATTGTTTAAAAAATTATTTAGTATTGCTTATAAGTATAATGTCAGTGAAGACTTAAAATTATAAAATTAAATTTTGATAGATCAATCATGACTTTTAAAAGTATGTTTAAAAAAATAGGTCTTATGAAATTTTATATACTTTGCATTATATTTATAGGTATTGTTTAAGTTGATTAAAAACAACAGATTGTTTTTTTGCAAATCAAAAATAATTCTTGATATAACCCTAATGGTATCCTACATTAAAAAGTTGTTTTTTCATCATTACATTATACTAATTTTACTGGTCATTTTTTAAAGTTGGTTATGTTCTATTTTAGAGGTGTGTACATCACATTACATCGTTATACATTAGAAATATAACCATAAGTTTTCCATCAAATCCTGCAACAACTGAACGTGTTCAAGCTGATTCATTTCTATATTTTACTTTACACCCTAATGTAAGAAGCAGTCAAGGTTTGTGAAATTATTAATTTTGATTTTTGCAATATGAAACTATATGTAATTTCATGATTGTGCAGATGAATTGTTTACAAGCGATGTTGTGCCTTATTCTTCCAACCCATCATGGTCTAATTTCATTGTCCCTTGCCCAAACTGCAAATTGACAAGTAAAGTAGTTTTTATTATTGTTTAAAAATTTTTGAAATTTGTGTTTTTTATTAAAATTAGTGAATTTTAGGTGTTGCAGTTCGCTTATGGATTGGTAGTGGTGACGGCTATATGCCAGCTCTACAATGGGAGCTTTCATTAAAAAGCTTGCGATGCATTGGTGACACTGTAAGTTTATAAAGAGTTTTATTTTATTGTGAAGTTTATTACAATTTTTGTTTTATTGGCACTTAATTTAAATTTTCTCATGAAAGTGATTGTAAAGTTGTCTTGTACAATAAAAAATGATTAAAAAATAGTTAAAGATTTAAAAAAAGTTTTTTAAAGCACATTTAATGCAACTAAAAAGGTTTTTAGAAAAAACTTTTTGGTCTGCTCTTTAATGTGATTTAAACTACCATCTGAGTTTCATAATATGGTAGTACATTTAAACTACTCTCTGTGTTTGTGCTATTGTTATAAAATCTGTGCTATTGTTATAAATCTTTGAAACCAAATTTTTGTCGGGTTATTTTCAGTTGGATAGTAACAAGATGACTTTTCATTCAAATTCTGTTGTATTGGGAATGCACAAATCTCATTTCGCCAGTAGCACTGCTGTAACATGTCACGAACGTCCTGAATCAGTCTTGTGTGACACAAGCAACCTTAAAACTTCTTACAGTAAAATTTCTTTACATAGGTAATTTTCCAATGGTTTTTTTTCGGATATATTTGTTTAAAATCACATTAAAATGGATTGTTGTTGTGATGAGTTGAAAACTTAAATTTATATATATGTGGTCTTAAAATGCAATAAAATTAAAGTGATTTTAGCTTTTCAATGATTTAGTACAGTATATGTAAATGTGATTTAATGTTATTATAATGATTACTTTTACCCTCGAGTCGAGTTTTAATAACTCAATTCTGTTAATTTTCAGGATCTTGTTAACTCTTAGCGAAACGCAAGCTTATAAGTTCAATGCTGCATCTATTTTCAAAAAAACTTCCTTGTTGAGAAAGTCTTGCAACCCAACTATCACAAACCTTGTAAGTAGCCTTAACATTACTTCATCATTATCATCATTCATTTTCGCTTTGAAGAAAGTAACAAGACTTATTTTCCCTGCTGGCAGGAGTTAGCCGTTTCTTGCAGCTGCATCTTCACTTTTGCCGTTTTGCCTGCTCTCGTTGCAACCCTCTTCGTCTCTTGTCTTTTTCAACAACCTCCATTCATCATTTCTTCGGTCTTCTTATATTTCACCGTAATTACTATTACTATCGCTGGAGCTTTTTTAATGTGCCCAAACCATCTCGATTTTTGCTTCATGATTACTGGTGTCTGTTTTTGCAAGAATTATTCCCAAAACACGTAAAGATCTTCAATTTAAAACATACGTATTTTAACAACACGGAGATCATTTATCGGTGTCACACTAATGGCACCAATTGATAAACATTAGTTAGAATCAAAATTAGCTTTACATCAATGATTGTCGTAATAAAAAAAAAATTTGAACACAAATGCATTTGTCTCGTAGTTAGATATAGGAAATTTTGGCAAGCGCTGTTTTTTGTTTTTAAGCAGGGGTGGAAAGCCTCGGTCCGCAAGATATTTCAATGCGACCCGTGTGTGGTTGGGAAGCCTTTGTGCCTCGTTTTTTTTTGGTCTTCACTTCGAATTCGGCGTAAAAATTAAATATTTTTTTGGGATTAGGATAAAAAAAAGTCTTTACGTGACAAACTAGATGAAGAAGCGTAATCTACCTAGAAACTACCTTTTTTCTTAAATCAACAAAAAGTTTATTGCTGTCCGCGAGTGCAATCAGGTTTCCCCCTGTTTTTAAGGGTTTTTTAAGTGTTTTTTAGTATTTAGAAAGAACTATTTCAAAGAAAGGTTTTTTTACGAAGCATTTGCTTGATGGTATAGTTTTGTTTGAAAATATTGGTTTCTTAAAATAGGCCCGAATGCTTACCTTAGTCTTGCATCATACGTATATACACGTATACCAGAGGTAGCCAATTGTCTGCTAGCAAGTTCGACTTTAAATTTTTTGAGAAACTTGCGATCGACTACAACAGAAATGTGATCCTAATAAGGGAGTGATTTCTAAAAAAAAAAAGTCTTCACTTTGAATCTGTTACGGATTTTACATAAATTCGTAAAGTTTGTTGTACTTTAAGTCTAAAAGTAAAACATTCTACGTTCACTCAAAATCAGAAGCGATCGATCCGTTAGGATGTCGCTATCTACGTGTTAAACTATTGTCTGTGATGCGAGACAATAGTTTAACACGTAGATAGCACGCTTGAGTAATCAAAAACGCTTGAGTATAAGTGATAACTATATAGCGTAGTTTTTCCAGTAATGACACAAACTACAGTTTTCAATTCTTACATATTCTTCAACGTAGAAGAAGGAACTGGAGCTCATTCAACTAAACATCGACCACCTGAAAAGTTTACTAAAGCGCGAACGTGTGTTGCTTCGTCATGAAAACGAAGAGGCGAAGCAGCTGATGTCAACGATAGAAAATCAAGGTCAGTCGTGTTTGATATTGTGTTTGACTGCAATTTTATGTTTTCGGCAGTGTTGCCAATGAATTAATTTTGAACGGTTACATTGTTTTAGAATAAAATCTTTTTTAAGAAAACGAACTAAAAAAAAGTCGGGAAGTTCTCGCTGTCGATCGTTTAAAATATTGGGAAAGCCACCACATTTACCTTGAAAAGAAAAAGCGCTTTTCCGAACTCTCATCGCAACTTGCAACCCGTCGCCATTCCCTGCTTTCCGAGCTTTTCTTCATCTTTCCAATTGTGACCGACGAAGACGAAAGCCGCGATTCGTAAGTTAATACGAGAAAAAATATTTTGAATGGCTTTGGCCGAAAGGTATTTTCAGTAAAATGCAGTTTTGTTTTTTTTGAATATTGAATTTGATTGCGTTGTAACTTGATCGTCGGTAGCGTGGCCGAGTGGTGAAGAGCGCGATCATCGTTGTCCGGTTGGAAACCTGCTCGAGTCATTAGTCTGTGTTGTTAGAAAAGACACTTTAGAAAAGACACTACTCTGCTTGGCAAACAGCTCTAAATTTTAGTCATATCTCTGAATAAAAAACAAATAAATAAAGTTCAACCGGCCAGCAGAATCTTGACATTGCCGAAAGCAGGTCGGGGTGATCGCTTGAAGGTTGCCCCAAGTATAGCTCCGACTCTTGCAAGTTAGGAGAATTATCAAAGATATCAAATAAAAATACAATAACTATCAGATCTGGAAAAAGCGATGCTGGTCAAAAAGTAACAGGCTTGAAAATCGACTAAGCCTATTTTTTTGAATCAAAGGATGTTAATCACCTACGATCGACGCAAAGTTTTTGGGGTTTCCACAGCTTTTATGTAAGACAAAATGAACCGAAAACTCAAGATTTTTTTGCTTTAGTAATCGCACTCAGTTTGAAAAGTTAAAATAACCGGTCCTAAAGTTTTATTCTAATCCTTCAAAAAGCTGAAAAGCGAGTAATACTTAATATAGTTTTTATGTTAAAGTCAAATACATGTTTTGTGAAATGTTTCACCACACAATTGGCTATCGGTTCATATCAGATTGAGTAAGTCACTTATGTCATTGTGTGACGGTTTTCACTTGCTTTTGTCGAAATGTGTTTTAGTTAGTCATTTTCTACTGCACATAACAGTAATCATCTTATGTTGCTTTATTTATTGAACATCAACAATAAATATAAAAATTATTTCTGCAATTTGTTATCATTTTTGAAATAAGTATTTGGCTTTGAATAGTTGAAGCCACTGCTAAAAAAAATTTTCTATTTTTATTTTTGACCTTGTGCAATCGTCTTTTTATATCGATTAAGCTGAGGAATTTTTTTATACCTTGGATTACGGATAAATAGAGGAAACAAGTTGAAGGAAACATGAGATGGATTAATTTAAGGAAAGAAGATGCGACAGATTCATGTAGGTGGAGAGAAGGTGTAGGACGAATTGCGGAAGTAGTGGGATGCATCCGGGCACCTCTATTTACTGAGGATATTTACTTAAACTGGATTAAAATTGTTTTGATGATTGATGATGATTACGGTTTGCTTTTATTTTTTTCCAGATCTCCCAAGAAGAACGCCGTGATTGAACCTTTACTCCCTCGTTTCAAAATATGCAACATCAAATTGCCCGATTCCGAAAACTTTCGCCGTAAGTGAAGTTGCTTATAACCGGTTTTGTGGTTTTAATACTGGGCATAATAAGGGCGACATTGTTTTTTTGTTTTATTTTTTTTGGAACTGAGGTAATGCCAGTTGATGATGGTTTGAGGTTTTTAGATGAATGTCTGGATTTGAAATGATGATTTTAATGTGGTCGTTGTCATGAAAGATTGTGGCTTTCTTATTTCTAGGCAGATTTGAAGATACATCAAAATGATAAAAGGGTGTGTTTGTGTTTAAGTCATTCAATTGTTCAAGTTGAGCTTAGTGAAGGTTGAGATGGATTCTCATTGAAAAAGCACTGGTTTCGTCATGCAAAACTTTCACGTGCATTGCAACCCAACGCCACATGTCAACCCGTATTGCAGTGGGTTTGAATGCGAATTGCTGCAACATTTCATTTAGAAAGAGACGATCTGAACACGTCCGTTGCTCTGGGATTCACCGCTCAAGTTGTGGTGATGATATCGCATTTCTTATTGGTGCCGCTGCGGTATCCCATCATTTTGAAAGGTTCCTCCTCTTCGATTATGGATCTGGTCACGGAGAAGATGAGCGATCGCGAGCGTGTGTGAGTTGCCGTTTATGTTGTAGTTGCCGGTGCAGAGTCGTTCAAGGCTCGTATTTTTCGTAGTGATCTCTAAAAAAATAAACTAAGTCTTAACTTCTGAAATTTTGTGTGCGCACAAATTTTTTTATGTGCGCGCGCACCCGTACACAGCTTAGAGGGAACGTTGTCATGCAGGTCTTTTGACTGACCACATCAAACGTCGAGAACTTGCTTTTATGCTGACGTTATAAAAATAGAACGATTTTTTTTGCTGTACATACATTTTTGTAGTTTTTAGTGCTTGTACAAGTGTATACCGGAACAATAATGCTGATACTTTTTTCTCTTCATGTTCCCTTATAGCAGGGTTTTTAACTGTTGTCCACGGAACCCCTAGGTGTCCATAGCGATTTATCCAGGGGGTTTACAGGGTTTTTCTACAAAAATTAATTAATTAGTTCTTTATTTTTTCCAAAAGCATTTTTAAGAATTTAAAGCGATCGTTCGGGGAATTTTTTGACAGTTTTCAACAGCTTTCAACAGTGAAGTGAATACTTTTTTGGTCAACACTTATCATCATCATCTTCCATTTGTCTGTGAGACCTGGATTTTATCCTGAAATATCAGGATAGTTAGTTCTGCAGCAACGCCTCCACTTTTCTCGTTCCTAAACATCTTCGATTAGAATACATTTGGTCAGCAATTAAAAAAAATTAACTCGGTTTATTTTTTCCGAAAGTCTAGTGAAGATCAACAAAAAGAAGATCTTCGCTGGACTTGGGTAAAAGGTTCAAGTTCCATAAAGTTCATAACATTAGCCATGGGGTCCAGGTGTTCCAATAACTTGAAAAAACCCTGGTTTTCACTATGATTTCTTGATTGGTTTAAAAAATAATCTTGATTACACATTTCATTTAAATGATTCTTACTGTGCCACCTGATTAATTATTAAACTCGTGATTAAACATTTCGGTAACATTTAACGAACTGGTTTTATACGTTGTTTGAAGAACGTAGCAATTAAATGTAATGATTCAGTTTTTACATCTCCAACGAACGAACGTGATTTTATTCAGCCTGCCGCTGTCTGTAAAAAGCAAAAAAGAACGTTTCTTGTTTGGCTACGGCGTGTTTCTGCTCAACAAAAACATCGCTCATCTTCGCTACGTTTGCGGAATCGGGACGTCTGACTTGCGACGAACTCTGGACAATATACATTCTCTACTTGAAGAAAGGCTTGGAACTCGTCTTGCTTTACCTGAGTAAGTTTTATTTGAAAATCTATCTTCATTTAATTCCGGGATTTTATCAAGAGATTTGATGATTATCAAGCGTCGCTCATTTTGATCTTGAATTATTTTATATTTACGTATAAAAACGAACGCGATTTGCATCATTCATCATCGGATCAAGTTTATAAAGAAGCAATACGATAACCTTTAACTCACATACAAAAAAAAAACTGTGGCACTAATTATGACAATTCACAAGACACGTCAATTAAACTTTTCTCGTCCCTATTATTTGATCATTAGGTAGTGCCGTGGCGACATTTTATGATTATTAAAAAACTTGTTCTTACCCAACAAACCCGTGAATTTTAAGTTTAATTAACGTACCCACTACCAAGATAAACGGCTTTTCTCACGTAATTGTTATTTAACAATATCTCATTGTTGTCAACAATACCAAATCCAGTTCTTGTAAAAGTTTTTTTTTTGCTAATGTAGCAGTATATCAAAAAACATAACGTAATTATTTTTGCTGTAACCAACCATACTAATTTAATCATTTTAATTCGTGTTCACTAATTATTTTTTTTCGTCTGGATTGTTTTAATTTTTCGAGTTTAAGTATCCACGCAACGATTCTTCCATTCAACGTCAAAATTGATCACAAACACAATCCACACTCCTTGGGGGCACCATGGCAAAACTATTCAACAAAAAAATGCCTACACAACAGAGCAGAATCATTCATTTTGAAACAAAAACAGCCATCACTGACATAGACAAAGCAAAAGCTTTTTATAGACCATTCACGAATGTCACTCCATATAGCACAAACAAAATCATCAGGCACATAGATCATACACTCAAGACCCTTCCGACTGAGAAAATACGACTTACCACTACACAAGTACAATTAGCCATCTCAATCAGCACAAACAACAATTCCACTGGACCTGATGGCATAGACATCAGACACCTCAAACACCTAGGGCCACTTGCCATCAAATACCTCACAAATATGTACAATATTGCCCTCAACACTAACACTATATCCCATCTTTGGAAACGTGCCACAATCATCTTCATTCCAAAACCAAACAAAGACCACAACATTGGCACAAACTACCGACCCACATCACTTCTATCACTCATTGTCAAAGCACTAGAAAAGACCATATCATACATAACAGAAAACATTCCGATCATTTCTCATCAACATGGTTCTAACATGAAGACTCAACACACACTGCTTTGCTCATCATCTGCCACCAAATCAAAAAAGACTACAACAATTCAAGGCCTCCACAACGTACTGTAAATTTAGCTTTGGACATGAGCAAAACATTTGATACAGTTAACGTACACAAACTTATACACAAACTCACACTAACAAACATTTCCAACATCATCATCAAGTTCATAGCAAACTATATAAAAAGATGACAAGCATGCACTCAATACAACGGCACACTCTCAAAACTCAAACGAATCAACACTGGAGTACCACAAGATGGAGTTCTGTCTCCAACATTATTAACATTTACACCTCTGACATTCCACTCTCCGCAAAAAACATACAAATGACAACATATGCTGATGACATAACAATCACTGCATCTCCCACCAAACACTGTATAGCCCAACAGCTCATTCAACCATAATATATGAATGTGCCACCATTATAATCTTCATATAAACATAGAAAAAACTACCACCAGACTTTTTACACCAGACCCAGCTAAATATAGCACAACTCTATCACTTAAATTAAACAATCAAACACTACCAACTACAAAACACCCAAAAATTCTAGGAATCACTCTTGACCCAAAACTGACATTTTAACAACATATAAACGTCACCATCACTAAAGCAAAACAACTGCCTAACATTTTAAAAGCCCTCACTTCTACCATATGGGGTAGACAAAAGTAATTAATTGTCTGTACATTCAAAGCTATCACTTGCACCATTTTGGAATATGCAAATACCATATTGAGCCAAAAATCAAACACCAATATCAAAAAACTGCAAACCATTAAGAACACAGCTTTGCGAATTGCTATTGGCTGCACATGAGATACAAGCACTCAATACCTACACACCTACACGACGAAACCAAGGTCTTTTCAATGGACACTCATCTCAAACTCATGCTACTCAACTTAAATAATTGACTCAAACACAAACACACCCTTTACATGATCTTAATACATACTCAGTTCTACCCAGAAACATAAAAGCCACAACCTTTCATAACAATGAACACATCATCATCTCAAAACCAGACATAACACCTGTGGAATGTAGAGAAAACCTCAAACATATTCACATTACCATCACCTCACAGTACCTTAGTTCTTGAAAAAACAACAAAGTTACTAACACCACACATGACATGCATTCATCAGAACAAACATGTCATATGCGTAGAAAACTGGCACAGCTCAGAGCCAACAAATCACCACTCTAGCAAAATTAACTACATTTAGTTAACCCCGATACTTACATGCCACAATGCCCACTATTCTTGACACGCACACATGACACGAATCATCTCTTCAATTGTAGTCAAGTACCAACACAACGCAACTCAAAGATATCCTTGGAAAAGGGGCAACAACAACGTTTCTTTCTTCTCGATTCCCTGAAATCGCTTTCTGAACTAGGCGTGGAAATCATGTGATGCCTGGGTATGTGTAGCTCAATCTTTCTAGAATCATTCATCATATCGATCTATCCCTCTGCATCGTTCCAAAGACAACCAAAAGTCGGCTGTTTTTTTTAAGGATTATAGGTTGTGAGAAGTTTTGAATCGCCTCGATAAAGTTAATAAATATTTGTTTTATAAAATTATACTCAAAAGATTTTTAAAACATTATGTCGAATGTGCTGTACAAATAAATTTATTTTTTTAGTCGATTTTCTTCAATTGATTTCACTGAACAAGATGGATCTTCTGCTTCGTTCGACGAACAGAATAAATTAGGTAAATTAAAGCATTTTGATTTGTCGTTTTCACCACGTGTCTTCATTTTTTTTCTATTCTAGGCGAGAATTGCTTGCATCAGTCTGATTGCTATCCATTCACTGTGAGCTCGTCTAAGGAGCAGTACAAAAGATCGGAAAGTTCTTCTTCGTTTGTTTCGGTTTTTAAGGTTAGAACTTCGTTCACGCGCCACTGTGCGCACGTAAGAAGCGCTATGTATGTCAGTGATGAATGCGCTTTAAATTTTTTGCTTCTGTTTCGCACGTTTAAAAAACGTTAGGCTCACCGCTCTTACTGTTTAGATCATATACTGATGCCAGTTTATTTTAGATATTTATGAAAACAAAATCATTCAATTGCTTTTTATCTTTTTCTGTGTCACCGCTGACATGTTGTTGATATCGTTCAAATCGTCGCTGGTTAGATAAAGAGTCGACAAACTTTTTATTGCTCTGCATATTGATGTAGTTAACCGTCATAATGTTGAGTGTTTTATGTGCATGTGACCTCTTCGGAGGTTTATAAGACATATATCAGGCGGTATGTCCTTCTAAATTGCAGCATGCACAGTGTACATTACATGATTTTCTCATTTTAGCATGTTGTTTCTAACAAATTTACTAAGGACCCATTAATCCAGTGTTTTTCAACTGTCAGTGGCTTTTTGCAGTTTATGACCCTTTTTAGGATTTTGATAAAGCCCAAGACTCGTTTTCAGCTTTTTTTTTTCTGGTTAAAGTTTTGAAAAATATTATGTAAAATATCGTTGGAACTCCTACCTTAAAAAGACTTGCCGACTCTTGCAAAGGTCGCGCCTCCACATTGACGTTCGGTTTTGTCGTTTGTTAGTTTCCGTGATTACATATAAATAGTTTTTTTCAGCGCATGGATTCCCGTTCACAGGAGCTTTCCAGCTTACGCAACGAGTTGTTCGGGTTAAACGAGGTCGATGAACTCTCATCTGTGTACCATCGCCCCAAGCGAACTTCTTCGGACTTCTTGTTTGAAGCGGTGAGTAACCCGGATGTTCATCCTCACAAACTTGTATGCCATTTTTGGTGGTCTTAGCCGTCAACTTTTTCTGAGCATTCTGCAGCTGCTGACGGCCAAGTCTTCAACGCGTCACTCGTTGCGCTCGGCTTGATATTAAGCTTGTATATAATTAATTTGTCACCGTTGTTTCCTGGTCGAGCCAGATTCAGGAAAATGTGCGATCATTGAGAAATAATTTTAGAGCAACCAAACTTGTGTTTGACATTTCATTCCAAATACTTTATTCAAAGCGAATGCAGATTTTCTCAGTAATATAACATTTTCTATCATAGAGGATTTTTAAAATCTTTATGTTTAACTTTCTGACTCTGATCTACGATTGTGTAATTGACTTAATTGAGTGCACTGACTTGAAGTATGTATATAAAAACTCGAAGTTTTAAGGAAGTTTTGTTAATTTAGCATAGCGATATTTTAATGAAGTACGGGTAATAAAATGGAAACGACGTATTTGTAGTTCAGTGCACTGTAGCAACTCTTTCTGTCAAACGATATTTTCTATAAATAACATTTAGCTAAGCTTAGCAATATTTTTGAACTACGATTTCTTAAGCTCGGAAACAATCCATTAATTTTAATAGTGAGGTATCCACATCATGGTAATAGCGACATTTTGTCTTTAATTTATGTGCGATGACGTCACATTACCAACGACATGGAAATTAAAGGTTTTCCACTTTTTTTGCAACATTTCTCTTGTTCCTCTTTTCGTTCCCCTATATGACACAACAGATAAAAAATGAATAACTTTGAATAATTCAAAATTGCTATAGTGTTGAATTGTTCAAAGTACTTTTTTCACCTTTGTTTTGTTAGTGTTCACCTTTGTTGAACCGAGAAAGAATTACTAAAATGTCAAGAGAAGTCGAATAAACGTGCTCCAAATTGCCCATTATTCAGTCGAAGGCATCCTTGAACACGAGTGCATTGTATTGTAGTTGGTACTGGCATTCTTTTTGTACAATGGCTTGAATATTTTCTGTAACGGCTGTTTTTCAAAGCAGCAATCGTACATGGTTTATCCTAGCAATGGTATTCATGTTGAATGTAGGATTTCTGCTTCGATGACATTTTTAAGGGTCCGGATTGCAGTCGGAAGTGTAGAGAGCGAAGATTTGGGTACTTTTACGATTTTTACAAATGCCTTGAATTGCAAATTCGACCCATTCCTAGGGATGGGGTTGTGAATCAACTCTGCGGAGTCCCAGTAATCGGGCGACTCCCCACGGACGGGACCAGAGGTCCAGAAGTGGTAGGGAATGGCCGAATATGGCCCGACGCAGATGGTCCAGTGCAGGGCAGTCTAGCACGAGATGTGAAAGGTCGTGTGATTCAGAACCACAGTTACTGCATAAAGGAGTCTCGGCTCGACCAACCCTGTGGAGATAAGAGTTAAGGAGAGTGCTGTGCCCGTTGCAGCGTAAACGGGAAAGAGCACAGCGAGCAGAACGATGGCGAATGAGCTCCTTGGGAGATACAGTGGGGATTTATTGTGGAAAGAAACCAGATTGGACACTACGTCTCCAACGAATGTAGAAAGATTGTCTTTGAGAGGAAATAAGGGGTGCGAGGGACACTGATATTTTGGAGGGATCAAGAGAGGCTCCGACTTTAGCTAGAGAGTCAGCTAAGTCGTTACCTGGGAGAGAAAAGTGACCAGGTGTCCATTGCAAATGGACTACCTTGGATAGAAAATTGAGGAGGGATTGGGTATCGGATAGGAATTTGAGGGTTAAATATGGTAGGGGGGCAGAGAGAGTTGATAGGACAGATAAAGAGTCAGAAAATAGGGTGATAGATTCGAAGTTACTGTACATGTGTTAGAGTGAGAGATACACCACTCAAGAGCATGTAGGATAGCGAAAGTCTAGGCACTGTAACTGGTAGCCCAGAGACCAGTCGAGAAGGAGAGCGAGGTAGCAGTGACACACTTTGAACACTTGATGTGTGTCCCTGCACCACCCTGCCCCAGCCCGCCAGGTACCGAACCGTCAATCCAGGCAGTGACATTGCTGTGAGATAGGGAGGAAAGATGGGAGGTAGCTGTGGTGTTGCGAAGGGAGGGGGGTCTTTACGAGAGCATGGGGATGAGAGGTGGAGTGAAATTGTGTAAGTAGATGAGATAGACTAGGGGGGTTTAGGAGGGAAGAGGATTAAAGGTTCATGAGCAAGATGTAGGTTAGGGGTAAGGTTATGAGATCTGGAGAAGGATCTCCATGAGCCTTTCTTAAGACGTGTGCGGGGGTTAGAATTTGCTAGAGAGGCTATGGGAAAGATTGAGGGTAGTCGGAAGGCTCGTTCAAAGAAAGAGAGGGATTGGTGGGTGAGGGTGACTCGTAGTGGAGGGAGAAGTGCTTCTATATGTAGTAGAGGGATAGGAGTGGACGATAGGCAGCCTGTGATTACTCTTCAGCAGTGGTTCTCAACCTTTTTGCTTGCAAGTACCATCTAGAAATTATTTTTACATTACGGACCACAAAGTTCATCAAAAAATTAATTATTTTGATTTTTTTGAATTTTTTAAATTTTTTGATTTTCGTCCCAAAAATTATATGTTAAAAAAAAAGGTCTTTGCTGAAAATCTGGCATATCTTAGAAAACACAATTTAATCTGAGTGTTGGATTTTTATAGAATCTAAAAACTATTCCCGTACCACCAGTGGTGTATATACAAAGTTAGGGGCCCGAGGCAAGGATTTCCAAAACTTGATGTTCTCTAAAAAGTAAAGGGCTTTGTCTCGCATTTCCCTCTTTCCTCCCAAAATCATAATGATCTCTAAAAAAAAAAAATCTTTCTTTTTGCTTTTTTTCTCCCAAAATCATGGTGATCTCTAAAAAAAGAAATGGTCTTCACTTCGGATCGATCTCCTATTTCCCACTTTTCGTCCCAACTTTGTAATGATCTCTATAGCACCTTATACAGGAAAATGAGACTATATGCGGTAACTTCGAGGGGGGCCGAGGCAACTGCCTCATTCGCCTCACCCAATATCCACCACTGCGTACCACCTAAAAAGGTCTATAACCACTGCTCTACAGGAAGATCTATGCATCCTCTCCACGGAGGTGATGTGGATAGGCGACGAGAAAAGGAACCAACCTGGGGAAGCATAGGTAAAAATGGGGCGAATGAAGACTTTATATAAGGTACATAAGGATTCTTTTGATGGTATCCAGGAGGCAGAGCCGATAGAGCGGTAAGCACGGAATCGGCTGTGAAACTTTTTCCGTAAGGATAGGACATGATGTTTCAAAGAAAGAGTGCGGTCGAAGGTTACACCGAGAAAGGTTGGATGAGGGTTAAATTTGAGAGGGGTGTTAATAATGTAGAGAGAGGGTTGTATACGTGATTGGTAGGGGTCTAGGCTGAAGAAGGATGTTTCACATTTGAGGGGGTTGAGAGGAAGGCGCCACTTTAAGGACCATTCCACCAGACTATTGAGGGCAGCTTGTACTGTGGAAGTCGCACACTCAACACTCGGTGAGGAGGCCCAAATGTCTAGGTCATCTGCATAGAGTGAGGTTTTAACAGATGTAGGGAGGAAAGTAGGAAATTCATTGATATATAAAGAGAAGAGAACTGGTCCTAGAACTGAATTTTGGGGAACTCCTCTTCGGAGACGGAAAGGACGACTGTATGAATTACGGATGCGGACTTTCGAACGGCGATCTGAAAGATAGGATCGTATTCATTCAACAAAGCAAAGAAGAAGATCTAAAGAGAGGAGTTTAGAGAGGAGGGCAGAATGCCAAACTGAGTCAAAATCTTCGCAAAATCCACAGTGGTGAGGACTGTACGTGCGCCTGGTTTAGATTGGTGGAAGGAGTCTGCGATTGACTGTGAGAGAGGAGAAGAACCTGATGTATAGTCAATCTAGCAGGTCTAAAACCAGCTTGCACGGGTGAGAAAGTGCCTTGTTGTTCGAGAAAATAGGTTAGTCGTCCTAAAACCATTCTTTCGAAGAGTTTGGAGGTACAGGATGTGAGAGAGATGGGTCTATATGAGGAAGGTGAGTCAGAGGGTTTTCTGGGTTTGAAGATGGGGATGATTGTTGATTGTTTCCAGGTAGATGGGAAGGTGTGAGTTGACCAAGAAAGGTTGAAGATATATAGAAGAAAGTGTATTGCTGATTGTGGGAGGTGGGTTAGAAGAGGGTAGGTAATTTGATCAGGGCCTGAAGAGGTTGAGGTTGAAAGTTGGGAGATAGCTGTGGAGAGAAGAGAATGGTGAACAGAAAGTGGAGTGCATGGTGTTACAGTGTGCAGTTCTGATATGATTCATTTGAGCTTTCTCGGTGTTTCAAAAAAGCTTTGGGGTTTGAGTAGAGAAATGGGACTGTAGATATGGTTGGCACAATCTACAGGGATATGGCAACTTGGGAAGTTGGGGAGGGGGAACGAGAGATGGAGCGAAGTAGAGAAAAGACTTCACTGGGACGGGTTTTAGGAGAAAGGCTAGAGCAAGTTATCTGCCAAGATTTAGCGTTAGCCTTAGATATCACAGTGGAGGTATATCTACTAATAGAGGTATAGTTCTGGCGGTCTTCTTCGGAACAGTGTGCCTTTGCAAATGCCTTTCGGCGTTTCGCAACAGCATCTGCGACTTCAAGAGACCACCAGGCTTTAGCAGGACGATTGATGCTGCCAAAAGGAATGGCAGAAGTGGCAGCATCATTGAGGAGTTTTGTAAAGGTGTGGGTGGCTTCAGAACGAGAGAGTGTTGTAATGTTAGAGGGAAGAGGGCAGTGGGTATCAATATAAGTAAGGTAATCGTCCCAGCGAGCTTATTGTAGTTAAATGAGGGGGGGCGGTGGATAGAGTTAATTAAAGGGGAAGTAGGAATAGAGATAGAGATAGGAAAATGATCTGAGCCGAGGTCCGGAAGGGTCTGCCATGTGCATTTAGAGGCTGTTTGGGAAGGAACTAGAGAGAGATCAGGGGAAGAGCGGTTTCCGGTGGCACGGTGTAGTAGGGTGTGATATTTGGGGTTATTAAGAGGTAAAAGATCAGAAGATAGAAGCCAATCAAACAGATCTTTGCCTGATTGGTCTTCCGGTGAGTGGGAGTCCCAGGATGAATGATGGCCATTAAAGTCGCCGAAGATGTAAGTAGTAGGAGATGATGGTAAGAGAAAGGGTGAGAAGGATTTTGGGCGAGAGTCGGAGGAAGAAGAGCGGATAGGAGGCACATAGACGTTGAAAAGATGTATAGGTGAGGCTCCTTTTATTTTAACTGTGATAGCTAAATAATCGGAGCTGGGAGCTGGGATCTAAAGAGGAGAGGGATTGTGTGGAGAGTGAAGTTTAGGTTAGACCGTTTTTAACAAGTATGAGTACACCACCTCCTATGGTTTCCCGTAGAGATGGTGGTTTTTCTCTTTGTCATAGAACGGTTCTTTTGGAGAGTTTTGTAGCCGGGTATGCGGAAAGTGGAGTCAGAGGAGAGGTGTGGCTCTTGTATGAAGATGAGATCGTATTGATTATGAGAGAGGAATTGTATGAGTTCAGTACGACGAGGGCGAATCCCATTAGCATTCTACTGTAGGATTCGGAGGTTGTTTCGAGAGGGAGAGGAAGGGTGGAAAGAGGATTGTGTGAGAGGAGAGATGGTATGTTGGGTTTGAGGAGGAGGTATAGATGATGCTGAGGGGGGTAAGTAAAAATTAGTTGGGGGTGATTAGGAGGATAAGTGGGGTTATTCGAGGTTGTTTTGGGGGGTTTATTTTTGAAGATATGGTTTTGTGGGTGTTTGTGAGTGAGGGTGGGGGGTTTGGAGTGTGAGTGGATGGAGATACAGAAAAGGATGAAGATACAGGATTAGGGTATGAGAGGGAGGGGAGGGGTTGAGAAGAGGATGAGCACATTGGGCAAGTCCAAGAGTGTCCCGGGGAGATTTTACGAAAGTCAGCGGGAGAAAGACCAGAGCAGGAGAGGTGTACCCAGAGAGAACAGTTGGTACATTGTACTGATCTGTTTCCCCAGGTGACTCTACGGGAGCAGACAGAGCAGGGGTCTATAGGGCCAGGGTTGTGGTGAATATCACCACTGATGAGGAGAAGCATAAAGATAAGTATCAACGGTGGGTGGAATGAGTAATGAAGAAGTTTGGGGTGGAAGGAGGGACTAAGAAAAGTTGTCCGAAAGAAAGTAGAAGAAGTAGGGGGCGGTCAATTGGGTTTAAGAAAGCTGTCCATATGTGACCGCCCATTGGACAGCAGGGATAAAAAATGAGAAGAAGAGTTGTCCAAGGAAGAATCGCCCGAGGATGAGACCCTCGGGGAATTGACAAACCATTTCGACCTTCCCCAGTGCAGGGAAGGGGACTGCACCACCACGTTGAGGTGGCTTGTCGTTGGTGCAGTCTACTGTAGGATTCGAAGGTTGTTTGGAGAGGGTGAGGAAGGATGGAAGAAGATTATGTGAGAGGGAAGATGGTATGCTGGGTTTGAGGAGGAGGTATAGTTGACGTTGAGGGAGGGTAATTAAAAATTAGTTGGGGATGGTTGGGAGGGTTGGTGGGGTTGTTCGTGGTTGTTTTGGGGTGGGGTTCATTTTTGAAAATATGGTTTTATGGGTGTTTGTGATTGAGGATGGGGGATTAGGAGTGTTTACGGATGAGGATACAGGGTTAGGATGTAAGAGGGTGGGGGAGTTGAGAAGAGGATGGGCACATTGGGCAAGTCCAAGAGTGTCCCGGGGAGATTTTACGAAAGTCAGCGGGAGAAAGACCAGAGCAGGAGAGGTGTACCCAGAGAAAACAGTTGGTACATTGTACTGATCTGTTTCCCCAGGTGACTCTACGGGAGCAGACAGAGCAGAGGTCTATTAAGCTAGGATTGGGATGAATGTCACCGCTGATGAGAAGGAGCATAAGGATAAGAATCAGCGGTGAGTGGGAGAGGTTAAGAAGAGGTTTGGAGTGGAGAAGAGACTAAGAAAAGTTGTCGGAAAGAAATTAAAAAGAATTGGGGGGCGGTCAATTGGGTTTAAGAAAGCTGTCCATATGTGACCGCGCATTGGACAGCAGGGATAAAAACGAGAAGAATTGTTCAAGGGAGAATCGCCCGAGGATGAGACCCTCGGGGAATCGACAAGCCATTTCGACCCTCCCTAGTGCAGGGAAGGGGACTGCACCACCACGTTCAGATGGCTTGTTGCTGGTGCACACTTCTGTACCTTGTTTAAACGGTCGTGAAGGTCTGGGTTTCATAATATATCTGCACACAAAACATTTTTGCTCTATTGACCAAGAAATCATATTTTGTTTAATGTATTAGAAGGTTAAATTTCAAAAATATGATTTCAAAAATATGAAAACAGAAAAATTATTGAGTCATTTGGCAAGGTTTGAGAAGCTGCTTCCTTGTTTCAATCATTGTGTTTACTCTGCACTATTATCGCATGTTTCACGTAAATTCTATGTTAATTTATGTTGCGGATGAAGCGTTTCCTTTTTATTTTCGATTCTCGAAGCCATGTTTTTACTAGCTTATTTAAATCGTCGCTTTGCAATTTTCAATCCGAATAAAGGACACAGTCGAAATGTGTTTTAAAATTGTGTAATTTTCAGAGTCGTTCCAGAAAAAGCTTGATAGACACTCCGCATCGCGTCACGTTCTTGACGGGACTCGAACCGAGCAACAACAATTTCAAGGAGGTAAAGCTGTCAGCAGCCGCTGCCAGAGCGGAATTACTCGGGAGAAAAGCGGATCAGGAAAAGCGCCGCATCATCAGGAATGGATCAGCGGATTCCGCGAACGGTCGTCAGTTGTTTCCGATTCATGACAATGCGGAACCAATACCTCGCCTTTCCATTGTCGAAACCGTACCAAGTCAACGCAATTCGAATTCGTGTAATAACTCGTCGTTTGAGAAACACCAAAACGAATCTTGTTCGATTCCAGACTCATCGTTGGCCGAACCTTGTCATGTGAGTGCCAGAAAACTCGTTTTAAGCGACCGAGCAGCCTCAACCAGCGGTTGTAAACCTACCGATCACGTGCCGTCGTTCAACCAATCAGAAAACGACATCGATTTGTGTTGAAATCTAGGTTTTGGCAAATAGGTTTCTTTAAAATCACCTTTGTTTTTGTGTCTCATACTCCAGTGTGCTAAACAGTTGTTGTTGGTGTTATTTACAAGCGAGATTTTCTTATTTGCCAAGTTCATATTTGATTCTTACGACGTGATTTCAGGTGATGTGCAATAATAGCATTTGCTCGATTCTTCCTCTTGTTGCAATTTGCTACTTGTAATTTTTTTACTGTGCATTATATTGCAATTTCAACTTCAATTTATTCCAGCCTTTTGATTTCTAATAAAGTTTAAATACTGTCTTTGATCAGAGTGTTCATGATATTTACTTAAGGTCCGTTTTCACTCCGTTTTCACTACGAGCGTCTGCTCATTGATTTTAAAATGACAGACCGAAACCGAACCTACCAAAACGGAAGGGTATCAACCCATTCCGATGTTCAGTGTGGGTCTGCTAATCGGCAAACGTCCTTTTCAGGACGGGGCAATGTCAGGATAAAACTGCCCTTTTTAGGGCACATATCCAACAAGTTCCAAAGACCCACTATTCTTCAGCTGAACATCGAAGGCCTCACTGCAAGCAAGATTTCTTTCTCATCGTTCTTCAACGTTCTTCATCACCTCGCTATGCAGTCTGAGGCACTCGTCATCCTACTGCAGGAGACCCACTGCACTGATGCAGAGAAGTTGGTGCTACCAAACTACCAACTAGCTGGATCTTCTTTAAGCAGGAAGCATGGCCTTGCCACGTTTGTCCACGAGTGACTGAGATACACACTTTCGGACCAATCTCCACCGACATCAGAGATCCAGTGGCTGTGTGTGGACGTTGATGGTTATAAAATAGTCAACGTCTACAAACCACCGCCAACGCGATTGCGAACCCTGGATCTTCCAGTGTTTCCTCACCCCTGTCTGTACGCTGGCGATTTTAACTGTCGTCATGCTGACTGGGGTTATGATGACAACAGTCCGAACGGTGAGTACTTGGCTGGTTGGGCAAGTATTAATTGTCTTGCCCTTCTATATAATGCCAAGGACGCTGCCAGTTTTTATTCCGGTCGCTGGAACACTGGCACCAATCCAGATCTAGCTTTCGCTAGCGTAGGTCCAAACAATCGCTTACCGGATAGACGTGTCCTTGAGAAGTTCCCCAGGTCACAACATCGACCCTCGCTTATTACACCACCAAGGTTTACTATGGCAGTGCCAAGCATGCCTGTTAAGCGATGGAACTTCCGCAAGGCCAAATGGAGTTACAACATTGCTTTGACGAATAAATTCGCAAAGACTTTGTTGCCGCCTGATTCACTTGATGTGAATGCGGCTTACCAGGACTTCTGTAACACCATTAAGAAAGCAGCCAAAAAGACTATCCCACGCGGGTATCGAAATAACTATATTCCGTGTTGGGATGCAGAGTGTGAATCCCTCTATAAAACCTTTCTGCAGTCTTTTCAGGGAGACGACTCAAGTTTGGCTGCTACAGCTCTGCTTGCCAAGCTTGACAGAAAGCGGAGGGATCGATGGTCCGAGGTAGTTCGGAGCATTGACTTCTCACACTCTAGTCGAAAAGCGTGGAGTATTTTGAACAACCTTACTGGTAGGTCACGACACTCTCCTCGTCACTGTCCCATTTCAGCCGATGCTATTGCATCTCAGCTGGTTAGAAATGAAAAATACGAGGCTGTTGATCGCAAGTCATCTCGATTTGTCTCTCAAGAAGTGTCTGACCTTTGGAGGGCCACAACACCAGATGCAGTAAATATCTCTGACAATTTTTCACAGAGAGAATTTACTGCTGCCCTTCAGCACTTAAAACCAGGTAAAGCTCCGGGACCTGACTCCATCTGCCCCGAGCTTATACTCCATGCCGGAGCTTTTTGAAGTCCTGGTTACGTGACTTCCTTTCTTCCTGTTTGCGCCGACTCAAAATTTTCAAGATCTGGAGAAGAGCGCTTGTGGTCGCGATCCTAAAACCAGCAAAGTTCGTGGGCGACCCAAAGAGTTATCGACCGATATCTCTGCTCTGTGTGCCCTACAAGATCCTCGAGAGGCTTATCTACGCCCGCGTTGAACCATTAATCGATCCACTGCTCCCCAAAGAGCAGGCTGGGTTCCGACGTGGGAAGTCAACTGTAGATCAAGTTGTTCTGCTAACCCAGAACGTCGAGGATTCTTTCGAGGCTAAAAAGAAGGCCGGTGCCGTATTTATCGATCTGACAGCTGCTTATGACACTGTCTGGCACCGTGGCCTTACCTGCAAGCTGCTGAGACTACTTCCGGATAAGCACATGGTCAAAATGATTATGGAGCTTGTCCGAAATCGAAGTTTCACCCTTACCACCGGTGACAGCAAGCAAAGCAGGCTACGCCGTCTTAAAAACGGCGTTCCTCAGGGATCGGTCTTGGCTCCTCTCCTATTTAACATTTATACGTACGATCTTCCTTCCATGATTTCCAGAAAGTTTGCTTATGCTGATGATTTAGCATTGTTGCACTCTTCTGGAAACTGGAAGGACTTGGAGGGGACTTTAAGCCAAGACATGTCCACACTTTCAGCGTATCTCCAGACTTGGAGGTTGAAGCTCAGTCACACTAAGACGGTGACGGCAGCTTTTCACTTAATTAACCGAGAGGCCAAACGTAAGCTAAAGGTCTACAATAACGGTAGACTTTTACCGTTCTGTCCAATCCCTACTTATCTTGGGGTAAAACTGGACAGATTGCTCACGTTTCGTCACCATTTAATGTCATTGCGCAAAAAATATCATCGCGCGTCACACTGCTGAGGCGACTCGTGGGCTCGGGATGGGGTGCTGGTTCTAAAACACTATGCATAGCCACCTTGTCTCTAGTCTACTCAACAGCTGAGTACTGTGCGCCAGTCTGGTGTCGCAGTGCTCACACTCACCTCATTGACAGTGTCTTGAATGACGCCTTGCGCGTAGTTACTGGATACCTGCGTCCCACTCCAACGGACCACCTACCTGTACTCTCAGGCATCCAGCCAGCTGAGCTTCGCCAACTAAGAGCGACACTCTCCTTGGCTTACCGTGGATCTCTGGACCCCGATCATATCTTGCATGGTCTTTTAAGTGGGTCCTCAGATACTGGCCAAGTGAGACTAAGATCCAGACGCCCGTTTGTGCCAGGTGCGCGGAATCTCTTGGACAACCTTGCCAGACTTGGCATCCGCGCCTCTGAATGGACAAATCATAAATGGAACGCGGAGTACGGTGAAAATGCTTCCAGGCTCCGTGCTTTTGTGCCCGAGATCAGTGCCAGGCCTGTTGGGATGGGCTTACCCCGAGCAGCTTGGGTTAAGCTCAACCGCCTGCGGACTGGTGTTGGGCGATTCCATTCACCCATGCACATTGCACAAATGGGGTCTCACTCCTTTACCGGATTGCGAGTGTGGCGCTTCTGAGCAAACCGCAGACC
This sequence comes from Diplosoma virens, assembly GCA_963680785.1. Taxonomy (NCBI): domain Eukaryota; kingdom Metazoa; phylum Chordata; class Ascidiacea; order Aplousobranchia; family Didemnidae; genus Diplosoma; species Diplosoma virens. The sequence continues at coordinate 59,466,288 of OY796881.1, read as the reverse complement.
ATGCACTATTGTACTAACAGCGTGCCCTATACATCGGGCACCACATGGAGCACGAGGTCTGACGGTTTTGGATGACGAAACTGGATGCTGGCTTAATGACATCACTGCCAGCATCTGATCCAGGCAGTACAGCAGTCTGGGGTAGTAAAAGGATAAACCCTCGGCCCCAGTCCTGTTTGTGTCTGACCTGGAGTGGATGCCCTTCAAACGACGACGACTACGAGCGTGGAATGGTGAGCATTCTTTGTTTGTTTTAATGACTTTTTTAAATTCTTTCAGCATTTAGGCGCGAAGCGACTCCATTTCACACTCGTAGGGAAAACGAGCCTTCGCTTTTACACCGACACTAAACTTAATTTTCCATTCTATCGATTACATTACATAAGACCTCGTTCATGAAAACTGTTTTCCAAAGAAAGCTATAATTTAAGTGAGCACTGATTGTGGCTGAGTAAAATCAAGGTAGTCATCACTTTTGCACTGGAAAAGCTGTTGTTCAAACATTGCTGATTTGCAAGTAGAGGTGCTCGATTATGCAATATTTGCATTTGCAAAGTCTTATTCGCCTCTCACTAACTCCAATAAACTTAAAGTTAAACACATAACAAAACTGCCCGTGATTATATTCAATTTCACGAACCGCACATTACGATGATCAGGGATAGGGAATTAAGTAAAATTTTTACAATGACTTTTTTTCAAACCGACTCAGACTCATTACATCAAAGCACCCACACGAATATTTTCAGGCGAATGTGGTATCATCGCTGTGGTTGAAGTAATTTGTAATTATTAATTTTATGTACACTTTTAAAAAACTTTTACTTGTGGTTTTCAATAATTTTTCGGGTATTGTTCACGGTTTTTAAGAATGCAAGTGTGTGTGCCAGGTAAGCAGAACAAAATTGATTTGATTTTACAACTTTGAAATACTTGCAGCTTTTCTATGCCCAGTTTTTTACGACTTGCCTAGCCACATTGCAACACGCACTACTTGCCTTGTACGAGTATATTACAGAATACAAACACAAGTCATGATAAACTTAAAAAAATTTTTTATAACTATTAATACTTACATAGTTATAGTAGATTATTTCACGTGACGTTATTTAAAAGTCTCAACTTTTTAGTTGCTGTAATTTAGTTCGTTTTACATTCCGTAAAATCTTTTGTTTCGGAAATTAAAAGCACGATTTGTGTTGAATGTCGACATTGGACATACTTTATCACCCGGCAACATGAATGACTTAAAACTGTCAAATTGCTAGGTGAAAGGTAAAATATCATTCAAGTTATTTACAGAAATCCAAGATAAAACAAAAACTACTTTTACAATGAAATTTCAAAAAGATTAATTCTCTTGTTCCGCTTCCAAACAAAAATCTTGATTTGCAGAACATCAAAGTCAGCTTTAAATAATCTTATCGAAGAAACGCGACACACAATCAGAGAAGCCGAAGTTTTTATATTGTTCTCGGCTTTAAAAAAATTAGCAAAATCAAGCTCAATGTGTACAATTATAAGTCTTTGCGCAAGCTACAAGTAACATCGGTATTCAGTTCGCAATTGAAAAATACATAGAAACTGTCGTTTGTGATACAGGTAGGCACTCGTCTGTCGGTTAACCGGGTGATGGTAACTTTATAAAAAAATCTGATAGTGAAAATACTAAAAAATTAACAGATGGCGGTGGAAAATGTCGCACAAAGAGAATTAAAGATCGTACTGTATTGAAATTGACAAAAGCAAGACAAACGGGAAATAAATTACCTGATACAGATTACAATCACATTATGCAATTTACTTATCTTGTTCGGAACGTGAAAACAATTAAATTTTGTATTAAGTATATCAAGAAGCAGCAAAATACACCCTCCTATAACGAAACAAAGCAGCAGCAAAATATAGCCGATACTGTCAATTTCTATAATTAATATCTTTTGTTTAGATGATTTAGTTTCACTCACTAGTGTGCAAAAATAACAGCAAAACTTTTTTAAAAAATAATCTTCCTTGTAATGGCATCGTAATTCTCAATCAAGCGTTTTAAAACGCGAAGCTTGACCATAAGCCGCAGGTCAATAAAGCCAACTTAAAGAAACCAGGCTAGACATGACTTTGTTATTTTGAAAGAGAATTGGAGGTACAAATAATAAATTTCTTAAACTATTTAGTTGATTTATGGTTTCAAAAATCAACTAGATACAAAGGAAAATGCTAAGCTAGACGGTCAGCGCTGTAAAAAAAGCGATTTTGTATATTTGATAGTAAGCGAGGGCGTCCAATTTATCAAAATTTTTAACTCGGCACAAAATAGAAAATGTTTATACGAGAACATATTTGAAAATATACTAAAATCTAGATGAAAATTTGACGATTGGCAGGGCTTGTTATGGTTGGACATAAAGCAAACAACACTATATGTACAAATTGCAATTATAAAATTGAAAAAGTAGATCGAGGTGTTTCATATTCTAATGCCAATTAAGATTTCACAGCATTACAGTGAAATAATTACTTTTTATGAACAATCAAGTTAATAAAAACAACGTTAAATAAGCTACCACAGGCTTAAGCACAAATTAAATGTTTACAAAATACAAGTTACATTTGAATTGAAAGAAAAAAACTTTTAATTTATGGTTTTACTATCTTTTAGGGTATAAAAAAAGAAAAAATTTAAGACGAAAATTTTAATCAAGTTGATACAATTAAAATTACAATAAAAATATACATGTACAATTTAACTCATTTCGTGTCACAAGATTTTATTTGGAACATTCGAACATTTAGTAATGGACCTTGTGAGCATGCTTTTTCATTTTCTTCATTTTTTTCATTTGTTTACGCTGATGCTTAGGAAAGTGCTTCTGAAAAGAGATACAACAATTTACTTGTACAAAAAAATAAAACAAAAAACACATCAAAAAGTAATAAAAAAAAAAAAAAAAGGAAAAAATCTCAAAAATTTTTGGGATTACTTTACTGTAGACCCCAAACGAATATTTTCACGAAAGCAAAGCAAACGCTTAACATTCTCAAAGCAATCACTTTGACCAAATGAGGCACACAAAAAACTAAACTAAACATGTCTACATTTAACGCTTTCATTTGCCCCATTTTGAAATATTCTAACAAAATGTGGAGCTCTTTCATGTCAAATACAATCATGAACAAACTGCTAACCATTCAGAACACAGCTTTGCATATTGTCACTGCCTGCACACGAGACACAAACACTCAACACCTTCATGACGAAACCAGTTTCCTTCTCATTTCAAGGTACAATCTGCACAACTTAAACAATTGACTCACCCATGACATCATCTTAATGCAACATTCATAAACACTATAAAAGCCGCAATTCCTTACAACAATGATCGCACTAACATCATCATTTCAGATTCAGACATAACCCCTGAAAAATGTAAAAACCTCAAGCACTCAATTATACATGTCACATAACAATACCTTTGTTATACAAAAAATAAGAAAGTCACTAGTACCACACCTCATGGACTTATTTATCAAAACAAACATTAACACATCCCATACCTACAAAATTGATACAGTTTAGAGCCAATAAAATGCCACTCTTGCAAAGTTACTTTCACACAGTAAATCATGATACCTATGGGCCGCAATGCTCATTATGCTTGACACACACATGACACTAATCACCTCTTTAAAAATAGAAAAGCACCAACACAACATAACACTTTGCAAGCAGCAGAAGTCAACCAAGAACAGGATTCTAGATTGGCTTCTTTAAAAAAGTAAGAGATGGCTCCTCCAAGATAGCTTTGGAGGAAGAAAAAACAACAACAACAATTACGGCCAATGTTTAAAAAAAAAATTATTTAAAACAGGGATGAGCAAACTTTTTACTTAGAGGGCTGCATTCAGAAGATTTTGATCAAGGGTCGCACTTGTATTTACAACGTGAATTTGTGCTTAAAACTTAGTCAAAGATCCCCAAAAAACACTTCACTTTGACCGTTCACACTGAATGCTTGGCAGGCAAGACGAAATGGCTTAGCAGACCAGATTTGGCCCGGGGGCCATGGTTTGCCCACAACTAATTTAATAACATTTATAAATAAACATTAAATGGTAGAATTTTATTCAAAGATGCCAAACACAATGTCCTTAAAACGAAATAACTTACAAATTCATCATCTGAAGAGCTTGAGGAACTGCTGCTGCTGCTGCTGCTGCTGCTAGAACTTCCATGTTTATGATGATGATGAGACCCTATAAAAAACCTAATTATTGATTTCCTCTAAATCAGGATTGGCAAAAGTCTGGATTTTTTTGGGTTTTATTGGGTTTTATTAAATTTTATACTTTATTGTTACTTAAATTGTTTTTGAGACATTTACTAAAAAAGAAGCTATAAAAGTGACTAATAAAGTGAGGAATAGTAAGTAAGTTTAAACAAATATTAATATTAATTACAAATAGGCTGATATGTTTACTTTTTGACGTGCTAATGTGGCCATTAGCTATAGCCCTATATAATAAACAAATATTACCAGAATATTTATCAAACTTGCATTCAGATTTGTCCCACTAAATTGTGTTGAACATATATTTATAATTCTCACAGTATATTGAAAATGGGCATAATGCACACCAGTTTTTTCCACATCAAACTAGGAATGATTATAATCAAAGAGTATAGGTAGCTTGATGTTTTTGAATGAGGGCTAAGTTAGGGGAGCAGAGCAGATGCACTAGTGTTATGCGAGAGCAGCCAAACCAGCAATGTACAACATTGGCCATTCCAGTTCAGTATAGCACCAGACACTACAAGCATTGGGTGTTTATTTACTGCATGTGTCTGCAGAGCAAGCCAGAGATGTCTTGTCACTACTCACTAGGCTTACTTTATTTAGTGATTCATATTTCTATTTAGTGGCAGGAATGAAGAATATAATATCAATATAGTATTTGGAAAAAATTCAAATAGCTTCTACTTAAATTTTATTTTAAGAAATTAATTGCAGAAGGCAGCCACTAGATGCTTTGATGAAAACAAATTATTTTCTTTAGCACTGTAAACAAAAAACTGCCTCAAGGTTTCTGTAAATTCTTTTCAAAACTTTCAACATGCCCTGCTAGCTCAGGATCAATCGAAAGAGTATTCTCATAATTTGAACTTGTCTGGTCTAAGATCCCGATCGATTTTTAAATTTAATGTAATTCAAAAACTTCAATGAATTATGATAAGTTCTGTACGTCATTTTTCCACTTAATCCTCCTTTTCAATGTTTCAGATACACTTTTCAAATTTTTTTGGCTAAAATAATAATAAAATGAGTAAAAGAGCTGCAATCATTCAACTTCATCGTGCGGGACATTCAAATTCTAAAATTATGAAGTTGCTAAAAGCACCAAAATCGACTGTTCGCGATACAATCTTGCGCTTCCAAGAACTTGGAACCATGGAGGATCGGGATAGGAGTGGACGACCTCGATCCGCTTGCACTCCAGCGAAGATCAAGGCCCTCAGGGAGAGAATTCGGAGGAACCCCAAACGATCCTTGAGGAAAACGGCTAAAGACATGAATATCAGCCATGAGTCTGTCAGAACAATTGTTGAGCAGGATCTCAAAATGTCCCCGTATAAAATCAGGACAAGACAACTCCTAACTGACCTCCAGAAGCGAAAAAGAAAGGAGAGGGCCAAAATTCTGCTGAACCGTCTGAAGGGAGGCACGGAGAAAGGCAAAATCGTTTTTTCAGACGAAAAACTCTTCTCGGTGGAGGCGAAGTTCAACACCCAGAATGACAGGATTCTCGGAAAGTCGCCCAAGGACCTCCCTGATCATCTTCGATTCGTTTCACGCCGACAGAAACCCTCGTCTGTGATGGTATGGGGTGTGATCTCCAAATCTTGGAAATCTCCCCTCATTTTTGTTAAAGAGGGGGTCAAAGTGAATACAGATTCGTATGTCAATGATATTTTAACCCCTACCCTCGCATCGATGAAGGAAAAGTTCAAAAATAAGTCCTTCACCTTCCAACAAGATGGCGCGCCTTCTCACACATCAAAGAAGACGCAGCAGTGGTGCGAAGAGCACTTTCCTTCATTCTGGAACAAAGATTTGTGGCCACCATCTTCGCCCGATCTCAATCCTATGGATTTCTGCGTGTGGGGTATTCTGGAAAAAGAAGCTTGTTCTTCACCCCATAACAATCTGGAGGATCTTCGAGCTTCCCTGAAACGAGCATGGGAGAAAATTCCTCAAGATGCCCTTCGTGCTGCTTGTCAGAATTTCCGACAGAGGCTCCAACGTGTTATTGATACAGATGGGGGTCATTTTGAATAAACCAGATTTTTTTATGTTCATGGAGCTTTGTTCTATCACCACAATAAACCTTTTGTTGATTTAACCTTCTGTCATTAGCCGTATATAAGTTTGTTTAGGATCGGGAACTTTCTTGACACCCTGTATTAATTATTATGTAACAATTATGTTTATGTGTTTAATGGAGTCTAGTTTGCGTTCAGAAAAAGTTTGAAACATGTTCAGTCATATTTGTTTAAACTAGAGTGAATTGCATTAATAATGTCGGCAGCAAATTGGTGCACATCTCGATGGTGAGTACAATTTAGACTATTACTAATTACCCAATCATATTTTTTCATATTTAAAGTTATAAAAATTCTTATAAGATGTTTATTTACAAGTTTATAACTTATTTTTAATGAATATATTTAATAATAGGTTATAGCATTGATTTAAACTTGTCATGTAGAAATTTCTACACTCAGGGCTTACAGACATCTCAAAATCATTGAGTGATATTTACTAACTATAGGTTTGTTTACTTTTCTATGGAAAGTAATGACTGAAGTTTCATGTAAGCCATTGGCACATACCTTTTCATCTACATTCCGGTAAAATAAATGTGTAGAGCCAATTATAGCCTACTGGTAAAACTGTTTGAATAGTAATTAGCAATGTATTATTGTAAATAATATTATTATTCCAAGATTTTCTTATTTTATATATTGACTGGTTTGTTGAATATTGTTGATTGATATTGAAGACAATTTATTCTTTAGGATGAAAACAGAGGAAGTAGCAAATCTTTTGGAGGACCTAGACACCAATGGCGATATTGTGATGAGTTTACCAGACATCAATGAGCTGTCAGATGGTGACAGCAATAAATCGGATAAAAAAGCAGAAGGAACTAGTAAAAGACTTAGCAGATTTCTGCTTTCAGCTCCTGCTCATATTGAAAAGGATGAAGACAATTAAGATGAAAAGGATGAAATAATACCCACAGAAGCCAAAAAGAAGAGGAAAAGAAAATGGGTGCATATAAACAGAGAAATCCCCAGTATACGACCATACATAACAACATCTTTATCTAAAGCCCTGAAGAATTTTGGAATTATTTTTTGATGAAAACCTTTTACTGAAATAGCAATTTAAACAAATTTGTATGCCTCTCAGAAAAATAAAAAAATTAGAAGTTACAGTAAATGAGTTAAAAGTTTTCATTGGTGGCATGGTTCTCTCTGCAATCTGTCTATTGCCAAACAAGAAAAAATATTGGGTTTCAGAAGATCATGTTTTCAAGCTTCTTTCAAATAGCATGCAAAGAGATCGGTTTCCAGACATAATACATCATTTACACTTCCAGGAGAATACAATATCAACAGAAGATCGTGCAGCCAAGTTGAGACCACTAATGGATAACCTTAAAAGAAAATTTAGAAAGCATGGAGGATTCCTGAATACTTAGTAATACATGAAACTATGATTCCTTACTTTGGAAAACATTTTGCTAAACAATTTATTCAGGGAAAGCCTATCATGTTTGGATACAAAATGTGGGCGTTGTGTTCAAATGGAGGATATGGATCAGGCAGTTAGCACGTACATAATAAGGTTGCGGCAAAAAAGTGGTGGTGGCCGATATTTTCTTATCTCTTATCAGTTACAGTTAATAATGACTATCAACTAATGAAAAGATTATTTCAATGACTCACTACCAGTTTATTGAAGCCCTCACTCTGTATTACTGCAAATCATTTGGAAAACCTATCATTCAAAAATGAAGAGTCACTTCAGAATTGACTGAAATCGTAAGATTGATGGTAAAAATCACTTGATTGCCCCTTGTTCTCAAGCAAAATTATGCGAACAATTGCAAGGGGGGAACGTCATATGTTTTCCAAAAATGTAATGTAGGCCTACATCGTAAATGCTTTAAAGCATATCATATGGATACATAAGCTTTTTTAAAAACATTATTTAATGCCAATTATTTAAATGCTGTACATACTTACTATTGTTGGAATAAATGATTTTGTTCATATTTGTTGTTTTTATACCTGGAAGGCCTGTGTGTAGATTTTTCTACATGCCTATATTTTCGCTTCTACTTATTCGATTCAAAAGAAAATTGCACAGTACATATTTTATAGCATATAAATGAGTTCTGCCAAGTTTCATGGTTTTAGCATTGTTTTTAAACTTTCGGCCATAATGGGTTAATCAATTATGATGGTATTCATAGAAAATGTTAGTATATACATATATTTTTCCACTATTACAAGGTAATGTTCAGTAATACTATTACTATTATTATAGTTGATATAAAATGCTTTTAAATACCTTAAAAAACGAAAAATTTTAAAAAATCCAAAAACCCACTTGAAGCTGGATTTTATTGTTTTTTTTTTTGGTTTTATTGGGCGAGTTTTTTCGGGCGAGTTCTTTAATGCCAACCCTGCTCTGAATAATTGTTGATCGATCAAAAAATGGATAAAAGCATCGTTTCAATAAGGACTGTGATTGACTTGGTTTTAGTTCAAATCTTATAATTCAGTTGTATTGTTAAGATAGGACTTTTATTGGACTCTCATCTGGTTGGTAGTCTTTGCAAACAGCTCCAAATTTCAGTCATATGGCTATATAATAACTAAAGTACCAAACAATAAACTTGAATTGGACAGCAATTCTTGGGATTTCCAAAAGCAGGTCAGGGTAATTGCTTGATGCAGTTGCTTAAAAGTTTTGCTTCTGATGTTGTCCTGCCAGTGATGTGAATAAATATATGATATGATGTATGCTATGCATAAAATGATAAGGGGATAAACATATTATTATTTTAATAAAATCTAATGGTTTTAATCTAGAGTTTTGAAAATTTTTATTTCTTGCAACAATTAACAAAAAAAAAATGTTTACATCAAACAACTTAATAAACATATCACCATCACAAATAAATAAAAAATTTTTCAAAAATAAGCCATGATCTTAAATTAACAATGTTTTGTGCTTAAAACTACTGTACATAAAGAGCTTTTTTATTGAAGTACCATATTTTAAAAGTACCAATGAATAAAAAATGGCCTAAATACAGTGTTTTTCAATGTATTAAGTCTCGATTACAATCAATTAAGTCTTTTTGCAATTAATTAAGTTTCTGCTGCAATCAATTAAGTCTATGAAGAAAATATAAGAAATCACAAATATTAAAAATAAAATATATCAATGAATGTTAATTACTGTATTAGGTACACTGTACTGTAAAAATAAGCGTCAGAAAAAGCAAAAAAGTTTAGCTTTAGTTTGAAAATGCTTACTGTAAATTGCGAACAAGCAAGTTACAGTATTTTCCCTATTTCCGACATTTATTTTTATATGTAATTCCTACAGTTCAAATACAGTATGTACAGTAACTTGTGCATTGACAATTTAAGCATTTTCAAACTAAAGCTGAACTTTTTCACTTTTTCCAATGCTTATTTTTACAGTACAGTGTACCTAATACAGTAATTAACATTCATTTATATATATTTTATTTTTAATATTTGTGATTTCCTATATTTTCTTCATAGACTTCATTGATTGCAACAGAGACTTAATTGATTGCAAAAAGACCTAATTGATTGCAACAAAGACTTAATTGATTGCAAAAAGACTTAACTGATTGTAACAGAGATTTAATAGATCAAAAAACACTGTATTAAAGCACTATCAGACTCACCATGAACTTTCACTTTGCCATGCTTTTTGGAATGACTGCCAACATTTGGATACCCAGGTCCATACTGCTGTTTAGGGTAATTTGCATTATATGGTTGATTTGGAAAACCTGATACATGTGGTGCCTGTTGACCATACTGGGGCAAAGGATGAGGCATTGGTGCAGCATTAGGATATCCTCCAGGTGGAGCCTGACCAGGATAACTTTGAACACCAGTTGGATAAGGTTGTGGTATTCCAGGTCCAAAAGGGGCTTGGAATCCGGCTGGATATGCAGGGGCAGTTCCAGTAATTGGCATGGGGGGTGCACTTGGGTAACCACCTAGTTGACAAAAATACATTTCAAAATATTGATTGGTTCTTATTGTGTACTGTAAGTTGTAAACAATGCATAAAAATAATTTATTTTATATAAACAATGTATAAGCAAACATGAAACTATTTTTTTAGAACTGAAGAGCAAAAATTAACATCCATACTACTAAAAACTTGAAAAGACTATTTTTATAGGAGCCATATTCTACAGAAAGTAAGTTACAAGCAATTTCATCACACAACTCAATACCTGGTGGTTGATTAGGAAATCCTCCAGGAGGTGGTGGTGCTCCAGGATATGACATAATCTCACTATTATTTATATTTGGTATAACTAACAATAAAATTTAAAACACCTGTAAAAACAATAATTTGAATTATCGCATAAAATTGAGGTAAATACTTATTACTATAAAGCATTCTTTTTTTCATATAGCTGTATTGGCTTGGTTGCTGCTTTTTAGATTAACTACAGTCACCTTTGTAGATAAAGAGTAATTCTGTGAAATAATTTCTAATTACTCAAGGAGATAACTAAATTACTGGGTCTTTTTAAGAAATCACTGTAAACGATTTTGTAAGTGAAACCAATAGGAAACCCCTTTACAACACCACAAGGGAAAAAGAATCCAAGAGGAAAATGATCTTTTCAAGTAACAATAGTAAATACATAAGAATTCTGGGATAAGTTTCATGATCAATAATCGCTTACAATGACTTCTTGCGACCTAAATTACTTGGGTAGACTAAACATCAAACTCACATAGTGCTGCAGTCAGAGTGCTATCACAAACATAATAACTCTATGTAATATAGTATTTTACAACATTATCACATGTAACTAGTAATTTTACTACATCAGCAGTGGGCATTTGTATTACGCTTTTATACTTTTTTGAAAGCATTATGCACAACAAAATAAAAAACTACTTGTTCTTTATTGGGGCCTCAATCCCTGTTTGCCATAACAAACCTTGCAAGATTTGGGGATTTCCAAAAAGTTTATAAAGGTAATTAACCAAATTCAGCAAATAGTAAGCAAGAACCCTTTATTGCACTATTGCATTTTCCACAATTGCACAAGTTGTGCTTTAATATGTGTGTGCCTGCCTCTAATTACATACAACCTCATATGAAACAGCTGCTAATAAGAAAAATTAGAAGCTTAAACTCATTAACTTAAGTATTGCAATGTAAAAAAATCAACTAGTGTTCAAAGTCAACAGTAACATAATTGTTGGAGGAGATATCTTAGTGTGATAACTTGCAAGCAAAAGAATCTAAGTTTGATGTTCAGTCTACCTGTTATACCAATAGGAAAAGCACTTTATAATGAATTCCTCAATGGGGTTGCACTGCTTACCTATAAAAGTGACTCTGTTTAAAATAGAAAGCATGATATAAACCAATGTGGTCATAAGACAACAAAATAATTGTTAGTTTTGGTCACAATATGCCACTATGTTTTTAAAGTTTAATTTTCAACATAACTTTATTTCACTAAAAAAATTACTTTAAAAATCTAAATTTAACTGATTCAAAAATTTTTTAAATGAATAATGAAGCTTTATTTATTTTTGGATAAATGTATTATAATATCATAAATTAAAATAATATTCCAATATATAGATTAATGTTATTGTTACTAGCTGTCAGCTTATGTCTAATTTTTGCAAGTCTTTTTAAGACTAACTGCAAAATAAATGCTTAATATCAGGTCTCTAGAAAACTTTTGAACTTGGAAAGGTTTGCATATTTTTTTTATAGAGATAAGTTAGTTTAGAAAAAACACAAAAATAGTAACATTTAGAATCAATATATCAGATGTTTATTTTCAAACTACAGCAGTACAAATTTTATTAAATTTAATAAATTAAAAAAAATTATTCATGTACTTAATGTTGTTGAAATTGCTTTAATAGCACAAGTAATTTTTGAGAAAATAAAGTTTATAGCTGTTGTTCAAGAAAGATTTGTATTTCTGTTGTCTTTCAATTAAAATGAAATTTAAGTCAATGCTTTTTGTGTGGCAGCATTATTTTTGAGAAAATAAAGTTTATAGCTGTTGGTTCAAGGAAGGTTTGTATTTCTATTGTCTTTCAATTAAAACGAAATTTAAGTCAATGCTTTTTGTGTGGCAGCATCAAATGTGCATTAGATTGTAAATTAGTTTCTGCTAGTACTAAAACAACCCAATTGGTTTTGTAGAGACAAAGACAATAAACCAAAGCCTTGCCAGCTCTTCCTGTTCTGATTAAAGTAAATGAGAATTGTTTAAAACAAATTAAGTAATTAATTTTTGTCTTCTTAAGACCCAATCTATTTCTTGTTAATTTCATTCATCAACAACAAAACAACATCAGAATGGATAAAAAAAAATTGAATACAATTGTTATTTTTTATTATAGCAAACTTTACAATTTTTGAACTTCATAAAAAGCAATCTATATAAATAAATATACCCTAATATTTTTTACTCACCAAAACATGCATTTGACTAAGGATTTAGCAGTATATCACACATACTGTATAAAAAACATTGTACAATTGCTTCAATACAAAAATTTATGCTTTTAATCTATTTGCAGTTCCATATAAATAACAAACCTGTCTATTCATATCTTCATCATTAAGTAACATGGAATTAAGAAATACCCCAAGGTATTTAATTTCATTTACAAACCATATCTTAAAATAACCAAGTACCACATTATAAATATCATAATATAAAATAAACATCATTTAATTCTTTCAGGGAATTTATATAAAGTACAATATTAGTCATTGATTGATTTATCAAAATTTAGCTATGCATTTGTGGAAAAATACTGAGTACAACGAGCAATGTTCATCTTAGGTAAAGGTTGTAGTTGATGTGCATTTCAAAATGGCACACAATAATAAGTTTCTGCTAATGTCTGAATTGATTTTTCTTGCAACTAACAAGCTTTTCTCTTTACAGAAAGCTGTAAACTCTTTTTTTCCACTGTGTGGTTATCTTCAAAAGCTGTTTTTTGAAATGATTGTACAACCAATGTTGACAATCTCAATATGAAATATATAAAGAGCAAAAACAATAAAAGGTTTGAGACACAATCCACATTTATAAAATAACAAAAATGGCTGAACGTTATTGTTGTGACAGCTACAGGGGTCTCGTCAGCCAATAGATAGGTGAAAAGTGCAAGTTTAGATTTTAATCCTGTATAATCCAAACATAGATTACTGTATTATAAATAGAACACTGGGCATTTATGGGTTAATTAGACTTTTAGTGCACGATAAAAAGAAATGAAAAATTTGCAAAGTTGACTGACTTTTATTAATCACACAACAAATTTTTCTCAACTCTTCTTGGCCTGAATTCTTTGTGAGCTTTTCTGCTCACTGTGTCAGATTTAACGAAAGATTTATCAGGTGTTTTGTTACATCTGACATCAGGTGTTCTGCCATAACTGACAAAGTAAGCAGTAGTTGACGAAAGCTAGTGTAATTAATACAAAACTCCGTCAACTTTAATGCATATTTTGCTTTTTCACTTTTTATTTCTTCAATATAACAGCACAGAGTTGATATGGTGTAGCCTAAAATGGATGGCTGAAGGTCAACAATTTGCTTTGATTGCTACTAAAAAAGTTGCAGATAGTTTTTATTGAATGCTTTTTTCCTTAAATTAAAAAAAACTTTTTTCTTATTCTTTCTTGTTCCTTTAGAATTACTTTATAAATGAGTATATAAATATCATAAATGGCATAACTGCAAATATGGCTATGGCACATGAGTAGTTTCTTTGTTTACTTTCTTTAATAATTCCATTCTTTAATAAAGAGATAAAATTTTATTAAAAAAAAATAGTTGTTTGAAGCAAAACTGTTATGTTTATCATACAACAATAAACAGCTGCAGTGATCATAAAAATGAAAGAAAAAGTCGATTGTAAAGCCAATTATAAAGAGTCAGTAGATTTTTTCTGTAACACAATCATTTATGTTTGTTCCAACAGTGTGCCCCCTGGCTCACCCATGGATGCTTTTCAGCAGGGGTGCCAGAAGGGGGATGGGCAATTGCCCCCCTGCCTTTTAATATTCTTAAAACATGGGGGCAGAGGGAGCCGATTGTGCTCTTTAAAATTAGTATTACAGATAAATTTTTTTTTAGTTATACTCTACAATTAACTTATATAATCTTGATCACCATTAAATCCAACAATGTTTGTAAAATTACAAAGACAACCATGACTCATAACACAGTAATAAAAGCAAGATAAAACTTTTATCATATGCAATATAGAGTTATTGATATCGTAAGCAATCTAAACTTCTGGTAAACATCTTATTCTACTTGAATCAGTAAACTGAATTATATCTTAGCCGAAAATCAAGTTTTGATTTATTAACTGATGACAAATAGCCATACACAACAATCGGGGATACCTAAACTACCATCCCAGAAGTTTTGGTATTCCTAACAACAATTATACCAAGTGTTTTAAAAAAAAGAATAAAGCATCAAAAAATTTCTAAGTACTCACAAAGAGTAAAAGTTTCTAGTAATAATAATAAAAAATTTTTGATTTAGAAGCAAAGAAATTGTGGCCTTAATCTAATTTTAACAAGCAACACAAGCTGTGACTTGGCTGCTCAATACTCACTTATGGCTGACATTAAAGTCTAAAAATAAAAACTCCAAGACTAAATGCATGACATTCTAAGCCCTTTTGAAGGACTATAGTACATATGTGTGCCATGATTATGATTATAATGTAACATTTTAAGAATCTTGTTTGTTTTCATGTGTTTGCAAAAGAACTCGCAGACCTACATGTTCATATTAAGTTACTTAACAAAGAATGTACAATTCCTCTGAAAAAAGTATTATACATACCAACAGTTTGCAAAGTTTTTAGCAAAAAGTCAACAACCAAGAAATGCTTTTTGGAAATACATAAATTGCTTTAAATTTACTGCGGCGTAGCTCTCATTTCGGCTTTTGCAGAAAGGTGTTTCAATGCCATGAAAAGAATTAAAACATGGCTAAGAAGCACTATGAAAGATAAAAGTCTCAATAATTGAATGTTTGCAAATATTCATTGAACTTGTTGGATTATATCAATTTACAAGCCGTTGCAGATGACTTTGCCAGCAAGTGAAACACTAATGAAGTATTTTGGGTTACAATTATATTAATTGTGCAGTGTTTAATAATTGACATCAAACCTCAATCTAAAGAGCCATTTATGCTCATGTAATTACATTTTTTCTTTTACCCAATTGTTAATAGCTTTTTAAGTAAGGGGGGGGCTTAAAATTTAAATTTATATGAGGCTTTTGAAAAAATATGATATCCATAGAAATAAACATGCTCATATTAAAAAAAATTGTTTCTTTCCAAAAAAAAACCCATATAATGGGGGTAAAAAATTTCAATGAGGGCACAACATATGAAAAAACAAGGAATTTTAATTTACAACAAAATTTATTTCATTTGAAATGATGAAGTACTTTTAAATGATACAGAGCATATAAAAAAAACTAATTTATTAATTAAAAAAACTTCTTTTATGTAATTTGTAAAGTTGTGCTTGTGCAACAAAACTTTGCTTGTATAACCAATAATTGCTTTAATGTTTTTTGTTCCTTTTCAGAGCTTTACTATAGTATTTGTAATATAAATCTTAGATTATAAACATGGCTTGCAAAAGTAGTGTGTCCTCACCATACACTACAAGAGGAAAAACTCAAAGGCGAATAAGAGAAGAAATTTACAAGAATTAGAAACTTTGCCCCTTGGTGTTCTTCCAATAAAAAAAACATCATTCAATGCATGTTATTTCTTTTAAAACCTGAAAATTGTGGAAAAACATAAAGAACCACAGAAGATGCTTGCTATATAGTTGCCTCAAGTTTAATAGAAAATTGGTTATACAGTAATATTTATATCAAAGGAGTAAAGCATGTTAAAAAGCAGATTTTTGAATTATATAAAAAGTGCAAATGTTTTTTGATGTATTCCAAACAAAAATTTTACAAAAAACCAGGAAAAAGTTTTTTTTCATCATTTTAATTATGTCATGGCAAAGCTTTCATTTAATGTGAAGATTATAACAGAAGAAAAAGTCTTGAAAAGTTGTATAAAATAAAAATGGAAGAAGCAGAGACTAAATATCTAAAAGATCAGCAAAATAAAAGAAAAATGTACAGCACTGATTCTATTGATAGGAGGTGGCAAAAAACTATGGAAAGAAGAATAAAAGAAAAGGTTTTAGAAATGATGAAAGAGACAAATATGTTACTGGTAAGTAGTTTGGAATCAGATAAGAATATGAAAATTCTAACTGAAGATGAATTTAATTCTGATTTATTTGAGGATAATCAGCCTTTATCTCTAATTTAATCCACAAAAAGAAAACGTGTTGTAATTGCATGCAGCCATGATAACAAAGATCCTATGCCAGAGAACTTTAAACACATTAGAAACAGCATTACTGTAGTAAGACCAGGTGTTTTGTAGCACTGTAGATTTGCTAATCAGTAAATACCACTGTTCTAAAATGCAAGCAGTTGCTGGAATTATTGAAACAGGAAAACTAAAGTTTAACAGGAAATATTGGAAATACCACACAGAAGATACAACTTGTCTTGATTTAGATACAGCAGCTTACAACAAAAATAGTAGAAGAGCTGGTCAAGCCATTCATGCTTTAAGTTTGGGTTGTCTTGTAGAGGAAATTATAGAAAATGATGATGGTGCAGTTATAGGTGCAGTTATAACATACCATACAGATGGATCTCGAACACAAGGTGTGGGGAGTTATACAGTTCAAGGGATTACTATCAGGTGCCCAAAAAAGTCTTTGCCGATTTTTATGAAGGAAATTAAAGATTCATAGTTAAAGTATTAGGTGTATTTATTCATCAAAATATGAACCCTCAAATTCTATGGCCTTCTCCCAACGGTTCAGCAACTTAGTAATGCCATTTTTGTAAAAGTCTTTTGTTCTACTCTGGAAAAAGTTATGCACCTCCGTTTTCAAGTCATCTTCAATATTCAATGTCCTGTTCTTCATATGATTATCTAAGCTAAAAACAAGTGGAAATCTGTTGGAGAGAGGTCTGATGAACACGGTGGATGGAACATAATCTCCCAATTTAGTTCTGCTATCTTGGTAAGGGTCATTTTTGCAACGTGTGGTTGAGCATTATCTTGGAGAAACAAAACTTGTCTTCTGTTTGCTAATGCAGGCTGTTTTTTCAGCAAATTTTCTTGAACTCTTACAAATCATTCACAATATTTGTTCACATTAATGGTTTACCCCGTTTTTAAGAATTCATGGTGAATTATTCCTTGACATGTCCACCAAACACAGAGCAAAAGTTTTTTTTTAAATAGTGCTCCCTTTGAAGTTTGTGGCAAAGGATCCCCCAGTGATAACCAATGATGTTTCCTCTTAAAGTTTGTATACATGACCCACTTTTTATCACATGTCATAATTCGATCAAAAATGGGTTCTTTTTTTTGTCTACTGAGATGAGAAGAGCATATGGTAAGCCTTTGCAGTTTGTTTGCTGGCGTTAATTCATATGGTACCCGTCTGCTTATCTTCCATCTCTTTCCCAGCTGGTGTAAATAAAGTTTTCTGGTTTTATCACTTACATGAAACCTCAAAGCTAGTTTGTGACAGGTTAGACATGAATCTGACTCTATGGCTCCATTTAAATCATCATTGTTTAGAGATATTGGTTGTCCAGCTTGAGGTTCATCTTCAAGGGTTTAATTGCCAGAACAAAACTTTTGAAACCAGTTTCGTGCAGTTCTTTCACTTACTGCACCTTCACCAAACGCTGTACATAGCTTATGAGAAGCAGATGAAGCACTTGTGCCAAGTTTAAACTCGTACAACAGACAAGCACGAATTATCAATTTTCTATCAGTCATTTTTAAGGCTCCGAAATAAGAAACAAAATAACATTAGTCATAAAAATTATAAAAACTGAGACCATTCAACAATTTACTTGTCAATACAAGTCGGTTCCTGTATAACTATGCTTGTTAGTAAAGAAAAAAGGGGGGCCTAAAATAAATCAACAAAAATTGGCAAAGACTTTTTTGGGCACCTAATATCAATGGTAGCATTGCCAATCAGCAGTGAAAGCAGAACCAATCTAGCTTTATTGAAAGATATTGTGCTGTCTATTTTATCAACAGTGAGTGGTGTGCCAATGAAAGACATATTCAAAAAATGTTTAATATTTATAAAAAAAGTGCTTAAAGTTTTTTCAGACATTGAAGTAAGCATAGGACCTGATAAAATATATTCAAATTCCTTGGTAAATGCAACTACAAGCCATGAAATTGTTTTCAAACAATATATTGATTGTTTAACTAGACTTGTTTCTCCTGATTTTGATCATAAATCCTGGAACTATTTTAAAGAGTTTTCTTTATTCATTTCTCCCAAAAAAAGTTGGGCCAGCTGCCTAAAAATGGAAAGATTTAATAAATTTCTGTACCTTTGTGCAGTCATTGTTTATATTGAAGATGTTCAAATGTTTTTAAATTCTTATGATCACATTAACAACACACTAGCATGCATTGTTCGATCTTTTGGCTTAATTGAATACTTGATTGTATTTTGTGCAGTTGGTGCATTAATTAGAATACATCTGATTGAGCCTTATTTAAGTGTAACATATCATGATCAAATGAAATATTCTGGGTTAATACCAGCAATGCAATCGTTATATGAACAGCTGATTGCATGTAATCCACATAACATGCTTAATATTTCCTCACCTAGTTTAAGATTTATTAGCCAAGAAAGATTTAGCAATTGCTGCAGGTGGGCAAAAGAAGTTTTGCAAAAGCTTACATTATTTATCAATGCAAACCAAACACAAATAGTGGAGATTCTTCGGCTTTTTCTTCCTCAAATTGCCCAAGGATTTTTTCAGTAACAAGATGTCACAGACTTTGTTTGGGAATCCCAAAGGACCAGTTGAGCTAGGTAACCCGAATACCTGTGCTGAAACAAAGCTGTGTCTAAATTTTATTTTATTCCGGCTCAAGAAGTAGTCTTGCTATGAGCCTGAAGCTTTTATACAGTTGGTTTAAAGAAAACTCAGATTGGTTTTCTTGAAGACTCTTTCTCACAACAAACAGAGACCACTGTCTCTAATAAGAACGAATCTTCTTCTTCTTCTTCTCCTTTCAGCCTTTTCCTTCAGTCAGGGGTGGCCACAGCGTATCATCATTCTCCACATCTTTCTGTCTTCAACATCCGTTTCCTTCACACCAACTTCCTGCATATCTTCCTTTACTGCATCTAAAAATCTTCTCTTTGGTCTCCCTCTTCTCCTCTTTCCCGGTAACTCCATTTCCATCATTTTTCTTCCTACATACTCTTGGTCTCTCCTCATGACATGTCCATACCACCTCAGCCTGCCCTCCCTCATCTTCATTCCTAACTGTTCAACCTTAACAGTACTCCTGATGTTCTCATTTCTAATCTTGTCTTTTCTCGTCACTCCCATAGCAAACCTCAGCATTTTCATCTCTGCAACTTCCATCTCTTCTACTTGTTTTTTTGTGACTGCCACTGTCTCAAGTCCATACACCATTGCTGGTCTTACCATTGAACTGTACACTTTTCCTTTTACTCTAGCTGGTAACCTCCTGTCGCAGATTACTCCTGATACTCTTCTCCATCCGTTCCATCCTGCCTGTACTCTCTTCTTTACCTCCCTCTCACAACCACCACTTTCTTGCACTGTTGATCCCAAATACTTAAATTCTTTTACTCTTGGCACTTTTGCATCCTCCATCTTTACTGTTTCGTCATCATTTCCTCCATTTATGCAAAGATATTCGGTCTTTGACCTACTAACTTTCATACCTCTTCTTTCCAATGCATACTTACAGGATTCTAATCTCTGCTCCACTTCTTCCCTGGTCTCTTCACAAATCACAATATCATCAGCAAACAGCATCGTCCATGGTGGTTCTCTCCTTACTTCATCCGTTAGCCTGTCCATTATCACTGCAAACAGGAATGGACTTAATGCTGATCCCTGGTGCAGTCCAACCTTAACCTTGAAACTTTCTGTAGTTCCTACTGCACACCTCACCACTGTTTCGCTTCCCTCATACATATCCTGTACTAGTTGTACATACTTTTCCACTATTCCAGATTTTCTCATACAGTACCACAGCTCTTCCCGTGGAACCCTGTCGTAAGCTTTCTCTAGTTCCACGAATACACAATGTAGCTCTCTTTGACCTTCCCTGTACTTTTCCATCAACATTCTTAGAGCAAACATGGCATCAGTGGTTCCCTTTCCTGGCATAAATCCATATTGCTGTTTGCTGATCTCCACTCTATCTCTTAACCTTGCTTCAATAATCCTTTCCCATACCTTCATTGTGTGGCTCTAATAAGAACGAATGTATTACAAAAATCACAACTGATGAAACTCTATTCCGTGCTTTGCCACACTGCAAAGCGAAAATCAACACTATAACTTGATTCAATCAACACAAATAATTCTACCTCTGTAGAACACAACTCCCAACCACTGGCACAAAATAAATTCAACAATCATCAACTGATACAAAATCTAACGGTCCACCTCCTGTGGCCAAACAAAATCACTTTTATTTGAGCCGTCCCTCAAGTTGCTTCAAATTACCTCACAATAATAATAATAATTTGTCTTGCTATGCATCGCCTTTATATAGAAAAGATCACGTGATGCAAATTTGCTCATAAACACTAGACAATTCCACAACTCTCTCAAGAATACGCTTGTGCTAGAACCATCTACTATATACGCAGACATTCTACTACAGTGACGTTGATCAAAAACATATTACGTCAATACGGTTGAGCAAAAGAGAAAAGAAGATACATGTATCAAGCAATAAAACAAATCGGACATTATATGAGAGCAGTACTCAAAGAGACGTGATTATTATCTTATAATAAAACTACAAATTACTTTTAACGGGGATAAATTACATCGTCACGATTAAAATTATTAGGAATGAAGTGTGACACAAGGTAATATATTTGGATTTGGAGACTTCGACAAAAACAGTTCTGAGCTACTCACCAAACAAGATTTTGAAAAATTGGATGAAGCCCATATAAATAACTTGGATAGTGAATGAAATGTTGGATCAATCAACTATGAGTTAAAAATACGTGGAGCAAAGCAGACTTTTTAGGGGTTTTTTCTCATGTAAAAGCTAAATTGCGTGATTTGGTAAAACTAAAGCCAAAAGAAGAGTTTAAAAAATATTATAACACCAGTGTAGAAGATGTGTCAAAAATAATAAACTTGTGGAAAACCACATAAATTGAATTGGATAAAAATAAGCTTTCATCCAAAAAACAAACAATAAACAAATTTATAACTTGCTTAAACATATCAGTCACAAAAGGTGACCAATATGCTGCCAAAGCAATAAAGTAATGTTTCCAAAGGTAATATATATGATAAATACAATATACAAGCATAAAATTCAAGCAATGATTCATTATAAGCACAAAATTCAAGTATACATACATATAGCACACACACACACACACACATATATATATATATACATGCTGTATAACATACATATAAATAAGCATACAAATACAAGCACAGAAATTCAAGTATACAGTTGATCCAAATCAATAGAAACTCAAGCATTAAATTCAATCACACATTCTCATAAGCAAGATTAAAATAATGGGCTTTGAGGGAAGACTTAAAGTTTGACAGAGAAGTAGCAGATCTAATAGAAGGTGGTAAATTATTCCATACTGTAGGAGCAGAATATCTGAAGGCATTTGAAACTTTGCAATACAAGACGACATTTGAATACAGTCAGTGAAATTTTACACAGAATATGGAAACGAATAGGTAAAATATGCAATTCCATAGAAAGTTTAGTGACAGATACACCTTCTCTCCAACAAAATCTGTATTTAGCATACACAAAACAAACACAGTCATATAATAACACTTGAAGTTTAGTAGTAGCTTTTTAGATAACCCATAATACAAAATGTTCCAACTGTCCAAACATGAAAAAATGTAAGATATCACAAGCTGTAGTTTTCTATCTTTATCCAACATCCTACCAATTCTGTGCAAGTTACGTAATCTAGAGTAGCAAGTCTTGATTACTTGATTAATCTGTGGTTCCAAGCACAGTGTTTCATCAAAAATAAATCCTAGGTTTTTGACTTGTTTCATTGTATCAAAATTCATATGAATATTATCATCCAAAAACAGTGAATAATGAGTGAATACTTTAGGCATGAGACTAGGGTATAGACTTATTTCCATAACATCTGTTTTGTTGATATTTAATTGGAGAAAATGATTATAAATCCAAACATTTATATCTGATAAACAATTTTGGAGTTTGAAATGGCAACCTTGATACATAAATTCAGATCTGCTTGGTTGAAAGCTTAAAAATACCTGAGTGTCATCAGCATAAAAGTGAAAATGTGTGTTGTGAGCACTTATAACATCCTGCAAGCCTTTAGTGAAGAGTATAAAAAGAAGAGGGCCAAGTATTGAACCTTGAGGTACACCAACATTTAAATTATGAATTTGTGACTGTGAACCAGCAGCAATCACAAAGAAAGTATGTGAGTCAAGGTAAGAGTGTAGCCATTCTAGTACTTTATGGTTCAATCCATAAGTATTTTTTAAGACAAAAAGCAGTTGGTTGTGATTTAAAGCAGTGGTTGCCAAACTACAGCCTGCAAGTCAAATCTGGCCCATGAAGACATTTTACCTGACCTGCGGAGCTCTTTTAAAAAATATATGCACTCACTCTGAGCCACAATTGGATAGAATTATGTCAGGAATTTTGGAAAAACAGTGAAATCAGAGATCAAATCGAAGCAAAGACCTTTTTTTTTCTAGAGATCACTATGATTTTGGGAGAAAAATAGTGAAATCAAAGATTGAATCGAAGTGAAGACCTTTGTTTTTTTTTATTCTCTAGCTTTGGCCCAAGGAGGTCAAAAAAATATCTATCCAGCCCCCTGCTTGAAAAGTTTGGGGACCACTGATTTAGAGTATCAAATGCAGCACTAAGATCTAACAGCATGAGAAAAAATTATGTAGATTTGATTGATGCTCTGTACAATCATAGCAGTCACCAGATAGTAAATCATTGTGAATGCGAATAAGGGTTGTTTCACAGCTGTGACCAATATGGTAAGCAGATTGAAATTAACAAAAAAGAAAATTATATTCCAAATAAGATTGTATTTCAAGGTAGACACATTTTTTGATCAATTTAGAAACAAAAGTTAAGTTACTCTCAGGGCGAAAACTTTTATACTCATTTGTGTTTAGGTTTGATTTTTTCAGAACAGGAATTATGATTGAGTGTTTCAGACAGGAAGGGACATGTGATTCACTGAGTGATAAATTAACAAAAAAGTGCAAGATGGGTATAAGACTATTTACTATCTTCTTTAACCCTTTCAATACCGTCGAGACATATATGTCCCATGGGACAAATGTGTCCCAATTAAGAAAAGTAGAAGAAATACAATGCGGAGTAACAAAAATCTATTTAAAACACATATATGACATAAATTTCCTTGAATTAATTTAACTTTTTCGGTGCCGAAGGTTAAGCAATTGGGCTCTTGTTTACTATTTTCCAAGTTTAAGTAATTGTTTTTTAATTTTAGGGAAAACCCCAAAGCTTGGTGGGTTAATAACAGTTAACGATAAATGAGACCTGTTCTTAGACTTAAATATACGTTCTTTGGCACTGAAAATGTTAATATGTTCATTACAAAATCGGTATTGAAAGGGTTAACAACCATGTTGGGATTACATCAAGGGAACAAGTTTTATTATGCATGTTCAAAATAATGGCTTTAACAGATTCTTCAAAAACAGGTTAAAATTGGTCATTTCTATTGTAGGAGAAACACTATTATTTGAATCAGTGCACTTACTCTTAGTATTTTCAAAAAGTTGCTGATATAATTTCTGGATTTTGCTTTTGAAGAATTTTGAAAAATACAAGTTGCTAAAATTAATATTGAAATGTAATTACTTATTAATGGTTGGCAACTTCAATTTTACATTGAGAGGATTTTCAAAAACTCATTCTACAGTTCTATGTCTGATTTTATAATCTGCTTTTTTGTTTTGCTCAAATTAGTACTTCCTATATAAAAAACAATGGCGTTTAAAGTTTGGGTGCTTTTTTACAAAGTAACACAATAGGATATTCTGTAAAGAAGGTTTATTAGGCTAAGTAACAATAGTTGGCTCTCGTTCACTATTAGCCGAGTTTAGATGATTACCTTTTAAATTTTGGGAAATTCCCAAAAGCTGCGAGGTTAGTGAGAGCGAGAAGTGAATAAGAACCCTAATAAATGATAAAAAAGCTAAGACTTTGCTTTGGTATTGAATAATCGGGTAAAAGGTACAAAATAATCCAAATGCCAGGTTGATTAAAAAAGTGGGAAAGCTTCTATCTCTATTTTTTTTATCTCTATATTTATCCTCCTGACTCGCAGGAAAGCGACGGAAGCGCTATACATAGGGTAAGCAATTACCCCGACCTGCTTCCGGAGATGCCAAGATATTGCTGTCCGCTAGTAATTTAGTAGAGATATGACTGTAATTTAGAACTGCTTGTTAAGGCCACCAAGCAGGGGAAAGCGCCGTAAAGTGTCTTTCCCAAGGACACAACAGAATGGCGCAAGTGGGTTATGAACCGAGACCATGTTGATCATCAGTCCGGTGCTCTAACCACTCGACCACGCTGCCGACAAAGCTTCACATACTCTAAAGGCCCGTTTCCACTACGAGCGTGAAAAAAAGCATTCTTTGTTTGTTTTATTGCTTTTTTTATGCGCTCGCTTCAATTTTAACCGCTCGCTTCAATCGAAGATCAATAAAAGAGAGAAAGAATGCTCTTTTCCACGCCCGTAGTGGAAACGGGCCTTAATTCAAGTTTATCTTCAAAATTCACATTGCTTATTCTTTCTTAGTAATATTTTTTACAAGCCTTTCTCTGATGTACAATTCAATTGCTTTCTTTAAGTTTAAGAGCAGTTTACCTCTCTCTTTAATTATTTTAGTTTCTCTCATATTTCTTTTTTCCTTTTGGCCGCTTTACGCGCTATTTACATTATAAATTACCGGTACTATGCAAAGAGGCTATTCTGTTCATAGCCGTACCAGCCCAAAAAATTTTGGGGGGGCAATGAAGTTTTGCCCAAATTTTGTGACGTTTGCCCAAATCATGATTTTAGAGTACATTTCGGATATGACAAAAAAATTGTCTGAGTTTCTCAGACAAAAACCAATTTTGTCCTAAAATCATGGTGATCTCTAAAAAAAAAAAAAGGTCTTCACTTAAATTCAGTCTCCTAATTTTCGATTTTCGTCCCAAAATCAAGGTGTTCTCTAAAAAAAAAAAAAAAAAAGGTCTTCACCTAAATTTGGATTATTATTTCTTGCAGTTCCTCATCATCACCTCTCTAAATTTCCTGACTTTGCCCAAATTTTTCATATCGCTGTCCGAAAAACTATGGTTTTGCCCAAATATTTTCTTCTCACTGCCCGAAAAATCTTAATTTTGCCCAAATCTTCGAAACTTGGGGGGGCAATTGCCCCCCCTGCACCCCCGGCAGGTACGGCTATGATTCTGTTCATTATGCTCCTGACACTTTGCTTTCAGTGATTAGATTAATGAAGGGGAACAACTAAATCGGCAACCCAAGCAATAGCATTATGCAAAATAAGATTTGCATAAAATCTAAATGTAAACTTTTCATAATTTGCACGCGGCACGGTACGCGGTACCCGGCAAGATCCTCCAAAAAAGGTTACTACGCTGCACCGCGCGGCTGCACGCGGCAGCGTATGCTGCGTGGTTGACATACTAGTATATATATGAAAGCCTGATGTACAAATGCTATGGCTTAGTTTGTATTGTTGCGTCACACTATCGTTTGTCTGTATAGTTGTTTGTTGTCTCAGTCTTTGTTTAGTAAGCTTAAGCTCTAGTTTAGTAGCGTGTTTAGTTTTGAGTCGTTTTGTTATTTATTCTTTTATTTTGCAAACAAACAATTTCGTCATTTTCGTTTTGTGTATTAAATAATATTGTTACGTAATGCAAATCGCTTCTTTGTGACCTATTTAGAAAATTAGATTAATCTTTTGTGACCTATTAGAAATGCGGTGAGTCGTAGCTTCCAATAGCGAGGAAATGTGATAAAATTGACGACTTTAAAAGATCAATCAATTTATAGATTTTTAAATTAACTGCACCTTCTAAAATAACCTAAATACATCGTCCTAATTTAATTAATTCCTGTGTGACCTCGTTTTGGCAGTAATTGTATAGTAGCATGGAATCGAATTTTACTGTTAATTTTGTCGTCGGCCACGTGGCCCGGTTCGGATTTGTTATAAATAGAGTGAGAGATCACTCTTATAAAACAGTAACTAGAATTTGGCTCAAAGAACGGTGGCCGTGTTTGCTGAATGGTAAGGTGACTATTTTATTATTAATTTTTGCTGTATAGTGTTGACTGCGTGTGTGCAAACCGCAGATAAAAAATAAATTCTCTCCTTCCTCTCGTGCAACTATAATTTCATTATCGGGCGTTAGGGAGTGCGCATATTTAAGTAAGGGTGGTTGTGACTTGGAGGAGAGATTTCGCCAACCTTATTTTAGACAAGTTCGGTTTTTCAAGGACGGTCGCAGTTATTGGGTTCCGTTTCATCGTTGAACACGCCGGCACCTTTCGGAGGGGAGTGGATTGAGTCTTTCCTTCATCACTAAATTTGAATTTATTATTTACTCTCTTCTCCAAAAATTGAATTTAATTCTCTCGCGACCAAAAATTGAATTTAATTCTCTCGCGACCAAATATCATTCCGAAAATGAGTCATATTCTTTCACCTGGCACTTTGTAAGTACAACACTCGGTCATGCGGCAAATATTTAAATTATGACTGACGATCAACCTACGCACTCTACTGCTTCGAAACACTCTAATTCTAAGCCTTAATGAGTTACGAAATAACCAATTAATTTTGCGGCCTGATGAAAAGATATCGCACACTTTTACAAAAAGCAATCCCCACGCTTGGTTTTCCTACTTTTAAAAATTTAGCATTAGATATAAAATTCTTAGTAATGATGAAAAGCTCCATGCCTTGATTCCTTGTCTTGACCACAAAACACTCGGCCTAGTTCAACCTTTAATTTCTGAAATCATAGTTACAAACAAATGAAAATCTTTTTAATCAAAGTTTACTCCATCCCTGGCAGAAAGAGTCCATGCCATTATGTCTGTACAATGGCATACACTCCATGATTGGAAACTCACATCACGTGACCTGATTTTGTATCGCCCGTTAAACGCTTGAATGCACGAACCTAAATTCAGTCTGATCCAGTTTAGCCAAACAGCTTTATACAATTTTTGAATTAATAATTCAATAAATTAATAAAATAAAAAATAGAAAAATATAAATGTGAGGAATTTATTAATAAATTAAAATATTAACCAAAAAATTTAATGAAAATAAAGAGTTAATAAGCTAATTGACTATATTTATTCAATTGAATTCATTTGTAATCTTTTTACATTTAAAATAATTTGATACGTTTTTTAAAAATAACTTTGATAAAAACTTTGAGTCTAAATAGCTGTTCTGCATTCTCATTATACTAAATAAATAACTTACTTTTTTTTAAATTACTGTATTTTTTTTTGGTTTAATTTATTTAAAAGTTTGTTAAATTTATTTATTTAAAGTTAATTGTTAAAAGTTTTTGTGTAATAATCTAAAGCAGTTTTATTTAAATTTTGTAGTGAGCCACCGACTTGTCGCCACCAAATTTTTATGGTATCGGAAGAAATATTTTCATACTTGGGAAAAAAATTATTATAATCGGTTCCAGTTTGTGACACTATTTCTTCCTTGTTTTCAAACAAATCATCGAATTCTTTCAAGTTATTCAGATTGATGCAAATAGCCCATCGATTAGATTCCATTTAGATTTATTTAAAAAAATTTAAATCTCACTAATTTATTTAGCCAACGTTGCTTATGTTCAATCAACGGTTCAATCAATCAATCAAGCAAAATTTTATTTTTTTCGTCCACTACACAGCAGATATTTATATTAAAACTCACATATATGGTTGACAGTGGCGTGCGATGACTTCTGAGACTGGTCATGCAATTGCCATGCCAAAATCTGATCATGCAAACGGGTATTTTATGGATAGTTAGTGAGTAAGACATGCAATATTTTACGGGTGCAAAAAAATTCTGTTTGAGATTCTAATTTTTAATCTTAAGATCGTGGCGTTGTAGACCAAGACATGCAATATTTTACGGGTAGAAAAAAATTGTTTGTGAAATTCAAATTTTTAGTCCTAATATCATGGTGTTCTAAACCGATCTTCATCCCAAAATTGTAGCGTTCCCTAAAAAAAAAAGGTCTTCACTTTCAATTACTCTCAAATTTTATACTTTTCACCATGAAATTCTATTAGTTAAAGTCTATTATGAGGGAAATTAAATTTTAGTAACCCATGTTTAGGGAGGCTTATAGGTGCTACACCTTTCTCAAGGGTGACCTGGAAGAAGTTGTGATAGTATACTCATTCCTCCCAACATATCGAAGATAAGCTCACAACCGGATGTAGTTTATTCTCACATCCACAGAATGTTGAAATGTTTTGACATATAACACTGGTCAACACACAATTTGGTGCCTCAAGTATTAAAACTGTTTTGGGGTATATTTGGGGCGCTGATTCCAAAAATGACATCGGTTTTTTTGCATCAGCTCTGGTTTTTGAGTTACGGCATACCCCTATAATTTTGACTTTTATTTGTTATACATGGATCTTAAGCAACAAAGAATTTGTTTAAGGTTGTTTAAAGGTATGTCAAATGCGCAATAGCAAAGTAACTACGTGTTTGACGTATTTTCAACAACACAAAATAATAAAATACCCCGATGAAAGCAATAGACATTGAAAAATGCAAGACTTTATTCTAGTAATTACATAACATCTAAAAAGTGTCTTTTGTAGCACTTTCTGGAGTGTTTAGTATCAGGATAGTGCCTTTGCAAACTCCAACAATAATCAGCTAGCATCGTTTCATCTCATCTTCCTTGGTACCGCTCCTCCATTACTCTTATATCCTGGTGAAACCTTTCACCGTGCTCCTCGCTTAGGTCACCAAGATTTTTTGAAAAATGGTCTAAATGGCTATGAAGATAGTGGACTTTGATGCTCATGTTGCAGCCAAGATCTTTAAAGCTGCTTAACATATTGGTTACAAGCTCTGCATAGTTGCTTGCCTTGTAATTTCCCAAAAAGTTTTTAATAATCAGCACAAATGCGGTCCAAGCAGCTGATTCGTGTTCAGTCATATGCCTAGCAAATTGCGAATCTTTTATAAGCTGCCTGATCTGTGTACCATTAAAAATTCCTGCTTTAATCTTTTCCATACTCATCCCTGGGAATGCACTACACAAATATTGAAAGCATGCTCCATCTGTATTCAATGCCGTGACGAATTGCTTCATAAGACCAAGTTTTATATGCAACGGTGGGAGAATGATCTTTTCTGTGGTAACCAAGGGTTGATGAATGATGTTTTTCTCGCCTGCAATCATTTCTTTCCTCAAAGGCCACTCTTTTCTTGTCCAGTGTTCACTTTTTGCTCTGCTATCCCACATACAGAGAAAACAAGGATACTTTGTATAACCGTTTTGCTGGCCCAGAAGAAAGTTTACCATTTTTAGGTCTATACATATTTTCCACTGATACTTAAGGTATGCTACCTTTTCCAGAATTTGTTTAATCGAATCATATTCTTCTCTCATACTAATTGAATGGCCTATTGGAATGGAAGCATACTTATTGCCATTATGGAGTAGAACGCATTTTAAACTTCTTACAGAACTGTCAATAAAAAGGCGCCATTCTTGTGGATTGTATTCTGCTAGTCCCATTTTTTGTAGAAGCCCCCCAATCATTGCAGAAAACCAGATTGTTTTCCTTCGAAAAATAGGGCAGTAAATCTTTTTCTCTTCTACGATAAAACGTAATGTTAGTACCAGGCTGAAGAAGATTTTTTTCATTTAGCCTGGATGCGAGGATTTCCGATGTCTCTTTTGAAAGATTGAGGTCTCTGACCAGGTCATTCAGCTCGAACTGATTAAATCGCAGCAGTGTAGCAACTGCACCCTGAAACTCACTTTCACTGCTACAGGTCACTGCTGCATCAACAGAACTAATTCATCAGAGCTTTCTATTAGTTCTGTTAGGTGGTCAAACACAGGAATGGGAACTTCGTCTGAATGCGGGACAGGCCGTCTTGCTGATTCTAAGTCGGGGTATATCCATTTTCTTCTATTGTTACGGTTGATTCACTTAATGTTAACCATACAAAAATAGCAATCGTCGTGAGGATTTTTAGGTTCCCTCCAAACCATTGTGACACCAAACTGTAAACTTCGTCTCTTTCCATTAATCCACTGACGTAAATGCTCTACACAGGTTTACAAGCAAACAAATATGAGCGGTATACCGTATCTCAAAAACTAGAGCTGATGCGAAAAAACCGCCGTCATTTTCGGAATCAGCGCCCCAAATATACTCCAAAACAGCTCTAATATTTGAGGCACCAATAAAAAAATTTTTTTTTGTTGACCAGTGTAATAGACGTAAATGGTTATGTAAGCATAGCCTATAAATAATTAACATAAACATAACATATAATCATAGCCATACCAAGCTGGAGGGCAAGGGCGGCAATTGGCATACCGAGACGCATCATTGGCAATTTCACAATTTTTCCAGCATTGAGCATGCGTTATTTGGGATGAAAGAAGTTTTTTTTGTACGTATTTTTTAAGTAGAATTACTTTCATTTTATTGTGAAAAAACCGATTTAGTTTTTAAAAAAGTGGAAGCCTATAATTTTGGTTTTTGGGCACTCGTCGCATAAAATTCCGGCAAAAATTGTTTCGCCCCCCAATTTTTTTATTCTGGGAGCGGCAAACCAGGACACTAGTTAATAGAAAAAATTTCGTCCCTAAAAACTAGTGTTCTCAAAAAGAAAGAAGTCTTCACTTCGTATCAGTTTCCGATTTCTTGGTTTTCATCCGAAGAACTTTT
Organism: Diplosoma virens; assembly: GCA_963680785.1. NCBI lineage: Eukaryota > Metazoa > Chordata > Ascidiacea > Aplousobranchia > Didemnidae > Diplosoma > Diplosoma virens. The sequence continues at coordinate 59,434,752 of OY796881.1, read as the reverse complement.
AATTAGTCTCAAATTACTTGATTTTAATCTCAAAACAAAAATATTCTCTTAAAAAAAAAAAAATCTCTCCCTATAACACAATGCTTCTCAACCCCTGGATCGCCGTTTAGTTTGATTGGGTCTCCGACAAGTGTAGGCTAGTTGTGTAACAATTAAACCATTTTCGTTCTTTTGTGTCAATTTGGACCTACTTTTGGGTCGCGACCTAGGGTTGACCCAAAATTTTTACTTTATAAAGAACGAAAATTTGGGACAAAAAATAAGAAATCCGACACTATTCAAGTGACGACTTTTTTTTTGGAGAACACTATGATTTTGGGACGAAAAATCAGAAATCCTAGACTGAATTCAAAGAAAGACTTTTTTTTAGAAAACACCTTGATTTGGGGACAAAAATTGGTCTACGTCTTAGAACCTCACACAATTGTTCGTCCTACCCACAAAGTATTGCATGTCAATTGCATGACCAGCTTCAGAGATCATAAGTTTAGTTCCCTTATTATGCTTGCAATAACGTCTATAAAAAATATTGGGTCGCCAAAACTTTACTCTCGATTTCCGCTTAACATTTGTGTCGCCACAAAAAAGGTTGAGAAGAACTGCTATAACACCTGAAGTACGGTAGTGAAAATTAGATGATTTAAACTTTTTATTTGCCTCAATCTTACGTCATAAACTTATCTATATTAAAATAATTTTATATTAAGGATATATATTATATTTTATATTAAAGATATATATTAAGTATATACAGTCGAATCCGGTTAATTGCATACCGGATTATCGCATAATCTGCTTTATCGCATAAAGATCGTAAATCCCAAACCATAGCCAACCATTTGTTAAGTAAAATATTTCGGTTAATCGCATAGCGGTTTATTGCATAATCCGCTTAATCGAATAGAATTAAAAGGTATTTATTCGATTACTGCATTAAAAATATGTCAAAATTTCTGAGACAGAAACAGACAGTTTCACAGTCTTAACGAAAAAAAACGTAGCAAAACGCAAAACAAGCTCGCCGATTGTCAACGTCGCAATATGAAAGGCGCCGCCAATTAGAGATAAAAAAGAACGCAATGTGCGAAGTTTCTTCAAAGACAATTACCGATAAAGAACAATAACACGTGGCTGCCATTTTGCAATCACTAATTTTCGCACTTCGCACTGTTTTTGTTTCATTTAACGCTGAGTGAAAGCAGCAGCAGGGTATCTAAATTTTACGTATCAAAAATGAGTGAAGCAGCAGGGAAAAGTAAACAAATTAAGCGCAAAGATTTAACTTTGGCGGACAAAATCCTTGTCCTTGATGAACTTGAAAAGAAAAAATCTCAAAGCGCAGTTGCAAAGCAATTTGGAATATCGCAATCACAGGTGTCACGAATTTTTAGTGCAAAGGAAAAACTTTTGTCCGCTCATCGCAGCAACACAAACCCCGCTCGTAAAAGGGCAAGAAAAAGTACCCAAGAAGAAGTAGAGGACGCCATGTTACAGTGGTTTAAACAGGCGAAAAATAGGGGTCTTCTAACCACTGGCCCAATGTTACGTGAAAAAGCAAAAGACTTGGGGAAAATAATGAACGTTGATTTCGATCCATCATCGAGTTGGGTCACTCGCTGGCGAGAGCGGAATTTAATCGTTTTTAAGCGAAAGGATGGTGAGAAACAAGACCATGATTCTGAAGCGGCTGAAAATTGGATTACATCAGTGTGGCCAAAAATACAAAATGATTATTCTGCCTCTGATATTTACAACTGTGATGAAACTGGGCTTTACTTTCAAGCACTCCCAGAGGGTACTTTGTGTTTTAAAAACGAAAAACTCTCTGGCAGCAAAAAGTCAAAAGAGCGCTTTACCGTTTTGCTTACTGCAAACATGGATGGTTCAGACAAGCTACGACCATTTGTCATTGGAAAATCTGCTAATCCACGCTGCTTTAGGGGAATAAAAAAACTCCCGGTAACTTATAAATCTAACAAAAATTCCTGGATGACTGCAACACTATTTCAAGAATGGTTAGAATGGTTTGATGCTCGCTTACAGAAACAAAAGAAAAAAATATGTTTGCTGCTTGACAATTGTTCTGCCCACAAAATCGATGATCCTGGATTACAGTGTATTGAACTTGTATTTTTGCCGCCAAATACTACTTCCGCTATCCAACCGCTTGATCAGGGCATCATCAAAAACTTCAAACATTTCTACCGCCGTCGGATGTTACAAAAAATAGTCCTGGCTATTGATGCAGATGAAAACAGTACTGCGACTGAAGTGGCTCGGTCTATTTCTGCTTTAGACGCAGTGAATTTTATGAGCGCCGCTTGGAACGATGTTTCTACAGACACAATTCGAAACTGTTTTTTCCGTAGTCTAACACCAGCAGTACCCAACGAGCCGTTTCTTGGGTTTTCTTCAGATGAAATTCCAACCTCATTTACGCAGGAAACGTACACACAATTTGTTAGTCTTGATGATGACCTTGAAGTGACAGGTGTTCAAGACGATGCTGATATATGTGAAGAAGTGTTACAAAACAAGCAAGTTGAAACAGACGACGACAATGAAGAAAGCTCTGCTGATGCAACTGCTGTGACTCCACCAAAAAATAAAGAAGTGCTACACGCACTTGCTGTAATTCAGCGACGACTACAATTTGAAGGGGCAGATATGGGCGCATTTCTTCGCTTAGAAAGACAAATGCAAGATAGCATTCAAAATAAAATTAAACAAACAACTATCTCGCAATATTTTGCTTGAATTAAATAAACAAATGTGTAATCCTTTATTGGCTTGTTTTTGTTTACTTTTTGAGTAAGAATAAGGCGATCGCGTCTGCATGCGCTTGTAGGTATGACGTGTGACGTTTTCATGCGTGACGAGCTTCGCACTTTCGCTTAAACGCATAATTCGCTTAATTGCATAAAAAGGCTTGACAAATTCACTATGCAATTAACCAGATTCGACTGTACATGTAAATATTATATAAAGGATATAAGTAGCAGGGTTGCGGAGTCGGACTGTCAAGTAGACTAGGAGTCGGAGTCGGAGTCGGAATATTTTATCAGACTGTAGTAGCACACAGAAATTTTTAGTACCACATACATCAGGGGTGTCCAACGTTTTTGAGCCCAGGGCCATTTTGACTTTGATCTCCAAAAAAATCACATTGACCTTTAAAAAAAAAGGTCTTCGCCTAAAATTAGTCTCAGATTTCCGACTTTTTGTCGAAAAATCATAGTGATCTCTAAAAAAAAAAAAAGGTCTTTGCCTAAAATTAGTCTCAGATTTCCGACTTTAAAAAATAACATTATAATGAACTTTAAAAAATAACGAGGTTTTCACACAAATTTATTTTCCATTTCTGCCAAACTTGACGTGACAGAGGGCTTCAAAAAAACTGCGTGAACCACTCAAAACCTTTACGCGTTCCACGGGTTGGACGTCCCTGATTTACGTCGCACGGGCAAATCTTCTGGTCGCGCGACCGTGTTTTTGCACCCCTGTTATATACACTCATATACATGTACATAATTTTTTAAAGTAAATATCTTTTTATGTATTTAAAAAAACCGGACTTATTTTGTGCAACTAACAACTTAAAAGGATGATTTTTGCTTAGTTAAATTTAATTTAAGAAAAATGTTTTGCTCATAGTAGGGAGTCGGAGTCGGAGTCGGGAGTCGGAGTCGGAGTCGGAGTCGGAGTCGGAGTCGGAGTCGGAGTCGGAGTCGGAGTCGGAGTTGGAGTCAAAGTCAAAGTCAAAGTCGGGAGTCGGAGTCGGAGTCTGAGTCGGAAATTTTGAAATTTTCGGAGTCGGAGTCGGATCTTAATCTTCCGACTCCGCAACCCTGATAAGTAGTAATAAATGCGTCATTTGGTGACCTCCTCAATTCTGGAGCTGGAGCGCGATGGAGCGCTGACATCATCGCAGGAGCGGTGGCGGAGGGTGGCGCGAGAGAGCAGTGGCGGATCCAAATCCTATTCTGAATCCTATTCCGAATCCTATTCCGAATCCTACTTCTATTCCGAATCCTATTTTGAATCCTATTCCTATTCCTAATCCTACTCCTATTCTTAATCCTACTCTTAATCCTAATTTTATTCCTATTCCTAATCCTATTTCTTATCCTTCTCCTAATCCTATTTCTTATCCTTTTCTAATCCTTTCCTAATCCTATTCTTATTCTTATTCCTAATCCTATTCCTAATCCTATTTTTATTCTTATTCCTATTCCTAAGAAAGATGATGATCCTGAGTTCAATTCTTAGCCAAGACAATATAAAACCTAAACCTAAGAAAGACAGTAGTCCTGAGTTTGACTCCCAACCAAAACAGCGAAGCTGTAAATTCTAACCCTAAGAAAAACAGTGGTCTTGAGTTTGACTCCCAACCAAGACAGCGAAGCTGTAAATCCTAATCCCAAGAAAAATCCTGAGTTTGACTCCCACCCAAGACAGTATAAACCCTAACTCTAAGAAAGGTCCTGAGTTCAAATCTTATCCAAGACAATATAAATCCTAAACCTAAGAAAGATATAGTCTTGAGTTTGACTCCCACCCAAGACAGTATAAATCCTAGCCCTAAGAAAACCAGTGGTCTTGAGTTTGATTCCTACCCAAGATAATATAAAGCCAAACTCTATGAAAGACAGTAGTCTTGACTTCCCAAGATAATATAAAACCAAACCCTAAGAAAGGCAGAAGTCCTGAGTTAGATTCCCACCCAAGACAGTAGAAACCCTAAACCTAAGAAAAACAGTGGTTCTAAGTTTGATTCCTACCCAAAACAGTATAAATCCTAATCCTAAGAATGTCAGTGGTCCTGAGTTTGACTCCCACCCAAGACAGTATAAACCTTAACTCTAAGAACAGCAGTGGTCCTGAGTTTGACTCCCACCCAAGACAGTATAAACAAGACATAAGGTTATTTCAAGACATTCTGCAAGATTTTAAAGCAATAAAGTCGAAGCTTTTCCTGTTTTTTGAACACGTCAGGTCAATACACAATTTTCCCATGGAGAATTCTCTGGGTTTTTACTGGGATTGTTTGTATAGGTTTCTTTGTGCATTGCAAACTTTGTCTTGATTTTTGTTATATTTATGTTCAATTTCTCAATTTTTCTCTAAAAAAGTTTGGTTTTTAGATATTTTTATTCAATTTTAAAACTTTTTTTCTAAAAAAACCTTGACTTTTATTATAACTTTGTTTAATTTTTTCTAATCAATCTTAATTTTTTATAACTATCTTGAAATTTTTTATAGGCGAGCTTGATTTTTGTTTACTTTTACTCAATTTTTCAAAAATTTTTCTTACACAACCTTGGTTATTGTTACACCTATCTTGAATTTTTTCTAGGCAAATTCGATTTTTATTATACCTTTGTTTAAATTTTAAAAGTTTTTCTTTAGACAACCTCGATTTTTGTTAGATATTTGTTTAATTCTCCAAACATTTTCTTAGTCAACCGTGATTTTTAGATACCTATTTTAATTTTTTTCTAAGCAAGTTTGATTTTTGCTATACCCTTGTTGAATTTTTCCAAACTTTTCTTTGTCAACCACGATTTTTATTATACTTTTGTTGAATTTTAAAAGTTTATTTTGATTTTTGTCGTTCCTATCTTCAATTTTCTCCTATACAAGCTTGATTTTTGTTACACCTTGTTGAATTTTTCAAAATTTTTCTTTGTCAACCATGATTTTTATTATATCTTTGTCGAAATTTTAAAAGTTTTTCTTTAGACAACCTTGATTTTTGTCACACATTTATTTAATTCTTCAAACATTTTCTTAGTCAACCGTGATTTTTAGATATCTATCTTCAATTTTTTCTTGACAACCTCGATTTTTGTTATACCTAATGTTATAGTATGTGACGTCATAGCGCACGGCTCTACTGCCTTCTTCTCTCTGGTTTGATAAGTGTGGTTAACCGCATGATAAATGATTAGTATAACTTACAGATTCAGTCGTATAACTATCGTGTAACTCCGTATAAATAAAAGAGCTAACTGCAGATACTAGTGGAACTCATAACATGGCGTCGTCGACAGTCAGCTTATAAATTTGTTTGAAGAAAATAAGCTTACGAACCATTATAAAAGTATACTGCAAGTTTGTGATCGGAGATTTGTAAAAGATTGAAGATAAAAGAAACATGGCAAAAAATAAACGAGAGCTGCAAGCGGAATTAGAAGCAGCAAACAAACGTATAGCCGAATTATCTCAATCTAATCAAAACGCGAATAGTAATATTAATAACGAGGAACCTCCCTCTTGGTTAAAAACTCTTTTAGAGGCACAGTCTGAAAGCCAGCGACAAATGCAGCTTGAAAGTCAGCGACAAATGCAACAAATAATCGAACGATTTTCGCAACAGCAGCTGGCCCAAAGCGCGAACAGCGAGAGAAGCGAATCACGTGAGCAAACCATTGACGTCAACAATGCTAACAACGAGGCAAGGCGAACCAAAGTGGACGCACAAAAGCCTTCCACACTGCAGGTGGGAATTTCGTTAGCTGAATTTGCGAAATGGCGTAAATCGTACAACGATTATGCTACGGTCTCGCTTGCAACAGAGCTGCCATTGAGCAGTCAGTTGGGATTGCTTCGCGGTTTTTTTTCGGTGGAAATGCGAGAAGCCGTAGAACACGTACTTCTTATCCCGGATGATACGACACTTAAACCAGACGAAGTGTTAGACAAAATTAAAAATTACATCCGGAGTCAAAGAAATATAGCGTTAGATTGTGTCGCGTTTGAAGAGAGAAAGCAAGCGGCTGGCGAAAACTTTGATTCGTTTTTAATCGCGATCAAAACTTTGGCGAGAGACGCAGACTTGTGCAATGAATGTTTAAATCGTCGTTTAGTCACAAAAATCATGTCGGGAATATATGACAAAGAGACTCGAACAAAGCTCCTAGCCATGTCCCCATTACCTGATCTTCAGACCGTCACTGATTTATGCAGATCGGAAGAGTCAGCAAAACTAGACGACGCGCGAATAAGCCGACAGCTGAATGAGAGAAGAGCGTACCAAAGCAAATTTCGTCGAAATTTCTCTAAATCTAAAGAGCGCACTAAAACGCCCTGTACAAAATGCGGTAAAAAGACCTGCCCACCAAAAGGTCAAACCCACTGTCCCGCAAAGGATACAGAGTGCTTAATATGTCGCAAAAAAGGTCACTTTACATCAGTGTGCTTTCACAACAAACCCGGGTTTAACAGACGCGAAGAAACGAAAAAAAAGTTAACGGGACAAATAAAGCGTAGATGCAATGCTAACGCAAATTTCGCTAACTCCGCGGAGCCCAAAATAACTGTTAATCTTTTTTCTCTTAAACATCGTAACCCGTTAGGTTCCACAGAAGCTACACCAGACACAGGTGCTGAAGCAAGTCTTGTTGGGGTAAACATCATTCAACGGCTCGGAATAGACCTTGCTAATCTAATGCCGCCAAATCAAGACACTCTTAGTGCAGTAAACCGGCAGACCGTAACATGCGTAGGGACTTTCCCATGCATCATCGAATACTGCGGCCGATTCGTGGAAGAAACCATTTACGTCTGTCCTGAGGTAAAAGATTTTTTGCTTGCTTGGTACGTATGTCAACAGGTTAACATTCTACCGGACACGTATCCTCAACCGATAAATTCATCAAAAACACCTCGAAAATTAGCAAGCATATTAAAAGCAGAGAACACAAGATTCATTATATCAGAGAACCCAACTGAAGCAGAAATTAGTCAAATTGAGAACAAGTCGATAAAATCGTACAGCGATGTGTTTTCTGAAGACACAACATTACGGGAAATGAACAGTAAACCCATGAAAATTTCCTTGAAAGATGATGCTGTTCCATTTGCTTTACCTGTTCCACGCCAAATACCTTTAGCTTTCAGAAGGATGGTGAAGACAGAGCTTGACCAACTTGTACAAGCCAGAGTCATTGCACCAGTAACAGAAGCAACTGATTGGGTGCACCCTATGGTCGTTGTACAAAAACCCAATGGTGGAATTCGTCTCTGTATTGATTTGCAGAAGTTGAACAAATACGTACGCCGTCCATATCATCCATCTAAATCACCTGCTGAAGCTATTTCGAATATTTCTTCTTCGTCTAAATTTTTCTCAACATTAGACGGCACTAAAGGATACTGGCAAGTACCTTTAGAAAAAGAAAGTCAAGACTTTACCACATTCATTACGCCGTTCGGAAGATTTAAATTCCTTCGAGCTCCGATGGGACTAGCTTCTTCTCAAGACGAATATTGCGCAAGAGGCGATAAAGCTCTGCAAGGCATTGAAAAAGTCGAAAAAGTGGTAGATGACATTCTTATTCAAGGCGAAACCGCACAGGAGCACTTGAATACCGTAGTAGTGGCTGTACTAAACAGATGTCGAGAACACGGTATTACTCTTAATCCGAAGAAAGTGCAGTTACTACAAAGTGCTGTGAGATATGTCGGATATATAGTGAGCAGCGACGGTATTAAAGCAGACCCCACAAAAATTGAAGCAATCTCTGAATTCCCTGCTCCAACAAATATAACTGAATTACGATCTTTTATGGGCATGGCAAACCAGCTGGGCGGATTTACTCACCTACTCAGTGAAGCAGCAGGCCCACTTCGGGACTTGCTCAAACCAAAAAATGCTTTTCTCTGGTCACCCCAGCATGAAGAAGCATTTACAAAGACAAAAGACATTCTTTGTAGCCCCCATATTTTGGTTGCATTCGACCCCAATCTGGAAACGATGCTGCAAACAGATGCATCTCGATTAAAAGGTTTAGGTTTTGCACTTTTGCAAAAACATCAAGAAACGTGGAAATTGGTTCAAGCAGGATCACGTTTTATAACTGAGACTGAGGCCAACTACGCTATGGTTGAACTGGAATTGCTCACTGTTGTTTGGGCTATGCGTAAATGCCGCATATATCTGCAAGGCTTACCCAATTTCGAGCTGATCGTAGATCACAAGCCATTAGAGTCAATCCTGAATACCCAGACACTCGATATGGTGGATAATCCCAGGATTCAGAGACTTAAAGAAAAACTCAGCGCTTTTATATTCCACACCACCTGGAGAAAAGGCAAAGACCATGTGATCCCCGACGCGTTGTCACGAGCACCGTGCCGCGACCCAGAACCAGAAGATATCATAAACGTAGACACAACCAGAATGATTTGCAAAAACGTTTCTACAATTCTGAGAGGAAAAGACCCAGAAGTCACAAAAGAAACATTTATCGATCCAATGCTGGAAGACTTAAAAGAAAGTACTCAGCAGGACGAAGCAGCACAACAATTAATCACTGCTATTAAAAGCAACTTTTCAAAAGGAAACGAATATCCATTAGCTCAACCTTTCAAAAAGCTGAAAGATCAGCTTACTTTCGAAGATGGATTAATTCTCCTGAACAGCCATCGCATTGTGGTGCCGGTACAGAAAAGAAAAGAAATACTGACAAAGCTACATGCCTCACATCAAGGCATTGAAAGAACAAAACAAAGAGCGCGTCAAATAGTGTACTGGCCAGGAATCAATAGCGACATCAAAAATACCGTTGAAGCCTGCACGAAATGCCAAGAGCACCAGCCAAGCTTGCAACAGGAACCATTACAACGCGATCCCCTCCCATCAAGACCCTTTGAAGACGTATCTGCAGATTTATTTTATTATGCCGGTAAGACTTACCTGGTTTATGTAGACCGTCTGTCGGGATGGATTAAGCTCAACGAGTTCTCTCATGACCCTAGTTCACATCAGATAATCAGCACTATAAGAAAATTTTTCGTGGACACAGGGGTACCAGTACGAATCAGAACTGACGGAGGACCGCAATTCACATCAAGCAAGTTTCAACAGTTTCTCAAGAAATGGGGAGTAACTTCCACCATAAGTACTCCACATTACCCACAGTCAAACGGACACGCAGAAGCAGCAGTGAAAGCCATGAAGCACCTTGTTGCCAAAACTGCTGAGCATGGTAGTCTCGACTGCGATGAATTTAGCAGCGGCCTAATCGAATGGGTTAACACACCCAAGGCCCATGGGTTATCACCAGCCGAAATTTTATACGGCGCCCCGCTACGTTCAATCGTCCCAGCTAAACTGAAATATTTCAAGGAAGATTGGCAAAACAAATTCGACAAGTGGGACGCAGCTTTATCAAATCTACAAGTGGCTGCAGAAACCGAATACAATAAACGCGCAAAACACCTCAATCCACTAAAAATTGGACAACATGTTCGAATTCAAGACCATATTACAAAAAAATGGTTGCGATCGGGACTCATCATCGGCGTCGGGAGAAACCGCGACTACCACATAAAACTATCGACCGGTCGAGTCTGTTGGCGCAATAGACGTTTTATTCGCCCTCTCCCCACCGAAGGGGGAGACCCCAAAGAGGAAATGATGACATCAGACGAACGTCACGTCCATTTTGAAGATGAAGTCTTTCCACCATCTCCAACCTCGCGGCGAAGCGTGAGACAAAAACGCTTTCCTAATCATTTAAGAGATTTTGTATGAAGTAGCGTAAAACTCATAACGCTTGTGCCGTATCGTATTGTATATAGTTTGTTGCATGTTTATTAATCGGGCTCGTACAACGTACCAATATTTTTCTTAGACAACCTTTTCGCTAAAAAGCTTCTTAAAAGGGGGTTGTTATAGTATGTGACGTCATAGCGCACGGCTCTACTGCCTTCTTCTCTCTGGTTTGTTAAGTGTGGTTAACCGCATGATAAATGATTAGTATAACTTACAGATTCAGTCGTATAACTATCGTGTAACTCCGTATAAATAAAAGAGCTAACTGCAGATACTAGTGGAACTCATAACAGTAACCTTGATATTTAGATGCCTACATTCAATTTCTCCCTAAGAAAGCTTGATTTTTAGGTACTTTTATTCAATTTTAAAAATTTTTATCTAAGCAGCCTTGATTTTTGTTATACCTAATCTCAATTTTTCTTTAAACAACCTTGATTTTTGTTATACCTATGTTTAACTTTTTTCTAGACAAGCTTGATTTTTTGTTACACCCTTGTTGAATTTTTTTCTTAGCAACCTTGATTTTTATTCGCAGTCAAAGTAGTTGTTAAAAGTTTTAAACAAAAATTTCTATTTATTGGTTATTCGTGTTCAATAAACAGATGTTTCATAATAAAAAAGTCATCTTTTTTCTTTATTATTTAGTAAACCGAATTCAAACACAGTTATTATTTTTATGTTGTATGAATTTAATTTCTAGTGTTAGCATTTTAATTGTTTCAAAAAGGAATTCGGTTCTAACTACGTTTCATCTTTTGGTCCTTTTTATAAATTTTTAATAACAAGAAAACTACTGTAACCTTCACAACGTGTGTCAAGGTCTCCTCTTACACAGAAGCTTGCTGTTCATACCGTATCACGTTTCCTGTTAAAACTATGACGTATTCATGATTGGAGTTTGAAAATCTGGTTACCTTAATTTCCAGTGTAAAAATAAACTAAGCGGAGAATTTTGAATAATACACCTTGATTTTTATATTTTTTTAAAAAGATTTTGTAAAAAATAAATTTTATTACAAGCTTGTCCCAAAAAATTTGATTTCAAAACATCGACTTAAGTTTAGTTTGATCCCCAGTCAATTACAACAACCGTTTATGTTAAAAAGTTTTACATTTTTTTCATTTTTAACAAGAAAATTCGTCGTAAAGTTGATTATTTTATGCATTTTACCAACTAAATTTTCTAAAATGAACATAAAATTTGAAGTCAAAGAAGACCAACGTAAGGAAGATCGATTCCAAGAAAAATCGGTTGTTTTTTGAAAATATAATAGGATTTATTGTATCAAGTCCTATCACAGGTAGTTCTTATGTCTAAATGAAAACAAACCAAGCTGAAATTATTTAATTAACTTATTGACTACCTCGAAATCTAAAAATTAACTTTTGAAAGAGCAGGATTTTTAAAAAATAGCTAAAACTTTCGCTTTCAGGATACGGTTTTGTTTGGGGTAGTAAACACAAATAAAGTAAGAAAGCAATAAATTCAGTCTTTTAGCTTGAACGTTGCTAACCTCTGAGAAAAAAGTTTTGGACATCAACCATGTCCAAGAAAACGTCTACGGGGTATTAAAAATTAAACTTTTTAGTTTCGTTTTGTGGTCAAGTTTTAAATTATTGCACTAGTTTAACCAAAATACCTTCTTTTTTCTTTCTCCAAATAAATGTTTTAACCAAAAACTTCATTAATTGAATTAAAAATCGATCCACGAATATAATTTTATACATTTTTCAGACGGAGGTTTTTAGGTGTTAAAAATTGCAAAAACTTTAAGCCTAATTGTTGCTATTTAAAAATTCTAGAGCCTTACATTGTAAAGGTTTTAGTATGGAAAAACTAGATTCTTTTTACGTAAAAATTGAACTTTTTGAAAGGGTTATCTTTCTTCCAAGTGTCGCAGAAGTTTGTTAGTTTTTAGAACAAAATCCTAAAAAAACTCTGTTTTATTTTACATTTTGCTATTTTTCCAATGCATAGCAACAATTTAACTTCAAAATGGTTGTGAAAATTGTTTTCTTTATTGCAATTTTTTCGAACAATGGGGGTAAACAAACTGAGTTACCAAAATTATTAGATAACGGCAAATATTCGACTTTCATACAATTTTTGACTAAATGTTTTTACTTTTTATTTAATTTATTCCAACGTAACATTGCTTGAGATGTTAAAAAAAGAAATGCTATGCAAAAACTTATTGGTGAATTCCAAGAAAAAATTTTAAAATCATTGAATTAGACACGGGGCGTTGATTAACAACCAATTATGATCAGTCATCATATCCCAAACTTAACGGTAACAAACCGAGTAAAATGATTCAAGTTAAACAAATTTTTTATTTTTACTACAATTTTTAGAAAAAAGACGGCTTGACACTAGTTAAACCAAAAATATTTTAGTGTTTCTTTTTCCAAATAAACGTTTTAACCAAATGCTTCATTAATTGATATTAACAATATGATTCATGAATATAATTTTATACAGTTTTCACACGGAGGTTTTGTGGTCAGGTTCTTAAAATTATCACTATTTAAAAATTTCCTCAAGAGTCTCACATTGTAAAGGTTTTAATATGAAAACTCTAAATTCCTTTTACGTAAAAAAAATTTACCTTTTTGAAAGACCGACCTTTCTTCCCAGCGTCTTACATTTTAAAGCTACGGAAACACTAGCTTGCTTAAAAAATCTAAAAAATTTCTCCTAAAAAGTGTACGTTTTTTCCAAGTGTCACAGAAGTTTGTTAGTTTTTGGAACCAAATCCTAAAAAAACTCTACTTTATTTTAGGTTTTTGTTATTTTTAACGCATAGCAACAATTCAATCTCAAATTTTTTGTCACAATTGCTTTCTTAATTGCGCAAATGGTGTAATTTTGTCAAACTCTTTGTATAATTGTTACACAGAGACAAATATTCGTCTTTTGCACGGTTCTCATTTTATTTTGTTTTTTCTTTCTCAAAGTAAAAAGAGTCGCATGAAAGGTTTTAACTAAATATCGATTCGTTTGTTTTAAATACTAAGCAACAACACAAATATTTCAAAGTAAACTTACAAAAAGTTGACTAGTCAAATTTATTAGACTCATCTCTTCATGAAAAGATATCGATTTTTGACTTAAAGAATTTTTTCACCTTGTAACCTAAACGTTTTCAATCTACTTTGCGTTAAAAAGATGTTTAGCATCACAAAATTTCACAAGATTCGCTCAAGTTGAAACCGTCCCGATTGAAAAATAGCAAATTTCGTGTTAAAAATTGTTCGATTCGCAAATCAATATCTGTTTTTAGCAACTGTTTATTCATCATTCGACCTAAATGCGGTGTATTAAATTAATTTTATGATAAAAATCAGTCAACCTTACAAATTTTAACTAGTTGAAACCGTTTGTGCCTCAAAAAATCAGAAACATACGCTTCAGCATGATTTAATTTTGCATTTTTACAAGCAAACTTTGCGAAACAAACCTACATTTTACTTTGTTCACGTTTCAATAGCTAAGTTTCTTGTTTCAAAGGTTAGACTAACAATTTTTTTTATTTTTGAATTTGAAATCACAACTTGTGTATTTTGTTTTATAAACCTACTCTTTTTAAATTATTATGCACGTAACTTGTAGAGCATATCAATTTCTATGTTTTCAACTGGTCTTTAACATTTCTATTTTAAAAAATTCTTTAAGTATTGTTGTCGTTAGTTATAAAAAATTATCACAATTTGTTAAAAATTTTACGTTTACAAGTTTGTTTGATGGTAAAATGTTAGATAAAAGTTACAATTTGAAATATTTTTATAAAAGAATAGCGTTTTTATTGGTTTTAAATGCAAAAGTTCATGCACAAACCTTGAAAATTACACAGATCAAAAAAGTTTTATTTAAACCACAGTGTTGTCTATTTTACCAAGTTTTTTGTGTCATAACAGCAATAAACCTATTTCTCAAGTCAACTGTTGAACTTTGCGTCATAATCACAGTTCTTCTTCTTTCTGTTATTCTCGTTTTCAACACTATCTTTGTCATTTTTAAGGTGATAACTTGTGTTTTTTGCTTAATGTCATCATCACTATGTCAACATTGCTAAATGCACATGGCAGAACCCTCCCGGACCTCGGTTCTGATCATCTTCCTATCTCCATCACTATTCCCACTTCCCCTTTAATTAACTCTTTCCACCGCCCCCCTCATATAACTATAATAAAGCTCGCTGGGATGATTACCTTACTTATATTGATACCCACTGCCCTCCTCCCTCTAACTTTACAACACTCTCTCTTTCTGAAGCCACCCACACCTTCACCAAACTCCTCAATGATGCTGCCACTTCTGCCATTCCTTTCGGCAGCATCAATCGTCCTGCTAAAGCCTGGTGGTCTCCTGAAGTCGCAGATGCCGTCGCAAAACGCCGAAAGGCATTTGTGAAGGCACATTGTTCCGAAGAAGACCGCCAGCACTATATCGCTACTTCCAGATATACCTCCACTGTGATTACTAAGGCTAAAGCCAAGTCATGGCAGAACACTTGCTCTAGCCTTTCTCCTAAAACCCGTCCCAGCGAAGTCTTTTCTCTATTTTGCTCCATCTCTGGCTCCCCCTCCCCATCTACTTCTGACCTTCCCAATTTTCCAAATTGCCATACTCCTGTAGATTGTCCCAACCATCTCTCCTCACACCTACAGTCCCATTTCTCTTCCCAAACCCCAAAATCTTTTCGAAGCACCGAGAAAGCCCAAATGAAACAAATCAGAACTGCACACTGCAACACCCTGCATTCCACTTTCTATTCACCATTCTCCTCAATTGAACTCTCTACAGCTATCTCTCAAGCTCAACTTCCTCAGGCCCTGATCAAATTACCTACCCTCTTCTATCCCACTTACCACAATCTGCGTTAAACTTTCTTCTATACATCTTCAACCTTTCTTTGTCAACACACACCTTCCCGTCTGCTTGGAAGCAATCAACAATCATCCCCATTCTCAAATCCGGAAAACCCTCTGACTCAGCTTCTTCATATAGACCCATTTCTCTCACTTCATGTACCTCCAAACTCTTCGAAAGAATGGTTTTAGGACGACTAACCTATTTTCTCGAACTACATGACATTCTCTCACCCGTGCAAGCTGGTTTTAGACCTGGTGGATCGACTGTAAACCAGGTTCTTCTTCTCTCACAGTCAATCGCAGATTCCTTCCACCAATCTAAGCCAGGTGCACATACAGTCCTTGCCACTGTGGATTTTGCGAAAGCTTTTGACTCAGTTTGGCACTCTGCCCTTCTCTCTAAACTCCTCTCATTAGATCTTTCTCTTTGCTTTGTCGAATGGATACGATCCTACCTCTCAGATCGCCGTTCGAAAGTCCGTATCTGTAATTCATACAGTCGTCCTTTCCGTCTCCGAAGGTTCGATTCTAGGACCAGTTCTCTTCTCTTTATACATCAATGACCTTCCCACTTTCCTTCCTGCATCTGTTAAGACCTCTCTCTATGCAGATGACCTAGCCATCTGGGCCTCCTCCCCGAGTGTTGAGTGTGCAACCGCTGTAGTACAAGCTGCCCTCAACAGACTGGTGGAATGGTCCTCAAAATGGCGCCTTCCTCTCAACCCCCTCAAATGTGAAACATCCTTCTTCAGTTTAGACCCCTACCAATCACGTATACAACCCTCTCTGCACATTCTTAACACCCCTCTCAAATTCAATCCTCGTCCAACCTTTCTCGGTGTAACCTTCGACCGCACTCTCTCTTTCAAATATCACGTCTTAACCGTCTTATCCTTACGGAAAAAGTTTCACAGCCGATTCCGTGCTTTCCGCTCCATTGCCTCTGCCTCCTGGAGTCCATCAAAAGAATCCTTGTGTACCCTATACAAAGCCTTCATTCGCCCCATCCTCACCTATGCTTCCCCAAGCTGGTTTCCCTTCTCATCTCCTACTCATATCACCTCCGTGGAGAGGATGCATAGATCTTCCTGTAGAGTAATCACAGGTTGTCTATCGTCCACTCCCATTCCTCTACTTCACGTAGAAGCACTTCTGCCTCCACTGCGGGTCACCCTCGCTCACCAATCCCTCTCCTTCTTTGAACGAGCCCTCCGTCTACCTCCCACCTTTCCCATAGCCTCTCTTGCGAACTCTAACCCCCGTACACGTCTCAAAAAGAGCTCATGGAGATCTTTCTCCAGATCACATAACCTTACCCCTAACCTACATCTCACCCGTGAACCACTAATCTTCTGCCCTCCTAAACCACCTGGTCTGCCCCATCTAATTACACAATCTCACTCTACCTCTCATCCCCATGCTCTCGCAAAGACCCCCCCTCCCTTCGCAACACTGCAGCTACCTTCCATCTTTCCACTCTTTCTCACAGCGATATCTCTGCCTGGAATGACAGTTCGGTACCTGGCGGGCTGGGACAGGATGGTGCAGGGATATACATCAAGTGTACAAAGTGTGTCACTGCTACCTCGCTTTCCTTCTCGACTGGTCTCTGGGCTACCAGTTATAGTGCTGAAACCTTCGCTCTCCTATATGCTCTTGAGTGGTGTATCTCTCACTCAAGATATGTAATTTCGAATCTATCACCTTCTTTTCCGACTCTTTATCTGTCCTATCAACTCTCTCTACCCCCCTACCATATTTAACCCCCAAATCCCTATCCAATACCCAATCTCTTCTTAACTCTCTATCTCAATCCAAGTTTGTCCATCTACAATGGACACCTGGTCACTCTTCCCTCCCAGGTAACGACTTAGCTGACTCTCTAGCTAAAGCCGGTGCTTCTCTCGACCCCTCCAGTATATCAGTGTCCTTCGCACCCCTTATCTCCTCCCAACAACTATCCCTCTACACCAGTTGGAGACGCAGTGTCCAATCTGGTTTCTTTCAACACCAAATCCCTTCAGTATCTCCCGAGGAGCTTACTCTCCCTCGCTCCGCTCGCTGTGCTCTCTCCCGTTTACGCTGCAACGGGCACAGCACTCTCCTCAACTCTTATCTCCACAGGGTTGGTCGAGCCGAGACTCCTTCTTGCAGCAACTGTGGTTCTGAACCACAGGATCTCTCACATCTCGTGCTCGACTGCCCTGTACTAGACCCTCTGCGTCGGGCCATTTTCGGCCACACTCCTTCTCTTCTGGACCTCTGGTCCCATCCGTGGGGAGTCGTCCGACTATTGGGATTCCGCGGAGTTGATCCGCGCCCCCATCCCTAGGAATGGGTCGGGTAAAACCACCACCACCACCAACATAATAAGTAACTTATTTAACTTGTGTATAGAAACAGGTGTATTTCCAAACTGCTTGAAAATAGCTGAGGTTATCCCCATTTATAAAAAAGGTGATCAAAATATGCCTACTAATTATAGACCCATTTCAATATTATCTCAATTTGACAAAATTTTTGAAAAAATGTTATATTTTAGACTGTTTTCATATCTTGATAAAAATCAACTTTTCAGCAAAAATCAATTTGGCTTTCGACCTAACTCCTCAACACAATTTGCTATAAGCACAATACATGATAAAATAATCAAAAACATTGATAATGGTCTATATACTTGCTGCATATTTTTAGACCTATCAAAAGCGTTTGATACGGTTAATCATACAATTCTGTTATGGAAATTGCATCATTATTTTGGTATTAGAGGCACAGCTCTTCATCTTATAGAAAGTTATCTGAGCAATCGTTACCAATACACAAACTTCCAAGGTCATTACTCGAATAAATTAAAAACAACAACGGGGTACCTCAAGGATCCTGTCTTGGACCTCTATTGTTTTTGCTTTATATCAATGACTTACCTTTTGCCTCCGAATTTGATACTACACTTTATGCAGATGATACTGCTCTAATGCTATCGGATAGGGACTTAAACTCGTTAAAATATAAAGTTAATAATAAATTACATAAAGTTGATTTTTGGCTTCGAATGAATAAATTATCTCTAAATTATTCTAAAACAAACTACATCATTTACAATAACCAATTACACAATACCTGTAAAGATGAGTTTACTATAGTTATGAACAAAACCCGCTTATAAAGAGAAAATTCCATTAAATATTTAGGTGTAATTTTTGATGACAAGTTGTGCTGGGCAAATCACATTGACAATTTATCTAATCAACTTGCTAGATGCTCTGGTCTGTTCTGCAGATTGCGCAATTATGTTCCGAGAAAAACTCTTTGCCTGCTCTATTATAACTTAGTTTATTCACAAATTCAATATGGCCTATTAACTTGGGGTACTGCTACAAAACTGTTAAAAAAAATAGAAGTTCGTCTGAATCGCATTGTTAGAATTGCAACATTCAGCTCTATCTACACACCAATCAACACAATGTATAAGCAATTAAATATTTTGAAAATCTCAGATATATATCATCTTAAATTAGGAAAATTTATGTATCAGCTATACTCTGACAGATTACCTACTGTTTTTGTTCAGCTATTCAAAAAACTAAAAGAAATACACTCTCACAACACTAGACAAACAGAAAAATCAACTTATTTTCTTCCACGTGTATCTAAAACAATTGGACAGCAGCTCCTTACTTTCCGTGGAGTCAAACTTTGGTATTCGATTGACGACACAATAAAAGACAGGCATCGGGTTTCTTTCAAAAAAACATATAAACAGCACCTAATTGATCAGTATTCAATTTTACTCTTTTCATCGTCGCCCTTTTCTGATTTGTTCTTTTTCTTTGTCGTTATTTTTCAATAATTTTTTTTTTTTTTACTGCATCGGTTTTACATCAAAAAGATTTGTATAAGTATATGTATTAAAATACTTAATTAATATATATGTAAATTTTGTTTTTGACTGTACTGAATATGGGGGCACTTGACTTGATAACGTAAGTTCTTCGGTGCCCCCTGCCTTCATACATATTTCGATTTTCTTTTACATTATCGTGTGTATGTATTATAAAATTTATGTTTGTGCGTTTGGCAAATAAATATTATTATTATTATTATTATTAATGTCAAAAGTAAAGTATTTTTTTGGACAAAGATAACATAAGCTGGATAAATGTATGAAATGAAAGTGTTCATTAATGGCGCACCTGCTATGCTTGGAACAAAAACAGATTTTAGGCGCTGGTGCAGAAGAAAACACTTAATGTTGTCACTACTCACTGTTTTATTCATCGAAAAGCGTTAGCTTCAAAAACTTTACCTGATGGTCTTAAATGCGCTTTTGACTTGGTTGTTAAGATCGTGAATTATATAAAAAGCAGTGCTGTAAACCAGGGTTGCGGAGTCGGAAGATTAAGATCCGACTCCGACTCCTGGAATTTTTAAAATGCCGACTCCGACTCCCTAGTATGGGCAAAGTATTTCTCTTAAATTAGATTTAACTAAGCAAAAATCATCCTTTCGAGTTGATAGCAGGGCTGCGAACTCGAACTCGAACTCGAACTCGAACTCGAAGAACTCGGCAATTTTGGCCGAACTCGAACTCAAATTCGAAAAATAAAAATTTCTGAACTCGAACTTGAAAAAAGTTTGTGATGTTTGAGTTCATTTAATGAGTAAATTTAACTATAACATTTCTCAGCGTTGGTGCCAAATTATAATTTGCTATCCTCTTTTATTTTGTTTAATAATAGATTAAAATTGGTAACATTGATGACAAAGCATTTTTAACATGTGCTCAGTTTTTCGCGGTTGAATTATCCTCTTAACTCCATTCCGACTGTATTTTTTCAACTCTATTTTGTGAACTCGAACTCGAAAAATTGAAATTTAAAGAACTCGAACTCGAACTCGGACTTGCAAATTTTTTGTGAACTCGAACTCGATTAAAAATGTTTCGAGTTCGCAGCCCTGGTTGACAGTTGCACAAAATAAGTCAGGTTTTTTAAATACATAAAAAGATATTTACTTTAAAAAATTATGTATATGAGTATACATGTATGTACATACTGTATATAACTGCAAATTAGTATTGGTGCACTTCAGAGAGTGCTCAATGGCTTTAATAGTCAGAACAATTATTCCTGATTATCAAAACACAAATATTAAAAAAATTTTATTAAAATGGTCTTAACAGACTGTTTCACCTGTAAGGCTCATTAGGGCAGGGGTTCCCAAACTTTTTATAACCATGGCCCATTTTCATTTTGAAAATTTTCCATGGTTAAAGTTCTGCTTAAGTTGGTCATGATCAAACGACCTGCAATACCTAAAACTGTATAACAAGTACCAAATAACTTTACAAAGTAAACTATTTACTTGTTTACTTGACTTAAACGTCCATATCGCAGAATAAAGAAAAAAAAAAAACACGCATAAACATAAAAACTTGTACTATTAGGTTACTATTTTGCAGCGAAGGATCAGTGTCATAATACAACAATTAGCAGTAATGAGTATAAAACGATGACGAGAGGAAGCAGTCAGAGTTTATCAACGTTTTCATAAGATAATTATCTGTCTTCACACACCTCTCAACAAAAGAGAATGTACATTTACGTGTTATTACTGTAATAGCATCAAATGCAGTAACATTATTGTAGGCATGTAGCTCACGAGCACTCACGTATCTAGATAAACCATGCAAAAGGCGATATGAATTATTGTATGCAACACGTTATGTGCGATTAACACTAGAGCACAATTAACAAATGAAAAAGAATAACATTTTAATGATAGCCCAAACATACAAAACAGTTATTGCGACGATTGAGCTTGTTTGTTTTTTGCCAAAAGGGAAATACGATGGATGACAAGTTCAATGGATGACAATGCACAAATCAAGTCATTTTCCACACTCATGGCATTTCTAGATCTTGTTTTCAATGAAACAAGAGCTGAAAAAGCGGCTTCACATAAGTAGGTTGACCCAAATGGAAGTAGCTTGCTCATTACATATTTGGCCACTCGAGGATAAGAAGCATTGGCATTACACCAGAACGTTGTTAAGTCAGAATTTTGAAATGCGGTCTTCATGGTCGAATCATTTTTTAAATCGATAAATTCTTCTTGAAGATGCATGGGCAGGGAAGAAAAGTTTGTATTGATCGGATTTCTCACTATTTTGAGATTTTCATTCATTTCTGTGCGCTCTGGAAAGTAGTAGTCTAGCTCTTTGTCCAATTTGCACAAATGTTCTGTAACTTCTGTTGAAATAACTACAGAACTATTCACTGTGGTTAGGGCTGAGAGCCTGTCAAACATGACAAAAACGTCCTTCATAACATGCATTTTCCACAACGCTAATTTGTCCACGAAAGCATTAAGTGAGTCGTAGAGATTTATCATATTGGTTTTACCCCCTTGCATGGATAAATTCAGCGTATTTAATTTTTCGAAGATGTCTGCTAAATATGCCAAGCGTTGTAAGAACGAAAAATCGCTGAAGTAAGTTGCAAGTTCTTGTTTTTGCGTGCCTAAGAACTCTTCTAATTCTTTTTGTAGTTCAAACACTCTGGACAGCATGTTGCCCTTTGAAAGCCATCGCACATCTGTGTGGTACAAGAGTGTGGTGTGGTCCGCTGACATGTCTATACAAAGCTTTGAAAACAACCTTGTGTTTAACGCACTCTTTTTCACAAAGTTTACCGTTTTGATAGCAATTTTTAATGCTGATTGTAGATCTGAAGGAAGAGTTCGACTTGCCAGAGCTTGACGGTGGATCATGCAGTGGACTGAAGTTGCATCAGGTGCTAGTTCTTTGACCCTTTTCGCAAAACCTGATCGTGCACCAATCATTGCAGGAGCTCCGTCTATACAAACAGAACATAGATTCTCCCACTTCAAATCCCATTTTTTGAAGTAATCATCCACTTTTTGTAGTATATCAGCTGCTCGTGTAGTACTTTCTAGAGGAGAACAGAAAAGAATGGCTTCCTCTATATTGATATTGGAAGCCCATCGCACAAAAACCATTAGATGTGAAACATTTGAAATGTCAGTTGATTCGTCCAACTGAATAGAAAACATACCATGAAGGCTGGACTTTAACTTTGAAATTAACTGAGAAGAAATGTCATCCGCCATTTCGGTTATACGGCGCTGTATGGTATTATCTGAAAGAGATAGTGCTTCTAACTTTTTGCCGCTTTGCTTTCCCAACACACGCTCTACCATTTTTATAGCACATGGCTTTACAAGACTTTCAGCTATTGTATGGGGCTTCTTTTGTTTTGCTATCTAAAGTGCAACTTCATAAGAAGCTTCAAGTAGTAAAATATTTTCCTTGAAAAATGTTCCGCTGGAGTCCAATTTAGCTCGTTTAAGCTCATCTCGTTTCCTTTCAAAAAAAGCAATACCTTTGTCCTTAAATTCAGGATGGATTTTTAACAGATGGTTTGACAATTTACTTGGACGGAGCGAATCGTTTCCAAGGACTTTGTAGCAAATGACACATTGGCCTTTCAGTTTTTGTGCATTTTTGTCACGGAAGATTTCAAAACCGAACTGAATATACTCATCACTCCATCCTCTTTTGCGTTTAACACTTGTGCTTTTACTCATACTACTTTGGTAAAATTTAAAATAAAAAATCTTATCTAAAACCAGACTACCTGTTCTGCTGTTTGCTTACTAAACGCAGCAGTTCTGAACTAACTTGTAGGCTACAGTACAAAACTCCGAATGATAGCAGATGAGATTTTTATGACATCACAGAGATTTAGGTCTTATTGATCAAAATTTATCTATGGTATGATAACGTTGTCAATATAACTATAAATTCATTCGAGCGAAAAAAAAAGGTATTGATGATTTTTAGATCTAATGATGCAAAACTGTGAAGGGCTGCATTTTATGTTAGCGGTTATCTTTATGATATCAAGTGGTTGAAATGCTATACTAGTTATACCCTCTTTCATTGCTGCTTCAACCAAAACAATTGAATAAAGTAGACGGTAATACAAACTTTTGTAGATCAAATAAAAATTTTTTTAACCGAATATCCAATTTTTTAAATAGCTCTGTGGCCCACCGCAAAATGCTACTATGGTCCACCAGTGGGCCATGGCCCACAGGTTAAAAACCAATGCATTAGGGGACACAGTTAAAATAAATTTTTACGCTTCAGACATCTTAGAAAAATAACGCTACCAAAAGTTTGGTTTTAAACGATTATTTTACTAAAGTAAGTGATTGATTAGCAAATAATCACTTTTGTCACGAGATATTAAAAGAAAACATGCTGTAAAGTTGCGCATAGACGTATTCTTAAACTTGGCCAAGCTGCCGAAAAGATTACCGGTAAAGCGTAAAAAAGTTTATGGATCATTAATTAAAAGAAAGTGTTATAAAAGAATCTTTTTATAAAAAATGTTGTTATAACACTCTCTCTCAACGAATGATCCATACTAATGTTTTATATAGTATAAAAGAATTTTTTTCTAACGCTTGCTCTTAACTAAATTTTTCTATACTAACATAAATTTTTCTACACTTTAATCTTTTCGGTAGCTTGGCCAAGTTTAATACATCTACGAGTAAGCGCAACATTACAGAATGTTTTTATTTAATATCTCGTGACAAAAGTAATTATTTAATAATCAATCAGTAACTTAAGTAAAATAATTGTTTAAACCCAAACTTTTGGTAGCGCTATTTTTCTAAGATGAGAATTTTCATCTGAAGCGTAAAAATTTATTTTAACTTTTAATTTTTGCTTATTTTATTTCTTTCAACGTAAATAATATTGCTTTTTTAATTGTTGTGTTCCTCCTCCATCACTGGCGAAACAGTCTGTTGGGACTATTTTAATACAACATGTTTTTTCGTTATATTTATGTTTTGATAAATACGTATATACGGTACTGTATATTGATAGTAAGGATATATATGTGAATTTTGTCGGATTTTGTCAACAAAATAAAAGGGGTCTGTAGTTTCTATCTCATGAATATTTCAATTATTGTAATTTTGTACGAGACTGAACATGCAGGTTCCCTGCCGTTTATCGACATTCATATTAGGAGATTATTAAAAAATTCACCTTGGTTCTAAACTTTTGGTTGATATTTTTTTGAAAGAATAGACCAAGATGAGTAAGCTCTAATTTTCAAAAATTTTAATTTAATAATTTGTAATAATTTGCTCGTAAAAATTAAATTGCTTCTGTGAGTTTCTTCTTCATTGCAGCCCTTTGGTCTGTTCTGATGAGCCTTAGTGATGAAAGCAGACGTTCAACACTCGCTTCTGTTGGAGGAAGTACTTATTTAAAGACATGTCAAAAATAAAAACTGGGGTCATTTTGGAGGCTGAAACGGATTAATGGCATTTACATTAATTTCAATGGGAAAATTCTCTTTGTCATACGAGCAAATTGAGATACGAGCTCGGTCACGGAACGAATTAAACGTGTATATCAAGGTACCACTGTAACTATAGAAAGAGGCTGTTTAGGGTAGTAATTGATTATGCACCAG
Organism: Diplosoma virens; assembly: GCA_963680785.1. Lineage (NCBI taxonomy): Eukaryota > Metazoa > Chordata > Ascidiacea > Aplousobranchia > Didemnidae > Diplosoma > Diplosoma virens. The sequence goes on along the minus strand of OY796881.1, from coordinate 59,409,792 downwards.
GCATTTGCTTTCTGTCATTGGATTGAAGAAAGGGAAACAACTAAATTGGCTGCCCGAGCATAGGATTACGAAAAATAGTATTTGCTTACAAATTAAAATGTAAACTTTTTATGAGTTGCACGCTGTGTCGCGCAATACGCGGCAAGGTTCTCTTAAAAGACTACTGCACTGCACTCCACTGGCGCACGCGGGCGCGTAAGTTGCGCAGTTAGCATCATTAATATGTAAAGAAATTGGACATCAGGAGTCGGAGTCGGATAAAATATTCCGACTCCGACTCCTAGTCCTCTTAACAGTCCGACTCTGACTTTTTCCTAAAACCTCCGACTCCGACTCCGCAACCCTGCTGTAAACTACCATCTGGTCCTTAAGTTGTGTGAAGACCTTAATTCCGACCTTAAATACCTTCTCTACCACACGTGTGATTATTGTCAAGAGGCAACGTTATTTCCAGAGTGTTCAAGATCCGTGATAAGATCAAAATATTTCTTGAAACAGCAAAACCTGAACTCGGTGTTCATTTCGAAAACGGTAAGTTTGTTTTTCGCCTGGCATTTTTTGGTAGATATTTTTGAAGCTTTAAATCAGCTGAATTTAAAGATGCAAGAGAAAAGCAAAGATATCATTCAGTTTGTGGATTTCGCAAATGCATTTGTTGAAAAGCTGGGCAACTGGAAAAAGTTATTATGTTTTGATAAAACTGATGGCTTGCTGCCATAGGCGTACCAGCCCAAAAAATTTTGGGGGGCAATGAAGTTTTTCCCAAATCTTGTGACGTTTGCCCAAATCATGATTTTCTAGTACTTTATGGGTAGGACAAAAAAATTGTCTGAAATTCTTGGGTGATCTCTAAAAAAAAAAGGTCTTCATTTGGATTCAGTCACATTTCTTTCAATTTTCGTCCCAAAATCAAGGTGTTCTCTAAAAAAAAAAAAAGGTCTTCACCTAAATTTGATAACTAATTTTTGCAGTTGATCAATATCAATGCCCTGAAATTCCTGACTTTGCCCAAATTTTCCATATTGCTGCCCGAAAAATTATGCTCTTGCCCAAATATTTTCTTGTCACTGCCCGAAAAATTTGAATTTTGCCCAAATCTTGGAAACTTGGGGGGGCAATTGCCCCCCTGCCCCCCCGGCAGGTGCGACTATGCTTGCTGCGTACCCATTTTTGGGGGAGAAATGTGTAACTTTGGACACCCATCAACAATTTAAATCATAGTTATTATTCGACGCCACTAATCTTACTTTATTAAAGTGATTTTCCTAAAAGAGAAAAGAAATGAGATAACAACTGAGCCGTAATCTAATTTTAAGAAAAAAGATTCTTTCCACAAAACAAAACAAGGAAAAAAGTTATTGTGACGTTGAGCGCATGTGGTTCAACCAAGCTTAGAGTGAAAGGAAACATTGTTAACCCTTTTCACTTCCATTTTATTTCGTATGTTTTTCCCTTCAACTCTTAATTATTTTCGACAATTTTGCCATTTTCTTCCAAAATTGGTTTTAAAGCAAAGAACATCTCAAAACTTATTTTATTCATTTTAAAATAGCAAAAATCGATTGCAAAGGTCAAAGCTGTTGTAAAGGTCAGTTGAAGTTCACGGGTAAAACCGTCGTGCTTATTCGAGATCTATTTAAAAGTAGGAATTGCTTTGCGCTAGTATTTTTGGAGATTAATTCTATAGAGATACTGTAGAATTATTTTGTATGTTGAACGAAGTTGAATTTTGGCGTTGATATCGCTTTGCAGGTCGGCAAAGGGTGGAGAAAAGTTTTTCGTGAATCGTGGTTTTTGTGAGTTTTGTGAATACACTCTTTAAGCTTGAAGACAGTGGTTTTTGTCTGTTGTGCGGAAAGAAGTTTTTAAACTAATCAATACTTCACCGAATTAGCTGCATAAAAGGCTTCAGTCTTACGATAATAAGTGGAAAATATTAATGTCGGACTGTAGTAAACATAAAAGCTAAATAGGAAGAAATAAACATATGTTGTGTAGAGTACAACATAGGAGTCGTAGCTACTTTTTGGTATATCGAATTCAATCGGACATAGGAATTTAAAGGGTTAAAAAGTTTGCTGGTAATTTTTGTATCTTGATTGAGGCAATTACTAGATAATTTGCAATTCTTGAAATTTTTTGGTGTGAACTTGGAGGGAGTATTGTTTTGGTAAGTCTTATGAGTTTACGTACAATTTAAGTGTAAAAGCCGGTTAAAATTATTGTTGTTTAACATGTAGAAAACCGCTTGCCTTCGTAGCTGCGTGTGCTTTCTTTTACAATAAAGCGCCAAAGAATAGCATTGTCGAACGAGAACTACAGCAGCCGACCGAGCAAGTGAATTCTAAGAAACAATCTAGTTGACGGGGTAGCCGACCTCAACGGAAAGAACGCGTGGTCAATACTTTGTTTTGATTTACTAAAAAGTGGCTTCCCCTATGACAATCCCCTTTTTTTAGAAATTGCTTTGCCTTGGAACACTAAATAGTGGCCGCCTTTACTTTTTTTGCACCGCGGGCCCCCTTTTTGTAAGGCATCACTGCGAGTAGTTTATCAGGAAACTTTTGGCGTCAATTGCGGGGGATCAACCGGAGGGGGATGAAGGAGGATGAATCCTCGGCGGGGGGTCTCGGTGAATTCCTAGGCGGGGGTTAAATCCTCAGCGAATTCCTCGGTTGGGGTTAAATCCAAGAAGATTAAATCTAAGAAGGTTAAATGTAAAGAGATTAAATCCAAAGAGGTTTAATCCAAAGAGATTAAATCCAAAGAGGTTAAATCCGAGAAGGTAAAATTCAAAGAGATTAAATCCAAAAGACTCTAATTGATATATTTGATAACGATCAAAGTTATGAATAACTCCTTAACATCAGCTAGCAGTGGTTAAAGATCTAGATGAAATTAGGTAATCATGATTACCTAATTTCATCTAGAAACGGGTTCCATCCCTGAACATAATAAATCAAATAGTTATTGTTCAATGAAACCTAAAAACTAATTAATGTTTGATGGAAGTATGTTAGATAATATAGTTGAAAAAACTATCAAAGAAATAGTCGACAAAGGCCAAGTCCAAGTTGGTAAAGGCTAAGTCAAAGTTGGTAAAGGTTACGTCCAAGTTGGTATAGGCTAAGTCCAAGTTGATAAAGGTTAAGTCCAAGTTGGTATAGGCTAAGTCCAAGTTGGTAAAGGCCAAGTCCAAGTTGATAAAGGCTAAGTCCAAGTTGGTAAAAGCAAAGTCAAAGTTGGTAAAGGCTAAGTTCAAGTTGATAAAGGCTAAGTCCAAGTTGGTAAAGGCTAAGTTCAAGTTGGTAAAGGCTAAGTCCAAGTCGACGGAGGCTAAGTCCAAGTGGGTAAAGGCCAAGTCCAAGTCGGTGAAGGATAAGTCCAAGTCGGTGGAGGCTAAATCCAAGTCGAAAGCAAAGTCCAAGTCGGAGGCTAAATCCAAGGCGTAGGCTAAATCCAAGCAAGTGAAATACAAGAAGGTCCATTCCAAAGAGGTGAAAAGTGGAAGACTATAATCAATATACTCGATAAAGATCAAAGTTATTAATTGAATAACTTCTTAGCATCAGCTAGCGGTGGTTAAAGATCCAGATAAAATTAGGTAATCAAGTTTGATTACCTAATTTCATCTAGAAACGGGTTCCATCCCTGAATGCAATGAATCAAATATTGTTCAATGAAACCTAAAATCTAACTAATTAATTTTTGAAGGAAGTATGTTAGATAATAAAGTTGAAAAGCAATCAAAGAAATAGAGAACGCGATATTATGACTATTAACCTTATACTAAACCTGCCAGGGGGTTATTTAACTTTATATTATAACTACAGTAAAAACAACTTTCTAAGCTTTTTTTTTTTTTCAAAATCTTATAAAAGACGTAATTATGTTTAAAGACACATTGTTTAACAATGATAAACTTTCTAACAAATTTGTAACTAATTTAGAGTCTTGTAAAAAGTTTAAAAACAAAGAGTGACCTTAAAAAATGTGTTAGCAAAAACAGTTAAGTTTGCAGCAAAGACAAACAAAGTCTTGTAAAAATTAGTTTGAAAGTCAGTTAACTCTCTAACGAAGATGTTACTTATCGAAAGTCAAACGAATTCAAAGTCTTGTTAAACTATAATCTATTATTTTAAAACGACTTTCTAATGATTTTTATCAAGTTCACAAGTATAAACAAGGATCACGCCACTAACAACAGTTAACTTTCTAACAGAGCTGTTACTTATCTCAAGTCAAACGAGTTCAAAGTCTTGTAAAACTATAATCTATTATTTTAAAGCAAATTTCTAATTAATGATTTTATAACTTACAAACAAGTATAAATAGAGTCTTATTAAAAGTTCAAAAAACAAGTATAAAGAGTTACCTTGAAACACATGTTAGTAAAAACAATTAGCTTTTCAACCAGCGGTTGTAGCAAAGACAAACGAAGTCTTGTAAAAATAAGTAGAAGCACATATTTTTTAAACCGAAATTAACTTTCTAAGCAATGATTTTTTAACAAGTTCATAAGCAATTATCCTGAAAGACATGTCTCTAAAAAAACAATAATTAAATTTCTAACCAGTGATTTTAACAAAGACAAACGAGTTTAAATTATTGATTTTAATTTAAAGTCTAAGATATATTTGTTCAATTTTTACGATTTTATTGTAAAGCGCGTTATTCAAATAAATTAAACCTAAGATCTGGCTAATTCAAGTTAAGTTTGATTCTTGGTCAACGAAGTTGTTTTTGTGTGTGAGTTTGATCCTCACTCAGAACAACAAAGTTGCACTTATGTATGATTTTGATTTTTTTTTTAATGATAGACATTGCAGTTATCTTATTTGAAATATAGTTCCAGTCAAGTAAAAGGACAAGTTTATTTATTCATTAATTAATTTTTAAAGTTTTTTCAAAAATCCTAAACCGAATTTTGTCTTTTAATTAAAAAAATTCTTTCTTCTAATTGCAGGCAATCTGATGTATTTTCTTTCCTAGAACAATGTTTATACAGTATATTATTAACTTTGCATCAGAAAAACATAAAATTATAAGTCATATAGTAGAGGTCTTGTTTTAACTCAAATAATTCAACAATAGACTTCATGTTCAGAAGTTTTTTAAAACAGACTTTGTCGTAACAGTACAAATACACGCCAGTGAAATGCCTCAGGTCTTATTCTAGCAATGCAATGAAGTCAGGTACCTTTTTATGTTAACAAAACAACGTGCGTGTTGAAAGAATCCTTAAAAACCTTAATTATTTTTAAAATAAATCAGAATTTTTAAGAAAATGACGTAATTAAGAAGCCGTAGAAAACCTACAATGTATAAAAATATTACGTCTTCTCTGATATGCAGTTGAAATCAAATGTAAGGACAAGTTTATTATTTCATTAATTTCTTCAAAAAAGCTTTGCAGTTTTTCTAATTATTTCAATATTTATAATGTACAACCTTAAGACTAAAAATTGTATTCAAATCTTGATTTTTTGTGAGCATGAGATTTAAACGTCCTGTGTTTAATTCTTGATCCATACGTATATTAACCGGGAGATCTTGCGCTTAGTAATCTGTTGCAAAGTTTTATCGTATTGACATTTTAAACATATCTAAAAATAGGTTATGTGAATTTTTGGAAATGCTTGCATAATGTTAATAACAAATGATTTTGCTTTTAAAGAAAATTTAGTAATTCAAAGTTTAAAATTTACCCTTTATCTAACACGAGTTAGATTTTTTAAAAACTTTCTGTCATACTATATTTTTATTTTGTTTCATTTTATCTCTATATTTATCCTCCTGAACCGCAAGACTAAATTTCTTAAAATTAATTTCAACTTTTTAGGTATCTTGGTTAATGACTTGCAATCTGACAACAAACAAAAAAAGAAGGAAAACAGCTTCAACTTCATGCAGATAAACAAACTAATAATCAAATTTCTAAAAAAGTCACTTTCAAAGACATGTTTTTCGAGTGAACAACGCAAAATGTAGTACATAAATGAAATGTATCTCGAACGATATGCTTCTAATAAAACGGAAAAGTTTAAAGTGTTATGGTCCCTTTTTTTTCAAAAATGTTTGACAGCGACCCTATAAAAGAAAGTATATTGAAAACTGATCCATGAAAATAAGTTTGTACATTTTTTCACACTGACATTTGTGGTCAAGTTCTTAAAAGTACTCTGTAAAAAAATTAAACCGTTCAACTATTTGACAACCAAAGACTCGCATTCTGCAGCTTTTTATCGAGGCTGTAAAATATTCAAATAAAAAACCGTGAAAACATTTCTGAATAATAAAAATAAAAAGTTGAAACGTCAACTGTGGATAGTGTTTGCAAGTAAACGATAAAATTAAAAAAGTTTTTGTTGCTTATAATTCCAAAAAGTTTATAATTGTAAACTTACCATTTCTTATTTTGAAATTTTTAGACTTTACACTAGTTTTAGAATCTTCAAACACAAAAACTGTCAGAAACCTAAAAATTTTGTTTTATTCTAGATTTTTTTGCTGTTTTACGTATCTACATAGAACGTTGTCAGCTGCAGATTTTTGAGGAAAAACAATATAGTTTTTCTTAATACCGTTTAATCTGTTTTTAAACTTTCTCTTCACCAAACAAAGTAAAGTCGTTTTTTATTCCAAGATTATTTTTGAAAAATGCCACCAGAAAAATAGCGAAGCATGACTATTTAGACTCGTCTCATAAAAAATATTGCGTCTGTCACAATTTTTAAACCGCCTGACCTGTTAATACAAAAAAGTTGCATTTTTTATGTTACAGAATGATTGACACAATTTCTTTTAAGTTTTTCTAACCTCAAAGCGATTTCATTGTTGCTTTTTTTCAAGTAAAAATTTTGTTCAAGTCAAGAAGTTACTCTTTAACAAAGTGTAAAACTTTTATAATTTTTGCGACTTTGAAAACAAGAAAATAGTAGTTACAACTTTTAATAAAAGAAGTATTTGGTAAGAAAATCTTTTAATTATTTCAAAACCTATTTTGCAAAATTAAATTATGTCTAAGATTGCACTGGTTCAACATGTGATTTTACATCTAATTTTGCGTTTCGCTGCAAAAGAAAAACAGTAAACATTACGAACATTGCAAAGATTTTTTTTAAAGTTGAAACCTTCTTGATCGAAAAATCAGTCGATTTGCAAAACAATATCACTTTTCCCACAACTTTTTCAGCTTGTGACCTATTGAATTAATTTTGTGATAAAAAAATTAGCATCGTAAATTTTATAACAGAACGTTATACCTCAAAAATCAGCAAAACAAAACGTTTTTCAAACAATTTTCAACATGTACGAGCGTAGTTTATATCAGGCAAACTTCTCGGTATCATGTCTGATGAAAAAAAAAACATTGTGTCACCCATTTTGTTTTAAGTATGTGCGTCAATGAACTTGATTCTTGTTTTGAAAAAACGATGCTTTGTTATTTTAAAACTACGATTCTGATTTTTAAAAGGTGCAGGCGTATTAACGTAGAGGTGTAATTTTAACTGCACTGTACATTTCAATAAATTATTCTCTTGTCTTATCGTCTTTTTAGATTAAAAATTTTAACACGTAAAACTTTCTTATATCAAGATTTATAAGTAAAATTATGTCTTTAGGTAAAATATCAGATAAAAATTGTAATTTACAAACAAACACAAATTATCTGAACTATATTTTGTAGCGAATTTTACTGTTCTTAGAGCATAGTTGGTTGATGCAAAATCTTTGGAAAGTTTTCTGCTGACTACAGTTCGGCAAATATTTATCTAAAAAGACTACATAGTCTTATACCAGTTCGAAATTAGTATAATTATAACACATTATTTGTCAAGACATCAAAAGTAAAATTTTTATTCAAGACATGCGATATGTCGCACTTCAGTGACAGTTGAAAAACCGTTACTTGCGTCACCATACTTCTTGAGTTTATGAATTATTACATTTGTTTTTTTCAGTTCTAATTCACTGTTTTGGTTAAAAAGGTCAACAGAAAACTTGTGGTCAACTTTGTTTTTACATTTTACCAATTTGTTCAAACCAAAATAAAATTAAACATAAAACAAACAAATTTGCTACGATGTTGTCAACATTTTTGCGAACTTTAACGAAAAATTTTGTAAATTATAATATTTAACACAAAAATGTAACCATTTTGTTATAACGTTTCTAAAACTAATACAGCTAATATTAAAGACCATAGAGTATTTAATATTTACTTTTTTTTTTTTTTTGTGAAAGGGTCATTCACTTCTTTTGCTTTTTCTTTAATATAACAATGTTAATTACATAGTTTTAAAAAGCACTAACACATTTTCTCAAAGATTGGTCAAAAAGTATATTTCTCAATAAATCGTTGCAAAACAAGTCCAGACATTAGCTGCGAATTAAATCTATAAAGCAAGTTTTTACGAATAACTTTCAAAATTTGAACCATGTTTTGAAAAGACTCGAAGCATTTTTTCAAATTTTTAAATCTTACTTTTTATTATTTCAAACAAAAACACTCGAGGAACTAAAATAATATTTCTAAACGTAGAGTGTATCCGTTTTTTGAAGGAATAATTGGAAACAAAGTAAAACGTACTATTTATATTAGTCATAAAAAAAACACTTGTTTGTTAAAAACATTTTACAAATTTTTGACATCTGTGGGCGTGTTCAGGCTTGTCAAAACGTTTAAAGTGCACAGCTATTAATTGAAGAAAAAAAGTTAGGATTGTTATTGAGCAATCGTTGCGCAAAAAAAAAATTCCTTATAATTATTTGTCAGAGTCGAAATAGTCAGTTTTGCACCTTACAGCGCACTGATGTCTGCGAATGGTGAACCAAAGTTAAAGAGGGTCAAATTATCGCTTTCTTCTCCAACAAACGATGAAACTTCAATTCGAAATGTGTTTTGTGCAGTAAAGTCAAAGCAAAAATACAAAAAGATACCTCAAGCAGACAGTGAATTGGGAAAAATTTCTTTCTTTGTTGAAGTGGAAAACCCACAACAATATTTCGATCATCTGCAGTTACGCGAAGTGTTATTGAAATTACTACCTTTTCAAACGTGCCTACTACTATTCGAAAAGAAAAACAGCAAAGGAATTTGTAAAATTCAAATGATTTTTCTTGCTAAAACCGACCCTAACGAGTGTTCGGTTCGTATTATGTTTGAAAAAGCCTAAAAGGAAGTATTGGCTGACGGAATGAAGATATATTACAAATATATCAACTTATATTCTCCTCTTACCTATGTGAAAACAATGAAGAGATCTCTTGTCACATACGAATGTATTCGACTTAAAAATGCAAGCGATACCGAAAAAAAGAGACTTTGTGAAATCAGTCAATTTCTTGCCTCTTCTTGTGGTAAAGTCGTAAAGTCGTTATTACAATAATGTAATAATTCAATCATTTTTTGTTTGTTTTAGTTTTATCAACGAATCAAGAGCGACCTCTTGTGATAAGATTTTTATTTGCAGCGTTTGCTAAAGCTTCATAATCCTGCTACAGAATAAAACGTTAATTTTTTTTTTTATTACTTTTGAAAATGACTTTTTAAATCGTAATCACCTAAAAAAATGCAACAGTTTTTGTTTACGACCTTATACAAATGATCATTGAAAAGAAGATTACGCGCCCTACTCAGGTTGGAGAATAAAGCAAAGGCTTTGCCTGAAGTAAAAAATCTTTGTTATTGTTTTAATTAGTTGGTGTATGTGTAATGTGATGACTTTGATACATTCCTAAAAAATAATTTTTACTAGTATTTTAGATTATCGCAAATCAGATTTAGCTAAAATCACTTGTAAGCAAGCAATAGTTAAAAAGTTGTGTTAATTTTACTTTACATTTCTTTTGTAAATTTAAAGCAAAAACATCCTATAGCTTATCGTTAATATGTGCCATCACTTCTACTTTACATAATTTCACAAATATGTAGTGTAGGCATTTACAATATAAACCTACTTAAAAGAAAAAAAAAAAAAAAAAAAAAACTTAATTGAAAACTTTTACTCAATACTTCAACTTGGTATATACAATAAAGCACAAAAAACTTTCAAGATTGAACGTTTTATTTAGAAGTCAGAAAAAATACAACCGATTCATTTTTCACTAAACAAAGAGTGATCACTAAACAAACAGTTCAAGTCGTGCATTAAAGAATTCTTGCTGTTACCACAAGAAGAGGCAAGAAATTGACTGATTTCACAAAGTCTCTTTTTTTCGGTATCGCTTGCATTTTTAAGTCGAATACAGTCGTATGTGACAAGAGATCTCTTCATTGTTTTCACATAGGTAAGAGGAGAATATAAGTTGATATATTTGTAATATATCTTCATTCCGTCAGCCAATACTTCCTTTTGGGCTTTTTCAAATATAACACGAACCGAACACTCGTTAGGGTCGGTTTTAGCAAGAAAAATCATTTGAATTTTACAAATTCCTTTGCTGTTTTTCTTTTCGAATAGTAGTAGGCACGTTTGAAAAGGTAGTAATTTCAATAACACTTCGCGTAACTGCAGATGATCGAAATATTGTTGTGGGTTTTCCACTTCAACAAAGAAAGAAATTTTTCCCAATTCACTGTCTGCTTGAGGTATCTTTTTGTATTTTCGCTTTGACTTTACTACTGATTTATTTTAAAAATAATTAAGGTTTTTAAGGATTCTTTCAACACGCACGTTGTTTTGTTAACATAAAAAGGTACCTGACTTCATTGCATTGCTAGAATAAGACCTGAGGCATTTCACTGGCGTGTATTTGTACTGTTACGACAAAGTCTGTTTTAAAAAACTTCTGAACATGAAGTCTATTGTTGAATTATTTGAGTTAAAACAAGACCTCTACTATATGACTTATAATTTTATGTTTTTCTGATGCAAAGTTAATAATATACTGTATAAACATTGTTCTAGGAAAGAAAATACATCAGATTGCCTGCAATTAGAAGAAAGAATTTTTTTAATTAAAAGACAAAATTCGGTTTAGGATTTTTGAAAAAACTTTAAAAATTAATTAATGAATAAATAAACTTGTCCTTTTACTTGACTGGAACTATATTTCAAATAAGATAACTGCAATGTCTATCATTAAAAAAAAAATCAAAATCATACATAAGTGCAACTTTGTTGTTCTGAGTGAGGATCAAACTCACACACAAAAACAACTTCGTTGACCAAGAATCAAACTTAACTTGAATTAGCCAGATCTTAGGTTTAATTTATTTGAATAACGCGCTTTACAATAAAATCGTAAAAATTGAACAAATATATCTTAGACTTTAAATTAAAATCAATAATTTAAACTCGTTTGTCTTTGTTAAAATCACTGGTTAGAAATTTAATTATTGTTTTTTTAGAGACATGTCTTTCAGGATAATTGCTTATGAACTTGTTAAAAAATCATTGCTTAGAAAGTTAATTTCGGTTTAAAAAATATGTGCTTCTACTTATTTTTACAAGACTTCGTTTGTCTTTGCTACAACCGCTGGTTGAAAAGCTAATTGTTTTTACTAACATGTGTTTCAAGGTAACTCTTTATACTTGTTTTTTGAACTTTTAATAAGACTCTATTTATACTTGTTTGTAAGTTATAAAATCATTAATTAGAAATTTGCTTTAAAATAATAGATTATAGTTTTACAAGACTTTGAACTCGTTTGACTTGAGATAAGTAACAGCTCTGTTAGAAAGTTAACTGTTGTTAGTGGCGTGATCCTTGTTTATACTTGTGAACTTGATAAAAATCATTAGAAAGTCGTTTTAAAATAATAGATTATAGTTTAACAAGACTTTGAATTCGTTTGACTTTCGATAAGTAACATCTTCGTTAGAGAGTTAACTGACTTTCAAACTAATTTTTACAAGACTTTGTTTGTCTTTGCTGCAAACTTAACTGTTTTTGCTAACACATTTTTTAAGGTCACTCTTTGTTTTTAAACTTTTTACAAGACTCTAAATTAGTTACAAATTTGTTAGAAAGTTTATCATTGTTAAACAATGTGTCTTTAAACATAATTACGTCTTTTATAAGATTTTGAAAAAAAAAAAAGCTTAGAAAGTTGTTTTTACTGTAGTTATAATATAAAGTTAAATAACCCCTTGGCAGGTTTAGTATAAGGTTAATAGTCATAATATCGCGTTCTCTATTTCTTTGATTGCTTTTCAACTTTATTATCTAACATACTTCCTTCAAAAATTAATTAGTTAGATTTTAGGTTTCATTGAACAATATTTGATTCATTGCATTCAGGGATGGAACCCATTTCTAGATGAAATTAGGTAATCAAACTTGATTACCTAATTTCATCTGGATCTTTAACCACCGCTAGCTGATGCTAAGAAGTTATTCAATTAATAACTTTGATCTTTATCGAGTATATTGATTATAGTCTTCCACTTTTCACCTCTTTGGAATGGACCTTCTTGTATTTCACTTGCTTGGATTTAGCCTACGCCTTGGATTTAGCCTCCGACTTGGACTTTGCTTTCGACTTGGATTTAGCCTCCACCGACTTGGACTTATCCTACACCGACTTGGACTTGGCCTTTACCCACTTGGACTTAGCCTCCGTCGACTTGGACTTAACCTTTACCAACTTGAACTTAGCCTTTACCAACTTTGACTTAGCCTATACCAACTTGGACTTAGCCTTTACCAACTTTGACTTTGCATTTACCAACTTGGACTTAGCCTTTATCAACTTGGACTTAGCCTTTATCAACTTGGACTTAGCCTATACCAACTTGGACGTAACCTTTACCAACTTTGACTTAGCCTTTACCAACTTGGACTTAGCCTACTCCGACTGGGACTTAGCCTTTGCCAACTTGGAATTAGCCTTTACCAACTTGGACTTAGCCTTTACCAACTTGGACTTGGCCTTTATCAACTTGGACTTAGCCTTTGTCGACTTGGACTTAGCCTTTACCAACTTGGACTTTGCCTTGTTGTCGTTTGAAGGGCATCCACTCCAGGTCAGACACAAACAGAACTGGGGCCGAGGGTTTATTCTTTTACTACCCCAGACTGCTGCACTGCCTGGATCAGATGCTGGCAGTGATGTTATTAAGCCAGCATCGAGTTTCGTCATCCAAAACCGTCAGACCGCGTGCTCCATGTGGTGCCCGATGTATGGGGCACATTGTTAGTACATGGTCTGCGGTTTGCTCTGAGGCGCCACACTCGCAATTCGGTGAAGGAGCGAGACCCCATTTGTGCATGGACGAATGGAATCGCCCAACACCAGTCCGCAGGCGGTTGAGCTTAACCCAAGCTACTCGGGGTAAGCTCATCCCAACAGGCCTGACACTGGTCCCGGGCACGAAAGCACGGAGCCTGGAAGCACTTTCACGGTACTCCGCGTTCCATTTGTGATTTGTCCATTCAGAAGCGCGGATGCCAAGTCTGGCAAGATTGTCCAAGAGATTCCGCGCACCTGGCACAAACGGGCGTCTGGATCTTAGTCTCGCTTGGGCAGTATCTGAGGACCCACTTAAAAGACCATGCAAGATATGATCGGGGTCCAGAGATCCACGGTAAGCCAAGGAGAGTGTCGCTCCCATTCGGCGAACCTCAGCTGGCTGGATGCCCGAAAGTACAGGTAGGTGGTCCGTTGGAGTGGGACGCAGGCATCCAGTAACTATGCGCAAGGCGTCATTTAAGACACTGTCAATGAGGCGAGTGTGAGCACTGCGACACCAGACTGGCGCACAGTACTCAGATGTTGAGTAGACTAGAGACAAGGTGGCTATGCATAGTGTTTTAGCACCAGCACCCCATCCCGAGCCCACGAGTCGCCTCAGCAGTGTGACGCGCGATGATATTTTTTTGCGCAATGCCACTAAGTGGTGACGAAACGTGAGCGATCTGTCCAGTTTTACCCCAAGGTATGTAGGGGTTGGACAGAACGGTAAAAGTCTACTATTGTTGTAGACCTTTAGCTCACGTTTGGCCTCTCGGTTATTTAAGTGAAAGGCTGTCGTCACCATCTTGGTGTGACTGAGCTTCAACCTCCAAGTCTGGAGATACGCTGAAAGTGTAGACATGTCTTGGCTTAATGTCCCCTCCAAGTCCTTCCAGTTTCCAGAAGAGTGCAACAATGCTAAATCATCAGCATAAGCAAACTTTCTGGAAATCATGGAAGGCAGATCATACGTATAAATGTTAAATAGGAGAGGAGCCAAGACCGATCCCTGAGGAACGCCGTTTTTAAGACGGCGTAGCCTGCTTTGCTTGCTGTCACCGGTGGTAAGGGTGAAACTTCGATTTCGGACAAGCTCCATGATCATTTTGACTATGTGCTTATCCGGAAGTAGTCTCAGCAGCTTGCAGGTAAGGCCACGGTGCCAGACAATGTCATAAGCAGCTGTCAGATCGATAAATACGGCACCGGCCTTCTTTTTAGCCTCGAAAGAATCCTCGATGTTCTGGGTTAGCAGAACAACTTGATCTACAGTTGACTTCCCACGTCGGAACCCAACCTGCTCTTTAGGGAGCAGTGGATCGATTAATGGTTCAACGCGGGCGTAGATAAGCCTCTCGAGGATCTTGTAGGGCACACAGAGCAGAGATATCGGTCGATAACTCTTTGGATCCCCCACGGGCTTTCCTGGTTTTGGGATCACGACCACAAGCGCTCTTCTCCAGATCTTGGGAATTTTGAGTCGGCGTATACAGGAAGAAAGGAAGTCACGTAACCAGGACTTCAAAGCAGCTCCAGCATGGAGTATAAGCTCGGGGCAGATGGAGTCAGGTCCCGGAGCTTTACCTGGTTTTAAGTGCTGAAGGGCAGCAGCAAATTCTCTCTGTAAAAATTTGTCAGAGATATTTACTGCGTCTGGTGTTGTGGCCCTCCAAAGGTCAGACACTTCTTGAAAGACAAGTCGAGATGACTTGCGATCAACAGCCTCGTATTTCCCATTTCTAACCAGCTGAGATGCAATAGCATCGGCTGAAATGGGACAGTGACGAGGAGAGTGTCGTGACCTACCAGTAAGGTTGTTCAAAATACTCCACGCTTTTCGACTAGAGTGTGAGAAGTCAATGCTCCGAACTGCTTTGGACCATCGATCCCTCCGCTTTCTGTCAAGCTTGGCAAGCAGAGCTGTAGCAGCCAAACTTGAGTCGTCTCCCTGAGGAGACTGCAGAAAGGTTTTATAGAGGGATTCACACTCTGCATCCCAACACGGAATATAGTTATTTCGATACCCGCGTGGGATAGTCTTTTTGGCTGCTTTCTTAATGGTGTTACAGAAATCCTGGTAAGCCGCATCCACATCAAGTGAATCAGGCGGCAACAAAGTCTTTGCGAATTTATTTGTCAAAGCAATGTAGTGACTCCAATTGGCCTTGCGGAAGTTCCATCGCTTAACAGGCATGCTTGGCACTGCCATAGCAAACCTTGGTGGTGTAATAAGCGAGGGTCGATGTTGTGACCTGGGGAACTTCTCAAGGACACGTCTATCCGGTAAGCGACTGTTTGGACCTACGCTAGCGAAAGCTAGATCTGGATTGGTGCCAGTGTTCCAGCGGCCAGAATAAAAACTGGCAGCGTCCTTGGCATGACATAGGAGGGCAAGACAATTAATACTTGCCCAGCCAGCCAAGCACTCACCGTCCGGACTGTTGTCATCATAACCCCAGTCAGCATGACGACAGTTAAAATCACCAGCGTACAGACAGGGGTGAGGAAACACTGGAAGATCCAGGGTTCGCA
Source organism: Diplosoma virens (assembly GCA_963680785.1). NCBI lineage: Eukaryota > Metazoa > Chordata > Ascidiacea > Aplousobranchia > Didemnidae > Diplosoma > Diplosoma virens. The sequence goes on along the minus strand of OY796881.1, from coordinate 59,394,077 downwards.
ATCGCGTTGGCGGTGGTTTGTAGACGTTGACTATTTTATAGCCATCAACGTCCACACACAGCCACTCGATCTCCGATGTCGGTGGAGATTGGTCCAAAAGCATGTATCTCAGTCGCTCGTGGACAAACGTGGCAAGGCCATGCTTCCTGCTTAAAGAAGACCCAGCTAGTTGGTAGTGTGGTAGTACCAACTTCTCTGCATCAGTGCAGTGGGTCTCCTGCAGTAGGATGACGAGTGCCTCAGACTGCATAGCGAGGTGATGAAGAACATTCAACTTGCTTGCAGTGAGGCCTTCGATGTTCAGCTGAAGAATAGTGGGTCTTCGGAACTTGTTGGCAATGTGCCCTGAAAAGGGCAGCTTTATCCTGACATTGCCCCGTCCTGAAAAGGACGTTTGCCGATTAGCAGACCCACACTGAACATCGGAATGGGTTGATACCCTTCCGTTTTGGTAGGTTCGGTTTCGGTCTGTCATTTTAAAATCAATGAGCAGACTTACTCACGGCCCAGGCTGCGTGAAAGCACCTACCATATGGACGACGACGACGACGACGACTTAGCCTTTACCAACTTGGACTTAGCCTATATCAACTTGGACGTAACCTTTACCAACTTTGACTTAGCCTTTACCAACTTGGACTTGGCCTTTGTCGACTATTTCTTTGATAGTTTTTTCAACTATATTATCTAACATACTTCCATCAAACATTAATTAGTTTTTAGGTTTCATTGAACAATAACTATTTGATTTATTATGTTCAGGGATGGAACCCGTTTCTAGATGAAATTAGGTAATCATGATTACCTAATTTCATCTAGATCTTTAACCACTGCTAGCTGATGTTAAGGAGTTATTCATAACTTTGATCGTTATCAAATATATCGATTAGAATCTTTTGGATTTAATCTCTTTGAATTTTACCTTCTCGGATTTAACCTCTTTGGATTTAATCTCTTTGGATTAAACCTCTTTGGATTTAATCTCTTTACATTTAACCTTCTTAGATTTAATCTTCTTGGATTTAACCCCAACCGAGGAATTCGCTGAGGATTTAACCCCCGCCTAGGAATTCACCGAGACCCCCCGCCGAGGATTCATCCTCCTTCATCCCCCTCCGAGGATTCATCCTCCTTCATCCCCCTCCGGTTGATCCCCCGCAATTGACGCCAAAAGTTTCCTGATAAACTACTACTGCGTGTATAAATATATTCTGTTGGAAACAGAAATACGCCTTTTCGTTTCTTTTATTTGCAAACTAATTTATGACCACGCTGTGTTATAATGCTTTGAATAATAATTTGCATTTGTCGCTACGGCTTTGAAATTATGATACATATTTGTTACGATTGCTTTCTAAACGTTGAATTTCTATTTTTTACTGTTTTCATGGTTGTGTCGCGGACGAAGCGGTAATTTTCTCTGTAAACTTCTAATTTTTTCTAACCTCCAAAAATTAATTTTATTGTATGATTGGCAGTTTGTTTTGAGTAAGCTGTATTTGGGCTTGTAAATACTGGTGCATCGTGTTAACTTTGTTGGCGCTAATTATACTGGTTCAAAGGGTTTCGGTTGTGCCATAGCCGTATCAGCTATAGCCGTACGGGGGGAAAATAGGGGGCAGTTGCCTTCCAAGTCTCAAAAATTGAGCAAAAGAAGAAATTTTAGAACAGTAACAAGAAAATCATAACTATTTTTTCAGAAAAACGATTAAGGTTTGAGGTGAAGACCTTATTTTAGAGAACACTACTTACATTTTAAAAAATACCAAGACACCACTTGGCAAATTTTTAAAGTAGGTTGAGCGGCGCAAGAGCCGATTTTGCTGCCTTTGTGACATAGTATTTCATGTTGATGGCAATTATGTAGGGGTATGAAGTTATTATTTTTTAGCTTTTTTATAGATATTCGATATCATTTTTCTATTTCTGAAGGCGAAATCTAGGTCAAATTACTTTTCAATAGTTCCAAAAACATATCTCTATAGCGGCTAAACAAAAGCGAGCTAAAAGCTGTCGAATATTTAAAGCTCAATGAAACAAAGCATATGCTATTGTAGCGTTGCCAAGACGCGAACCAAATATGTCTTCACGCGTTAATCAAAGTTTACACATGGCGCCTAGTGATTAGTGCGCGCTGCTGTTGCCTGCCTTTGGCGATCTCTTTTATGGTAATAGTTAGGACATGAGGCAGGTTCCTTTTTGGTTTTGCCTTTGTAGACGAAGGTTAGTTTAAGAGCCTGCTTGCCGCTTTCTCATATATCTTCTTTGAAATTGAATAGCCTATTGGCAGAAGTTCGGTGTGGAACAAATTTGTTATAATCTAATTTTGGTGTATTTAATTTAATAGCGTAAAGATTGGAATAAACTAGTATTCTCTGTTCAAGTTTAATTCAATTCGTACCGGAACTAGCACTTATTATTAACCGCTATTATTACAGAAAACTACAAACTTGTTGATATATATCGTTCCTAAATGATTTGTGGTTCAGAAAATAATAACAAGAAGATAAAAGAGAAAGACAAAAATGATCTTTTCAACTGTATTGACAATTCACATGTAATAGAATTTGGGTGGAGGATAGGGTACAGTAAAATTAAGCACACAACCATATTTATCAAAGTGAATGAAAACCTTTTTTTCATTGATTATAATTATTTAAGGAATAAAAAAAATATTTTGGACTGGTTGGAATACAAGTTTGTTTATTTTTTCACCGGTTGTCAGGCTGTATCTCCACCATGTTTAGAATGTGACTGTTTTTTGAATGAAAACTTTTCTGTACAGATAAAAAAATGTCAAAGAACACTGTCAATAATTTATCCAGCAATTTTGAAGCTTTCTATAACCAAATCAACTGAAAAAAATAGAGCAAAAAAACTGATTGAAATGTTAGGTGAAATACAAATGGGTACTTACAACGTGAAAAAAAATAGTTGTCGTGATTTTGTAAAAAAAGCTGTTGAAATTCTTGCAAAACAGGAGGAATGTTCTCAAGATGGACTATCATGTTTTAAAAATGAAATGGACAAACTAGAAGACAGAGACCAAAAAATAGGATCTTGGTATAAATGTTAAAGTTAAATTATCATTAGAAAATCCAATTAGCAATGAACTTTATTATTACTGTTAAGTTCTTATATTAATTTTAGTAAACTATGAAACGAAATTGTAATTCGAATTTAAATTAAATAACATTTTTATACTGTAAAAAGAATAAATTTTGTAAGATATTTGGAATTTTTATAGATAATAATTTCAAGTGATCGAAACATATATAAAATTTAAACACCTTTGATGAGCCTAGGTGGGCAACACAGTCTGTTGGAGCAAATAAAATCAATATTAAAATAAAATTTCATGGTCTGATAATTTAATTCATTATTACAGCTCTCACTTAACGTCATAAACACTTTTCTGATAAATACCGACCAAAAATTTTTGATAAAATTTCTAATATAATAGATAAGTGTATGATATTACATGTAGTCGTAGAAATGCTTTACTATACTGCAGCCAAGGTACCAGTTTCTGAAATGGTCTTTGACCCACTGCAAGATTTCTTTTGGTAGGTTTCTTTGCCTGTCTGAACCTTCGGGGTCAGCGGTGTCTTGCACTTTCACTTTAGATTAAGCAATGCACTTTTGACTTGTGGCTTGCAAAAGTGTATTCGTAACTCTTTAACAGATTGTACTTTTTTAATCTATGTTATTGCACAGGTGCGGTAACCATGCACAATTTTTAGCACTTTTTCAACAATTGCAGGCTACACTTTGTATCCTCATTTCAACAAAAAAAGAAAAAATCTGTCAAAGTTGTATTTCAAAAATTATTTTATAGCTAAGAAGCAGAGGTAGATACCTCGATTTTTTCGAAGTCTCGGTCTCGTAGCCTAACCCCAAACTCGTCTCGTTCTCGGACCACTGTGTCTCGAATCCAGGTCGAGACATTGCAGGGATGTGGGCAAAGCTTAGAGCTTTTGTAAATGTGTCGTGAGTTTTAGTAAAAATAGATTATTTGTACGTTTTTTAGCCATTCGGGCATCATGGTCTTTATTCTGCTTGCGTTAGTCACAGTTGAATTAAACCATGGCAATCTTTATCAATTTTGCGGAGTCGGAAGATTTAAGATTCGACTCCGACTCCTAGACTTTCTAGCATGCCGACTCCAGCTTCTAGAATTTTAAGGATTTCAATTCCGACCCGACTTTTTAATCAGGGCGATAGCATTATGCAAAATACGATTTGCTTAAAATTAGGGTTAGCCTATTTTTGAAGTCATGAACCAGGACGTTCGCTAACAAAAAAAATTCGTCCCTAATTGAAATCTATCTCGAATTTCTTAATTTTTGTCCCTAAAAAGTAGTGCTCTTTAAAAAAAAGTTGGACATTAGGAATCGGATAAAATATTTCGACTCCGACTTTTTTCTCTTAAAAGTCCTACTTCTTTTTAAAACCTCCAACTCCATGCGACTTCAACTTTGCAAACCTGATTTTTATGCATGGCAATTAAAACGCCTGGACACCGTATAAGTTGCTCCAGAAATTATAAAACCGTTCTTATTAACATTTAAACGTCTTAATTTGCATTTTATATTTTTAGTAGCCAAATTTGTTATATCACGATGCTTTTAATTGCAATGGATATTGTTCTATGAGATTTTAATAAGTTGCATGTGTGAGCATTAAGCAATTGATGCGATTGCCGTTTAAATTCCACTCGCTTGGTTCTGCATGTTTTTTGCTTTAAATTTCAATTTTATTACAAAATAAAAATATATATATATCGAGCTACAGGACAGCTGACATTAAAAGAGTATCATATCTGGCTTTGTGCATCACGCAGGCTGAACTCGAGCTCGTTGCCCAACCATGGTTTCGAGTTTAAAACTCTCATCAGAAACGATCTGCTGGTTTTCCCGCTTCTATCAGTTTAGCAACGCATCCGGTAAAAGCCCACAAATCTTAAATGACCAACTCTGCGACAAAACCTAGTTAATAAACTGTCCCTGATAAAAGTTTAAAACTCAAAACCATGGTTGGGCAGTGAGCTCGAGTTTGGCGTGCGTGATGCACAATGCCACAAATGGCATTTCTTAGTGCTGTCTGTCCGCAACTCTATATATGTTTAGTATCTGGTCATCGGCGGGGTGATGCACAGTGCCGCTTTTATCAGTGCAGTAATGCATCTGGTAAAAGTCCACAAATCTTTAAAAAGATAATAAAAGATTTCAATCGGACAGCAAACCATGGCGTTTCTAAAAGTAAATTACTTGCAGTAAATTATTAGGATTAAAAGTTTCACTGTTGGACAAGAAGAATTCCACTTTTAGTTGGCAAAGCAAGTGCGCTGCAAACTACTCAGCTGTCAAGTAGTCTTAAAACTTTAAATTTTTTAGCTTGTTTACTCGAAAAAATTTTTTTAATTTTATTTTGTTAAATTTTAAATTTTATTTGTTATTTTATATTTACTTTATTCGTAATAATTACTTTTGACTCTTAACTAATTAGCTTTTTTCGTGCGTTTTACTATGTACTTTTCGTCTGTGTTTAGAATCACCTTCTAATGAGCCGAAAAGGCGAAACAGACTGTTGAGGTTTCAATAAAAATTTTTTATGTGGCTTCTGTAATTTAACATAAATATATACGAGGTCTGTTCAAAAAGTATCCGACCTTTTTCCCTCTCGCCAATAAGGTATGAGCAAACTGCCCGTGCAAAGCGTGGCTGCACACACACACATTCACGCGTAATCGTGAAGCGTTTCAGGCCGATTCGTCATTCGTATCTCTCTGTGTAAAGCATTTAGTGCAGGCGTGTAGTACGTGTTCATCGGTTTTTTGATTTTCAGAAAATTTCATTTCAATGACAGAACGCATCGAACAGAGGTATTGCATCAAGTTTTGTCAAAAACTTGGTGATACTCAAGTTGAAACAATTCGAAAGATTCAACAAGCTTTTGAAAATGAGGCCTTAAGCCCAACTCAGATAAAGCAATGGTTTAAACGCTTTAAAGATGGCCGTGCATCAGTGGAAAGTGATCCTCGCTCAGGAAGGCCATCCACAAGCCGAAACGAGGAGGCGATGGATCAGGTTCGTGAAAAAGTGTTGGAGGATCGTCGTTTAACAGTACGAGAGATTGCTGCAGAAATGGGAATAAGCACAGGCTCAGTTCATTCAATCCTAACTGAGGATTTGAACCTGCGGAGAGTGTCGGCTAAATTTGTCCCCAAGCTGCTGACGGAGCAACAGAAGGAACTCCGGAAGGAAATTTTGGAGGACATGCTGGATGTTGCAAATCATGACCCAGAATTTATCAAGACAATCATCACTGGTGATGAGACCTGGGTTTATGGTTATGACCCAGAAACCAAGTTTCAATCATCACAATGGAAGCATCCGGAATCACCACGCCCAAAAAAAGCTCGGCAAGTCCGCAGCAATGTGAAAGTTATGCTGACCTGTTTTTTTGATTCCCGTGGCATCGCGCATCATGAATACGCACCAGAAGGTCAAACAATCAACAAAGAGTACTACCTGGAGATTCTACGTCGCCTTCGTGATGCTGTGCGAAGAAAGCGGCCAAACATGTGGGCAGCAAAGAATTTTCAGCTTCACCACGACAATGCTCCCGCTCATTCTGCACATGTGGTCCAAGCTTTTCTAGCCAAAAACAGCATGCCACTTATTAGACAGGCTCCTTACTCTCCCGACTTAGCACCGTGTGATTTCTGGCTGTTCCCTAAGCTAAAAACAACTCTGAAAGGGAGGCGATTTCAGTCAAGAGAAGACATTATGAAAAAAGCGACGGAGGAGCTTCAGAGCATTCCGGGGGAGGAGTTTATGAAGTGGCAGAAGCGCTGGGATAAGTGTGTGAACCACCAAGGGGAATATTTTGAAGGAAATTGAATAAAACTTGCAAAATTTATTGTGTTGTGTGCTTTATACAAAAAAGTCGGATACTTTTTGAACAGACCTCGTATATATATATATATATATATATATATATATATATATATGTTCCGTTCCTAAAAATCGCCCAAATTATGTAGATTCACAATCTCGTAAAAAATATCTTTGATTTCGCGTTGGTCCGGCTCAAATAGCCGAAGAAATAACAGTTTTATAAGTAATTTAAATATTTTACATTTATTTGAAAGAAAATGGCAACACTGCTTAATTTCATGAACTTTAAAGTAATTTCCAGAACTATCGGATTGACCTGTTTTGATTATGACGTAATAGTGTTGGTGATTGAGATAATTTCAGAACATTCGAGTAACCTTACTGATTGGTATAAATACAGTTTGCTGAAAAGCAGCATTATTAATTCGATGTTTCGTTGTGGTAACTTAAAATTGGAAAATTGTTAACGGTGTGAAGTCATAGTTTTTGAACGCAAGTCTTTGGTGATCTACGTGATTGTGAAGAATTAAGCTATTGAGCTTTAACCTGTTGCTTTGATTTATACTATTCGGGCTCCTAAGTGGATTGGAGCATATTTCTTAATAAAGAAGATATTGTGGTAGTCTGAGCTGTGGTTTAGCTAGACTATATTTTTGCTGTCGCTGGTTCGAAGGTCAGATCCAGCAAGAAGATTAAGAATTATCGTTTAGTAGACACCGAGATTGTGTTATTGGCGAGGCCTTTTTAACAGGCGCCAAAAAAGGTAGACGATTAAACAACGTACTAAGTTACCAAATAAATTTGCTACAAAATTTAAAAAACTTAAATTTGTGGAAGTAACAAAATTTCAAAAAACTTTTTAACATCGGAACAAAATTTCAAAAACTATTTACTAAATTCTACAATATATTAAAACGATTAAAACTGTTTATGCATCAAGCTGCTGTTTGAAGCAAATCAATCATCCGAGAGACAAAACAAGACAATAATAGTTAAATAAATTAATATGAAATTGATGCTATAGCTCAGAAAATCGCAAATTATGTATAAAAACGATTAATGATTAAAAACTAAAAAAGTTAAAAAATTAAAATAAAAATTGAAAACCGACATAAGAACATTGACAAAACTTTTCTGAACAAAAATAGAAACACAAGCAGAGCTACAGGATTTGACGGTTTAAGGTCCAACTTTTAATATTTTTAAGATGCGAGCTCTGACTCCGACTCTAGTACTTACAGAAGTACCATTGACTGTAATACAGGACTTTGTCTAATCAGATCAATGTGGTCCCAATTCTTTGCTATTGCGGATAAGTTTTTAAAGCGATTGTTTGAAACGGCCAAAATAAAAACGTTGAGTCTTGTTTTAACGCTTAATGTCAGCTGAAGAAAAAAAAAGCTTTGGAAAAGCAATGAGGATATTATAGTTCTAACTTGAATTTTGGAAGACAAAAGAATCGTAGAATAAAAACCGTTGCCCGATCTTCTAAACGGCTTGCTTGGTCTGTTGTAAAGAGCTGGCGCTCATATAAGTTGACAGGAGTTAAAATGTTACAAATGGTTCAGGAGAGGGCGGTTCGCACCCCCATGAATTAGATGGTTATTTAGTTGGTGGCTCCTTATTTATAATCTCCGATTTAATGACCACACGCGTTGATTGCGAAATAACTGCGATGAAAAATCAAATAAATTTAATCTTGTAAGAGATCAGAGAAAACTTTCGGTTTTCTTTTTGGCACGTGACGCTCAACACACTCAGCAATCTTTAGAATCGTGTCTTCTTTCCACCAAGCCGACATAAACTAAAAAAATGAATTATTAAAACTTCATCAGAAAAGAATTTTGACAAATTGACTACTTTCCCGAGCAATCACCGACAAACATGTTATAAAACTGTATCGGTCGATTAAAATAACCCTAAAGTTGGATTGAAGTAGTTATTTTATTATTCTTAAGCAATATGTACTTTCGTAATATTTAAAAAATAAACAAAAAGGTTGTTTGGAATCCGACGCTATTTTGAATGCAAATAACGGGAAAATACCTGAAGACCAACAGGCAGACCAGAAGCATTATAACCGACAGGAAGGGTAATTGCAGGACAACCAGTCAAATTGCCCAATCCGGCATACCTGGAAACTTATCTGATTACTATCATTTGTAAAAGTTTCAAAAACACGATTTTGAAAGTGTAGTCAAAAGAAAACTTCAAAACTTGGTTTTACCTCATATTTAGCGAATCTTGTTCCCCGTTCAACATTCCCGAACTGAGTTCCGACGGAAGAATTTCAGGAGCGCAGTGTCCGGCAGTAGGAGTCACAATGGCGTCCACGTCCTCAAAAGCTTGCTTCAAAAACCGACAAGCGCGAGTTCGCTGTTTGCTCGCTTGTATGTAGTCGGAGGATGTCAACGAGTGACCGAGGCGGTAAAACATGCGAGTCGCCGGCGTCTGTAAAGTAAACGTCAAGTTGTCGGGTGGAGAAAGGATTGATTGAATGATGTGACATCATTGCACTTTTATGTAATAATTGAAACTGGGTCTAAATTTTGTTTTGTAGAGTCTCTTTAGTTTCTTCGGGAATTTTCTCGAAGGACGAATTAAGGCCCGTTTCAGCTACAAGCGTGGTATGAAGTATTCCTTGTTTCTTTTGTTGATTTTTTTTGCTTCACTTAACACTTACGCACGGAAAGAATAAAAAAAATCAATAAAACAAACAAAGAATGCTACATTTTACGTTTGTAATGGAAACGGGCCTTTAGTCTCCTTATTAAAATGTTCGAGAAGATATGAAAGTACTAAAGCACTTTAAATATAAATAACTAAAGACTTTCTGCGAAAAAGTATTGTGTCTAATACACAACATAAAGTCGCGATTTCGCGATGGGGATGAAGAGAAAAAGGATTCTGGGGCTGAGGTCGTTCGGGTCAAACAAACGTTCTTTTTTTGTTCAATATTACCGATTCTATAAAAATTCCGGTCGTAAATGAAATTAACAAATTGCTAATCACCGATTAAACGGGCGTTTTTTCAGAAATAAGAAAATTTTTTTAAATGACGGAAACTTTATTTCAAGTGCTCGAGCAAACAGTCCCTTGGCTGAACTGCAAGTAACTTCCACGTTCACACTACAAAGTTAGTTAATCAGTATCGATGTACATGCACGGTATCAATTAATTGCGAAGAATTTCAACTATTTTTTTGAAAAGTTTGTTTGATATTTTTCATACAAATTCGGTTTTTTTCCCAGTAAAGAATACTGGCTGTTTTTTTATTTAGATACTCACACATCAATGAATTTATTCAATCGTGAAATATTGGCTTTCAGCGTAATTTTCGAGTTCTTGACTATTGCAACCTTCATTCTCGCAATGAAACTATCAACGCTTGTACCAAAATAACAAGAAACTTGCAATAGAAAACGTTTAATTAGACTTCATATGAATGTCAACAAATTCATCACATATTTGCGCAAAATAACAACCATTTAAGGCTCGTTTCCACTATGAGCGTGGAATGGAGTACTCTTTGTTTCTTTTATCGATTTCCCTTGCTTCTCTCAGCGCTTAAGCGCGGAAAGAAGTAAAAAATTAAAAAAAAGAATCAATAAAATCAAACAAAGAATGCTGCATTCCATGCTTGTAGTGGAAAATGATCTTATTCATTAGCGATAATTAGGAGTGACGCAGACATTAGTTGCGTAGCTTTCAATAAATTACAGTAAATACATTTTCTTCCTTAAAAACAGTGTGTAACAAAATAAGCATCGCATAAGAAAACGCTCGTTTTGCGACGAATGAGGCTCAAATCTACGCTTCTTATTCACCAAACAAAAATTTTCCAAAAGATAAGAACTAACCAAGTCTTCATAGTTAACATCGAAGTTATAATTCATAGTCGTGGTCATTTCTGAAAGGATGATAATACGATGGGCAAACATCGCTTCGCGAAGTTCCGGAATCTCGATGTCGATCAGTGTCGCTCCGCTCTTGCGCAAATAATCGAGCGAATTGCTGCAAACTTCGAACACGTCGTCCTTGCAATCCTATCGCAACAAAGCTGACGTCAGGTCGTGACGAGATCGAAAAACGCGTTTTTACAAATTACGTCTGGTTATTGGAAGGGAAATCTAAGACAATAGTGGTCGGGTGTGGTAGAAATATGGTCGTCCAACTGTCGGTCACTATTCCAAATGGGGCGACCTGCTGCTGTCGTTTGAAAAGCCCATTTTGCTCACTGTCTTCAAAATCTGCGAAGCTATGAGGACAAAAACTTTTTAAATTTTCGGAAAAGCTGATCTACGCAGCTTTGGTCTTTATTGGTCTTTTTTTAGTAGCTTGTGGTCGTGACAAGGAACAAACTTTCGTTTTTAAAAAATTGGTTTAACTTCAAAAACTTTATAGTTTAAATTCGAATTTCTATTGATATTAAACAAATTTCAAAACAATAAAAAGTTAATTGGTGCAATGTTTAAGTTGATTTTTAACTTTATTCGGCAGTGACCAGAAATGAAAATGCAGACAGAAACTGAATTCAAATCTTGTTTTATTGAAATCAATGAGATTGATAAAAAAAAATTCATAACTCATTTGTATCACAACAAAATAAACGCTTGGTCCATCATAACAAGATTGGACTCAACTTTAACGACACAGTAAAATTTTCAACAAACAGAAAGTGTCGTGAGCATCAACCCGTTAAAACACAGCAAGTTTACTTTGACAGAATCTAAAATCGAACCTTGAAATATCGTCGGTCGATTCCGACTTTCATTCCTTTTAGGTCGCCACTAAAATCTGGAAGCTTGATCCGAGGCTGAAGCGAACCTGGGATGAAATCAGGATGCGGACCCGCCAATAGGGCATAAAATACAGCTGTATCCCGGACATTGGCACAAATGGGACCTAAATAAAAAAAAAAACACTTACAGTTACGAATAATCGCAACCGTAAGAAATTTTATGTGAAGAATAACAAAGTCTATAAATTCAATGTATATTTTGAATATAAAAACAGCACGACGATGTAACAATTTATTTGTGGAATTTAAATACATAAATTTAAACAAATTAATCAACTACATCAGTGTTCTTCAAAGTAATACATTTGCCTCGCTAAAGAGAAATTTAAAATCTCAAAGGGGGAAAAATCACTAGGAGAGGAATTTGAGAATTTTGGTACAATGTAAGTTGAGCCAAAATAATTGGTAAGTCTTTTGTAATCACAGCCGTACCAGCACAGGGGAAAGTAAGATCACTACTTTTCAGGGACGAAAATCAAGAAATCCGAAACTGATTTAAGGAAAGACCATTTTTTGAAGATCACTACTTTTTAAGGACGAAAATCGAGAAATCTGAGACAGATTCAAATTTGAATGTTAATTTTTGAACTTCCTGGGATAACCGGAATTCGGATCACAAATTTAAATAAAGACAAAAAAATTCAAAAAGTCTTCACTTTGATCATTGAGGCATTTTTTTTTGGGGGGAGGAATGATGGTACCTGAGTTGAAAAGGAGAAATGCGGCAAAAACTTTGAGAACCATTAAACTAGACGATACGATGAATCAAAGGTTTTTTAGCGCTCGATCCTCTTACAAAACGATCATGAAACAACTTAAACAGAACAAAACTAATTTCAAAAACGTTTCTCACGCACCCGCGTGTCCGACCGTGTTTGTTATGTTGCTTGTATTGAACGTAGTGAGACGAGCGAAGGTCGGCTTCAACCCGACAACCCCACAGTAAGAGGAGGGAATGCGAACCGAGCCCCCTCCGTCGGTACCTGACCAAATATTGAAAATTAAGATCTGCTTTTTTTTTGATAAAAAAACAAAAGGCATGCGCGACAAAAATAAAGTTTCTGTGACGCAATTCTACATCATGATATTCGTGTAGAGAGATTATTAGTAAAGTTTACTGACGTTTTAAAGACTTCTTATGAGAACTCATAGTGTTGTGAACTGTTATTCTACAACAAAGATATCCAGCCTGCGGTCCACTGCTTTTTTAATTATATTTTCATAACTGTATCGAATTTGATATCACTGCTGTTATAGTAACGTATAGGGAGACAAAGTAAATACGTTAAGTTGATTGCTGCGTCGAGTGACGTTTAATGAACTGATCTATGAAACTTTTGAGAGAGGAGGGGCTTATCATTAAGATGCTTGCCCCAAGTATCATTTTCAGTATTCACATTGCTTTTGATTAAATTATAAAATATTGATATTGCTTTTTCCAAACATTTTTTACAATAAAAGCGATAGTTTATTAACTTTGAATCAATGCGGAGTGATTTAGAATAAGATTACAGTAGTAGCAGTGATTCTGCTAGTGATAAAAAAGGGAAACGTGTAGATTGATGAAAAGGCTGGAAAGAGGATCATTTTATTTTAGGTCCAATCTAAGAATCAGGATCCAGGGTTGCACCGTTAGACAAGGAGAGTGTCGCTCCTAGTCGGTGAAGCTCAGATGACTGGATGTCTGAGAGTATGGGTAAGTGGTCCGTTAGAGTAGGATGCAAGCATCTAGTGACTAAGTGCAAATTGGCGTCATAAGAACACTGTCTATGAGGAGAGTGTGAGCGTTGTGATACCGGACCGGTGCGCAGTGCTCAGCTGTTAAGTAAACCAAAGATAGGGCAGCTACGTAGTGTTTTGGCACCAGCATCCCATCGTGAACCTGCATGTTGCCTCAGCAATGTAATGCGCTAGAATAGTTTTTTGCGTAATGCCACGAGATGATGACAGAACGTGAGCGATCTGTCTGGTTTTATAAAATAAGTAGAGTTAAACAAAATGGTAAAAGTCTAATACTGTTGTAAACATTTAGCTCAAGTTGGGCTTCTTGGTTACTTAAATGAAAGGCTGCAGTCACCCTCATAATGTGACTGAGCTTTAGCCTCTAAGTCTGACGATACACTAAAAGCGTGAACATGTTTTGACTTAAAGTCTCATCAAAGGCCTTCCAGTTTCCAGAGCAGTGCAACAAGGCTAGATCGTCTGCGCACGTAAACTTTCGGAAATCGTGAAGAGCAGATGTAGATGTACAATAGATGTTGAAAAGGAGGGAAACCAAGGCCGATTCCTGAGGAGAGCCGTTTTTCAGACGGTGTAGCCTGCTTTTCTTGCTGTCACCGGTAGGAAGGGTGAAACGTTGGTTTTGGACAAGCCTCATGATCATTTTGACCATGTGCTTATCTGGCAGAAGTCTCAAGAAGCTTGTATCCTATGGGTATGCCATGGTCTGATTAGTTTTTATTATAAATCTTTGTTTGCTTTCTGCTGTGGCCATCGGTTGACCACAAGGCAAACTTTTAAAGACGACAGCAAACTGCAACTGTATGAGACTATTTGTTTATTAACATATTTACTCTTGCAGCGATATTTTTATCGGAAGTGTGACACCGTATTTTTTATTGCCTTAAAACGAGCGAAAGGCGAGTCGGACCAACTGCAAAATATGGGAACTAATAGGAGTAATCGAAACAGCGTGGCACATTCTCACGTCATGCTGCGCCAAACACGTTTACGAGAGATAATTTTGGACCAAATTTTAATCTTTAACACAAATCATGCAAGAAAGGAATCAGTCAACAATCGTGTATTTTTAACAAAGCATTTGCCTCGTGATTTTACCTAAGCCCATGGAACATATACCGGAAGCTACAGCGGCGGCACAACCGGAAGAACTTCCACCCGTGTAATGGTTTGGATTGTACGGATTCCTGCAGGTACCAAATCCGCTGAAGAATTCAAACAAAAAAAATATAGTTTTGCTTCCTGATTCAAGTAGAAAACTTTACTTGTTTGAATTGTTGCCCGTCGTACCAAGACCGAGTTCATGCATATTCGCAATTCCAACAATGATTACACCGAGGGCTCTAAGCCTCTCAACAAGGGCGGAATCAGTAGTTGACACACCCTCTCGTCCCAGAAAACTTGTTCCACTACTATGGATAAAACCTTTCTGAAGAAAAATGTCAAGAGGTTTTCACCAAAAAATTTCGTATGTTTAACCTGGATTTTTTCAGATTGGGTCATTTACATAATCATTGTATTTTAGTGACAAACGACAAAATGTCCTTTAATTTAAGACAATCTGTAGTATACCATTGCTTATAATTTAAGCAATAATAACACTTCGTAAAGAAAAAACATTTAAGTCAAATAAACAATAAAAGGTTGAAAAATCCTTAAAAATACTTTTTTGTTCATAAATAATTCTTAAATTTCCTTTTAGAAATGCGTAAAAAACAAAATGTTCTCAATTTTTCACCTAAAAACAGTAAATTATTAACAAGCTTACCACTTTAAATTCATCTTTTATAATTACAAAAATTCCGTCGACGGGCGAGAGGGTCTTACTAGAATTGTATCTTTCAGTGGAAGCTTGTGCCATCTACAAAATATTCGTTTCTGTTTTTCATAAAATTAATTTTCTAAACACCCAAAATATTGACATTCAAAGTGTCATTTTGCGACCGATTTTTTACTCGTTTACAATGTTGATCATTTCTGCGATTGGGTTTCGTTTTAAGCATGCTTTACACAAAAGGATTGTTTTTCGCTTTTGGAATTATATGTACGCATAAGATATTTATATGTACACATAAGATATCTCTACTAAATTACTAGCGGACAGCAATATCTTGGCATCTCCGGAAGCAGGTCGGGGTAATTGATTACCCTATGTACAGTATAGCGCCTCCGTCGCTTTCTTGTGAGTCAGGAGGATAAATATAGAGATTAAAAAAATATATATATATATTTGAAGTACTTGCACAAGTTAACATTAAAAGTTAGCTAAAATAACAGCTCCACTTTTAAAACGAATCATTTAATTGAATGAGCAACAATGAATTTTTTTACAACTGGGAGAACCATAGGCATATGCGATATTAAACATTGACAGAGCAAAACTAGTAACCGCTGATGTAATGAATGCCAGTAAATATGAGGCGAAATCATCAGCTATTTGTAGATAAATATAATCGGAAACAGAGCTGCGAACCTTTTTATTTTATTGTTTTTGGGGAGAAAGGAGTTATTTGTATTACAAATAAATAATAATTGATTTCTTGTTTTTCTTTTTATCTTAAGCTTTTCGTTACGTTACGTCAGTTTTGTTTTGCTATGTATATTTTTTCTTTTGATCAAGTGTTAGTGCGTACCGCTTTTTTTCCTATCTTAAACAAGAAATAGAGAACTTAAATTTGTAAAAAGATAAATTTATCATTCCCATTGTCATCATACCTCAGAAATTTCCTTGCGGTTGTATCTAATTACAACTCGAAGTTCAGAAATTTCTTTAATTGCAACTAGCACACGTTGGGCTACTTGGTTAGGCGTCAACTTGCCACTTCTATAACAAGCCAAGTAGGAACTCATGGAATGATAATTGAAGGAATCAAAGATCTTATCATCTAACCCTGTAATCGCATTTTTTATTGACTATTATTGCAACAACCGTTAAAGTATTGGTTTATATTGTCTAAAAAACAAACTCGTTAAATAATTTTTTAGGTACTTACCACTTAGTATAAGCTTTTCAATATTAGCATTTGAAAAGCTGTTAACACCAGCTTTAGCTGGCTCTTCAATAAAACTAGGATTGGGGTAAAATGTTGTAATATCTGACAACTTTTTTGAACGAAAGATATCCATACCTGCTTCAGATATAAAATAATCCACAAAAAAAACATTTCCAAAAAGCTGCAAAAAAAATTTCATTTGTGAAAATAAATACAAGGAGCGTTCAGAAAGTAATGCAACTGATTTAATTTCTTGCAGCATTCATTTAACTAACATCTGATTCTTTTACAGATATAGATTAGTAACTAAGGTTTACAGATTTTACGAAAAAATAAGGGTTTAAATTAGTGCAATCTGCAATTCAAATTTTAAGCAATCCCTCTATGTCTTCTTTGTTCGAAGGTAAAACTGGCAAGACTGCCCTAAAGCAATCTCGGCAGAAGCAAAGAGTTGTTATTAAACTTCTACTGTCAGAGGGAGAAACAGCTGAGAACATAAGCAGAAGGCTAAAGCAAATGTATGGTGACGATGCGATAGACTACAGCAAGCACAGTGATGAGGTGGGTGAAGCAAATCAATGATGGACAGGAAGAACCTGCTGAAAGCGATCTTTGTGATAGGCCAAGAAGTGGTAAGCCATCTTCTGCTAACAGTTCTGCTAACATTGATCAGGTAGATGCATTGATTAAGGAAAATAGATGCACCACTATGAATGAGCTTGCTGAGTCATTAGGAGTAAGTGTAGGGAGTGCTGCAAAGATCATGGATACCCTGGGGTATTCAAAAGTGTGTGCAAGGTGGGTTCCAAAGCAGCTCACAGGGGCTCATAAACAATCTCGCCTAGAAGCTTGTTCTGAACTTATGGAGTATTGCCATTGTGACAAAACTTTTTGCAGCAAATAATGACCAGAGATGAGACTTGGGTTCACCACTTTGAATCAGAGTCAAAGCGAGCATCAATGGGGTGGTGCCATTCCACCTCACCACGCTCAAAGAAGTTTAAATCTCAGTAGTCTGCAGGAAAAGTGATGGTGACTGTGTTCTCAGAGAGTGTTGGTGTGATACTGGTAAACTTCATGTCCAAAGGAGCAACAATCAATTCAGATGTTTACATCAATACATAAAAAGTTGAAAGCAAGAATATGAAAAGTTTGACCTGCTTTGGAAATGTCTAAGGTTTTATTGCAACATGACAACACTAGGCCTCACAATAGCCTCAAAACTCATGAGGTCATCAGCTCCTTTGGCTGGACAACAATTTTACATCCCACATATTTGCTAGACTGACACTGTCTGACTTCCATTTGTTTGGGCCCCTCAAAGAAAGTTTAAGGGGGACAAAATTTCTCCAGTGATGAAGAGGTTAAAAACTGCTGTTAGGAAGTGGTTAAAAACGTGGCCTGTAGAATTTTACAATGAAGAAATATGTGCACTGGTTGGGAAAAGGCGGTTCAGAAAGTGGAAGATTATATCAAGTAACTATGAAATGCTCATGCTATATACTTTCTTGTGATGCATGATTTGTGTACCTTTAAAACTCAATGTCATGAAAAGAAACCTGGTTACATTACTTTCTGAATGTCCCTCATATACAGAACTGTTCCATTATGAAAGACTGTTATAATGATTGATGAAATGCAGTAAAAACTTAATTTTTTTTTTTTATGATATTGGCCAATACCCAATGAAATTTTTTATTAATAAGAAAAGAAAAATTTGGCTGTGCGATAAATTTTTATCCAATGTAATTAAAGCTAAAAGAAACAGACCCCAAAACAGTTTAATCACTTGGACTATTTTTTTTCTATCTTTAAGCCTTTTTACCAGGGTTTGATATTCAACAAAAGTTTAAAAATACCAAAAGAAACATCATCTTTTAAGTTTGTGCACATTGCTTTTAAACAGCTTGAATGTGTTGCAACATACTGTAAATTAGTTTTTTGCGATAGTCTTAAAAAACTTCCTTTACTGTACCTCTTGTATTGCTTGGTTTGAAGTTCCAGCAATTGAAAGTTTTTTTTTATCTGTTATCTGTTAATTATTTCCTTTAAATTTTCAATGGGATTTAAGTCTGGACTGTTTTCAGGTCAGTCCAGTGTTGCCAAAATATTTTTTGCTAAAAATTGTTTTACAAATCTTTGAGTATTGACTTGGAGCACTGTCATGCACAAAAAATGTATACTGGTAAATATTTATATGTATTTCAAGTTTCTCTTTTAGCGATTTCACATATTTGAAACTGTTTATTGTGCACACTGGGGACAAAAACACAGTTCAGTAGTACCAAACTCAAAAAATGCCCCCCAGATCATTTTGCTTGGTGGATGTTTTATTGTTGAAACTGTGTATCTTTCCTGAAACTTTTTGCCCATTGGCCTTTTAATGTTATTTTTTTCTCACCACTAACTGTTGTAAAGTACAGGGTGGGGACTTCAAATTGTCGTCTTCATATATTCACGATATATTCTATTTTACTTTTCAGATTGCGTAAGTGTAATATATCGTTGGATAGCTATAAAATTAAGGCAATCACCAATGTTGAGTTTAACACTATAAAGAGAACATATGCGGAGTTATCGGAAATATCGTTCACTGAAGCAGAAGTGAGATGTGCCGTGATCACACCCCTGATTCACAACAATGGTAAATTAGACAACAAAACCATTGCCAACACCCTCGGGGTTGACATGAGAACCATCCAGCTTACTTGTAAGAAATTGGAGGAGATTAAGGATCCCTGTGGAGTTATCACAAGAGCTCCAAAGTCTCTGAACGACCATTTGAAGTCAAGAGATGCAGATTTTGTCAAAGGGTTGAGGCCATGATTGATATTAACCCCTCCAAGTTTATGCGATCCATGGCTGCTGAAGTGGGGGTTGATAAAAGAACAATTCAATGATGTGTAGATGAGGATTTGCACTACAAAAGCTACAGAATGCAAACTGGCCAGCTTTTGACCCAGGCGACCAAGGACAGAACTCCACCAAGCTCCTCAACAAGCTGAAGCACCTGAAGGAGTCCAACATGCTGTGGTTCTTCTCTGATGAGATGAATTTCTGCCAGGACCAGGCCCACAACAGGCAGAACCATCGATGGATTGCTATGTGCCCCAATGATGTGCCCAGAGTGATGAAGACCAAGTTCCCTGACACGGTCATGGTCTTTGGTGTGATCAGCTCCAATGGGGATGTGATGCTGCTGCACATCTTTGAGACAGGTCTTAGGGTTGATACTGAGATCTACCTGCAGGTCATGGTGACTGTGGTGTTACCCTGGAACAAGTAGGTGGCCCAGGACAGGCCCTGGGTATGGCAGCAAGACAGTGTGCCTTGTCATGTCTCCAAACACTCCCTCGCCTGTCTGGAGGAGCACTGCTATAACTTCGTAACCAAGGACAAATGGCCTCCCAGTAGCCCAGATCTGAACCCAATGGATTATTTCTTTTGGGGTGTTTTGGAGAATCAAACTAACTGATGCCCTCATACCACCAAGGCATCTCTCATTGCCTCCATCAAGGAGCAATGCATCTCCATAGACAGGGAGATGGTGAAGAAGGCTTGCAGGAGCTTTAGGACCAGGATTGAGCACGTCATCGAGGCTAAGGGCAACTATGTCGAGTAGAATGTGTTTCTCGCATCATCTCCTTATTCTGTTTTTTAGATGAAATAAATATCTTCAAAATTAACTGTTTTATGTCCTTTTAATTAAAAAGCGAGATACGGCAACAATTTGAAGCCCCCACCCTGTACATTGGTCAGAAAAGATAACTTTAAAACAGTCTTCAGATGTCCATGCTTCATGTTCTTGCCAGATACTTTGATTTCATAAGAACTGAGTCTAGGTTTGTGAGCTGATTTATATGATTTATGACTGAACTGAAACTGACCAAATTGAAATCTCAAACACTGGAAAAACTGTGGTGATGTGAACATCTGCCCCTTTCAAAGCAGCACAGCACAAATTGTTTTAAAAGAATTTGTTGGTGAACATACAGGAATTTGCTTTATCATTTAATTATCTATGGGGATATTTTTATTAGCCTGCCACTTTTATTTAAGTCTTTGTAAACTCTATAATCATTAAAATTTGCAATTACTGTGTGCACAGCCTTGCTGCTATGCATTTCTGTTCTGATTTTTTGTTCTGAGTAGCTTTCCTTACTTAAAACCTTTTTGTCTTGAGAAGTTGTGATTTTTCACCCATTTTTAAGACCTGAAACAGCAGCTTATACAAAACTAACGGTCAATTTAAATGAAGTTAAACAGATTCTTTGTGAAAACAAACCATGTATTGATGATGCACAGATGGTCCATGTAACTTTGGTGGGTTTAGGTCACATAAAACTGCATTATACAATCACAACGATAAAATCTGCAAATGCCCTAAATCTAACTGGTCTTAAACTTTTGAAAATGATTGTAAACTAAAATTTAAAAAGCCTAATATTGACTTCAATATCTTTTTAAAAGAGAATGAAATTAGAGGTTAAAAACATTGAATCTTCAAATTTGAGTCTGCATTAACAAAAAGCAAAAAAAAAACTTGACATAAGTGAAATATTTGCAAAATGAATGGTTATAATTACAAATTAGCCAAAGTAGTTCTTTTGCTTAGTATTTTTAACTTTAAGATTCTTGTTTAATAAGCTGCAAGTTTAGAGTGGTCAATATGTGATATAGTTGATAAGTTTTTGTTTAGTGTTACACGTATTGCAATCAAGAAACTTCTTGTCATTTTTACACAGCATATTAAATAACTTATATCAGGTTGGTCATACGAACTCTTTTCATCAAAAAATATCAATTGCCAGCAGCAGGTTTGAGTGATTAAGAGAACCAAGATTGTCATCACCTTGGGGTCAGTTCAAAACCTACTTGCACTATTCTGTTGTGTTTTTGGAAAACACACTTTATGCACTTTCCCCTGCTTGGAGGTCGTGGCAAGGAGTTTTAAATTTTAGTCATATCTTTAAAAAACTAAACTAAAATAAAAATTTTTAACCAAACAGCAATATTTTGGCAACTCCAGAAGCAGGTTGGGGTAATTGCTTGCCCTATGTATAGCATCTCCAATGCTTTCCTGCAATTCAGGAGGATAAATTTAGAGATGAAATAAAAAATTTAAAAAATTTTTCACTCCTAATAGTCACTTTTAAAAATCTAAAACTCAAGAGATGCAGTAAATCTGAAAATTTTCAAATGGGTTAGTGATGACTAAAGAAGGTCTTTAATTTTATGCATGTTTAATGCATGTTTTGGTTAGATTTGTACAGTAAAAGACAACTGAAAGATTAAATATAAAAATCTTGACTTTAAAGTGATGATTAAAAATTGATTACAAATGTCAAAGGATGAATACTTTGAGCATGTGGTCTGAACTGGTTGATAAGGTTTAAATGGAGAAGAATGTTTAAAATGCTTTAGTTAGCTGCAAAAAATAAGTCTCTTTAATAAGCAACCATGAGCAATTTTTATTAGTGAAACTAACCCAGATCCCCCTTGCTTACTATTGTTTCTTGAGAGATTTCTTCTCTTGGTTTGTTTTTTATTGTCTCCTCATGCTGTAGTAAAGATTTCAGGTTAGTTTCACCAAGAAACAACAGTTATGGTCTCTTCTTAAAAAGACCCAAAAAAATTACCCCACAAGCTGAATCCAACCTGCAAGCTATAGTTTGGACCACCCCCTTCAACATCATTAAATGCATGTTTAAGATTA
The DNA here is from genome assembly GCA_963680785.1 of Diplosoma virens. Lineage (NCBI taxonomy): Eukaryota > Metazoa > Chordata > Ascidiacea > Aplousobranchia > Didemnidae > Diplosoma > Diplosoma virens. Next base: position 59,371,925 of record OY796881.1, on the reverse strand, counting down.
TTAAGATTAAAGATATACTAGTTTAAATATGAAATTTCAAAACATGACAAAAGTATTTCAATAAAGAACATATTCAACTTTTTTATGGTTTAGGTATATTTTAGAACAGTAGATCGGTATATTAAAACTTGAATCAAAATTGTTTGGGTTTCTTTAAGAAGTCACTGTAATCAATTTTTTGTAGAAGTAACCCAGAATTTCCCTTACAGCATTTGGATTTAATAAAAAAAATGAGAAAAAGGATTTTTTTCAGAAGCAATATATAGTTGATAAAGGGATCCAGGTTAGTTTTACAAACCAGAATAGCTTACAGTGACTGCTGGTAGAGACCCTAATATTTTTTTTTAAATCATTTTTACTCAATTTTAAATTAATATTCTTCAAAAATTTTAAACAACTCACAGAATTCATAAGTTTGCAGGCTAATCTCAGGAAAATTCCTCGCAGTACAGGTGCCTAAAAAGTAGCATTAAGTCACAACCGATTTATAATCTAGCTATATGACATAAAATTACCTTTACTGGTGTGGAAACATATTCAAAATTGAACTTGTCCTGATCAACAATTACAAACTTTTTATGCTTTTTGTGTCGCCGTAAAAAGAATAGATAGAAAGTCACAAAGACTGCACATCCAAAGAAAAAAAAATTTATCATATTTGCAATTTTATTTTTGCTAACTACAAATCTAAATTAGTTTTACCTTTGTTTACATGCAACCAATACTAAAAAAACAAACCTAGTTTAACAATAATCAAACAAGTTTTGTAAAAGAACTATTTGACTTGCAAACTATTGTAATCAATGCAGAGGGGCATATGACACTATAGACCAGGGGTGGCCAAAGTTTTTTAAACATGAGCCATATTTAATAGATTAATAATGTTCTGGAGCCGCAAATTTTTATAAAATTTTAGTTATGGCAAATTTCAAAGAAAAAGCCACCTTATTTTTTAAAAAGGGATTTAATTTTTTTAAGCAGTCATTCTCAACCTTTCATGGTGCGTGGCACCTTTTTAGAGGACTTTCAACACCCATAACCCCCTTCTTAGAATATTGCCCAAATGACAAGTGAAGATTGAAAAAAAAGGCCAACACTTCTAAACAGTGTGCGAAATTTCTGTTTTCGTCCAAAATTAAAGGTCGTTGTCGTCGTCGTTTGAAGGGCATCCACTCCAGGTCAGACACAAACAGGATTGGGGCCGAGGGTTTATTCTTTTACTACCCCAGACTGCTGCACTGCCTGAATCAGATGCTAACAGTGGTGTTATTAAGCCAGCATCGAGTTTCGTCATCCAAAACCGTCAGACCGCGTGCTCCATGTGGTGCCCGATGTATAGGCATATGCTGTTAGAACATGGTCTGCGGTTTGCTCAGAGGCGCCACACTCGCAATTCGGTGAAGGAGCGAGACCCCATTTGTGCATGGACGAATGAAATCGCCCAACACTAGTCCGCAGGCGGTTGAGCTTAACCCAAGCTGCTCGGGGTAAGCCCATCCCAACAGGCCTGGCACCGGTCCCGGGCACAAAAGCGTGGAGCCTGGAAACATTTTTACAATACTCCGTTTTCCATTTGTGATTTGTCCATTCAGAGGCGCGGATGCCAAGTCTGGCAAGATTGTCCAAGAGATTTAACGCAGTTGGCATAAACGGGCGTCTAGATCTCAGTCTTACTTGGCGAGTATCTGAGAACCCACTTAAAAGACCATGTAAGATATGATCGGGGTCCAGAGATCCACGGTAAGCCAAGGAGAGTGTTGCTCCCAGTCGGCGAAGCTCAGCTGGCTGGATGCCTGAGAGTATAGGTAGGTGGTCCGTTGGAGTGGGACGCAGGCATCCAATGACTATGCGCAAGGCATCGTTCAAGACACTGTCGATGAGGCGAGTGTGAGCACTGCGACACCAGACTGGCGCACAGTACTCAGCTGTTGAGTAGACTAGAGACAAGGTGGCCATGCGTAGTGTTTTAGCACCAGCACCCCATCCCGAGCCCACGAGTCGCCTCAGCAGTGTGACGCGCGATGATAGTTTTTTGCGCAATGCCACTAAATGGTAGCGAAACGTGAGCGATTTGTCCAGTTTTACCGCAAGATAAGTAGGGGTAGGATAGAATGGTAAAAGTCTACTATTGTTGTAGACCTTTAGCTCACATTTGGCCTCTCGGTTATTTAAGTGAAAGGCTACCGTTACCGTTTTAGTGTGACTGAGCTTCAGCCTGCAAATCTGGAGATACGCTGAAAGTGTGGACATGTCTTGGCTTAATGTCCACTCCAAATGCTTGCAGTTTCCAGAAGAGTGCAGCAATGCTAGATCATCAGCATAAGCAAACTTTCTGGAAATCATGGAAGGAAGATCGTACGTATAGATGTTAAATAGGAGAGGAGCCAAGACCGATCCCTGAGGAACGCCATTCTTAAGACGGCGTAGCCTGCTTTGCTTGCTGTCACCGGTGGTAAGGGTGAAACTTCGATTTCGGACAAGCTCCATGATCATTCTGACTATGTGCTTATCCGGAAGTAGTCTCAGCAGCTTGCAGGTAAGGCCACGGTGCCAGACAGTGTCATAAGCAGCTGTCAGATCGATAAATACGGTACCGGCCTTCTTTTTAGCATCAAAAGAATCCTCGAAGTTCTGGGTTAGCAGAACAACTTGATCTACAGTTGACTTCCCGCGTCGGAACCCAACCTGCTCTTTAGGGAGCAGTGGATCAATTAATAGTTCAACGCGGGCGTAGATAAGCCTCTCGAGGATCTTGTAGGGCACACAGAGCAGAGATATCGGTCGATAACTCTTTGGGTCGCCCACGGGCTTTCCTGGTTTTGGGATCGCGACCACAAGTGCTCTTCTCCAGATCTTGGAAATTTTGAGTCGGCGCAAACAGGAAGAAAGGAAGTCATGTAACCAGGACTTTAAAGCAGCTCCAGCATGGAGTATAAGCTCTGAATAGATGGAATCAGGTCCCGGAGCTTTACCTGGTTTTAAATGTTGGAAGGCAGCAGTAAATTCTCTCTGTGAAAATTTGTCAGAGATATTTACTGCGTCTGGTGTTGTGGCTCTCCAAAGGTCAGACACTTCTTGAGAGACAAGTAGAGATGACTTGCGGTCAACAGCCTCGTATTTCCCATTTCTAACCAGCTGAGATGCAATAGCATCGGCTGAAACGGGACAGTGACGAGGAGAGTGTTGTGACCTACCAGTAAGGTTGTTCAAAATACTCCACGCTTTTCGACTAGAGTGTGAGAAGTCAATGCTCCGAATTGCTTCGGACCATCGATCCCTCCGCTTTCTGTCAAGCTTGGCAAGCAGAGCTGTAGCAGCCAAACTTGAGTCGTCTCCCTGAGGAGACTGCAGAAAGGTTTTATAGAGGGATTCATACTCTGCATCCCAACACGGAATATAGTTATTTCGATACCCGCGTGGGATAGTCTTTTTGGCTACTTTCTTAATGGTGTTACAGAAGTCCTAATAAGCCGCATCCACATCAAGTGAATCAGGCGGCAACAAAGTCTTTGCGAATTTATTCGTCAAAGCAATGTACGTAGTGACTCCATTTGGCCTTACGGAAGTTCCATCGCTTAACAGGCATGCTTGGCACTGCCATAGCAAACCTTGGTGGTGTAATAAGCGAGGGTCGATGTTGTGACCTGGGGAACTTCTCAAGGACACGTCTATCCGGTAAGCGACTATTTGGACCTACGCTAGCGAAAGCTAGATCTGGATTGGTGCCGGTGTTCCAGCGGCCAGAATAAAAACTGGCAGCGTCCTTGGCATTATATAGGAGGGCAAGACAATTAATACTTGCCCAATCAGCCAAGTACTCACCGTCCGTACTGTTGTCGTCATAACCCCAGTCAGCATGACGACAGTTAAAATCACCATAATCACCAGCGTACAGACAGGGGTGAGGAAACACTGGGAGATCCAGGGTTCGCAATCGCGTTGGCGGTGGTTTGTAGACGTTGACTATTTTATAGCCATCAACGTCCACACACAGCCACTCGATCTCCGGTGTCGGTGGAGATTGGTCCAAAAGCGTGTATCTCAGTCGCTCGTGGACAAACGTGGCAAGACCATGCTTCCTGCTTAAAGAAGACCAGCTGGTTGGTAGTTTGGAAGTACCAACTTCTCTACATCAGTGCAATGGGTCTCCTGAACGAGTGCCTCAAACTGCATAGCGAGGTGATGAAGAACGTTCATCTTGCTTGCAGTGAGGCCTTCGATGTTCAGCTGAAGAATAGTGGGTCTTCGGAACTTGTTGGCAATGTGCCCTGAAAAGGGCAGCTTTATCCTGACATTGCCCCGTCCTGAAAAGGACGTTTGCCGATTAGCAGACCCACACTGAACATCGGAATGGGTTGATACCCTTCCGTTTTAGTAGGTTTGGTTTCGATTTGTCATCTTTAACACCAATGAACACACTTACTCACAGCCCAGGCTGCGAGAAAGCATCTACCATCTGGGCCAAAAATTGATCGGCTCTGAAATTAAAGGTCGAGTCTAAAAAAATAACAAAAACAGAAAATATATTTAAAGTTTAGTTTTACTGATTAAACATCTTTTGCAACTTCTAGCAAAAATTTGGACAGCAGAAAAACAATTTAGGTTTGTTACAGTATAAGCAGTGGTAGGCACGGTACTTCTTAAAAGTACTGCGGTACCGGTACGGTACCAAAAAAGTACCGCGGTACTCGGTACTTTTGAATAATACGATTTAATGGTAATGACTAAAACTCTGTCATACATTGGATTTCATTTGACATCTAAAAATTGTATTTAACAAAACGAAAACAATATCCTACGTATCAAACTGTTGCTTTAAAAAATATTTATGGTTTGGATGTAAAAAACGTGCAGTCAATATGTTTTTAACTTGACTTTTTGGATAAATTATCCTTTGATATATTAAAGGCCCATTGTCTTCTGCTTTGTTTTTTTATATTAAAAAAAATTTGTCAGGAATCGTACGAATTTCCGTATAATCTATTACAGTGATTTAATCAGAGCTTTCCCAACTCTTTGGGCCACGAACCTCTATTTGCAAATCTTTTTTATCACGGACCCCAATCTTATGTCACATCAATTTTTGCCCAACCAATGAGGAAAGATAAAACAAACCCAAAACACAAAATTCGTTAAAAATAAATGCTTATAAACAGGCATACCATATTTTCATAGAGGCAAATTGGGACGCTCGTTTATGGACAAAAATTCGTCCCTAAAAAGAAGTGTTCTCTAATAAAGAAGGCCGTTACTGAGAATCTGCCTCGGATTTCATGGTATAGATTATTTTACCAAGTATATATGTTTGACAAATTTTGTCATATCGTCGCGGACCCCTTGTGCGCTCATCACAGACCCCCATTTTGCAAAACTCTGGTTTCGGTGATGTAGTAAAATTATTTAACCTTCGCTGGCCGTTAAATGTTATGGTAAATTTTTATATTTTTGCTTGCAAAGCAACGAAATCAAAATTTCATCAAGTTCTTTTTGCAATGGTGAGAATATGAAATCTTGTGTTTAATAGATTTTGGGTTTTATACAAAATAATATTTCCATTTTTATAATTAGACAACTAGAATGTTCCTTGCAACTGCAATGCCTTCAGAAAATAGAAGATTGCTACCCACTTATTTATTAAAGTAACCTTTCAAGAAAGCCACATTTCAAAATTTTCGTCCGTTAATCCGGCTCTTTTAGGCCTGAGAACGTTTTATCCTATAGAGAACTCTATAAATAGAGTATAATAAAGAAATATATCCTAGAAAAAAGAATCCTATTGAAAATTCTATCTTATAGAGAAAAAACGTTTCACAGCCGCACTAAATGGCAAAGCAGTGTTGTACTTGATCAGGGATACATAAATACCAGGATGCGAACTCCGCTTTTTTCTGTACGACTTCGTGCACTCTGTAGGGCTAGTGCAAATTGAATGCATTTCTGCTTTACACTAATTACAGTTATAATAGTAAATTTAAGTTTATTTTTAGTTTTTATTCAATTTATGTTAAATTAGCTTTTTAATTTTTTTAAGTGAACATGGTTTTTTAATACAAATAGTTTTTATTTCGTAGTTTATTACATGATATGTATTATAGATTTTCACCAATTTTTTTGTAACAATTAGTCTACTTAATAAAATTAACATTATATTAAGATTTTTTAATTTAGATGTTTTAATTTATCTTAATGTTTTGGATTTAGATTGTTTATCGCGAATCTCTCTCTCCACGTAAAAACTTGATTGACAAATACTCTTATTTTGTACTGTAATCCTATAGATAATTATACAAATAAATCACTGAAAACAGTTACTACGAAAATACATACAAAAAACAAATAAAAGGTACTCACAAAAGTTTAGGAATGTGGTTAAGTAGACGATTGCGATTCCCAAGTTCAAAAAACAATTAGCTGCACTTCGGCCAAAATTACTTTTACCACTTAAATAAGGAAAATGAATGTTTTTTTCTCTGGCGAGCGTTATTTATATTTGAGGGTTTTTTTGTTAATTAAATTTGAAATAAATAAAAAAAAAGTTAAAGTATGAGAAATTCATAAGGACAATAGGACAGATATGTGTCAAGTCATTGTGCCTTTAATTCAAAGGAAATCAATAAGGGCGAAAGGAGTTCAGATAAATGACAAACTATAGTATACTAAATAGAGTTATTATACCGTTGCGAATTGGTCACAGCTCAAGTTGTTGTGCTTTAAATTAGAAGGAAAGTTAATAAGGGCGGAAGGAGTTCAGATAAATGACAAACTATTGTGCACTAAATAAAGTTATTATACCGTTGCGAATTGATCGCAGTCGCAAGTCCAATTATTTAGAAATTTGATTTTAGATTGCTTCAAAATAGAAAGTGTTCTTTGTTTAAACCCAAAACACTTAACTTTTTGCTTTAAAAATAATTTTTTAAAAGTTGTTCAACATTATTTTAACTATTTGAATTTTTATTTAAAACAACTATGAATTGTTTTTAACTGATTGACCCACTTTTTAAAATTCATATGTGTATTGTGTAATGTTGTCACACTGATCATTACTAATAATTTTAATTATAACGATGTAGTTTATTCCCATTAAAAGTAATTCGTAGTTTTATTATAAGATAATAATCGCCTTGCCTTGGAGTGCTGCTCTCGTATTATGCGATATAACGTCCGATTCGCTTTCTATTGCGTGTTGCATGTATCTTTTTTCTCTTTTCGCCCGACAGTAATAACGTAATATGTTTTTCTCCAAGCTTTGCTATCTCGAAGGTAATGGAATGTTCTGGCGGATTCAAGCGTAGCGCTTTCTCCAGGTAATTCGAGTTAAGTCCCGCATATGCGAGAAAATTCGTCGGCACGTGACTTATAGCTCAGGTCGCATATATAGCTCGCTCAATCGCATTGACACAGACGAAAACAAAGAGAGACGAAAAAGAGAAAGCGGACAACGAAGACGAAAAGAGAGACAAATAAAGCGAAAAGCGCCGCTTTGAGAGAAAGTAGAACTTGGGGCGAGTGTTGAATTTATTTTGCGCCAGCGTGCATGATCTATTAACTAAAAGCTAAATCAATATAAAGCTATTAAGCACAAATTTTTTTAATAAATGTTTCTGATTGTCAATAGATGGGTTGATGCTTCGTAACTTCAATAGAATGCTATGTAACTTAATTATTAGGTTATAGACGGGAATCAAAAGCTCCAAATAAATCGCTAGGATATCCTTTAATATAAAAATAATGTTAAAAATAATAATACAGGTAAATCTAATGCAAAAATGAGTTATTGAGTAAGCTTGCCTATAATGAAAATGAAAGTTATTACTTCATTATAATGCTTGCGTTGACAAACTATCAAAAACTCCTATTCAAGTTTTATTGACAAAAGTAAAAAAAACTGTTCAGGTAAGACTGCTTTGCAGGTCGAACCTTCAAACAATAGGTTTAAGCTATCAAGTGTGTATAGGAATTTTTAACATAAATCAGTTGGACTTCGGTACTTCTAGAATAAATTTATGCTAAGATTTTAAACCTCTATGCTATTTAAAAAGTGATTTCCATACATTATCCTGAAAAGATTTTTGTCGGAATATTTCTGGCGAGTAAACAAACAATTTTTTCAACTTATCTCATTTTTTTCGAAAATGTGACTTAGGTACTTTTAGAAATAGGGCCTTCAATTGCAGCAGTATTGGCTTCTACCAGTGGCGTGAGGTCAGGGCATGCAAGTCATACGTTGCGTGACCAAATTTTTGGAATTGCGTGACGAACTTTTGCGCGATGAGGTAGATATTTTTGAATTTGATGAGAAATATTACTTGTTTCGGATGAAATCTAAGGCCGATCCGAGACGAAGACCTATTTTTTTTGTGCTATTTTAGAGAATATCGTGAATTTTAGGACGAAGAGTAAGAAATCGGAGACTGGTTAGAAGCGGTGGCCTTCTTTTTTTTTTTAAAGATCACCGCATTTTGAGGAAGAAAAGTGCATTACCTGGAACAATTTCAAGCGATGACCTCGTTTTTCTTTAGAGATCACTGCATTTTGAGGACGAAAAGTGCATTACTCGGAATGATTTCAGGCAATGATCTTGTTTTTTTTAGAGATCACTGGATTTTGAGGACAAAAAGTGCATTACCAGTGAACGATTTGAAGTGATGACCTTTTTTTGTTTAGAGATCACCTTGAATCTACGACAAAAATAGTTTTTGAACACCATGATACTAGCACTAAAAATTAGGATCTCACACAGAATTCTTTTCCTACCAGAAATACCAGAAATATAATGCATGTCTTACTCATTGACTATCCATGAAATACCCGATTTCGTGACCCGGTTTTAACATGCAAATTGCATGACTAATCTCAGAGGTCACCGCACGCCACTGGTAGAGAGCCTTTTACTTTGTGGTTTCATAACTGAGTCGCCCGCTTCATACGATATAATAATTGACATTTATTTACTTACTCAATTCAAGTTACCTTTTTTTGGGTTTTGATAAATAGAAATTGACACACAGTTGGCGGTTGGATTTTAATAAGTATTTTTCTCTTGTTTCAGTTGCCAACTGTCCTGTATCGGTTGTTATACCGGATGTCATATCGGTTGTCAATGTGGGTCTGAAGTCTTTCTGACTGTTGCTAGCCAGCTCTATTACTTCGTTCTCATCTTAACTTTTTGCTTTAATTGCTGTCACTTTCCCAAAACAAACGGCAAAATAAGGTGGTAACAGTTTTCACTAAACCTTCATCGCCGTTACTACAAGACGGTATTTAATCAGCATAATGTTCAAAATAAATCGATGAATTTGGATTTTGAAGATAACGTAACAAATTAACCACTTCATGTTGCCGTCTTTGTTGCATGCAGGGTTGCGGAGTTGGAAGATTAAGATCCGACTCCGACTCCTAGAATTTGTAAAATGCCGACTCCGACTCCCGACTTTAACTTTGATTCCGACTCCGACTCCCTAGTATGGGCAAAGTATTTATCTTGAATTAGATTTAAGTATGCAAAAATCATTCTTTCGAGTTGACAGTTGCACAAAATAAGTCAGGTTTTTTAAATACATAAAGAGATATTTGCTTTAAAAAATTATATGTAACTGCAAATTATTGATGCTCTTAGAAGAATGCTCAATGGGTTTAATAAAGTAATGAAGTGTTACAAAAGAATCTTTTTATAAAAAAATGTTTTTATAACACTCTCTCTTAACGAATGATCCATACTAATGTTTTATACAGAATAAAAAAAATTTTTTATAACACTTGTCCTTAACTAATGATCCATAAACTTTTCTACACTTTAATCTCTTCGGCAGCTTGGCCAAGTTTAATACATCTACGAGTATGCGCAACATTACAGCATGTTTTCATTTAATATATGTGACAAAAGTAATTATTTAATAATCAATCACTAACTTAAGTAAAATAATTGTTTTAACCCAAACTTTTGGTAACGCTATTTTTCTAAAATCCGAGTTTTCATCTGAAGCGTAAAAATTTATTTTAACTTTTAATTTTTGCTTATTTTATTTATTTCAACGTAAATAATATTGCTTTTTTTAATTGCTGTGTTTCCTGATGAGCCTCACAGGCGAAACAGTCTGTTGGGACTATTTTAATACAACATGTTTTTTTGTTATATTTATGTTTAGATAAATACGTATATACATATAATTATATTATATACACAATCCTTCTTCTTCTTCTTCTTTCGGCTTCTCCCTTCTCGGGGTCGCCACAGCGCGATAGTTATCTCCATTTCACTCGGTCTACTTCGTCTCCTTCCCTAGCTCCAACCCTTTCCATGTCTTCTCTCACCAAATCCATCCACCTTCTCCTTGGCCTTCCTCTTTTCCTTCTGCCTGGCACTGCCATCTCCATCATCCTTTTCCTCACGTAGTCTTCTTATCTCCTTTTTACGTGTCCATACCAACGTAGCCTCACATTCCGAAGTTTTTCTCCCAGCTTTGCAATTTTTGCAGTCCCTCTCACATATTCGTTTCTTATCTTGTCCTTTCTTGTCACTCCCAGTGCCCATCTCACCATTTTCAACTCTGCAACTTCCATTTTTCCCATTTGTCGTTCAGTCACTGCCACCGTTTCCATTCCATAAAGCATGGCTGGTCTAACAACACTCTTGTATATTTTACCCTTAACCTTTGCTAATAACTTCCTGTCGCACAGAACTCCAGATACCTTTCTCCAACTCATCCATCCTGCTTGGATCCTTCTCCTTACTTCTTCTTCACATCTTCCATCATTACTAACTGTTGACCCCAGGTATTTGAAGTTTTTGGCTTTCTTTACCTTTTCTTCTTGCAACTTCAACTCTTCTCCATCATCCACACCCCCAACCCTCAAATATTCTGTCTTGCTCCGGCTCAATTTCAGGCCTCTTCTCTCCAGTGCATTTCTCCAAATCTCCAGGTCCTCCTCTAGCTCCCTATGATTTTGTCTACACAGAACTATGTCATCTGCAAACAACATATCCCATGATGCGTCCTTCCTGATGTCCTCCGTCAGCCTGTCCATAATGATGACAAAAAGAAATGGGCTGAGTGCTGAACCTTGGTGGAGTCCAACACCTACCTTAAATTCTTCAGTCAACCCTGCTGCACTTCTCACAGTTGTTGTTGCTCCGTCGTACATATCCTGGATAATCTTTATGTAGCACTCTGATGTTTCGGCTAACCGCAAGCATTCCCACAGTTCCTCTCTGGGTACCCTGTCGTATGCTTTCTCCAGGTCAATAAAGGCACAGTGCACTGCCTTCTGCCCTTCAGTCCATTTTTCCAACAGCATTCTTAGACAAAAGATTGCATCGGTGGTACTCCTTCCTGGCATGAACCCAAATTGTTGCTCAGCAATTGTCACCTCCCTCCTTATCCTTGCTTCTATTATCCTCTCCCACAATTTCATAGTGTGGCTCATCAACTTGATCCCCCGGTAGTTTCCACATTCTTTGATGTCTCCTTTACCTTTGTAGAAAGGTACAAGCACGCTCCTCCTCCATTCATCTGGCATCTTCTCTCCTCGCAAGAGTCTGTTGAAAAACTTCACTAAAAACTCCACACCTTTATTGCCTAGAGCAATCCATGCTTCCACTGGTATGTCATCAGGTCCTTGAGCCTTTCCCTTCTTCATCCTCCTCAACCCAGTCCTGACTTCTTCTCCAGAGATATCTTCCACGTCCCTTTCTCTCTCTTCTGTTCTCGTTTCTCTTCTTTCTCTAGGGTTTTCATGGTTGAGTAAGTTGTCGAAATACTCCTTCCATCTCTGTTTCACTTTCTCTTCTTCCATCAGAATCTCCCCAGTTTTACTCTTGATTACTCTTACTTGTTGAACATCCTTGCTTTGTCTGTTTCTCTGCTTTGCTATTTTGAACACCTCATTTTCCCCTCCTTTGTTTCCAGTTTTTCGCACACAATCCATTAACTGTAATTCTTACTGTGTTTGAATGAAACATTAATACCAATCACATTTAGAAAACTATAACTCGAAACTAAATATGTATTCTACTGCAGTTGTGGATATTCCAATTTAGGGGCCCGAGGCAAGAATTTTCAAAAATTGATGTTGTCTGAGAAAAAAAGGAGGTCTGATCTTGGCTTGCATATTTTTCTCCGAAACTCATGGTGTCCTCTAAAAAAAAAAAAAGGTTTTCACTTCAATTTCATCTCTGATTTCCCTATTTTTCTCCCAAAATCAGGGTGTCTCTAAAAAAAAAAGTCTTCACTCGGAATCATTCTCTGAACAAAAACATTTGCAGCGGATTCAAAACTGTATGTGCTATTTTCGAGGAGGGGTCTGAGGCGACTGCCTCATTCGCCTCACCCAATATCCACCACTGTTCTACAGTATACTTAATGCTTATTGCATTTTCTGAACATTAAAGTATTTTATGGATAATGATGATGTTATCTTTAGTCTATTTTACAGTTATTATTTTTCCCATGGTAAATCAAACCCTTGACAAATCTTAATGTTAATACAATTAATGACATGTATTGGGCCTGGGTGTAGGACTAGACCCTGATTGTTGCGTCCTCTGTGTAGGACTACATCTAGTCGGTTCGAAACTCAATGAGGTATGCATCACTGCCCAGTCGTAGAATCTCGAAGATAATCAAAGATATATCATTGAGATTTATCTTCGTTTTAAGTTTGTATCATAGTTGAAAGACAGAGATATATCCTTGAAATATACACCGAAAGTGAACACTTTTAAGCTTGATTTAAACATGATTGTCATCATTGATTCAAACATGATTGTCGAAGATAAATCTTTGATTTCGAAGCTATTTCGAAGAAAAATCATGTATGTTCCTTACCAGAAATTAACGAGTTTAAATATTTAATTTAAACATGATTGTCATCATTGATTCAAACATGATTGTTGAAGATAAATCTTTGATTTCGAAGCTATTTCGAAGAAAAATCATGTATGTTTCTTACTAGAAATTAACGAGTTTAAATACTTGATTTAAACATGATTGTCATCATTGACTTAAACATGATTATCAAAGATAAATCTTTGATTTCAAAGTTATTTCGAAGAAAAATCATGCATGTTTCTTACTAGAAATCAAACGAGTTTAAGGTTTAATTTAAATATGATAGCATGTTTTTGTTTATGTATGGTTATTGTGAATTAATACCCGTTTTAAAAGCGATTTCGTGAAAAAAATTTTTTATTACTGTAGAATATTACAGAAAAACTCAAAACTAATATCAATTTAGTATTTTAATTTGATTAAAATTGCAAAACAAAAACTCAGTAATACTTTATATTTAAAAGTTTTACTATTGAATGTAGCTACTGTAGTGTTCCTAAGTTTGAAGCAAAAAGCCGGTTTTGCAAATGGACTGGTAAGCACCTTTTTTAATTGGTTATATACTACAAAATTTTAGTTTTTATAATTCTACTTTATAAATAGTATGTTATACGCTTTTAGAATTCTATATACTTTTTGTTCAAACCCTCAATCAATACATGTTTATTTGCGGAAATATAAATTAAACAATAAAATATTTAATGCATTGTAGAATAGACAATAGCCAATGCCGCAGTACCTTCGATTTAAAAATAAAATCGAAGTGAATGATAAAAGAATTAATAACAAACAAAAAAACACAATACATAAAATATACACTTTGAACCATTTGGGAATTTTTGACATAAAAACTAGATTCAATAAAATATTCCATACAATTCAAAGTGAGGTCACAATTCAAAGTTTTTAAAAGTTATTGACAAATTAGTGTTTCTTCTTCGTTTCTCATTTTCTTACTTTGCTCAGCTTCCCAGTTTTCCGTCTGAAAACCACAATTACTGCACATTGCGGCGAATCCAGGGCTGGTGCACTTTGCTTTTCTAACGTGCAAGGACTTCTAAACAAAGAAATAATGAGTTGATTTTGTAATATTAATATATTATATAAATTCTAAAAAGTAATTTAAAATTATTTAAAAAAAACATAAAGATAAGAATTATTCTTTCTAATTGCAGAATTATCATAATTATGTAGAAAGCCTAAACAAGTCAATTTTTGTTCTAAAACTGTTTAAAAAGTGATTGCAATTAGATGAACGTTCTTAATTTTATAACGAGCCATAAAAATTTTTTCATTTCTGAAAATAATAAACCAAGATTAAGTAGGATTTTTTCATTGAAGTTAGTTAATTAAAAAAATTAAATTAGTTGAAAAAAGATCTTTATCTTTATACGCTGAGAATAAAATTGTGTCTAGTTGAATAAAACATTCTTTATGTAGGCTTCAGTCCACGGTCCTACAATTGCTGAGCCCTGATTATAGCTAACATTAAAATTGAAAACAACTTCAAAACTCTGTTTCTTTTATACATTAATACAGATAGAGATATATTTAACAATACTAAAAAATATTTAATGTTATATAACTTACTTGCTCTATTGTGCAATTAAATTTCCAGCCACAAGAAAGATAAGTGACATTTTTAGCTAACTTTTAAATGTCGCTTCCAGACTGAGAACACATATTTGAATTGATCATCCGCTTTTTATGCACCGTAGCGGTTGAATTGTCAGTCTCACTTTTTTTACAAATTAAACTTTTTGTGCTTTATAATTGGCAGAAATTTTTAATTTTAAAAATAATTCTAAAATAAGAAATTAAAAATTACTTTATTTTATTAATTTTTAAAAATAAAGTCAAACATAATCAAAGACGGTTCTCAAAAATTACTAGTGGCATTTTCAACACTTTCGGCAATAGAGATGTATCAAAGCCAGAGCTTTGCCAAACTCAAGCTTCAATCGAAACCATACTAGAAGGTAAAACTTATTTATGAGCTTGATAAACAGCATCATGTCACGAAATTTTTCGCGACCTTGAGAATATGAATAAGCGTAATTTCCGTCCTGTGCTGCAATATTTGCCAATAAGTCTAACTTGATGACTGCCTGTTAGCTTAACAACTATGTATTTTGACTTGACTAGTTTTTTGTTTTTCGAAAAGTGTGCATTGCAAATATTTGCATGTTGTTTAATGAACGGCGATGCAGAAGATGATAGACAAAAAATCATTTATAATCGTCGCGTGGTTGGCAGCGTGGTTGAGTAGTTAAACCGCGAGGTTTGTGATCCACATGGTCTCGGTTCAAAACCTACTCGCGCCATTCTGTTATGTCCTTAGGAAAGATACTTTACGGAACTTTCTCTAACTTGGTGATCTTGATAAGCAGTTCTAAATTTCAGTGATTTCTCTATAAACTAAAAAATTAAAATAAAAAATTTGAAACGGACAGCAATATTTTGACATCTTCGAAAGCAGGTCGGGTTAATTGCATGCTTTACGTATTAGCGCCTCCATGTTTTTCCTGTGATTCAGAAAGATAAACATAGAGGTACAGTAAAATAACTGAAAAATGTATAAGAAAACTAAAAAAATAAATATATTGATTTGTCAAGCTCGAACCATCAGCGAAGCGTACGGTAAAATTATATTGTAATCGTCACTGAAATTAGACATTTAACAAACTTTGACTTGTTTTAAATTAAATAAAAGGTTTTATCAAAAAGTTTTTTACAATTTGGTATTTTTTGATTAGTAAATGCTTATCTCAATTATAAAACTTGGCATTAACTACTTTGGCAATAAAATTGTTAACAAAATCTGTTGAATCAGCATTGCTGTGAATGCTGATTTAGCAACCAGAATAAAAGTAAACTATACGAAAATGAGAGCAAACTCTACAATTACAAAGCTTACTCTATTATTTCAATCATAAAATTAAGCAATCCATGTGTGACTAATCCAAGGTAACATTCAAAAGAAAAGCAACAAACATTGTCTACTGAGTCAGATAATTTGAAATAATCAATTAAATAACTGTAATTGCTAAAAGACATAAAAATTTTACCGTATAAAATTAAACAATCACCGGAAATATTTTGAAGAAGGTAGGAACAAAAAAATATATATACGACAAGAGTTTTAGTGAAAATTAAAAGTCTCGTAGAAGAAGCAAACTTAATGCAATTAGCATATTGTTATTAAAAATTTTTTTTCTTGCGGTTTAAGATGACAAAATCCAACATACAACATAGCTAAAACTGAATTCTGTTGCTTTCCAATATGCAAGTTCTATTACAGGTCTCACTTTTTCGTTAAATTCTGATGATATTTACTTTTGTGCATTATACATTCCAACAATCATAGCAACATTTGCTGCAAAGAAAATCGTACTCTTACTCTCTAAATCATCTTCATACTCTCAATAAAAACAATAAAAATTTTCTTCGCCTAATGTTAAAAAATTAAGAAAACAGTAAAATTTTTATATTTAAAAATTTACCATATTTTAAATTTTAAAAATTTGAAATTCGGTACCGGACCTCTAACCATTGCCTATTTTTTAACTTAAATAAATAATGTTTCTAAGATAAAATCTATCCAAATTTTGAAAAAGCATTTCTCATTACACCAGAACCAAACTAACTTTATTACTACAACCTTGTTCATAGTATATTTATTTATGTAGCTCTAGCGTTTCTCTGGTTAATCAATATAAATGCTCTTCTGCTGATATCACTGTTTAAAAGCTTGTCTTTACCACCTATAGATCGCGAAATGTTCAAAGTCGAAAACCACGTGAGTTAATATAGAGCACAGCAAGTAATTGTATAAATAAAAATACAAAAAAGTTCTTCTGAAGAAATGCTTTTCAAGAAAACTATTATTGAAGTAAACTAGGGCTGTGCAACCTTTAGCGCTGCCATGCCCAATGCATGCTATTGCTGCGAAAATTTCTTTCTTTACTTCACCTTTAATTGGCTTATTTCTTAATTAAGTTCCTTAAACTTTCATAAAATTTCCAAACACTCAGGTTCTTCACGTTGAGTATTTCATCTATTATATATAATTTGCGAACTCATTTTAAATTTATGTTATGTATTTTCAATGCCGCTAATCCCTTTGTTTTTTGTTTCTTCTTTGATTTTATTCCTGTTTGTTGTTTTCAGTCAAACTGGCGCTCAATTGTGGCTTCAATCAATTTCGTTTTTCTTTCTTCAAAACTCATACTACGTAATTTTGGTTTTGTAATTACTTTGCTTCAACTACATCAAAGTAATAAATTTTTTTCAGCTTAAAATAGTGGATACTGTCAAAAAATTGATCAAAACCTACACGTACCGTAACGTACGCATTTGTAAACCGGCAAGAAATAGAATCAATCCAATAAAGTGATTTATAGACTTTGCGTCAGATGCAGTTTCGGTCATCGACTTTAAGTATTTCACTATTCAGCTGTGATAGGACGGTGGCGCTTCCACAAGTTAATTATCCGCTTCTTACTATAAAAGAGATTTAGTTTTATGGCAAATCACGAAAAAAGCTTTTTTTGCATTTGACCTTACTGCCTATCCCTGTATTTAGCTTCAAGACATAAATCTGAAAGACAATAAAACTATTCAACATCATTCTAGTTGAGAGAGTGTCACTTTTTATTTTCAAAATTAAAGCTTTTCGCCAGTCACATGATTTTGCTTCGCGGGCCGCAGATTGCACATTCCTAAATTAAAAAAGTAATTACCGTTTATTTATCCGATTGTGAACCGCTTTGAAAGTAAGCGCACATACAACTTTAAAACTTAATTCTTTAACGTATGACCGTCTGTGATGCAACAAGAATAAAAATAAGAATTAAGTCAAAGAAACGCGTAAACAAGTTTCGGCTATTATTCGTATATTATAAAACAATCTTTACAGTAGCTTTCCACTTTCCTAACACCTTGCTCTTTTACTATTACGCAGCTAGCATCGACTGCTTCCTGGTTTTCTTTCAGTCACATTTTCGGGCGATAAGCCGATTTGTGCTGCTGCTACCATGGCAGATACCGGTACTAATCTTGAGAAGTCTATGCTCAAACAATAAAAACTACTGGTGATTAACCTAGTTTTTCGATGGTAGTTACGCTTCAATAGTTCTCAATTTGTAGCGGGTGTTTACTTCTGAGGTCGTTACAATTTGTGTGATTCTTATTTTCACTGAAATGCTGCAATGAAAAAATTGTAAACCGTTCTTGAAAGTAAGCCCCACAAAATGAAAGCAGAAAACAATGTACCAAACTATCATAACTACACACAATGGCGGTAAATCAAATTACATGAAACATAAATGAAAAACAAGAATATATGAATAAAATTTTATGATGCGAGTTTTATTCGAACTTTAATCAGGTACGGCGACCACGCACAATTGACGTTGTGCGTGTAATAACGTATATCGCTTAGCCGCTGTTTCCTATTTCGCAATCACTTTTTCAATAAGAATTTCGAAACGTAATACCTTGATTGCAAACAAAATTGAATTGAATTGAATTGAATTAATTTGATTTTAAAAAATTTTTGCATGCGCAAATGTAAATCAAAATCTCTCACTAAAATATGCGAAGCTCTATTAATTAGAAACAGTGGCGTACCGAGGATTTTTGAAAAAAGGAGGCATACGACCACAATCAAATATGTTTAGTGGAAAAATTTATTTTAGTGGCAGCCAAAAAGAAGGTCTTCACTTTGAATCGGTCCGGGATTTTATGAATTTCGTCTCTGTAGACTAACGATTTCTAAAAAAAACAAAACGAAGGGGGCCTGCATATGAGTTCTGTCTTCGTTTCTGGCGGGGTTTCTGCCCCAAAAGTATTGATGATCTCCAGGGAGGAACCATAACACAATGTTCCCTCAAATATGCTAGTGATAAGAAAGTTTAATCCTAATTTAAATTGTCTATTATATGCCAATGGTTCTATCGTTTTACTAAACATATTTGAAAGCATCATGAAAAATCATTCATTATGAAACCTGATGAGGACTTAAGTTTTCTTTTGTCTTTTTTTTTCTTATCGTAATAATGTAGATATATAGATGGCAATAATAAATAAAATCAGAAATGCTAAATTCAATACGGTTGCTTTTCACAGCAATTTCATGGTATAAAAAAGTAACTTCTCTCCCAAAGTTTTATACGTGAAGGGTAAACACAATTTTTTCACGCTATTTCAATAAACTGTGAATGTTTGTTAATGAAAGCAGATATTTCTATTTCGAACATTCGAATGCTAGAATGGTATTTAAATATGGGATTTTTTTAAATCGAACATAGCAGAAATTCTACTTAGAACATTACTAGTTTTGAATTCAAATTTTTATTACTTTTCGGGAAAGTATTGTAAATGACCGAACTCTTCAGTTGCAGGGATTTTTTTACTACTGCAACCATACTAAGATTTCGCCAATTTGACTTTTGAAGTTTAAATAGGCCAAAAACAAACTTAAACTTAAACAGTTACTTCCTTTTGTTAACATAAACAATCCGCTTCGCTAAATGAGATTGAAAACCTTTCATTACCTGGTAAACATTGAGTAAACATAGTTAGTCAGCCATTCAATCAAATTGAAATAAATAAACAGCTGTAACTTTGCTTTTTATTGCTTTTTACGTTTGCTGAAATAATTGAAAAACTAATTGTCCTAATTTAAGTTTTGATTTTGGTCTCCTCCTTCAATTTTAATAGAGTCCAAAATGTTCGGAAAAAAACATTTTCTAAATTTCTTTGTTTTCCTGTGGCATATTGCACAACAACTTTAACAAATAATGCAAAAAAAATAAAAAAATTAAAAAAAAACTCTTGTTCATTGTCATTGAATGCCTACGTCCCATTCCAATAGACAAATTACCAATTCTTTTAGGCATTCAGTCAGATGAGCTTCGCTCATGTGAACTGTGTGATGCTTAGTGTTACAATGAATCTATATGCTGCATATTATTCTTCATATGCAGTTACTCTGATAGCAATGTGAAGGCACATGAGAAACAATTCTTACGCGTTGTCTTCTCAGATGATTTAGCAACTTCTGTATACTCCTTCTCTGACTTCAACATGTCCAAATCATTTTAATTGTCATTCATATTCTCTAGCAGTTCCTACTTCAGGTGTTTGTAGCTCGATGAAATGAAATCACTTCATCCTGTAGTACCACTCTGTCAGCTTCTGGTGCTGCATTAGCAATCAAACTTGGCTCGACGTTTTGTGGAGATGCCAAGATTTCAGAAAGCCTGTTTTGATTAAAGCAGGATATCTGCTTATAGAATTTCTCATGAGACAAAAATCTAGCTCGCATGCTGGAGAGCACAGCATCAGTTACTGCATTATGGTAGGAAAACTCAAAATTTTTCTTCTGCTCTGTGATACCTTCTGGCGCTGAGCGACTAGATCTGATAATTGAGAAGCTCTTAGGGACAGAATATTTCACCTCTTTTAATTTAAAATTTGCATGAACAACAAAATTAGATGTTGTTTCAAAAAATGTCACTAAAATCTCTTGAGATTTTTCCACATTTTCAATGGCTTTGTTAATCATATGGTAAGCTTGCATGATATTCAGGCCTGATTTATGCAGATAATCTGACACTGGTATGGTAATATCAAAAATTCGGATGAATGTAAGTACTATTAAGATAGTTTCAAATTCAAATTTAAGGTGCAGTGAGCATTCAGATAATAATGTTGTTTGTTATATCTGTACAATGTATTGTTTATATGTCCTATAACGTATAACGTTTTTCACTGCTTCCTTTTTGTCAACTTTTAACGCTCTTTTGTGTTTGATTTGTGCTGTTGCGGCCAAGAAATATAAATACATACATACATACAAATTTGCGCAAGTTTTCGCTTAATTTCTGTGCTTCATAGCAAACTGATTCTTTTGAGATTATATATTTTACTTACTTGCTGAAGGATGATCAGAAAGACTGAATGAAATTTTGATGACTGATTTGTGTAGCTACCAAACAATTTTGAAAGTGCTCTATCTCTACTTGACCACCTAGTTTGACCAATGCGATCTAGTCTCAGGGTTTCTTCTTTCTTGGTTTTACTTTGCATATGCTCTTTCCAGACCTTCACCCTTTTGCAGAAATCATTGAAAAATGTAGATAGCTCAGTAAGCAGACCAAAAAGACTAACTGCTGCAACACATACACTGCTTGCACGACTGATCACCAGATTCAAAACATGTTCATACAGTGATGGCTTTGCAAGAAGGGAGACCCGCTCTGAGAAAAGTAGGGGGCACTTTTTAGTGTTCCAAAGCAAAGCGGAAAAGCGATCTCTAAAAAAAGGTTATTGTTTTAGGGGGCCACTTTTCAATGTATCAAATAAAGTGACCTCTAAAAAAAATCTATATTTTTGGGATGCCACCGTCCTAGTGCTTCTATAAAATAGAGCAATATTTTGCGTAAGAGGGATCCATTTTTGATATTTTTTAGTAACTCCTACTGAAGCAATCACTGTGTGCATAACATCAAATATGGATGTAATTTGGGCAAGTTGCTTTCATAAGCGCTTAAAGAACAGAGTAAACACTACTCAAAATAGCTCGATTCAATGAATCTCCAATACTCTGTTTTAGTATCAGGTCTATCTCTGCAAGTGAATTTTGTCTTTTCTTGGCTCTTTCCCCAACAACATATCTAAGGACAGTGGCACACTGATAATTGAAAGAAATATCTTGACTTCGATTGCTCGGGAACGATTGTTCGGAACATGGTATACAGCTGAGTAGAGGGTTGAGTCTAGACAGAAAAACTAGTTGGTGCATGCAAAATCAGTGAAAGGTAGAATAAAACATGGGCATTTAACTAATGCCCCAAAGCATTTTAATAAAAGATTGCTGCTCATGAGCAATATGTCAATTGCGCAGGAGTAAATAAAGAGCCAGACAGTGGTACATAATGTTTGGTAACAACACCCAATGCTTGCATTATTTTCTCTCCAAATCATGACTAGCAATTTTTTTTCTGCGTAATACGGATAATACCGAAGAGAGTTTCACTTATTTTAACCGCTTAGAAGATAAAAACTAGGAAGAATGGCTGCAGTTTGGTGTTATTTGAGATTTTGGTTGTTAAGCTGAAAGAATGGTTTAACCGCTTTTGTGTAACTAAGTTTCAACCAAGAAAATTAAAATTTTAAAGAAGTGTTAACTTTTAAGATTGACTTCTTTAAAAAGTAAATTTTAAATGTTTTAGTTTATATTTTTGTATAAAAGTTGTCTGATTGTAATAAAAGCCCGCTTTAGAAAACCAACCTGCAAAAAAATTACTGGAACGTTTTTGCACTTGGTAAAACAAAATGGAATTTAAACCAAAATCATATCAATTATGGTTGCGATTGAAATAACCCTTTCTAACTTTCCGTCACGCTGCAAACTGTTTTCAAACTTTCAGATAAGCAGAATCAAAAAATAGTAAAACTGAATATTTTGTATGACTTAGTGGTTGTCCTGGTTGTCTTTTATCTTTTCAATCTAATGGAAAATTCGAATTACGAATTAGATATTATCTATATTAAATAGAATTTTAGTGTTGTTCGTTAAAATGGCCGAAAGATTACTGAATAAATAATAAAGTATTTCAATGAAGTTGCAATTCACTTCATTATGATTCAATGACTTTTTTAAAAAAAATTTAGGTTTTTTTATCGTTTACAAAACATATAATTAATTCAATAAGCAATAAAACAACTTAAATTCCAAAAATTAAGTATTTGTCACGCCTGAATGCTCAAATATTGCATCAATCTGGAGTACTATTAATGTGGTCTACTACTACTACTGAAAAAGTAAAAAAAATTTATGATCTGAAATATTTCGGAAAGTGTTTAAAAAAATTGTTGTGATTGAAGCAATGAAGCCGACCAATTTTTCAAATTGAAATAATTTTATGTGATCGAGCAAGTATGAAATTAGTTTCTGAGATGTAACCAAAAGAAATTTGATTCTCGGTAAAGATAATTTGTTGTTCTTTTGATTGAATAAAAAAATTTTTGAACTAATTGTTCAAAACCTTGAGAGAATCTTAAAAATTCTCTATAAGTTGCAAAGATTGAAGCGTTGTAAAAACTGGTAAATCAGCATTTAGTAGATTTCGCTGAGATAAGCTTTTCTTTTCTGAAAAGTGTAAAAAGATCGCTTCGCGAGTTTCAATTGTCGAAAATCTTAACTTCGACTTTAAAATTACGTTTGAAAATTGACGAAGTCGTTTGTGTGTGGAAGATACCTTCTAATCTCTGAGTGAAACAAAAGTCGGGTTGGCCGACATCCGCTCTAATTGCTATTGTAATAAACACAAGGAAAGAAAGCAGCGGAAAACTGCTTTTCACCACAAAGAGATCGAGCTTTTGTAGGGCAACTAAAAAATTTCAACAGACTATTGGTGAATTAATGCATTACAATTTTGTAACAAAGCGTTAAACATATTCACTAGCAAGCAAGTATACTATCAAGTATAAATGATTAAATAAAGTTTTGGTAAAGAGGTTGTTTTTTTCAACCAGACGACAATTGAAAAAAAGCAGCCATAATCAGGGGTGCCGGAACGTCGGAAGGGCAAGGGGGGGCAGCTTTTTCAAAGGGCACTTTCAATACTGTAAGTACAGTCATTTTTGCCCAAATTTTGTGACGTTTGCCCAAATCATGATTTTAGAGTACATTTCGGATATGACAAAAAAATTGTCTGAGTTTCTCAGACAAAAACCAATTTTGTCCTAAAATCATGGTGATCTCTAAAAAAAAAAGGTCTTCACTTAAATTCAGTCTCCTAATTTTCGATTTTCGTCCCAAAATCAAGGTGTTCTCTAAAAAAAAAAAAAAAAAAAGGTCTTCACCTAAATTTGGATTATTATTTCTTGCAGTTCCTCATCATCACCTCTCTAAATTTCCTGACTTTGCCCAAATTTTTCATATCGCTGCCCGAAAAACTATGATTTTGCCCAAATATTTTCTTCTCACTGCCCGAAAAATCTTAATTTTGCCCAAATCTTCGAAACTTGGGGGGGCAATTGCCATCCCTGCACCTCCGGCAGGTACGGCTATGACTGTGATACAGGTAAACAGAGATATATACACACTAAGAGGTTACAGAGCAGGCATTTTGCTTCGTTACTATCGTACTGGAATGCAAAGGGCAGTACTGCCCCCCCTGCCCCCCCTGTTCCGGCACCACTGGCCATAATGGATTCAGCATTCTTCATTTTATTAACAAACATTAAAATTATTTACAAAGACGAACGTTTTCGGCTTACTTCAGCCCTCATCAGGTTAATGTTGCTAAAATTGTAGAAACCTGCTGAGGGTTGAAGTAAGCCGAAAACGTTCGTCTTTGTAAATAATTTTAATGTTTGTTTAATAAAATGATTAAATGTTGGCTATTGATTGCTAATAATTATAAGTAGATTTTAAAAAAGACCTCTCTTCCTAAATTACATTATTTAATCGTTTATAAAATGACAATTTTCTTTTCTATATGTAATCAGATTGATTGTTTTTCAATTAATAATCAAAATTATAACTATAAAAACAACAAATTAAGAATACAATTTTGGAAACGTGAACATAAAATATAGAATTTAGTTTAACACTTGATATAGTCTCTGTTGAACTTCTTTGTTTTTCAAGAGGCTATTTATTCGCATTAATCCGTTTTTGTTCTCGAATAAAAAAATTTTATTTTTAACGCTAAATTCAAACCAAAAAAAAAGGTCTCGGTTGATGCTTAAGAAGATAAAGCTGGTTGTGAAAATGAAAATCGTTGTAAAAAATTAGTGAAGACCTTTTTGTTGTCTGGACTTCATAAAACACTGCCTGACTGCAAAAGTTGTTTTGATTTATTACCAGAAGGCAATCATGAAATGGTTAAAAAGCCTGCAATAAACATGAAAATTAAACTTTTAGTTTTTTTAAAAACTTCATGTTGAGTTTCATCAAGCGAACATTGACATCCTGTAATTCCGAAGGCAAATATGTGATTGCATTTGCTTTTAGTGAAACATTTTAATCGATTATCAACAAAGTAAAAGTATAAATAGTAGATGGCTTTATCACTGGATGAGTATTCAGAATAATTAACTAAAAACCTGAGCTGATTGACAAAGTGTTGATTGCAAAATTATTAAAAGACTAATGTTACAGATTTCGATATGTGCTTGCGCTTTCGGTGGTCACATGACTCCGCGTTCGCGTTTGTCGGTCATATGAATCGCCTTTTTCTTGTTGTCGGTCCTTCGTTGTTTTCTTTCATTTTTTCGTGTCGTAGTTGTTATCGAAGGCGCAGATGTGCAAAGTTTAAAACTTTAATGGAGATTCTTTAATTATATCAGATCACGTGTAAAGTAAGTAAGAACAGGCAGATAGGGAGACTCTATCTGGTTTAAAGCACTCGCCAAAACAACTACAATTAATATTAAATAAATGATTTGAAAATTTTCCAAAACAGAGAAAAAATGTGACAATATTCATTACGGTACATAATACTCTTTGTCGTCATTATCATCTCTATTATCAACTTATTCGAGACTGTAGGACATAAACAGATATACTTGCTGTATTCTTAAATTTAATCAAAACTTAAAAAACACATGGTATCAAGGCATTTATTGTGGTTATCATAGCAGGACAGAAAAAATTAGATTTTGTCTGCAACTGTTTGTACATCGACGGAGCAAACATAAAAAGTGTTGACAGAATTATTTAAATGCAACAATAAATCGCAAACATCTAGTTTGAAAATTTAAAAAAATTGACATTTTTGCTTGTCAATTAGATTAAAAAGTTAAGCTTTCAACTTTTTTTACAGAACAAAAAGTAAAACCTATCCATACACACTGAAAATAGTTTTTTTTTAAATACGATTCAGAAACGGCTTCGATTTTTATTTTGAACATATTTAACTGTTCTCTTTTTGTCTTTTCAATTTTTTTCATTTTAACCACTGTACATAGGTAAAAAATGTTTAAAAAAGTCTATGTGACTAATTTCAACGAATACGTATTATGACAATAAACATATCTCTTTAAAATAATTTTCAAGTTTTAACCAAACAATGGTTTTCTTACTTTAGCGCTACCTAACGGAGAGAAATCATTACATTGTTTTTGGCTGAAAAAATTCTCTACAAAATCTACAGTTCACATTTTTTTACATGCAGTAAAAAGGGCACTCCTTTTTTAGATCATAATAACCATACCGAATTATGCCAATTAGCTGCCGATTAATTATTATATCTTGTTTCTTAAAATTGTTTATCAATTACTACCAAAAATAGTAAAACAATAATAAATAGACATAATCCAACTTATAAAACAAATTTGTCCCTGCTCTAGATACAGATTACTTATTACCAGTGATGGCTTTAGTACGGAGGAAACGCAGTGGACGCACCGCCTCCCCTCACCTAAAAGCGTTAATAAGCAAATCCCCTAAGCAAAATAATGCTCTATTTCTTCATAATGGCACTATGAGGTTGACCCCACAAAGCGAGACTTTCTTTTATTGAAAATCCCTTTATTTTGGAACACTAAAAAGCGGCCTCCTTTAAAATGATGACCTTTTTTTGGGAGGGCCAAAAGCATTTGGAAAAAGAAAAAGTGGCCCTCTATTTTTCTTGCACTGGGCTCCTCTTTTGTGAGGCCATCACTGCTTATTACATACGTAAATATAAATATAAACGTTAAACATATATTCATAAATGAAAATGAAATATAATTCATTTTTATGAAGACAAGATTGGCTTATCGAAGATAAAAATGCATAAAGCATAAGTAATATACGTATGTATACATACATATGCAAAGCACTTACGATTCAAAGATAATTCATTTTTAAAAACAAGCTTGGCCAAATCAAAGGTATAAAATATATATAGTATGTATGTTTTATCTATGTAAACATACATGAGTAAAACAATCATAAATCAAGTATAAATAATATTAAAAAAAATAACTTTGACCAAATCAAAGTTATAAAATATATATAATATGTATAGTTTACCTACGTAAACATACATATATAAAGCAATTATAAATCAAGTATAAATCATACTAAAAAAAATAACTTTGACCAAATCAAAGTTATAAAATACATATAACATGTATGAGTTATTTATGTAAACATACAAGTGTAAAGCAATTATAAATCAAGTATAAATCATACTAAAAAAAATAACTTTGGCCGAATCAAAGATATAAAATACATAAAAAATGTATGATTTATCTATACAAACATACATGTTTAAAATAATTATAAATCAAGTATAAATCATACTAAAAAAATAACTTTGGTCGAATCAAAGATATAAAATGCATAAAACATATAGGATTTATCTGTGTAAACATACATGAGTAAAACTATTATAAATCAAGTATAATTTATATTTAAAAAAAACATCTTTGATTATCTCTAAGATAAACCATATATATTTCTCAGATAAAACCTCGATTTATCTCTGTAAAAACAAGCTTGGCAAAATCGAAGATATTGCAAACATGATCAGAGATAAATCGAGTAAATTCTACGACTGGGTGACGAGCTTTAACAAGAACAAAACTCGAGTCTGGTGCTTCTTGTTTTAGGTGGCTTAGGTTCGTTTTTATCAGTAGGTAATCAGGTTAAAACGTAAATATGAATATTTTATAATTGTAAAAATTTTTACAAATGTTAGTAATAACTATGGAATTTATTGACAATGAAAACTTGAAAACAAAAGTTTATAAAAGCAAAAGAAACAAAAAACCATACCTAAAAGAATTAAAAATTTAAAACCCACAATTATAGACTACAAGAAAAACAATAAAATGCGACTAATTTTAGAATTTTCCTGAATCATCCACTGCATGTAAAAAAACTTCAGGGAAAAATGTTGACATTTCCATACCAATAATAAGCTCATCCTTATTTCTCTCAAATAAACTTCAGCCATTAGTTTGATGGCATGGAGTCCATCTTCTTCACAGTAATTCATGGTTATATATTGATAGTAAGAATATATATGTGAATTTTGTCGGATTTTGTCAACAAAATAAAAGGGGTTCTGTAGTTTCTATCTCATGAATATTTCAATTATTGTAATTTTGTACGAGACTGAACATGCAGGTTCCCTGCCGTTTATCGACATTCATATTAGGAGATTATTAAAAAATTCACCTTGGTTCTAAACTTTTGGTTGATATTTTTTTGAAAGAATAGACCAAGAAGAGTAAATTTTAATTTTCAAAAATTTTAATTTAATAATTTGCTCGTAAAAATAAAATTGCTTCTGTGAGTTTGTTCTTCATTGCAGCCCTTTGGTCTGTTCTGATGAGCCTTAGTGATGAAAACAGACGTTCAACACTCGCTTCTGTTGGAGGAAGTACTTATTTAAAGACATGTCAAAAATAAAAAATGGGGGGCATTTTGGAGGCTGAAACAGATGAATGGCATTTACATTAATTTCAATGGGAAAATTCGCTTTGTCATACGAGCAAATTGAGATACGAGCTCGGTCACGGGACAAATTAAACTCGTATGTCAAGGTACCACTGTACTATAGAAAGAGGCTGCGTAGGGTAGTAATTGATTATGCACCTGGCATTTGCTTCCTGTCATTGGATTGAAGAAAGGGAAACAACTAAATTGACTTCCCGAGCATAGCATTACGCAAAATACTATTTGCTTACAAATTAAAATGTAAACTTTTTATGAGTTGCACGCTGTGTAGCGCGATACGCGGCAAGGTTCTCTTAAAAAGATTATTGCACTGCCCTTCACTGGCGCACGCGGCCGCGTAAGCTGCGCAGTTAACATCACTAATATGTAAAGAAATTGGACATCAGGAGTCGGAGTCGGAATATTTTATCCGACTCCGACTCCTTCCTAAAACCTCCGATTCCGACTCCGCAACCCTGGTTGCATGTACACGGTTTTTTTACGGCACAAAGTAAATCTTCCGCAAGGGTCGACTATATAGTGTTCTTGTCTCGTTTAACTTTTATTTAACCTTAACTAATCTCAACTTATAGTTTATAACAACCAACACGCGTCTACTTCTCAACTCGTTATATTTCAAATAAAGCACATGTTCGCATAGCGTAGTCACGTTGCGTGGCAATGTTATGTTGCCAATATACGTAAAACATTACAAATAGAATAGCTCGCCACAATGCTCCCCCCAGCAATGCATCATCTCCGGTGATGTGATTGTTGTAACATAGTCTGTTGCTAAATGTGGCGGTGGTCCTACCATTCGGCCACTGCGTGTACGTAACATCTCGTCTTGTGTGTATCGTTCGGGAGGAGTCTGTGGTATGGCAGAATTGTTAGTGTTGTTCGGATTGGGCAAGATGTATGCTGGCTTGAGACGGTCTACTGAAACTTTGTCTGATCGTCCGTTAATGTCCAACCTAAAATATTTGTCCGATGTGGCAATTATGCGAAATGGTCCTTCATAAGGGCGTTGTAATGGTGATCGATGACTGTCTACACGCACATAAACATACCCAGATTGTGCCAAATTGGGTGGAAGATGTTGTTGTGGTGTCCTGTGATACATGGTTGGTGGTGGTATAGCAGAATGCATGGCATGCTGTAAGTCTCGCAAAAACTGAGAGGTAGGTTCACATTGTCGGTTGTTTTGAGTGTCGATGAATTCACCAGGTATTCTCAAACTTGATCCATATACCAACTCTGCCGGTGAACAATTTGGGTTTTCTCGCCATGCTACCCGCAAGCCAAGAAGTACAAATGGAAGATGATCCATCCAGTAAGCGTCAGTTGTTCGTGCTTTGAGTGCAGTCTTTAGTTGTCTATGTAGTCTCTCTACCATGCCGTTGGCCTGGGGATGATAAGCAGTTGTATTGTGTAGCTTGAGTCCTAAGAGTTTTCCAAGTTCTGACCATAGAGAAGAAGTGAATTGAGGCCCGCGGTCGGTCGTAATGTCTTCTGGAACACCAAAGCGAGAAATCCAGTGTCGGATGAGAGCTTTGACACAAGTGGAAGTTTTAGAGTCTGGTATTGGGATTGCTTCTGGCCAACGAGTAAAACGGTCAATAACAGTCAGCAAATAATTCATCCCTTCACTGGGGGAAAGCGGGCCCACTAAGTCAATATGAAGGCTGCGAAAGCGACCATTGGGAGTATTGCGTTGGACCAAGGGAGCTTTTGTATGTTTGTGTATTTTAGCTGACTGGCAGTTGTGGCAAGCTTTACACCAGCGTTTAATGTCTTTTTTAAGTCCATGCCAAACAAATCTTTCAGCGATGGCTCTCTGGGTTGGTTTGGGCCCACTATGTGATAATCCATGAATTGCATTGAATATTCGAAAAGTCCATTCTTGGGGAAGAATAGGTCGGGGTTTGCCAAGGGAGACATCACACAAAAGCGTTACATCATGATACTTCACGTCTTGGAGTTTAAGGCTTGAAATAGCAGTTCTATATGCTTCTATTTCAGCTGATGACAGCTGATCAGCAGCCAGTTGCCTAAAGTCGATTAATGGCAGCGTAGCAGCATTAATACGAGATAGAGTATCTGCCACTTTGTTGTGTTTGCCTTTGATATACTGAATATCAGTTGTGAATTCAGCAATAAAAGACAAGTGGCGAGCTTGCCGTGGGGAACGTTCTGCGGTGTTTGTAAGTGCGAATACCAATGGCTTGTGATCGGTATAGATGGTAAATGGTTTAGCCTCAACAAAATGTCGAAAGTGCCGAATTGCACTATATGCGGCAAGCAACTCACGATCAAAGGCGCTATAGTTTTTTTCAGCAGAAGAAAGTTTTCTCGAGTAAAATGCAAGTGGAACCCACTTGCCTTGCTGCAATTGTTCTAACTGCGCGCCTATAGCCACATCTGAAACATCCACTGTGATGCTTGTAGCTATATCGGGTTTGGGATGATGAAGTAAAGTGGCTTGTGCTAGTGCCGATTTAGCTTTTTCGAATGCTGTTTGGCACTCTGGTGTCCAGGTGATGGCTTTGCCACGTCCTGCTGAGGCTGCGTGTAACGGTGCAAGTTTGGGTGCAATGTCAGGCAAAAAACGGTGATAATAGTTAATCATGCCCAAAAAGCGCTGAAGAGTGGGCGATTTTCTGGAGTTGGAAAGTCTCGTATGGTGTCAATTCGGCTGTTTAAAGGAAGAATGCCACTGGTAGTTACCAAATGACCAAGATATTCAAGTTCCGTTACTCCGAAAAGGCATTTTGTCTTGTTGATCACTAAACCATTATTGGCAAGTAGTTGGAATACTTGTTCTAAATGTGTGAGATGTTGAGTTTTTGATTTGCTGGTCACAAGAATATCATCTAGATATACAAAGACAAATGGGAGTTGTTGAAAAATTCCGTCCATTAGCCGTTGAAAGGTCTGAGCTTTATTTTTCAGACCAAATGGCATTCGAAGAAACTCCCACAGTCCGAAAGGGGTTGCAATTTCGGTTTTAGGGATGGAGTCAGTTGCCATAGGGATTTGGTAGTATCCTCGGACAAGATCTATTTTAGAAAAAATTTTGGAGCCCGCTAACTGACTGTTGAAATCCTGAATGTGGGGTGAGGGGTACCTGTCATCTACTGTAGCGGCATTGAGCTGTCGGTAGTCGCCACATGGCCTCCAACCTCCAGATGCTTTGGGCACTATATGTAGGGGAGATGACCAAGGCGAGTTGGAACGACGAACAATTCCAGCTTGCTCCAGTTTCTGGAATTCCTCCTTAGCTACTGACAGTTTATCGGCCGGAAGACGACGAGGTCGTGAATGAGTGGGTGGAGATTCAGTAATGATATAATGTTCAACTCCATGTTTGTTCATCTGTGGTTCAAAATGGGGTGTCTATATGTCTGGAGACTTTTGCAAGAGTTTTTCAAAGCTGTTTGAGGGAGCTAATGATAAACCTGAAAGAATGTTGGCATTCGGCTCTGACACTGTGGAGAAGGTGTCTCCATGATTAAAATCGATAAGGCGGCGGCCACGAAGATCGATTGCGACATTATGAGCGATGAAAAAATTTGCACCAAGAATAGGGCGTGTAACATCTGCTACATAGAAGTCTTGTTGGTAAGTGCGTCCCTTGCCAAGATTAAAGGTGAGGGTTCGTTGTCCCCATGTTTTGATCTTGGATCCATTGGCTGCTGTGAGAGTGCCAGAAGGAGCTCGGGTATGTTTGTCAGCTGCAGATGCTGGAAAGACGCTAACATCAGCTCCAGTGTCAACTAAAAAGGAAGTACCAGTGTGTCTATCCCACACTGACAGGGTGCTTGATCCAAAGTCGCCGGCCGCCGTAGTTATCGACGACCGGCCTCTACGTTTCCCTGGGTTGTAAGATTGCTGTTGTGGGAAGACGATGGGTCCAGTAGTTGCGCAAATTTGCATCCGGGACGACAGTTACGAGCCTCTGTTCCAAATCGTTGATGGTAAAAGCAAATAAACTGGGTGCTTGAAACTGGCCTTTGCAGCTTGGAAGTCACAGTTTGGCTTTTAAGTTTTGGTGCATGAACAGCGGCCGCCGTCGAATTTGTAGGGGTAAGTTGACTAGCCTCTATAATCCTATCAGCCGCATTAGCTAGCTCACTAATATCGTCAATTTCTTTTAATGCTAAAATGGCACGTACTTGAGTTGGGAGCTGAGCTAAGAAAAACGCTCGTCGTAAAGTGGCAGCATCATTATTGAGAGATTCTAGGTGTCGCAGCAGCGCTGTAGGTTTCCTATCACCTAATCCCGAAATATTCAGTAGCTCAGCATCTTTTGTGCTTGTGTTTTTCCAAATGCTGACAGCAGTGCCTTTTTAATTGTGTTGTATTTGTCTTGTTGTGGGGGATTTAGTCAACACAGCCTTAATCTCAACAATTGCCCGGTTATCTAGCGCCGCAACTACTTAATCAAACCTTGTCTGATCTTGTGTAATAGCCCTTGATCTCAGCTGTGCCTCGACGCGGATAAACCATACTTCTGGGTCATCTGGCCAAAACTCTGGTAGCTTCACTGAAACTGCCTGTACTTCGGGTGCCTGAGGCACGGTAGCTGTTGTCGCAGTAGCGTTGAGATTTGAAATCGCTTCAGCTAATTTTTGCAGCGTTTCGTTTTCCAGAGACATGACTAAGCTTAGTTACCGGTACTTATTGTCTAGGCTAAGGTTGATAACGCGCTGGTGAAAGCCAACGTATTCAATATAACGGGGTCACCAATATAGTGTTCTTGTCTCGTTTAACTTTTATTTAACCTTAACTAATCTCAACTTATAGTTTATAACAACCAACACGCGTCTACTTCTCAACTCGTTATATTTCGAATAAAGCACATGTTCGCATAGCGTAGTCACGTTGCGTGGCAATGTTATGTTGCCAATATAAAACATTACAAATAGAATAGCTCGCCACAACTTCCTCTTCTCCAACTCCTCGAATATAGATTGAAAAACCCCTTCGGCAGTCAAAAGCGTTGGATCTTTACGACACAAAGCTTCGACCGCAAGTTTTATTGGTTCAAGAGTGCATTTTAGATCATTGAGAAACAAAAATTCAGTGGCCATGTTCAATCAATGGCCATGTCATGTTCAATGTAGATATGCCATGTTCAATCGACAAATTGAGTAAAGCCTTCGATATGCACTTTTTAAGACATACAAACCTTTCAACCATTTCGTATATGGAACTCCAGCGAGTTTTGCAATCTAGGACAAATGACAACTCCTTGTTTTGTTTCAACAACACATATTTCTTCAAGACTTCGTTTTCACGGGACTTTTCCGAAATATTTTCACTACTTATCGCACCTTCTTGAGTAAATTGAAAACTGGTACTTCGTTTCATGCTATTGTGGGGGTCACTATGCCAAAACCTTCTTCATACATTTCTTCGTCTTGATTATCGTCGTAATCTTCACCTGCAATATGAGTCACACTTCTGTTTTTTTTATAACGCATCACATACAGCCAGGTGCACATCATGTGCGAGGCAGAGTTGGTGATCAAGTTGAAAAATTTTACGAAGTTTTTTCATTACTTAGGCGCCATCAGAAACAATGCTGACAATAGATGTCTGCATGTTTGTAATTCCAAAATGAGTCAACTGCTTTTCCAACCACTGAAAAAGTTTTCAGCACCACATGAATCACGCATTCCTATTAGGCCCAAGTTTATAACATCGTTTTGGCAATGAATGTTGATGTTCATGTATCTTCGGTAACGAACTGAAGTATACTCGCCCATAGTCACACTAAAACGAGAATTCTCATAGTCACACTAAAACGAGAATTGCTTTAAGTTTCATTTCAATTTCAGTTTTTATTTGTTTTTGAATGTCGTTGTATTCACGGTGTATTAAGTTCATAATATCAGAGTCCCAATATGGAAGACGTAAGTCTTTAGCACTAAGTGATTCACGAATAAACTTACTTTTGCCAATAGAATGTATAGAAAAACCATCCACAGCTGCCAGTTAGTGAGAGACAATACCTTGCAAACTTTCTTTCTTAACACTTACAAACGGTAAGATCGATTTTTGCTGAACTTTTACTTTCTTAGAACAAGGTTGATCTTCGCTTTCTGAGCTATTAAGGTTATGCTTGCTTTTCCAGTGACGAAAAAGACCACTAGTTGATCCACCTTTACACGACATATTTTGTGAACAATGTATGCACGTAACTTTGTCATCATTATAATCTCGAGTGAAATATGTTCCAAACTTTAGAGTGATTAACGCGCTCCATAACTAAATACACTGCATCTGAATTTCAACTACTTGCTCAAAAGCAATGACATTACTAAACTGACTCAAACCTACAGGAAACAGCTTAAAAAATGGGACAATAAGAAGCATGGTGTCGTCACAATCGGAATAGCAGGATGATTTTTCTTTAGACACATCATACGGCTGTCTTAGTGATATTACGTACAAAAGCTCACAAAACCGGGAATTTTTAGTCATAAAAAATTGGGAAACGGGAAACCTAAAATGTCGCAAAATCCCGGGAATTCCTGAAACCGGGATCCCGGTTCCCAAACCCTAGTTGTGTTATTTGTTTTATGCTGTTTGAGTTTTTTACAGTCTAATTTATGCTGTGATCTGTTTTCTCGTTTAAATTTTAGCTTATTGGCCTTTGTTTTTCTCGTGCTTTTGTTGTTGTTGTTATTGTTATTGTTCATTTTTATTTTTTCATCGTATTTGAAAGGCAGATTTATATTTCTGATAAAATATGTTTTGTTTTGTCCTTTTCCACGATTAACAATCAATTCTATTCACCAAAAACTTAATTAGATGATATTAAATTGTGTGTTGGGAAACTTTCAAATAAGCTGGGGTTAGTAATAAATGACTTTTTGTCCCTTCCTACACCTGCATCATATCTTTATATTTCATTTTGGTTTAATGTAAATTGTTTATTATTATTAATCAATTTGTCTAATTTCACTATGTAAAAACCATTGTGTTTTGTTATAATTGCTATATATTCAAAAAATTGATGCAAATAAAAGATCTCTCTCTCTCTCTCTGTACTCTGGCAAAATCTATAGTAACTATTGAAATTACCAATCCAACACTTGTGGCGCTAAGTAAAAAACTTTGCCAGACGGAAAGCTAGCAGACTACCGGTATGTATTTATTAACTATGCTTCGAGGTTATTGGTCATACCGGACACGCGTGCCCAATTTTCCATTTATTATCAAAGACCGCGAAAAATAGGCTAATTATTGTTGTTAAAGGAGCATGGATATTAAAATCGCATTGAAACATTCTCTACTGAAAGGGCTAGGTTAAGGCGCAACAGTTGGGTGGACGTAGATTTATGATTAGCTTTGAGCATTTTTTTATGATATTTTTGATGCAAAAAACGAACTCGATTAGCCTCATTTTTGTTAAATGACATGACAGTTTTAATTGAGCGAGTAGAACGAGAATGGAATGTCAAGCTTCACTTTGTTACTTTCTTTAATTTAGCTTTATGACGGCAGCGTGGTCGAGTGGTGAGAGCGCCGTGATTGTTATTGATATAGTCGTGGTTTAAAACCTACTCGCGCCATTCTGTTGTATCCTTGGAAAAGACATTTTACGCCTCTTTCCCCTGCTTGGTGGTCTTGGCAAGCAGTTCTGAACTTTCAGTCATAACTCTATTATAAACTAAAAAACAAAATAAAAAATTTCAAGCGGACAGCAATATCGTGGCGTCTCCGAAAGCAGGTTAGGGTAATTGCTTGCCTTATGTACGGTATTAGCGCCTCTGCCGCTTTCCTGCGAGTCAGGAGGATAAATATAGAGATAAAATAAATAAATAAGCTTGATTTACATTTTATATAATATAAACTGAAGAAACTGTATGTAAGTATGTGAAGGTAAAATTAAAATAAAAACATTACGAAGTAAAACTGCGTTATAGGTTTAAGTTAAAGCCATACTTGGAGATTGCCACAGCTAAGCAAGCTACATGTGTCTTAGTTTTTAATGTAATCCTGTATTGTTTTTTAAAAAATGCTGAAGTATTACAGTATTATCACTTTTTGGATCTTTTACTCTGTTTGCAATTACTAATCTTGCAGGCTTTGGGAATTTGTTGAAATTAAAAAAGATAATTGACTAACTCAGCAAATAGTTAACAAGAACCTTTTTTTGGTTAGGTGACCTTAAATCAGTATTAAAAAAAAATTTCTTTGAGAGTAATTACAGTAGCTTATTTACATCTGTTTTACCTTATACTTTTGTCTTCTTTCATTTTTGTTCCAAGTATGCTATTTTAATTACTCCTTTTACAGTATTATATTATTATTTTAACAAATAATTGGTAATTATACATTTTTTCTGATGAATTTTCTGGTAATTTTGGGCAAAAAGTATATAGGTTTCTTATTTAAATCACAGATACCATAGAACCAACTGCATTGTTTTATGATTATATGATGGTTTTACTCTTCCATGAATAGAAAGCAAATCAGCATCACTTATAATTATTTTATAGGCAAATTTTGTTTTACGTGATTAAAGTATTGACAATTGCATGGAAATGAATTTTTATTATAGTAATGCATAATAGTTGCAACATTAGTTTTTACAATTTATATATGTATTATTATTAACATGCAGTCAAATTGGAGTCAGATTATGAGTCAGAGATAATTTTTGAAGTGGGATTGGAGTAAGTGATAAAATCAATGGAGTCGGACTAAGCTTGGATCCCCAAAAAATGACTTTGCTCATTTCTGATTTCTGGATGACACTGCCAGACCAAAGTGTAGGGAAGTACCAAACAAGTGGCCAAGTGACTGTGATGCCCCAAGTTACTATAAAATATTTAGTAATTTCTTGCCCAAGTGCAATCAGCCAAGCCAATCACAGAACAGAAGCCAGCATTCCATTCCTTCAAATCGTGACCAACTTAGTTGTATAAGACATCAATAAGATGGTGTTTTTTTTCTTTTTTGTATCATATTCAATATATCTGATAAAAAACAAGTATTTATAGTATTTGTTTAGTTACAATATACTAATTTTTATAATTAGGCTTTGGTTTTATAGACTGCTGTATTATAAATTTTTTTATTATATGACAAAACTGCAAAAACTTTTATTTTTAGTCTTGATTTTACTTTTCTTTTAAAGACAACTTATTTAAATTTTTTTCATTCTTTTTAGTTAATATTTATCAAGACAAAAGATAATCATAGCTTTAGTAGAATACTTGATTTGTAGCAAGCTATATCATTTTATTGTTAGATTATCATCTTTTAACAATTTTGTTTTATTACAAAAATGGATCATATCGCAGAAAGTCAAGAGTATGGCAAAGGAGATTTTGTTTTGTTGGATGATATTACAACTGAAGCATTTATGGCTAATCTTAAACTAAGGTATTACTATAGCCTAAATAATTTAGTTTTTTTAAAAGTAGCAATACATTGCTTTGTATAACATAAACTTTATTTTCAATGTAATCAGTTTAAATTTAAGGCCATCTTCTCTTTCATGTTCTTACAATTTAGTATGATGCTTGTAATTGTATGGATATATAAAAATTTTATGCTATTTGAATAGATTAAATTGTACTTAGATAGCTTTTGGTTAAAGTATTTTAAAAAATTAGAATTTAGTCTCCAATAAATCATAATTTTATTTAAAATGCTTATTGTATGGAAAGATATTCAAGTTTCTTAAAGAAGTGACCATGAGCAATTTTATACATGAAAATAATCCAGAATTTCCTCTTTGTTTACTATCTCTTCTTGAAGACAGTGGTGGTTCGCACATTGGAGCTGCAGAGCCGCAGCACCTTAAATATCAGTACAGCAGTTGTAAATATTATTAGATATTATCAGCAACACTAAAAAATTAATAATTATAATCTTTGAAGCATTGCTGATAATATTTACAATTGCTGCACAGATATTTAAGGTGCTGCAGCTCCAATGTGTGAGCTGCCACTGCTTGAAGAGATCCTTTTTCTCTTAGTTTCTTTTTTGATCCTTCCAGCTGTCCTATTGTAGGGGGAATTCTCAGTTTGTTTCACTGATAAAAACAGTTACAGTTTCTTCTTGAAAAGACCCAGATATCTACTCATGGTTAAACAGTGACATGATTAGATTGGAAGCTTATCTTTTACTACCCTAGGTTGCTAGGCCTATTACCCAGATCAAATAGCTGTAGCAATGATTTGAATTGTAGAGTGCTGCACAAGCTCTTATGTTTTTACAACTTTTACTTGTTACATTATTAATGAAAATATTTTTGTATTAAAATTTTCTCAACACTTATTTTTTAAAAAAATGATATTTATAAAGCATTTTATAAACAATTAAATATAAAACTGTATCTACCTGTAAAATTTAAATTTCTACAATTTTCTATGCTAAAAAACAAAATATCTTATTCGTATGTGCAAACTAGATTTATTACTATTAGAAACTTTGCATAGCTTTTTATAAAACTTATTGCTTTTTTGAGCTAAAAATTATTCAAATTTTCAAAGAGGATATTTTTCTTTTGTTAAATTTAAAGAGTTATTAGTTTTGTATAATTTAATGCTTGTGATACACTTTTTAGAAAATCTTTTTAACATTGTAAACATTTCAGATTTCAAAAAGGTCGAATTTACACTTATATTGGAGAAGTTGTTGTTTCAGTTAATCCTTATAAATCAATGAATATATACACACCAGAATACATTAAGGATTACAAAGGTATTTTTAATTTTTTTAAAATTATAGCTTCAAAGGTTTATCTGACTTTAAAGTATTACTTCAATGCATTTCAAAATATCTTTGATGTTGTAGTTTTACAGACCTGTTTAAAAATTTTCTTTAATTTTTTTTTATCTAATTATGTTGAATTTAATGATATGTATGTCAGTTGGTTAATTTTTTAACCATGTAGTCATGAATTGCTCAATGAAACTAATGTTATCTTTGCTTTTTGTCTTTTTTTAATATGCATATAATCCAATTATTCAATATACTATATTTTTATGAACAATAAATGATTTATCAAACTTTTTTTTTTTTTATCTCTATATTTATCCTCCTGACTTGCAGGAAAGTGATGGAGGCGCTAATACATAGGTTAAGCAATTACCCTGACCTGCTTTTGGAGATACCAAGATATTGCTGTCCACTTGTAATTTAATTTAATAGAGATATGACTGTAATTTAGAACTGCTTGCCAGGACCACCAAGCAGGGGAATGTGCCATAAAGTGTCTTTTCCAAGGACATGACAGAATGGCACAAGTGGGTTTTGAACCTAGACCTTGTTGGTCACAAGCCTGGCACTTTAACCACTTGACCACACTGCTGACATTAATTAACTTAATTTGTAAAAATCACATTTTAATATCAAATAAAATTACTATGAATTTTACAAAGTACGGTAATTGTAAATTAGTTAAATAAATAATTGGTTGAGTTTTTATTATTAATATGTTTTATAGAATGTTGGTATTCAGCAAATTAAATTAAATAATAAGCATTTCTACCATTTTTTTTCTATCGGAGAAAACAGTTTTAACTTTTACTGTTTTTTCGATATAATGAAGAAAATCTGTTAAAAAAACTAAAACTTGTCTTTTTGTCTCTAGATTACAGTTAGTTTAACATGTTGCATACCTTTTAGAATACAAAATTATTGATTCATTTTGGTATTGGTTTCATGTTCATTTGTATTTTTCCTTTGTTTAAATTCAGGAAGAGAATTTTGGGAAAGACCTCCTCATATCTATGCTCTTGCAGATGCTGCTTACAAATCTATGAAAAGATATCTTAAAGACACCTGCATTGTAATCTCTGGTCAGTTGTTTAATGAAATCATGTTACTCTTTTTATAACCATTTCTGTTGTAAACTTTGTGTTTCATAACACTTGGCAATTTTTGCAGGAGAATCTGGAGCAGGTAAAACTGAAGCCTCAAAAATAATAATGAATTATATTGCCTCAATCACCAATGTCAGTGCACGAGCTGAGGTAAATTTTTTTAATGAACTGAAGCTTGCATATAAGAGTACATACAAACTTCCCAATTTCTGTACATCAAATTATAAAGCATTTTAAAGATAAATGATTATTATGATTATTGTAACATTTATGGAGCTCAAAATTCTGATTGATTAAACAATTTTTAATTTTGTGCATTTTTTAAAGGTTAAAAACATTTGCTTTTTTTTCTGAAACATTAACCGTTCTACATAACTTTTATTAAAACAACTTTGATCCATTTTTTATCATTTCAAAATGGCTTAAATTTGTATTTTTCAAAGGTAGGTTTTCATGAAAGCAATTTTCAATCTCCATTTTTGTTTTTGCCTTGACATCTTGTGTTATGTAGTATTAGTTTGGAATGGATATGTTTTTAGTTTGACATGAGATTATTTAAAATATTTGGGGATGTTATGTTAGTAAGTTAAATTGATTTTATGTGTTTTGCTCCTATTTCAAAACATTCGCTTATGTTTTTAACCTAAAAAATGTTATGTGTTCAGGGAACTTCTGTTTTAGTCAGTTGTAGTTCGGTTGAATAATACAACTAAAAGTATGGCATATTTAAGAAGTCTATTCAGTTCTAATAATTAACTTTTTAGCTCATAGCATGGTTTAAAAAAACATACTCTAATTATTTCTAGATTGAAAGAGTGACTGGGATTCTTTTAAAAACTAATGTTGTTCTCGAATCTTTTGGCAATGCCAAAACTAACCGCAATGACAACTCGTCTCGGTTTGGTAAATACATGGATATCAATTTTGATTTTAAAGGCGATCCTATTGGTGGTCACATTAATAACTATCTTCTTGAAAAGGTAGGCCCTTTTTTACTTTGCAGAAGCTTATCTTAATTTATTGATTTTTGTTATATTTTTCTATTTCTCAAGTTTTATTTCAAAACAAAAGTAATCTAATGCCACCGCTCAAATTTAATTTGCACAATGATGGATGTTCTTGCATGAATTTTTTCGAGTCATGATGTTGATACTCGATGTTAAATAATTCGCAAAATTTATTCCTTGCAGTCGCGAGTTGTTTACCAACAATCTGGAGAAAGAAATTTTCATTCTTTTTATCAACTACTACTTGGTGCAACTGATCAAACCCTAAACTCATTGCACTTGAAAAGAGATCCTTCTAAATATTTATATACCAGTAAGTGTAGTTTCTGAAAATTTATAAACTATATTGAGCTTGAAGTCTTATGCGCTTGTTCTTTTAATTTTCACTTACGATTGTATGGAAGAGTTGTTTTAATATTGGTGCATGTTGCTGATGACTTCATTTTGTGCCGTGCCGCTGTTTAAATGGTTTTTAACGCCCAACCAATCGAGGAAGTGTCGAAACAAGTCGCTTACATCTCATCATTACTGTAAACTAAATTGACTTATAAGTCGGATGCTATGAACGTCATATAGCAGACCGAGTACGGTGAAATTTTCTGTGTTATTATAAAACTCTTAAATATTACTTAACATGAATAAGCATAAATTTCACCAAATTTGTGAAGTAGCATTGCGCCATTTGCACGATTTGGTTTTGGTATTGCTTTTTATATACACCTGCTTGTACTATTTTTATTTGGATTTTGCTTCGCACACTTCTTTGGTTTTATTAGTTACACCAACTTATGTTTTCTTGTAAAAAATCAAATCATTTCCGACCGCATTTATTTTTTTCATGATCATCTTTATTCAACAAGGTTAGCAAGCCTATTATTTTCTGTTTATTTTGTTTACCGGCATGTTTAAAAGTCAACAACATTATCACGTTAATTTTTTCTGTTTGTTTTGAACAAAATCTTTTTAAATTGATTTTATGCTTTGGCTGTTCAACCAGTTGAACCAAATTATTTAGTTGAACTTCTTGTTCCAATCGTTTTACTTTTCAGACCGCACACCCTGCTCAGATATCATGCTCGTGCATATGTTCTGTTCTGTGAAATTGCTAGTAAACTTTGCTATTTTTTTATTAAATTTATCTGAAAGATTATTTTTAAGCCTATTGTGAACACTTACCCCTACCCAACAGTATTTTTTGTCTTTTTTTTTTTTTAAAAAAACGATCTATTTTTCTAAGGAATCTGAAAATCTTATTTATAGCGCATAGCCCTTCAAAAAAGAGTTGATTATTTATTCATTGTACATTAAAAGATTGTTTAAAAGTACTTAAAGGTCTTGGTGATATTTTTTAAAATGTCACTTTGAAATAATACAAGTTGATCGCAAACTATTTTGTTCGATAAAGTGCTGTAAATCAAACTATGTGTGCTTTTATAAAATGCTAAATTTCACAATCTTTAATTATTTACTTAAAAATGCAGCTTATGAGCTTCTTATCCTCGTATTGGGATGATATTTTTAATTTTTTTTGTTTTTATGACCAAATAATGTTATAGCAAGTGGTGGTTCTATAATTTTTAAATGAAAACTTGCATTTAAACTCGCTTAATTTTCGGAAATGTTTCATTATTTCGATTTAATTTACGATTCCTTTAAAATTCATTCATATTCTCAGATCAAGGCCAAACTAACAATCTGAGGTCGCTTGATGACAAACGAACATTTAAGGAAATGTCAGGAGCTTTAAAATCGGTCGGCTTCACCCACGACCAGCAGAAAACGTTGTTCAATCTTCTTGCAGTCATTCTTCATTTGGTGAGTTTTTTCCTAATATAGTCACATCGGCGCCTTTTTTGTCACTGTCGATCAGTTTGCTTAGCAAGTATTTACATGGCAGGCCTTGTGACACAAAGTTTAAAAATAGCGTTTTCTACCATGCCGACGTACAAAGTTTTCTCTACTCGAATATGATTTCTTCCAAATGTTTGCTGCTTACTCTACTCGAACTTTTTGTAAAGTAACTAATTGCAAATCATTATCTCAGGTTAAGTTTCATCATGTGTTAATAGCTCTTTTCTATAAAGCTTCAGTAAACAGCTGTGTAAATGGTTTGTGTTGCTTTAGGCTATTTTTGCTTGGTATCATACCAATAAAAACCGTGATGCATAAATAAAAATTTTTTTCCAATATCAGTATCATTTTACGTTACTTCGGTTTTACATTGGCACCCCACCACGTAATTGCAGTGCCATTAATCGCATCTCTTTTGACAAATTTGGTTGTTATCTCGTTTTTCTTTCTTTTCCCTTAAACCTTGTGAGTTATTTCATGATAGGTTGAAGAAACATGGACTCAAACATTGTCAACCGATGTGATTTTGGTAAAAATCTGATGATTGTTCAGATGATTTTACTTGAATTATAAAATAAAATCAAGTAAAAAAATTGCAGAGTGTAAGCGACTTTTCTTTAATCCACTTATTCTCAAAATTTTTTAGGTTACAGTTTACACACATCAATTGATTTCGCGGCACCCTTCATCCAGACCACGACTACACAAAAATAAAAATTGAAAACTTTTAACTGAAAAAAAACTTTCATCCTTTAACTAAATAAACCACGGATTAATTATAATAATAATATCTACTAATGTTTTTAAACAAGGCCTAATCTGATTTGTCAGTTTTTGACTTGTCAGTGTGATGCGAAAAACAAAAACTTTGATTTAACCGATAGAGGAAGAAAGGTTAAAACTATAAAGATAAAAATTTATTACTCAATAATTATTGCCTATAAATATAAGATTAAAGCCCACCTTTATTGAAGCCCCTTTGACCCGCTTGTCGTTTAGTAATATAATGCACACGTTAGTTGTTTGTTAATGTAGTTATACTCTTTCCTGTTTCATTTTCGTGTGTGTCTTCTAAAAATGGTTATCATTCATTAAATTAGCGTTTTATCATTTTCCATAAAGTCTCTTGACAAAATTTTTTTTATCCTGTAACATTTTAAAACTAAAGTTTAAAATGATATGAATAAGGTATCCATGATTTTACGATAAAAGTTATCAAAAAGCTGCACAATTAAAAAAATCATTGCTCTAGTCGCTCTTTCTCTCCATTTTTTTAGGTTAAAACCCTACACATAAAATGTAAAAATTAAAAATTGCAACAGTCTTATTTTGCCAGTAAACGGCTTGTCAAATGATTATTTTGTTTAAATAGAATATTTACATGTTAGAAATTAAATAAAATAGTGTGAAATAAAATTTTAATTGAATAAGCCATTTCACGCTTGTGAAAACAAGCCCTAATTCATTTCCTATATTCAGGGTTTGCTTTATGTCTCCGGCACAACTTGTGAAATTAAATTTAATTCTATCATACGTTTCATGTAGGTACATAACTTTTGTAATCTATATTCTACCGCACCTGCGCGCTAATCCGCTGTTGATA
Source organism: Diplosoma virens (assembly GCA_963680785.1). NCBI lineage: Eukaryota > Metazoa > Chordata > Ascidiacea > Aplousobranchia > Didemnidae > Diplosoma > Diplosoma virens. The sequence continues at coordinate 59,327,334 of OY796881.1, read as the reverse complement.
GATGCTGAAAATGACTAATTTCTGTTTTTGCACAACTTTCTATCCATTGATAATAACAAATGTTTTCCAGCTGCTCGAATTAAATCCTTCTTTGGCATCGCTTTAGTGTTTTACAGAGAGCCATGCCTTTACTGATGTAGTTTGGGTATTTGCTTTCAATGATTTAAAGAACAAACAAACTTTTTTTTTGCTTTTGGTTTAATCTGCTTTTATTTTGGCTGAAATTCCTTGATATATTTTATTATTTTTTTAAAAATATCATTCATTGCCTGAGCTTATTATTTTTCTTAATTTTTTATACCTAGATTAACAATTAAGTTTTTTATCTTAATGATTAGTAATTGCTTTTGAACAACAATTTTACTTAGATCATCATCATTATCTTTACATTAATCACCTGCTCTTCTAACTTGCAGATAAAGTTTTATAGTTAATTGTATGAAATCCGTCCAACGTTGTTCAAATTTGCATTTGGAGATCTCAAGATATTGCTGTCCCGTTGAATTTTTGTTATTATCGACTGTGTAAAGCTACTTGTTAAGATAGCCAAGTGGCGGAAAACGATCAAATGTGCCTTTCTCAGAATCACAACAACATGACGAAGGTTGTAGTTGAACTGAGACCATGTCGATCTCATTACGATCACCAATAAAACACCCTCCCCCTATCTAGTGTTCTCGCTGTGTCCGAATCTCACTGTGCTTCTGTCGTTTCAGGGACAACTAGAATTTTCAACGGATCGCGAGAGCGTGACTGTGACCAGCAAAGAAGAGCTCAGATTTATTGCCGACCTCATAGATTCCAGTGTGTTCTGACTACCTACAATCGTTTAATTTTTAAAACAGATAAATCACCCTCAAACATTAGTTGATTTTACATGTATAGAGACCGCTGAAACTACAAAAGAATATTGATAAAAAAGTTTTCATAGATAAACTTATTTTATATTCAAGTTTTTACAAGAATGTGCTAAATCGTTGCTTTGCGATGGGTTCTAAAAAGTTTTTTTAAACAATTCCTGTGAGTTTTAACATTTTTTAAATTGTTTAATAGTTTGAATTCAAGCCTAAAATTATTTATTGAACAAAAGATAAGGAAGTTTTTTCAAATAAACTCACAGAAAATATCCTGATTGTCGACAATTTCTTGTATAATAATTTAAAATTTTCCTAAGGGACTGCCGTTTTGCGTGCAGATCGAAAAACCTCAAGTTCATGGTATCGTAGTCGCGACTCTTTTTTATCAGAAACTAATGTTTCCTGATTTCAGACGTGGAAGATGTGGAGCGCGCTCTAGTGACGCGTGTGGTGGCTGCCCGGGGTGAAGTCATCTCCAAAAACCTTTCTCTTGACGACGCCACTTCTGCCCGAGATGCTTTTGCCAAAGTGAGTACCGAGTTGTGCGCCTGCGCACTCGACACGTGCATTGCGTGTGTGTGCGGTATCTACCATGCGTTTACTCTCGTAAATACTTCTCGACTTTCTTCTGTTTACTCTGCAGAGGAATATTGTAGTCCTAACAATAAAATCCACTCGTTTACAGTTAAGTAAACCGATATTTCTCTTATAAAATTGAACTATTCAAATATGTTAATAGCTTTTTTAAAAATAATGATGCGTTCGAAGCTAAAGAAATAATTTTGCATTTATGAGCATTTGTGAGACTTTTGAAGCCAAAGCTCGGACCCCTTTTAATAATCAACGACGATTGTCACGTGTTGCCCAGCGCTTTTTATTTATTTGTTGTTATTCAAGCAACATAAATCAATTTGTAAAGTTAATTAAAGTTTCTTCATGCTTCTGACCTTTGCTGTGCCAATGTCGTGACATCACGTGACAGTAGTTTTGTCTGACAACAAAAACAACACGATTTTTTTTTCAAGGCGATTTACGAGCGCGCTTTCTCGTGGATCGTTCAGCGGATCAATGACATCATCGAGGTGAAGCTCGATGTGCATATGTAAGCATTTGTGTTTTCCTTGTACAAAAATTTGCTTTCAAAAAAGTGTTTTTAAATTTTTGTTATGAACTTCTAGGTCTTATTCATTCCTAGCTGGGTTTAAACTTACTTAAATGTGACAATCTAAATACAACTTTCTCGCGTACCTCCTGTATATTTACAGTTACTACTATGTGACAATACACTTGGCTCTAGTTATACATAACTTAGTGGTAAAAATTCAAATCGTCGTATTCAGCGTGTAGTTAAAAACTTTCAGCTGTAATATCTAGTGATGGGACGATTAATCAGAATGGAGAATGGTAATAATCGATGAACTTTTAGAAATGGTAATCGAAAGATTTTTTCAATTCTTTAAAACAATTCCTAATTTATTCATGTATTGGCGTTTTTTTATATATCTCACTATCATTGAGCAAGCACATATATATTAAAAAAGTAATTTTCTTTTTTAGAAAAATATATATCTATCTATTTATAGCCATTCCATCTGATGGGGGACAAAAGGCAATTGCCCTCTCAAATCTTAAAAATTTGGGAAAAATCAGGAATTTTAGGGCGGTGGCAAGGATTTATTTGACCAAAACAAATTTTTCCTCCAATAATTCCTTTATCGGTATGATCAGTATGTTTTTGGAACAAAAATCGAGAAATTAAAGACAAATTCAAAATGAAGACTTTTTTTTGGTCATCACCCTAAAGTTTAAACAAAATTTTTTTTCGCATCCTTAAAGTACTAGAAAATCAAGATTCAAGCAGAAATCACAAAATGTGGGCAAAGCTGTATTGCCCCGGCAAATTTTTTTGGGCAGGTGTGCGGTTATGTATATATTTATAATGATTATAATTATGAGTTGGTGGCAAATCGGGCACGGTAAATTGTCATCGACTGTTACTAACCTTAACCCGAATTGGCAGTGGCAAATCGGTGGCAGCAAATGGTCCCATCCCGCGTATATATATATACAGTATATATATACGTGTGTTGTAAGAGTGAATTGATCTTCCTTGCAGAGTGCTTAATGAAAAATCAAAGCAATTTGACAATGTTTGAAAAAAACACAACAGTCTGTTTCCTCCTATTGAGTCGTCAGGTGGTTACTTATTTAAATGAAATCATCAGGTGGTTGCTTTATTTCAACAAGTAACCTCCTGACGATTCTATAGGGTGAAAAGGACTACTATGGTTTTCAAACATTGATAAAATAAATTTAAGTTGTACTGTATGTATACACATAAGTATTTGTTTTCATTTATTTAGACAAAAACATCCTTACAATCTGTTTTATTTGATTAAGAAATTAAGGAACGGATGAAATAGGCTATAAGGCCGTTTTTTAATAAATAAAAATCAATATATATGTTCTGAAGTTTATTGAGCACTCACCAAAGAAATGTCAATTACTTTTTTTCTAAATTATACATCTTGCAAGAGTTTCATATATTATTGCAATTTTACAGCAAGAGAAAATTGATCTTCATTGCAGAGTGCTCAACGAATAAATCAGAGCAATTTAATACAAAATTTATTTAATCACTAACAAAGGTGTGTTTTATCCAATAAAATCAGTCTGTTCCATTTATATTAATGTGAGAGAAGGAAACTCAGATTACTTGAATATAAATGCATATTCTTTGTACTTGCATTTCCTATATTTTGAGTTATTTTTTTAAAATTACATGGAAAGAATTGCATTATTTGCTTGATTAATTTAACAAACTGCATATTTCTGAGCATGAAGATTGAAAAGCTTAAATAATATTTCTAATTTTAGGAATTATTTAAAATTTTAAAACATATTATAATAAACTACGTTTCGCAGAACTACTTATTATTTATCAAAAGATGATTAACTTAACGTACTATGTTTTTATTATTAATGATTATATTCATGATTTTTCCAGTAACCACCTGACGATTCTATAGGATGAAAAAGACTGTTGTAATTTTTTAAAAAGTACTTTAACGTACTATGTTTTTATTATTAATAATTATATTCATGATTTTTCCAGTAACCACCTGACGATTCTTCTATAGGATGAAAAAGACTGTTGGAGTTTTTTAAAAAGTACTTCAAAAAATTTAGTATTATATATTCAAATATTCTTTTTCAAATATAATTTTTCTACTTGAATAAGAATCCAGGTTTTGTTTCAATAAAGATGCAACAGATATTTGTGTTTTTTAAACAGTCATTAAATAAATTTTGTGTCTAAATATAGCTTTGATTCTTTCATTTAGTACATTGCAAGGAAGATCAATTCACTTTTTCAATATATATTAATATAATTTTTAATTTACAATGGCTAATGGTGAACAATTTAAGACAATTAAAATAGAGGCATTGTACGTCAATTATCCAACTGATTAAACAAGATGCTTTCAAAAAAACATTTTGTAATGACAAGAATCGGAATCGAAAATTTCTGTTGGAATCGGCATCGGAATCAAAACAAAATTGGCATCGTCCCATCAATAGTAATATCTGCACTTCGATGTATTTTGCAACTTGCTTTTCTTCAAAGGCAGTCTGAGTTTGTCCTTGATAACATGGAGATGGATGTTTTTTCGATAAAAAAACTTTATCAATAAAACAAAACACTTCATTTTCTACGTGAATGGCTTTTCTACTGTTTTTTCGCGGGTTACTATTCCCTTCCGACTTTCATTTCCTTTTTTTGCTCAAATTTTGGAAAATGTTCGTTGGTTAAAACCTAATTGGGCAGGTGAAAGAAAGCAAAAAAATGCAAGTTTTGTGAAAATTGGTAAAATTCTGTGGTTCGTATGTCAAGATAGGTGATTTTTCTTTGCAATCATCAAAAATTTTGCTTGCACTGCTTTCTTACAATGCACTATCATTACAATTTTGCTAAAGCCCCCTTTGTTCAGCTATGGAAAAAGCACAGTCATCGGCGTCTTGGACATTTACGGTTTCGAAATCTTTGACAATAACAGTTTCGAGCAATTCTGCATCAATTACTGCAACGAGAAACTGCAACAACTCTTCATCGAGCTTGTTTTGAAGCAGGTAACTCGTGTTTTGCTGCTTGTAGCTCAGATCGCTTCACTGAAGTGGAAAAATTGGTGTGCGGTTGGTTAAATGCGAACTTTTTAACGCGTTGCAGTCGCATTTTGATCGTGTTTGTGCGAGCTGTGACAGACTGCGCTTTGTGTCGCATAGCTATGTTTATTTTCGAATTAACTTTTCGAAATGGTCTTTATTAACTGCTTCAAAGCTTGTGGTTGGGTTAAAAGAATTGATTTTCCCTTTTCTAGAAAGTGACGCTAGTTCAATTAAAAGCTTAGCCACTCACCGTGGACGCTGTTGTGATGTTATGACGAATTTTCTTGATGCTTCTCGGACGTTCTCGACGAGGAAGCGATCGATAAGCAACACGAATTAAATACCCACTCAAACCTCGTTCTGATTACGTCATCGTTCCATTCTTTCTATAACAAATTGAATGCTTCGTGATTAAAATTTTCTTCGTTGCGGTTTGCTGTTTATATAGGACGCAAAAATCAAGCTTGGTAAAAGTCATTAAATTTTTTTATTTGGCTTTACGTACTTATGTTCTGATAAAGATCCAATTGCTTAAATATTTGTTTTTTTTGCGGCTCAATTTAAAAAAAACATTGAAATCAAATTTTCATTTAGGTTTGTGTCAATCTATTAAGGCCCGTTTCCACTACGAGCCTGAAAAAGAGCATTCTTTCTCTCTTTCATTGATCTTCGATTGAAGCGAGCGGTTAAAATTGAAGCGAGCGCAAAAAAAAAGCAATAAAACAAACAAAGAATGCTTTTTTCCACGCTCGTAGTGGAAACGGGCCTTTATTGTAGACGAAGGCTTAAAAACTGAAATTGTAATTGCTTATAGTTAATTTTTGAAACCTTCTTTCTACTTTTTGTTTAAACACATTTTATTCATCCAATAAGCTTGTCCCCTTAAAAACTTGACACAACTCCAGGAAGTACGAACTTGTAGCATGCGCTATCGAAAAAAATAAAAAAGTGTTATGTGGTCGAACAAAGGACTCTTTGAATCAAGTGGACGCTATTGTTTCTCGTTCGCGCTGAAACGATCGAACCGCGAAATTCTTCAACAATTTATCGTGCTCCTCATCACATGTTTCTTGGCCAATCGGTTTTGAAGTTTTCGCTTTTTTCAGGAACAAGAAGAGTACCTGAGGGAGGGAATCACGTGGCAAAACGTCGAGTACTTCAACAACTGCGTCATTTGCGACCTGGTCGAGCAGCCCCACAAAGGCATCATCGCCATCTTGGACGAAGCCTGCCTCAATGTCGGAACTGTCACCGACGAGATGTTTTTGGAAGCGATGGACAACAAGCTGAAGGGACACGAACATTATTCCAGTCGGAGAGTACGTAAGATTCGGTTTTCTCTCGCTTCCGCTGAATCGATCGTTCAAAATTCATAATCGTCAAGAGATAGCGCGCTGCTCTGTGCAGCGTCGTTTTGACGCGGCTCGATTTAACTCGAATGCGGATACAACCCGATCCGATGATGGATTCCGAAAGGAACTGCGCTTTGATTCACGTTGTTGCTTTGATTTATGTTCAGACAATTAGACAGTGACTTTTTTGCCCTTGGCGTAAAATCAAGTTTTTAATTGGCGAATCAACTTAATGATTTGCTCGTTTCGCGGAGGAGGTATTCAAAATTTTGTTCATTGTTTTAGATCATCATCTCCTTGATTTTTGAGGTTAATTTGCTAGCATAATTGTATAAAAACTTTTTTTGCACTGTCTTGCGCTCGTCACATGATTTCATAAAGGTGTACAAGATAAGTGTGACTATAATTACTTATAAGAATGCTGTAGGTGGTTACTGTGTTGATTGATTTTAATTTTACTTAAAAAAAGATTTAGGTATATCCTTAGATATTGCTTTCGAGTATATTACGTGTAAACATCCAAAACCGTTTGACTGCAATAAGTGTATATAAGTGTATGCTACATAAATTTCAAAGCAATTATTACTTATGTTTAATATTTAATGGTTACTTCCACCCAGACAAATGTAAATTAGATTTTGGGCTTGTTGCATGTTGATTCAAAGTCCTTTGATCCTGATGGTTTCATTTTCAGGACTTTCAATTCAGTAGTTTCTTCTAAACGTATTTTTAAGTTGCAACTATCCTCCTATCTGTTCGTAATTATTAATTCTTGACATTTCCTTTCGTTCCTACTCATTACTGATCATTGTTTGTTTTCTTTGAATTAGTCGACAGTGGTAAGCAAACTTTTAAGACGATAAACCAAATTTTTCTTTAATCCTAGTCCTGTTTTGTTTATACGAAGAATTTTACCCCTTTTAAACTTTGACCCTTATAATAATCTGCACATGCTGTAACACTGTATGATCGACATGAGAGAGCGTTGTGCAGCGTGACTTTTCGATTATATTTTTGCCGGTTCTCGTAGCTCCAGCTTATAACGTCACGCGACTGAATTTGACTTTCGCAGCTCGCTCCTAAAAACAAAGACCTGGAACATCACAAGCACTTCCGGGTCGTGCATTACGCCGGAAATGTCACCTATTCTGTCATCGGATTCATGGAGAAGAACAAAGACAACTTGTTTCAGGATTTTAAACGGCTCCTGTACAAGAGGTTAGATCTCTTTTGAGGATTTTACTCTACGATTGAAATCCGGTTGAATAAATGCTCTTGGCTATGACTGGATGACTTGTAGATATATGAAGTCACTAATTTTGGTCAATAGTTTTTTGTTTTATTTACTAAAGCTAAGTTTTATTCAGTTTTTCATAATGTTACGTTTCAAAATGCTGCTGGACGTCAGTCCGCGTCTAACGAAAAAGTTTTTGTGGCGTTTAAACATAAAAGAAGTTGGCGGAAACTATGTGATTGGACTTCGTAACCTCATTAAGTCTTTCTGTACTTAAATTCGCATTTTCACTGTAGTAGGAGTGAGGCAATTGTTTTTTGCATTTCATTTTGTGAGCGAAGCGTTATGTAGTGAAAGGGAGTTTCGACGCTCCGCTACTGTTTGCACGGCGTTCCGCTTGAGCGCGCATTGTGAATAGTTGTCAAGCGCTAGTCAGCAGAGCCTTGAAGGTGTCCGATTTGTTGCACGCTTCCGTTCGTATGCAGTTATTTCAAGAATGTACTGTCATATCGTGGACTTACATCATCGGACGTTTTTTGCTTTGAAAGATTTCAGGAATGTAACTGTTTTAGTCCAAAATCGTCGCTTCTAAAATATTTTACTTTCATAATTTCTATTGCCTCCATTGTTTGGTTAACATAAAACTGTTTTTTAATTGACATGTCGATCAAATATAGTTTTTAAAGACAAGCAAAGCTTCTATAATTCGTTTGGCTACCTGCTTGATTTTTTTACACTAAAAGATACCGAAACAATTTCACAAAAGGTTTTTTCTTCACTCGTCCCTTGAAATACCCGGGGGCTGCAACATGTTTAAAAAAGAATTAAAAAGTTCAATGATTTTCAAGGCGATGATGACGTTTTCGGTGTTAAATAATTTATATGTTCACCCGGTTTGCTCATGTGTTTGGCTCTTTTATCCGTTAGTGTTTGTGTCAATCGATGAATAACTTCCGCCTGAAAACAAAAACAACATCTGACTTTGCTATCGCACGTCATTTTGCTAAAGCAATGACTCAAGGACAGCTTAGCTTAGCCGGTGCTCACCTGTTCCTTGTCGGTGTGCGATGAGCCAGCAATTGGTCGGGCTATTTCAAAATGCGCTTTGACAATCTTCGGGCGACGCTCCGATTATTTTTTTATCAAGTACTTTCGCGTTTCGTATTGAAAAAATCTCAAATTGTTGTTCACATATCGCATTATTATTATTATTGGTAAGGAAGTCTCTACTTAAGATTTTCCTCAATTACTATTTATAGCTTATAATTGACCAGTAATTTCTTGGGTTTGACACGATTTGTGATTCAATTATTGTTTGTCATTTCATTGTCCGACCCCTGAACTTCGTCGCTATGACAATGCGCTTACGAATCAATATTCACTATTTTGACATCCGCTTTTTCAGTTCGAATCCTGTCATATCTGAAATGTGGCCCGAGGGTGCGCAAAGCGTCAAGGAAGTGACAAAACGGCCCCTTACGGCCGGGACCCTTTTCAAAAACTCGATGATTCAATTGGTGCAGAAATTAGCATCGAAAGTAAGCGGGGAAATGGTTTGCGACTTCTTAAATGGATTAACTTGAAGCGCGTTCTGACAGGAACCTTACTACGTTCGTTGCATCAAGCCAAACGAAATGAAGTCTCCCGTTCAGTTCAACGACGAACGATGTTGTCATCAGGTAGAATACCTCGGCTTGTTGGAGAACGTTCGAGTGCGAAGGGCGGGATTCGCGAACCGTCAACCTTATTCAAGGTTCTTGCAAAGGTAAAGTTTTTTTTTGACGAGCGAGTTTTCCTGTTTTTGTTTGACGTCGTTGCACTTTTGGTTATGTGGTTGGTGGTCTTTGTGCGAGTCTAGGAGTAAATACATTTTTTTTATTTTACCGTCATTATCTTATATCTACGTACATGTAGTTGGATAACTTGTTATTGCTTTCGTGCTTTACACAACGGCATTGCCCTGCAGGAAGCAATTCACAACACGTTAAAAATGATCAAATTATGTCGATTCCTTTTTTTCGTCAGTGTAAAGGTCTGGACTTGACTTTATTTTCTTGTTCAGATACAAAATGTTGTCGTCGTACACTTGGCCAAATCATCAGTGCAGAAGTGACAAAGAAGCCGTACAGGCGTTGATTCGGGATATTAAGTAAGTTTCTTTTTTAACCCTTATTTGAAGTTGAACCAAAAACGACTTTACTCTTATTTTTTGTTATTTCAAATGATTCGCATTTTTTCTTTCTATTTTTAATTCGATTAATATAATTTTTGATTAAATAAAATATGATTTATTAAGGTTTTAATTTATAATGTTATTATTTCATTAAACTTATTAACACGGTGATGCTAATGTCATTTTTTTTAATAATAGAGATTAGTTTTTATTTAAATTGATTTGTCTTTTTTATTTGCTATGACTTAATTGAAAAAAATTTTTTCTTTAACATAATTCGACCAGGTCCAGAGGGTAAGAACACGCTTGATTTGTATTAGCCAATCACAAAGCTCGATTTTATAACAAGATTTTTTTTGCACGACTATATTAACCAATGTTATGCGCTTGATCATTGATTTTGTTTTGCGCAAAGTGAATATCTTCCACGTATAGCTCGTACATCCACTTGCATGCTTTATGTAACTCCCGTTGCATTTATTTCACTACTCTCTATGACGTCACAATGAGCTTTCCCTGATGCAAAAGCTGCAGGGCTCCAAGCTTGGACGTGATTTCACTGTCTATAATAATAAGTTTCAGTTAAAATCTCTTCGGCAAAGATTGCTTATTTTGGTTTCTTGAGCACTCAGAACTTTGTAAATGCGTTTCAAAAGGTTTGTGAAACCAAACACGATAAAAAAAATCTAGATAAACCAAACACGATAAAACTTCTTCCCACGGAATTTTACAGGACGTTGTACTTTTATAATAAAAAAACTGATTCACAAGGGATTGGCAGCTTTGTTGAAAATTTTTCAACGACCTATTAAGAAATCCTGCAGTGACTTGATTTTCATCTTTGTTGAATAAAACCGTATGACCAAGAATGACGGAATCTAAAAGAGAAATTTTACATTCAGCCTGGGAGTTTATCTATTTGCTTTGTATTGGTCCTTTTGCTTGCAAACTTTAAGAAGAAAAACTGTAAATACAAGTTTAAACAAAGCTTTGTTTAATTCATCTCTGATCCAAAATTGTTTTCTTCCGGGTAGCATCAGGTGATCAGGACAGGTAATTGTGGAGGAAACTGTTACACGTTTTATTATCGTTATTGCCACCTACCATATGATACTGAACATTCGTTTCTTGAGCAGTAGACCATGGTTCGGTTACAGACAAGGTTATTACAAGAATTCTTTAGTAATTAAAATTCAGAACTACCCAGCTAGTGTTTTGCGTCAATCAGTACAATGTGAAATTTTTTGGGTTTACGTTAGTACGTCGTTCTGTTTCTGTCTCGGGACACCTCGTCTACCCACCATTTGTGTCATGTTTAACTGACGATGACAAATTAAGGAAGCGGATTCTTAAGCCCAATTAATATTATTTTGATGAACGAGAGATGAATCTTTTCCCATCGAACGAGGCTGAAGCGCCACATGAAGAGGCCGGATAGGAATTAGAAATGATTCAAATCATTGGTGAAAACATTCTCCAGTGTTCTACCTGCAAGATAAGGCTGTCTTGTTTGAAAGGAAACTTTTTTGGACCTAAACATCTTGCCATACCTGAACGCAAACTTTTTTATATTTTGCGATCCCTAAGGTAGCATAAAAGATAATATTTACTGGAATATCAGAGGGTTTTGCAGTACAGCCCACTGACTAAACAATTTATTTCCAGGGTTTTCATCTGCATGGAAGATATTCACTTTGTTCTACATAGATGCTGCTGTTAACGAGTTTTTTGTGTGTGCAATTGCATTGTTACTGCAAAAATTTGATTTGGAAATTTGTTGTTTCTGTTGTTGATGAAAATTTTTTTTATGCCATCGATTCGTGAAGTTATTTAGTAGACATTTGCATAACTTAGCAAAGTCAAAAGTTTATTTAATCAATAATTTTTATGATGAAAGTGCGTCCCCAAGTCACGTGCTTTACTTGTTTAAAAATTCCAACTGCTTTCATAGCCAGCCGTTCAAATATAGACATAAATATAGGTTATCGGAGACATTGTACGTAAAGTATTATTGGCTGTCTGCTAGCATCCGTTGATCATGTCACGCCCATAACGAGTAGAAGTAATTGTTTCTCGATTTTACTTCAATGTTTCGAGTTTCGAATCCGTTCAATTTCAATGCCTGTGATTTGACTTCCTGCTGAGATTAGTTTTGCATGGCTGCTATTGTTTTAGTTTAGTTTGTAGTTGAATATGTTTTTGCATTTAGTTAGTCTTGAGTAAATTATAGTTTGACGAGTGGAAATTCTGCTTGGTTTCGGTAAAGGTCCCTCAGATTTTGTCATAAACAACGCTAATGTTGCTCCGAAAAAGGTCAATAACCACTGAATTGAATTAAGCTTTTTGAGCAACATTATTGTGGTTTTTGTCAAAATATCAATTTTGTGTACATTTTTCACGTAAAAGTGCGGTGAAGACAAAAAATTTTTTGGTGTTTCATAATATCACCTAAAAGTTATAATTAGCATCGGAATCACCCTGTACAATGTACATGCCATCAAAATGTTTGTGAAAATTCTGATTAAGTTTGCAATGACGATAGATACAATTAGAACCGCTATTTCGATGACCGAAAAACGTTGATTTAGATGGCAAATATTTAATGACTGTAATTATTTAAAAAAGAACGATTCAATAGAATAAACAGATTTTTAATTTCGTTTGTTTATTGCAATTTGTAGCCTTTAACATGCTGGCCTGTCTTGGTACTGTGTAAATTTGTTCCAACTCGATAATGTCGTAATTTCAACAAAACGCTGATTTCCGCTACAGTTTTGGACATGACGTTGCATATGGCAACACGAAGATATTCATCCGCACGCCGAACACCCTTGTCACGCTGGAGGAGCGAAGGGCGGAGTTGATCCCCCACATTATCGTTTTGTTGCAGAAAGTGAGTTTAGTCAAAAGTGTTTTTGAGCGCATTGTATTGTCGTTGGAAAAAAATTTGCTTTGATTTATTGATTGATGTCAAACAATGACGTAGCTACATAATACTAACAATGGCTACTTTTAATCTATGTTTCGTTTTGTGACAAGCGAGGAAACAGCTTTTGATTACAAATATTTACGTTCCCACGACCTGAAACACGGAGTAGTGTAATAGTTTCAAAAATGATTTTCTGCATTTGACCAATTACTGCGCAGCGAAAATGTAATTCCAGCAGTATGTCGGTTCCACTCTTAAACCTTTCTGTTGTGGCTTTTAAAAAAACAATGAGTAACGTTTTTTTGCTTTGCAGTTTAGCACTGCAAAATTAGAAAATAATATCTCTGAAACTAAAAGAGAAATAAAATATTTTTAAACATAGAGCGATATCTTTACATCTGTCATGATAAGTTTTTAAAATGTAATAAAATGTGTGAGTTCACAAACAATTTTCTCACCAATTCCTTGATGCTAAATGCTAAAAAAGAACGGACTGTTTGCAAAATTAAAGAAAAATTTATGTCAAGATTCAAACCAACCGTCCAATCAGTGTAATTTTGAGATTGATGTTAAAACCTCCTGATTCGCTTCTCAATTGTTTAACTAAACCGGAGTGAAGTCTTATAGATATACCAAAAAGCTTATTGGTTTCAAGTTGTTTTTGTTTTGTGTCAAAAATGCAAAAAGCCCGACCTTACGTTCAAATGGATAGCAAATAAGTCTTTAAAATAATTTTATTTATTTGTAAGGCTATTTATACGAGTATCAGTGGCAGTAGCATATCCAAAATGAAAGGATATTCCGTTATATCCGCTTTTGAATTAAGTGCGGTTAAAAATATATCGAATAATTCTATCTAGCAATTCATCTTTTCTACTTGCTCAGACTACTTATTCATGAACTGATTTTTTGATTTGCTGAATTTTGATCAGAAAAATTTTTATTTTCGATCCCTCTAAATAATACAAGTTTGTGGAGATAGCGTTTATAAAATTTTAATCGTTTAAACCAGTGGTTCTCAACCTGTGTACCGCAAAACTGTTTAAAAAACATTAGTTTATTACTCCGCAACCTTTTTTTAGAGGACACTACTTTTTAGGAATGAAAATCAAGAAATCCGAGACAGATTCAAAGTGAAGGTTTTTTTTTTAGAAAACACTACTTTTTAGGGACAAAAATCAAGATCGGCACTTCGGTTCAAGTGTGCCGCTGGCGCGAAAAGATTGAAAAACACTGGTTTAAACCATGTTCTCGTTCTATGTCAGATGTTCACCCTATGTTTACTTCAACAATTCTCAAAAATATAGTCGTAAAACTAACAAAGAAAATTTAGCTGGTGACTTTTATTCACATAAAAACCTGAAACAAAAACAAATAGAAATAAACCAAGCCTTAATAAATAATTGAGCAAGAAATCAGGTCAACTAAAACGCACCGGGCTTCATCCAAACACAACCGATAATAAACTGAAAATAAAACAAACAGAAACCTTTAATTAATTTGCTCACACATTTGGAAGGCGCGCGGGTTTCAAGGCGTTCTATCAAACAGGTGATGAAATAAGATTTCGTCACAATTTCATCTCACCGTCCGATTATTTTTCTTTTTATTGAAAACAACTTGTATTTCAAAATCGCATCTTAAACCTCAGAGCAGTAAGTCTTCATTTAAACTTAAAAGTCTTGTTCGTGAGTTCAACGGTATGTACGAGGGACAGTCAAAAATTATCCGCACTTTTGTTTTTTGATTTGTTTGCACAAGCACAAGACTACGAAAAATATATCATTTTTCTACTTATTTCTCATTCTTTTTCATGCATTTATTCCAACTGTTCATAAGTTTGTGAATTTTATCTCAGAAAAAAGTATTTGGCTGGTCTTGTAACCATTTATGCACCGTTTCCACAACTGCTTCATGCGAAAAAAATCGACGACTTGGTAAAGCATTTTTGGGTGTACTGAAGAGATAGTAGTCGGAAGGTCTGGGCTGTATGCAGGGTGTTTCAGCACTTTTCTGAGTATTTTGTTAGAATAGGCAGGCCCTTTTGAGCCCAAAATGGTGAGTACCGGTATAACCTTTCCTGCAAAACGTTGGGTCTTGAATTTCTTCTTTACTGGTGAGTCAGAATGTTTCTAGTGGTCGACGCTTGTCCTGCCACTTTTAAACTTCTCAATCCTTTCATACACACTTCTTTTTGGTCGTGCACTGTTTCTATATTGTGTTAAAAATTGCCGATGACTTTCAGCCCCTGACACACCTTCTGACCATAAAAATCGAATCAGTTGGCGCTATTCTTCACTGGTGCATTCTGCTAGTGGAGCGGCCATTTTTATTGACTGAAACAAACACCTTTAACAATCGATCAAACAAATAGATCAGCTGATAGTGATCACGTGACACAGAAGCCCACGTTTGCTGGAAAAAGTGTGTCCAATTTAAAAACAAGAGTGAGCTGTGGCATAAAGTGCGGATAATTTTTGGCTGGCCCTCGTAACTAAATCCCGCTTCAAAATCAACAGACTAGCGTTGTAAATGCCCCTCCCCCTTATGTTTTGTAGACATAGAACACACTTTGTCAAGAGATGCTAAAGCTAAAACGATTAGAGTGAATTATTGAGGGGCACTATTTGCCTTGACACGTGACACCCTGTTTCGATTTGATTTGACGTTTGTGACGCAGATGTGGCGTGGAGCGAACGCGAGACGTCGATACAAGCGAACAATTGCCACGTACAAGATCATGGACCGATTCCGTCGCTACAAGATGAGATGCTATCTGCTGGAGATGTGCAAGTAAGGATTCGGCTATTTCGCAACCGCTTACGTAAAACTGTGGAGAAATTGATCGACTCTTCTGATTTGCCCGGCCGGTGAGCAATTTTCAATTTTGTACCCAAGAAATTGTAATCTACATATTTTCAATCTATCAAAAATCCAAATTTTTTCTCTGCTCGAAAAATTTTCATTCAGTTCTTTTACAGTTCAATCATGTTTATCTTTCGGTACATTTGCAAATCAATCATATTTATTTTTCGATACATTTGCAAACGCTATATATGAAACAGATAGGTTTGTTTATCATCTTAAAAAGTCGCTAAAAAAAAGCTTTGCCATGACAACTAACATAGAGTGCTCCATCATCGCTCCAAGAGCTGAGTGATAGAATTTTTATGAGCAGAGAAAAAAATTTTTTGAGTTTTGATCGGTTGAAAATATGTAGATTACGATTCCTTGGGTACAAAATTGAAAATTGCGGCCGGTGAATCGAACTCAAAATTTTTGCGTCGGAAGCAGTTGACTAAGCAGGCGGTTTTTATGAATTTGCAAATTATTTTATGAATTGTTTCGGTTCTAGTAAGTTGCTTTCGATGAATTTCGGCACCTGATTGATTGCATAAGTGTTGAGAAACTTTAGTGTCTACAAAATACTCGAATTTTCTTACGATTATTAAAGCACAGTTGATTTTTACGTAACAGACGCTTCAAAAACGTCAAGCAGATGAAAGATTTAGGCAAATCCGTGCAATGGGCGCCTCCTCCCAAAGTCCTTGAAGGCTTGGTCGTTCAGATGAAGGCCATGCACGCCAAGTAAGTAGCAGAATGTTTATGAACTTCACTTCAGGAAAGTATGGACAACTTTTTGTCAGGTGTTCTCTCATGTATTGTACAAGTGATATCGAACACGTTATGTTTTTTTTTTTGCATAATTTTCTCAGCTACTGTTTATTTATTCTTTATATTGTAAATTTTGGCACTAGTTCTTTCGGAAACCGGATTTTATTGAATTCCGTTGTTGCTATTAAATATTAGTTGAAGAGCTTACTTCCATCAGTGATTCCAGTGCTTATCTGCGACAAAAGTTTTAACAAGCTTACTCATCTTTTTGTGTACCCGGACATTTGATGATTTGACATTTGCAGTAGCTTGTTGATAATATTTTTAATAACTGCATATCGAATATATTCAATTCAAACATTAGCATTTTAACTAATGTTATCGAATTTAAAATGATAATTTTATAACCATCACAATTTTAGATTTTACTCATTATTTATTTTATATTTTACGCATCACAATTTTAGATTTTACTCATTATTTATTTTATATTTTACGCATCACAATTTTAGATTTTACTCATTAGATTAGATTTTCTTCATTATGTTTACATTTTTTTTATTCGTGGTAGAACACCAAAATTTTTGGTTATTTTTTTGCGACTGGCTGAAAAAAAAGCAGAAACTGTAAGGCTGTGGTCAACAGAAAGTGAGTCCCATTCACTCATTTATTGGCAAGAAATTAACTCCGCTGTTGCAGATCTACAAAGCTTGTATTTAGAAATACAGTAAATTAATTTCGATCTTGCTAAAATAAGCTAAAGGAATTTATAAAGATAAAATTTGTAATAACTTTAATTGTTTTCGATCATTGTTGTCTAAACTGTTTCACTTTAACGTCACTTAGCAGTGACTATATCGTCCACCTTAATCATTTCTGTCCAGCATCTGTTAATGCTGGCGAAGATAACTTTTTGAAACCAGTCAAGTCGCAGGGTAATAATAGGCTTGGGTTCACAGACGCAAGCGAGTTCAACTACTTGAATTTTGCAGATGGAGGGCCGCATACATGATCAACGCTGTGCCCCAATCAGAGTGGCCCGGCATTCAGCTCAAGTGCGCCGCCTATGAGGCTTTACACAACAAAAGGCAATCCTGGCTGCGGTCGAGAAAGTGGGAGGGAAATTACCTGGCTTCGGTGAGACCAGTTCAATGTTAAAGAAAGGAAACCTCCGAATTGGTTGTGTAATTTGTGAAGTGTTTTTCGGTGTACGGCATTGTACAAATTTAATTTATTGTGGACATTTCCTATTGGGTTTCGCCTCAAATGGCATTTCTTGGTGGAAAAGTTGTTCTCTCCTGTTTGCATCCAAAACATGTCTGGAGAGTTTGTCCATTTTCAAACTCAGGCCATTGGATTGTTCGGTTTAGTGTAACTGTAATGCTGGTATGCCAGCCCACAGAGTACGTAGCTTGCGTTTGTTCTACATCTCCACAATCCAATACCAAAAGGAAAAGAGACCCCCATGTACATAAAAAAAAGTAAACTCAGAGGAAAACCTGGGTCCCCCGAACAACGGCCTATTTTAAGGAGATTTATATTAGTTCTAAAAATATATGAAAGCAAGAAGCATAAATGTAGTTCTATTTCATTTTCATACCCATCATTTTTTGTAAAACCAGGTTTGGTAAACCACTACCGCCGCACATCAGCACTATCCATCTCACTAGAGATGGCTGACGGTCCGATTGCTGAATCTTTGTAATTTACGTCGTCTGAAATCATGAGTTGCTTCGTTTATCAATTTTGAGCTTTAACTTCATTCTGTTTTGTCAGATGTCGGATAACGCTTCCATGGCTTCAACATTCCAAGCGACTGCCAGCGCTCTCAAAGCGAAGAATCACTTTAACGAAGTCGTTTTTTCGGCACATGTTCGAAAGGTGAGATGCATGAAAGCGCAATAATTTGAACTGGTTTAAAATTAACTTCATCGTGTCTTTCGGAAACGAAACACGCGCGTTATAATTTTCACGTCTCTGATTTTTGCCGCGAAAATCTCTTGTTTTAGAGGGCAGTTAATCAGGTGGTAGACAAACTAGCGAATCAGAATCCAAGGCTGTGTTTGTAATTCGAAAGATTTTTTCAGCTAATTCACTTCATGTGTCTGCAGGTAAACAAACACAACAAGAGCGAAGATCGCGCCATTATGATCACAAACAAAATGATCTTCAAGCTCGACCCTGCTAAGCGATACAAAGCGATGGCTTCTGGCATTTTGCTCTCGAAGGTATTGTTTCATTGAAGAAAATATTTATACGATAGCTATAAACAGTCTTTAGTAATTGATTTGATTTTGGTGTATGTAGTTTGTGAATTTCAACATAATACAGTAAAAGCTATAAGTAGTTTATTTAACTTTGCAATCCGGTCATCAAATTTCTTCAAATACATCAAATAACTCCCTAAGTTAACTTTGGGTCATTTGAACTTCGGAACTGAAACGCAAGTTAAATAGGTAACTATAGTTCAAATATTTTGAATCCGTCATATAACCTCAGGTAACCGGACTGAGCATTTCGTCTGGAACTGACCAAATGCTGGTCATTCATCTCGCCGGACACGATGACCTGGTGACCTGTATTCACAAGACAAACCCCCCGAATGAGGACAGAGTGCCCGAAGCTGTTGGTCAAATTTTGAGAACAATAAAAAAGTAAGTAGCATGAAAGTTCAGAATAAAAAGTTTAAGTCTTTATGCTGCGAAACAATAGTTTGTAAGAGCAGCGCATCTCAGTGAGCCGCGGTCTTTTCAGAGTCCTAAAATTTCGAAGCGTCATATAATAAACAATTGTTTTGCGTACGTTGGCTTTACTTAATGTTTTTGCTTTTCTCAGTAGGTTATTAATTGTGGCTTGTGATAAAAAAAATAAGTGAACGTCTGGGCATGGACTTTGCACCTGTAATTTTATTCATCATAGTGCTTTTGCTATCACGATCATCATCATCTTATAACAACTATTTATTCTCCTTAACTTGCCAGACGAGGTCGGAGTCGTAAAACTTCAGCAATTACTCGACTTTATTTTGGAGATAAATATATTTTTGTCTGTTTAAAAGCTTTTTATAACGTGCTTAAGTGAGTAAGAGCGCCGTATTGATGGCGACCGTGATCGAAATGGTCAGTGTTCGACTCTTTCTCTCGTCTGTCTGTTGATACCAAGGAAGGTTGGTGCAAAATGATAGAGTCAAACAACACGAATGTACGGCTTGTGTGGTCTAGTGATGTTGTCTCTAGCGTGTTGGACTATATCTAGTACGTTTAAATCTCAGTAAGATAAGCATTACTGACAAGCTCTAGCAAGAGCGAAACTGGAGTCTGGTGCTTCTCGTTTTAGGTGGCTTAGTTTCTAACCTATTATCTAAATACCTCATATTAACAACTATATATTAAACACTTAGAAACCAAGCCGCTTAAAATATGAGAAGCACCAGACGTGAGTTTCGCTCTTGTTAGAGCTCGTCAGTGATGCTTATCTCACTGCGAATCAAACCGACTACATGTGGTCCTCCGCGCAGGAGACAATACCACACAAACCACTAGACCACACCACACAACATTATAAAGCTATATATTCTTATTTTTTCATGAAAAATTTTCAAACATCAAGAAAAGAAAAAAAGTTTTTGCTTTTAAAATTACCTTGATTACAAAGACTCATGGATATAACCCAAAGATTGTTCGATTTAAATTGGTTTGAGTTCTTCCAACTGGTGGACTTGTTACTACTCTGAATTTTTCTGTGGCCACTAATATTTTTCTACTGACCATCGTTGGCGACCACTGTACCAGACCCTGCTGCTGATATTTATGAGTATTGCAAGCCAGAGTAATTTTTAAATGCTTATTGAATTAACTATAAAAAACAAGTGCTAAATCTAAAACGTTTAAGAAAAGCTGTTGTCATTGGTTGTCTACAACAATAACACCTTTCAAGCAGTAAGCTCTTAGAATTACGGTCAGAAATTGAACTTAAGCTTTGATTATTGACTTTTTTACTTGCACATTTTGAAGAAAATACGTGTTGTGGTGATTTACAAGTGACACCTGTTCCGCTTTTCTGATTTTTCCCGCCAAACGTTACGCTGTTTCCACGGCAACCCTGATAAGAAAGAAAGCGATATCGCGAAATCGGTGTATGTCGCATGACAACAGCTGATTTTAATCGCATTGGGGTTTCTAATCCGCCGCATCCGGGTTTCTAACGTTGAACCTCGCAGGGAATTGAACACCGACCTTCGCGTTGATGTCGTCAGTAGAGCTCAAGTTAAGCTCGGAGGAAAGACAAAGGAATTGACGATCGACCCCCAAAACAATGCCCCGTCGAACTTCCGGAAAGTAACCAACACTAACCTTCTGCTAGTGACGTCTTCGACCTAAAGCGAGCTTTACCGGACAGTGTCTGTTCGCCTTCGTAATTGCAAACGAAAGCCGTATTGTTGATGACGAAACGCCTGTGACGTAAGAGTTCAGAAATCGATTGCAGACCGTTTTAATTCATAACCAACGTTTGAAAAATAGTTTTTCGACGTTTAATGCTTTCGTTTATTTAATTCTAATCATGTCTGTAACAGTTGATCAAAGTTTCCATCTCGATTTTGTTTTTCTTCGTTATGCGCTTGTAGACTAATCAAGTGATTTTTTTTTCCCTTTCAGTAAGTTGTTCTTTTTTGAAAATATTACGAGATTAAATCGCGACGATGTAATACCTTTTGCCGATCTGTCGCCTTTTAAATTTGATATTTCCTGATATGGTTTGTCTAATGGTTAACATTGCTGCTTCCGGAGGTCTGGGTTCGATACCTCTGCCGATCAAATTGTACAGCATTGTCGTGACCCCATGCAACCACACCACATAAGCGACTGTTTAGCCCAGGCGTAATGTCGCGGAGGCGGGAGCCGGAAGCTACTGACACGCTTCGGTGGATGAAATAGGTCGAAATGGTTTCGTTGGATTTTGAAACAGCTAATCGATTAAGTAGGTTTTATTGCAATGACACAACACTTTAAAAGCAAGTCCAGGCCGGTGGATGATAAACACCGTGAACTCGTGACACATTTCGGCGCAAAGCGGCGAGCGCGAGTTTTTGAGGTACAACAACTAGTTTTTAAGATTTCGGTTTCAATTCATACTCAGCGCTGGTTGTAATTTTGTGAATGCGCCATGACTTAAATGTATGTTGCAATCCCAGGTTTTTGGTTGTATTTTCACTTTTTTGGAAGTAATTTGCAACATTAGTGAATCGCCTTCATATTAATCCAGCTTTACTGATCTAGATCAAACGATCACTGTATTGTTTAGGTGTAGTGACTGAGAATACGAGTTTTTATTAATCGCTCCTTGATATCGTTTTGTTACCGTTTATCACAATATGCACCTTTATTAATTGATTCTTGTGACGAAACTGGCTAATTTCGTAAGTTTTTTTTTCTAGTTAGCTGTCTGATTGTCATCAAATCGCAGATTCTTATTTTTTATTGTTGTCGTTTGAATATTTGTTTTTCTATAGCCTAGCCAAACTTTACTAAAATTCCATTGTTTCGTATGTTTTTAATCATTTTAATCGCATGTTGTATAAGACTGAGTAAATATTAGGAGATGTGGTTTTGCGTTTCTCTGTGCTTTTATAATATAGACATTTTACGTAGTCATGAAATTCGAGTTCAATTTGACATAATATGCAGTTCAACAAAAAAGCTGTGCTCAAAACACTATTGTCTGAGTGGTTAAATAATGTCTTTTCCCTCTTTATTTTTTTTTTAAAAAAAGAAACAACCTAAAGTAGAATAATTAAGTCTGTTTGTTGTGGTTTTATAGGCTACTTTACGAAAATTGATTTAATTCCTCACAACAATTTAAAATTATACTTTGGATTTAACAGAAGTTGGGCACCTTTTCTAAACAAATACGGTATTCTAAACTACTTTCTGTTGATATAAAAGTTAGTTCATGTCACTAGCTCGTATTTGAAAATAAGATGAATTCTGTAAATTCCGCAAAATTACGCACACTAATGTAGACTTACGCAAAATATGATTTGATAAATAGTGAAAAAATAAATGCACTTAAGCTGTTAGCTGGCGTGACTAACATAAACAGGCCGTGGGAAAGTGATGTTCGAGCACATGACCGAGATGTAAATTTCAATGACTTTCAGAAAATATTTTTTTTGTTCTTTTCTAATTGACCACATAGTGAACAAATAATTTTAAGCATTGCACAGTTTAGTCAGCACAGGAAAATAAATTATTCTCTTAGTAAATTAATTTGATTGCTTGTTGCTTTATCCAAGCACGGTATAATTTTATTAATTGTTGGAGGTATTTGGGAGAAGTTTTTAGTTGTTACATCAGTGATAGAAATAAAGTAACTGACGCACTTACATAGGAACAATTCGTACCGGTAACTTATTTAAAATTAATTTGTTTGATAATGTCTTTAAGCCACCTATTATTCTATCTATTCACCTATTCTTCCTGCACCAAAGCGAAATCTAATTCAAACTTTTGCAATTATGCCAACAGACAGCAGAAGTTATAGTTAGAATTATGGGTTTTACAAAAATTTAAACTCGGTTTTGCAAACACAGGACCCAAATAAAAATCAAATGTTGCTTTTTAGAGGAGGGGTTTTAAATGGCTACAAACCAGGGTTGGTGGAGTTTGAGGAATTTTTTGCGACTCCACTTATTCAAAATACATATGAAAAAAACTCCGACTCTAAATAGTAACAACACCAACTACTGACTCCATAACCGATGGTCTCATCTTATGGAGTCAGTAGTTGGTGTTATTATTTAGAGTCGGAGTTTTTTTCATATGTATTTTGAATAAGTGGAGTCACAAACAATTCCTCAAACTCCACAATCCTGGTTAGTAGCCATTTAAATAACCGATGGTCTTATCTTCTGCACCAACGACAAGTCACCTCAACGTGGTGGTGCAATCCCCTTCCCTGCACTAAGGAGCGTCGAAATGGCTTGTCAATTCCCCGAGGGTCTCATCCTCGGGCTATTCTCTCTTTGACTATGTCACGCTACTCTTATTAAATAGAATCATTGCGCCTTTCTAAATTAATGATTTAAATAGCAAATTCGCCAATTTCTTAATTGGGCATCGCCAGGAGCCGGTTTAGAAAGCGCTGCTGTCGAGAACCGAGCGATTGTTGTTGTTCTATCGCATTAACGTTGACGCGGTTATGTAACTTGTATCTGTGACTAACTTCCAGTGTCCTTCCATTGTCGCTGTTGCCCTGGTGGTCGGCTGTTTTGATTATAGATTAACGCTCGTGAAGTGACTCTGTTCCCATTGTTGAGAAAGAATGAGTACAGAGTGTTCCTTCACACGTGGTCGCTAAAAAGATTTATATATATAGGGCAGCAGCGAGATACAGATTCATTCAGATTCAGATGCAGATTTAGATTTTAAATGTTAAAGTGTTATGACGAACGTATTTTGTGCATAATTTAGTGTGTCAATTGTATCTGTCGTGACTGCAAGTTGGCATTAATCTTTGGCGGGAAAATTTATAAAATTCATAATATTCTCTTGCAGCTCTGGAAATTCGGTTAGGCAATTTGTGAAGTATTTGATCTACTTGTAAATCGTAGCATCTTATATATAATTTTGGCGCATGTTTTTATTTTCATTCAATCCTTACGTCTTCGTTTCTCTAATATAATTATTTCATAATATAATACCCGCCTGTCTATCTAGTTCGCTGGGGCCCGCCAGTTCAATACTCGTATAAGCTTCATTCAACAGGCTAGTGATTTTCTGCGAAATTCACGTAGGGTTTTCCTCTAGTATCTTATTGTTATTCGGGTTAGCAAAATAAAAGTACTAGGTAGGAAGAGCGCGACAGACTACTCTTCTCGTTTTTTATCCGTGCTGTCTAATGCACGGTCACATATGGACAGCATTCTTAAACACAATTGATCGCCCCCCTATTTCTTCTACTTTCTTTTTGGCAACTCTTCTTAGTCTCTTCTTCCACCCGAAACCTCTTCTTTACCTATACCACTCACCGCTGATTCTTATCCTTATGCTTTTTCTCATCAGCGGTGACATTCATCCCAATCCTGGCCCTATAGACTCGGGTGGAGTGAAAAAAAATTTGAAAAAAGTATAGTTCTTAAATCCTGCCAAATAGGCTAAAACTTCAAAAAAAATTGGTTTTGGCGAGTTGCTATCTTTGGGGGGCTAGCAACCCCCCAAAATGTGTTTTTGGGGGGTAAAATTGACAAAAAATGTCGTAACTCGGTAACCGCTTATCGTAGAGGCAAGATTTATGGCTCAAAATTTGCAGAATCATCATGTTTTTATATGTCCTAAGAGAAAGTTTTTGTCTATTTCCACAAGAAAAAAAGTTATAATCGATAAACCATTTTTTATGCTCAATACTCGAAAATTGCGCTGTATGGAAATAACTTTGATCTAACATTTGAAATGATATATGTCTAACTGATAAGGACTAATTATGACAATCACAATATTAACAAGATGATTTGGGATAACTTTGGTCACCAGACAAAGTACCTAAATAGGCCTACTCATAAGGTACAGAACGTGCTAGCTTTACTGCCCATAAAATGTTTAGTATTTCAGTAATTTAAAAAAAATCTGTTACATCTCATTACTTTCGAACTGTTGATGCTGATATTGGGTTGTTTTGCCTAAGGAGTGAGAGAAAAATAAGAAAGCAAGTTAGAGTACACCAAATACCCTACGCAAAATGAAGCGCATCAGAATTGCACTTTAGTGTCAAATTTTTTCAAAAGTTTTCGAGATTTAATCTTCTGGCGAATCAACCCATCTCTTCGCTCAAATCCTTCAACTTGTACTGCGGCCTCTGTTACCGTTTTGACATGGCGCTCTACACATTGGTTGTGATATGGGTGGTCGAGCTGCAGTGGTCTTATTCGGCATTGTTCAATATCTAAATCAGTTAAATGTTCAATTACCGGAGGCTGCTGATGGCAAGATGTTAAATTCACCATCTTGTAGTACGAGTTCACTGTTAGATCCAGTGTGGGCGGTTCAAACAGCCGTACAGTTGAGGCGGTATCATAATATTTTGCTCCTTCCAAAGAATATTCTTCACTGCGACTGTCAACCAAGTCATGATTATCAAATGAAACCGTTGATGGCAAGTTTCCACGAATCGAAAGCACTTTGTTCACTCCTCGCATTTGTATCTCCTCATCGTTGTCACCCAACATGGCGATCAAGACATTTTCCTGGTGTGCGAAAAATGCATTTCGTTGCACAACTTTCAGAGCAGTTTTCCGAACAGCTTCGTCAGGCACCTGAAGAATTCGTTGGACCAAGTTGAAAAAATTTTTAGATCCGCAAGTTAGTTGACTATTTAATTTAATTTTAAACCAACTTGGAAAGTAAACTTGAAGACAAAACTTCGTCAGAGTTTCCAAGTTTGAGGAGGGTTCATCCACCGAAACATAATATCTGAGGATTCGACAGCCCAGAGTTAGCCAGCGTGAATGCACAATAGGACCTACTTTTAAATATTGCAAGTCGCTGTCGACAACTCCCATGATTATTGCTGAACATATCTTGTAAGCATAGTGTTGATCAGTACTCAGATCATTAACAACTGATTCTGGCAACTGTACAAACTGAGGGTTTGAAATTGACTTAAAATTAGCAGCATCTCCAACTTGAAACATCTCCAGTTAAACACTTCCCAATTGGTCCTGCAAATGTGTCAGGACTATTGGTGGTTCCATCAAGCATAGTAAAGACATGGCGCAAGGGTAGTTCATTGGTATGTAGTAGGCAAATTACCCATTGTAGTGGCTTGTTCAATAGTTCTTCCAACTTACGAATGCAACCATTAAACTTGCCTGTCATTGCTGCAGTTCCATCAGTGCCAACTACTGTAAGCTTGTCATGTAATTCGGTGTTGGCAATGGTGTTGAAGATCTTTTGTGCTATGGTTCTTCCTTTGCCATCCTTTGTGGAAAAATGAGAAAGATAGTATTCACCAGGCTGCCCAACCATTGTATAGTGATCTTCAAGTTGCACAGACCTGTAAAACTTGTCATTTGGTCCTTGCATGGTGACCTGTGTTGCATCTTTGCGCCCATCAAAGTATATGGCATTCACTAACTTGAAATTTTCTTGCTCCTTTTTCCTAATTTCAGCACGGCATCGTTCTCGCTCTCTTCGAAGCTTGCTACGATCAATAACGTATGTCTTGTCATCATCAGTAATTAGACCCAAATCTTGCATCACACTATTAGCGATCGCAGCAGCAGCTCTGTCGGATATCTAAAAACGCTCACTCATCCTTGCAAGGTTTGACCAAATCATTCGATTCTGATTTTCATATGGCATTGATTGAGAAACAAATTCAGAAGCAGCAAAAGATTGCGTTTGGTCTGTGTTGGTTGAACTAGAATCTGACAGATAATCCAAAGCTGACTCAGGCACTGATGTAACTGATGTAACGGAAGAACATGTGGTGGTTCTGGATGAGGTTGTAAGGGTCGAGAGCGCCTCAAAAACTGTATGTCAGCTGACGTTAAAGGAACCACAGCATCCACACATTTTCCAACTCGCTTACTAGTTTGATCTTTACAAAAAGCATAATCATCATCTGTCATTTTCAAACCATGTTGTTTCTCCAAAATTCTGCGCTGCTTATCGTCAGCACAAAAAACATCAAATATTTCATCAATAGTTGACATAAACTCTTTTTCCTTTTGTAAAAATGCTTCTCCTCGTTTTTTCTTTGACCAGCGATTAAGTGCACTGAAACAATTCACAAAACTTTGAACTTTTTTCGAAATGGTGTACAGATGAATGGGATATACGTACGTTGCACCATAACCATCTGTCATAAATTTCTCTGGCAATGTCATTTGCAGCATTGAAGGTTCGAAAGTTTTTCAAATGAAGAATGCGTTCTATTACATGTCGCTTGGTAGGCAATACTCCTGGTGGAAAACTATCACGGGTAGAGAAAGTGTGTCCACTATGTAAAATCTTCTTTACAGAAGTTGAACTCCGTCTTTTCATGTTTTACTACTTCGCAGTTTGGCCAAAGCTTTGATTTACACAATTGCTTAACAATATACCTGCAAAAAATAATAATAACTTTTCAGATAACTATTAGTTAAGTACAAACAAACAAACTTATTAAACAGTTTTTCTATCATAACTTTTTTTCTAGTGGAAATAGACAAAAACTTTCTCTTAGGACATATAGAAACATGATGATTTTGCAAATTTTGAGCCATAAACCATGCCTCTACGATAAGCGGTTACTGAGTTACGACATTTTTAGGAAATTTTACCCCTCAAAACACATTTTGGGGAGTTGCTAGCCCCCCAAAGATAGCAACTCGCCAAAACCAATTTTTTTCGTAGATTTTACCTGTTTGGCAGGTTTTTAGAACTACACTTTTTCCAATTTCAAAAAAAAAATTATTTTCACTCCACCCTACTATAGACCTCTGCTCCGTCTGCTCCCGTAGAGTCACCTGGGGAACACAGATCGGTACAATGTACCAACTGTTCTCTCTGGGTACACCTCTCCTACTCCGGTCTCTCTCCCGCTGACTTTCGTAAAATCTCTCTGGGACACATTTGGAATCGCCCAATGTGCCCATCCTTTTTTCAACCCCCTCCCTCTCACATCCTAACCCTGCATCTTCATTCAAAAATACTTCAAATCCCCCATCCTCACTCACAAACACCCACAAAACCATATCTTCAAAAATGAACCCTCCCCCGTCCCCCAAAACAACCATTAATAACCCCACCGACCCTCCTAATCACCCGCAACTAATTTTTAATTATCCTCCCTCAGCGTCATCTATACCTCCTCCTCGAACCCAACATACCATCTCTCCTCTCACACCACCTTCTTTCCACCCTTCCTCTCCCTCTCGAAACAACCTTCGAATCCTACAGTGGAATGCTAATGGGATTCGCCCCCGTCGTACTGAACTCATACAATTTTTCTCTCAAAATCAGTATAATCTCACCTTCGTGCAAGAGTCACATCTCTCCTCTGACTCCACTTTCCGCATACCCGGCTACAAAACCCTCCAAAAGAACCGTTCTATGACAAGGAGAGGAACCACGATACCTAGGAGGTGGTGTACTCATACTTGTCAAAAACGGTCTAACCTATACTTCACTCTCCACACAATTCCTTTCCTCCCTCGATCCCAGCTCCGATTATTTAGTTATCACAGTTAGAATAAAAGGAGCCTCACTTATACATCTTTTCAATGTCTATGTCCCTCCTATCCGCTCTTCTTCCTCCGACTCTCGCCCAAAAGCCTTCTCACCCTTCCTCTTACTATCATTCCCTACTACTTACATCTTTGGTGACTTTAGCAACATTCATCCTGGGACTACCACTCACCGAAGACCAATCAGGAAAAGATTTGTTTGATTGGCTTCTTTCTTCTGATCTTTTACCTCTTAATAACCCCAAACATCACACCTTACTACGCCTCCCCTGATCTCTCTCTGGTTCTTGCCCAAATAGCCTCTAGATGCACATGGCAGACCCTTCCGGACCTCGGCTCAGATCATCTTCCTATCTCTATCTCTATTCCTACTTCCCCTTTAATTAACTCTATCCACCGTCCCCCTCATTTAACTACAATAAAGCTTGCTGGGACGATTACTTTACTTATATTGGTACCCACTGCCCTCCTCCCTCTAACTTTACAACACTCTCTCTTTCTGAAGCCACCCACACCTTTGCCAAACTCCTCAATGATGCTGCCACTTCTGCCATTCCTTTCGGCAGCATCAACCGTTCTGCTAAAGCCTGGTGGTCTCCTGAAGTCGCAGATGCCGTCGGGAAACGCCGAAAGGCATTTGCAAAGGCACACTGTTCCGAAGAAAACTGCCAGAACTACGAGTATATCTCTATTAGTAGATATACCTCCACTGTGATATCTAAGGCTAAAGCCAAGTCATGGCAGAAAACTTACTCTAGCCTTTCTCCTAAGACTCGTCCCAGTGAGGTTTTTTTGTCTACTTCACTCCATCTCTGGTTTCCCCTCCCCAACTTCCCAAGTTTCCATACCCCTGTAGATTGTGCTAACCATCTCTCTTCACATCTACAGTTTGATTTCTCTACTCAAACCCCAAAAATTTCGAAGCACCGAGAAAGCTCAGATGAATTGTATCAGAACTGCAAACTGCAACACCCTGCACTCCACTTTCTGCTCACCATTCTCTTCTCTTGAACTCTCCACAGCTATCTCTCAAACCTCAACCTCAACCTCTTTAGGCTCTGATCAAATTACCTACCCTCTTCTAACCCACCTCCCACAATCAGCGTTACATTTTCTTCTATATATCTTCTACCTTTCTTGGTCAACTCACACCTTCCCATCTGCCTGAAAACAATCAACAATCATCCCCATTCTCAAACCCGGAAAACCCTCTGACTCACCTTCCTCATATAGATCCATCTCTCTCACCTTCTGTACCTCCAAACTCTTCAAAAGAATAATTTTAGGACGACTAACCTATTTTCTCGAACAACAAGGCACTCTCTCACCCGTGCAAGCTGGTTTTAGACCTGGTAGATTGACTGTAGATCAGGTTCTCCTCCTCTCACAGTCAATCGCAGATTCCTTCCACCAATCTAAACCAGGCGCACGTACAGTCCTCGCCATTGTGGATTTTGCGAAAGCTTTTGACTCAGTTTGGCATTCTGCCCTCCTCTCTAAACTCCTTTCTTTTAATCTTCCACTTTGCTTTATCGAATGGATACGATCCTATCTCTCAGATCGCCGTTCGAAAGTCCGTGTCTGTAATTCATACAGTCGTCCTTTCCGTTTCCGAAGAGGAGTTCCCCAAGGTTCAGTTCTAGGACCAGGTCTCTTCTCTTTATATATCAATGATCTTCCTACTTTCCTTCCTACATCTGTTAAGACCTCTCTCTAGGCAGATGACCTAGCCATCTGGGCCTCCTCTCCGAGTGTTGAATGTGCAACTTCCACAGTACAAGCTGCCCTCAACAGACTGGTGGAATGGTGCTCAAAATGACGCCTTCCTCTCAACCCCCTCAAATGTGAAACATCCTTCTTCAGCTTAGACCCCTACCAATCACGTATACAACCCTCTCTGCACATTCTTAACACCCCACTTAAATATACCCTCATCAAACCTTTCTCGGTGTAACCTTCGACCGCACTCTTTCTTTGAAACATCATGTCCTATCTTTACGGAAAAAGTTTCACAGCCAATTCTGTGCTTTCCGCTCTATCGCCTCTGCCTCCTGGTGCATATCAAAAGAATCCTTATGTACCTTATATAAAGCCTTCATTCACCCCATCCTTACCTATGCTTTCCCAGGCTGGTTCCCCTTCTCATTCCCTATCCACATCTCCTCCGTGGAGAAGATGCATAGATCTTCTTGTAGAGTAACCACAGACTGTCTATCGTCCACTCCTATCACTCTACTTCAAATGGAAGCACTTCTACCTCCGCTACGCGTCAACCCACCAATCCCTCTCCTTCTTTGAACAAACCCTCCGACTACCTTCAACCTTTCCCCTAGCATCTTAGCAAATTCTAACCCCCGCACACGTCTCAAAAAAGGCTCATGGAGATCCTTCTCCCGATCACATAACCTTACCCCTAACCTACATCTTGCTTGTGAACCTTTAATCCTCTGCGCTCCTAAATCCCCCTGGTCTACCCCATCTAATTACTCAATTTCAATTCACCTCTTATCCCCATGCTCTCGTAAAGACCCCCCTCCCTTTGCAACACCACAGTACCTCCCATCTATCTTCCCTATCTCACAGCGATATCACTGCCTGGACTGACGGTTTGGTACCTGGTGGGCTGGGGCAGGGTGGTGCAGGGATTCACATCAAATGTACAAGGTGTGTCACTCCTACCTCGCTCTCCTTCTCGACTGGTCTCTGGACTACCAGTTATAGTGCCGAGACTTTCGCTATCCTACATGCTCTTGAGTGGTGTATCTCTCACTCCAACACATGTAACTTTGAATCCAACACCTTATTTTCTGATTCTTTATCTATCTTATCAACCCTCTCTGCTCCCTTACCATATTTAACCCCCGAATCTCTATCCGACACACAATCTCTCCTCAATTCTCTATCCAAATCAAAGGTAATCCATTTGCAATGGATACCTGGTCACTCTTCCCTCCCAGGTAACGACTTAGCTGACTCTCTAGCTAAAATCGGAGCCTCACTCGATCCCTCCGAAATATCAGTGTCCCTCGCACCCCTTATTTCCTCACAAAGACTATTCCTATACATCAGTTAGGGACGCAGAGTCCAATCTGGTCTCTTTCAACATTAAATCCCTTTAGTATCTCCCGAGGAGCTTACTCTCCCTCGCTCCGTTTGCTGTGCTCTCTCCCGTTTACGCTGCAACGATCACAGCACTCTCCTTAACACTTATCTCCACAGGGTTGGTCGAGCCGAGACTCCTTCATGCAGCAACTGTGGTTCTGAATCACAGGACCTTTCACATCTCGTGCTAGACTGCCCTGTACTGGACCATCTGCGTCGGGCCATATTCGGCCATTCCCTATCACTTCTGGACCTCTGGTCCCGTCCGTGGGGAGTCGCCCGATTACTGGGACTCCGCGGAGTTGATCTGCACCCCCATCTTCAGGAATGGATTGGGAAAACCCAACACCACCACCATCATGGTTTCATCTTTGCAAAGCGCATAATACCTTTTATATTGTCTTCAATGTTGTAAGAATCGCTTGGTAAATAAAGAAATTTGATTCTGGCAGCTGGTTAAAGTGTGCAGAGCAACATAAATCTCTCAGACAAATTTTGAAACAAGGTCTACTAATTTAAATTAATGTTTGTTGCAAGAGGTAGATATATTTAATATTTTTACTTTCTATTTGATTGCAAATTATTAATAGGCCTGGGCATTTTTCCACTGCACTAGACCTTTGGTCCTGTTTGTGGGAGTCACCCGATAATTTGAAGTCTGGGGAGTTGATTCAATTCAATTCAACGAGGGATTTTTATAAAGTAATTGGACCCCCATATTATTTGATTAAATTATGTTTGCATAATAGAGCGAATCAATTGATCTTGAAGGATTTTTCCACCAATCGTCACAATAAAAAATTGAAAAAATTGTATTTGCAAATGGAGTCGAAAAATATTAGACGTTTAACTCTAGAATTACCGCGTTTTTGAGCTACCCAGAATTACCGCGAGCGGTCAAAATGACCGTTCATTTAATAAAGAACAAAATGCGCAATAATCTAGCTTTACTTTATGTTATAAGTTTTTTTTTAACTTTTGTAATATATCTAGTTATAACTTGAATCCTTGTAGGTGTGAGTTTGGTGCGTTTTAGGCTTCTTTTTAATTTATGTTCTGGAATATACTGCATAGGCCCTGATCTCCGAATTATTTTGAAGGCCTCCAATCTACTTTTTAGCTGCGTGGTTAAAATTTTCTCAAAGTTTTTATTGTATTTACAACAACTATGAGCTCTGAAACTAAATGAAAAACAATTTACTTTAAAATGAGCTCAAAATATCAAATGATTATTTTTCATCATGCAGCTGTTTACATAGACCACAAGCGATATTCAAAAGTACACAAAAACAATAAAAAGTGCAGCGCTCTACACAATTCACACATTCAACTTTTACGCAACCTGTAGGCCTACACTTTGCGCAAACTGATCTGCGGCATCCACACCATACTTTTGCAGTTTTATTTTGTTCACAGTTCACATTAACTTAGCATTGCTTTCGCTTTCTGCTTTTCTAAACGATTAAATTCTGATAAGAATTGTTGAAAAGTGGAAGCAAAACTGCTGCTAGTGGAGCTGCCTTTACAGAAACATTAACTTCTCTCAGTTCAGTGGCGAGCTGAAACATAAAGTTTCTTCTCGAGATAGCATCTCCAGTTTTCTTCTTGTACAACACATAGGCGTTGATATAAGCAAGGTCCAAAATATTGTAAAAGACAGCTACCGGCCACCCGGTACTTGCCTTTACCGTGTAATGTCGTATCATCTGGTCAACAATATCCACACCACATTTAGTTTTATTGTAGAATGCAACTGCTTCCGGTTATTATTTTGTTGTTGTATGGACCATACAGTATATGATGCGTAGAGCAGTGCTCTTCAACCGGGTATACGGTATACCCAAGTGTATACCAAGCTGTAAGTAGGGTATACAATCAACAAAAGGTATACAGAGGGTATACTGCCAAGATCATATCGTACTGGCAACTTTCGGCTTAATCTGATATTATGTATAGGGTGGAGTTGTATAATTCTGTCCATTTCTTGACATTATTTCATTGCATACCAATTAGCTGGCCTAGTTTATTGCAGCCACTTGCAAAATTAGCACAAGTGCATAATTACATAAACACTAGCCAAAATAAATCAAACAATATTCTATGGAAAGTTGTTGATATCTAGTTGTTTTGTAATTGGCCCTTTTTTGGTAAAAATTCAATTTAATATTAGTTATTGTTTCTGAAAATTTGATCAGCATTGTTTGGCTTCAGAGCATTAAAATTAATTAAAAATCATCCTGAATTTTATCGAAATCTCATTGTATTCAATTCACGTTCTTATTTGTATTCAGTAGCGCCAAATTAGTTTGCATTGTATTTAAAATTGCCAAATGCAGTGACGCAGGGTCCTACTGTTTTTTTTGTTAATCGATAGAACTGCATTTTACATCACAAATGCTTTGTTCGCTTGCCATAACTTGGGAGTGTAACTTCTTACTCATCTCTCTATAAATTAGAGAGCTGGCATAAAGGAATTCATTCAGTTAAGGTCTTTTGTGTAAGACAATATTCCGTTGTTTGTAGAGGGCATTTAAGATTGTTTGAATCGCCCAGTAAAGTTGTTTGCTGTTGGTATTTTGAATTTCATAGTTGGTTAAATTGGGGAAAATTTTTATCGAAAATTCTAGGCTCTCTGGATCTATACAATGACTAATTTTTCTTCAATAAAGGTTGTGTTTAATTCAAGTGGTAAATTTAGTAAGTTATAAGAAAGAGGTAGGATTGGAGAGACTCATCCAACAAACTCTCCCAAAGACAGTCACCAACCGGGAAACAGACTTTCTGAAGTGGTGCAGGACCTTTGCAAAGAAAGCATTATTATTTTTGATGTCAGGTCATTAATATCCGTAATCTTGACTAAGCTGGTCAAATCAACATAAGTTGGCAGTGACACCAACAATATTGTAAATTTGATTCGAGAAAGTGCAAAACAACAAAGACTGTTTTCAAAACTTTGTGGCTCAACTTCACTTCCATAAAACTTATTCTACATTCAGAGGTGCGATGGCTAATCCGAGAAAAAGTGCTCTTTTGTGTGTTTGAACTTCAAGAACAATTAGAAGCCTATTGCACTGAACAGGAAACCAAAAAGCTGCAAAGTTTTATGACATACTGTGGCTAGTAAAATTAGCCAACTAGGGATCGATTTTTGATTGTTTAAATGAAGTGAACCTCAATCTTCAAGGAAAAAGGGGCGCATATTTCGAGCAACAAGCACGATCAATGTGCTGAAGTTAAAAATTCCACTCTGGAAAAACAACGTCTGATCAAACAACTTCAATAACTTTCCCCTATTGAGCCAGTATATGAGAGAATGTGGATGGGAGTTTGAAGACGTTTTTTCGGAAAATAACATATCTACACTCATTGTTGCTCATTTGAATTTACTTAGTAAAAATTTGGCTGCATACTTTTCTGAAAATGATGACAAACATTTGGAAAAAAACTCATGGATTTTACAGCCATTTATTGCTGAATCAACAGAAGATGAGGAATGGTTGGAACTCCAATCAGATTTAAATCAAAAAGTTTCATTGCGAGAAATGATTACTCCATGTTTTTGGTTTATCTTCTAAAATTTCCCGAATATGAAAAGCTAGCACAAAAGGCCATTGCAATCTTAATACAGATGCCTACAACCTACTTGTTTGCTTTGCTTTTGCTTTGGAAAGCAAATCAAAAAAGAGAAACTCTATTATATTGATTCTTTAATGCAAGGGGCGATAGAGAAATCACTGAAACGATGCAACAACAAAGCAGCCACTGATGACTGACTACAGTGAAACTAAAATAGATTTGATTTTACTTTTTTATACTTTAGCATAATTTTGTTTGTGCCTTAAAATAATGATTTATTTATTATAGCTAGACTAACCACCTAGTTTGTAGTTAGTTTTCTTTAGTTTTTGTGCACAATTATAGATTGCCATCTGTAAGGTATACAAAGTTTTTGAAAAATTTTAAAAGGTATACCACAGAAAAAAAGGTTGAAGAGCACTGGCGTAGAGTATGCTAACAATACAAACGTTCTTGTTTTGTTTGCACTGGTGAACTGTCAAGGTTGTGGTTTGGTTGTGTGGCTTTTTGTTTGCAAAAGCTTGCTGGAATATCTGCTTTGCTGTAAAGTTTTACCAGTCACTGAACTTCCTTTCGGATTTTGTTTAGACGTCTTTCTTTCCAGAGCTGCGTGGCCAGATGAGTCTAAGTAAAAAATCTGTCAGTTGTTACGTTTCTTCTTCCTTTGCCCAAGTATGGCTCCACTCTCTTTATTATAACACTCTCCGACAATCTTTGCGTAGCTGGTCTGGCTTCATCTTTCCAAGATATATTATATGGTGTTTGGTATATATTTAAATTCCACATCAACAACTAGCCAAAATTCGATATTGAATTCGTCCGGTTTGTTGGCCATATGTCGTATTGTGTAAATCTGCAGCAGGATTTAGTTGGGAATAATTGTTCGTCCACTGTAATATTTTCTCCTGGTTTGTAGCAAACAATACAGTTTTCAATAAAATTATCCCAGACGGCAGAAATCAAAGCAAATTTGTCCGTTTGAAGTCGAGATAACCTTGTACTACACATATCAGAAAGCAGATGATATCGCAAAAGTAATTTCTACCCTTAGTTTCTGGAAAAAAACATACTCCCTAATTTTTATCCAAAACTCAAGAATCTGTCAATTCTTTTCACATAATGCTCCTCGCACATAAAGCAAGGAAATAAAATCGTTTAGTTCACTTAGTGGTAGTTTCCACTCATTACTCTTTTTCACTCTATGGCTTCAGTTTCTGTACATTGTTGAATATGGGTGAGCATTGAATTATTGACAAGTAGCTCAAATGCACTCAGCGACCATCTAACATGCGATTGGCATAGCGCGTTAGACCTTGGCTTTCTGTTAACACGTTTTGAGGTTGTAGTCTACCCCTTGATTCTAAAGAAAATTCGCTGTATTCCCGTTTTGTTCCGTCCTTACCAACCAATCCAATATCCCAGGTGTTTGGAGTAGGCTCATCACCCTGCGCTTGTGCTGCAGCACTTGTATCGTTGCTGCCACTGCCAGAGCTGACAAGTTGACGTGATCAAGAATCAGTTTGCGCCAGGTCATTAATACAGTAGAATTTGCCTAATTCGTCACCTCAAGGGATTTTAAAAAAGTGACGAATTAGGCGAACTGACCAATTATGCAAACAGGTAAAAACTCTATAAAGGCTTGTTTACATGGTGCTTATTTAGCTGTTAACGCAGTTTGTTAAGTTTATTGTTGAATACAATGCACTTGCACAGAACGCAAATCATGCAGTACACAGAAAATGATATAGAAAGTCGCTGTAATCAAAAAAGCTAACTCGTAAAAAAATGAGTGATTTTGGTTTGTTTTGTTCTATTAGAGGCTTCCCTGGCCAATATGTCCTCCTGCATTTTGGACACGTTGCGTAACATCACATTGCTGTTGCCTTGCTTTCTGAAGTAGCGGTCTAACGTCTTTAGTGCTTCTAATGCGGAAAAAGGAGTAGGTTCAAGTTCATCTAGAGAGTTATCTTCATCATCGTCATCTTCTTAATCATCTACAGGATGTTCGCTAGCTCGAAGATTGTCTATTATGCTGCTTTCTGTAATATTTTCGCGTGTAATCAGGTCTGCATCACTTTCCACGTATTCGTTAAAACTGAAGCCCTCTGGAACTAAGCCGGCGGCTTGCAATCTTTCCCAAATTTCTTCTGTGCTATTGTTGGACTCACTGGCGGTTTCCAGGTTTTCTTCTGATGTTGAAGGAGCAAAACGGACCTTTCTGAAGCAGTTTTGAATCGATACGTCAGATACAGAGTTCCAAGCTAGATCAAGAAGCTTCATGGCTTCCAAAACATCGACTTTTAATTCTTTCTTCTCCTCAAAAGCAAGAAGGCGCATTCCAGGTAGGCTCTTTCTGTAGTATGCTTTTAAACAACGGATTACTCCAGCATCCATCGGTTGGGTTTTGGCGGTAGTGTTAGGAGGCAAGAACACCATCCTAACATTCGTCAGGCCATGTATGACAGGATGGGCTGTACAGTTGTCAACAACAAGCGCAATTTTTCTGTTACTGTTCTTCATGTTTACGAGTATGTCAAGTTTTCTAACCCAGGTTTCGAAAATGGTCGACGTCATCCAGACCTTTGAGTTGGATTGGTACGAAGATGGAAGTTTTTTTACATTTTTAAAGCATCTTGGTTTTGCTGCCTTTCCAATGACGAGAAGGGGTAACTTCTCTCCCGCCATACTGGCCGCCACTAACACACTTAATCTCTCTTTTGACATTTTACCACCAGCGCAGGTTTCATTCTTAAAAACGTAGGTCCGGTCAGGCAAGCATTTGTAAAAAAGCCCAGTTCGTCAGCATTAAAAATCTGTTCTTTTTTGAACTCTTTCAAAAGAATAGGGAGACGATTTTTGTACCAATTGTTCACACATTTTTCATCAACAGACGCTGCTTCACCATGTAATTTCTTGCATGCAACTTCTTCCCGCGATTTCCATCGGTTTATCCAGTTTATGTCTAGTTTATCAACATTGTCATAGCCACAGATGCTGGCGTATTGTTGAGTCTTTAAGAGAAACATTTCTACGCTAATGGGTATCTTTTCATCTCTTGCACTGCGAAACCACTTCAGTAGAGGCTCATCCACATTATCAAATCCATGCTTGCGCTTTCTTTTCATTTCGACATTACGCCCTGCATCAAACTCGGAGATTATTTTCTCCTTATGTTTGCGTAGGGTATTCAGAGTAGTTCTTGGAACATTAAGGTCTTTTGCTAACCTTGACACATTAACATTTTCTTGGCTTAACTTGCATGCAATTTCGTATTTTGTTTTAAGCGATAAGCTTACGTACTTCGATCTTTTATTTGACATTGATTTTCTGTAACTTCGCTCTGACAATAATCTTGAAATGAAATGCAGAAAGCGCAATTATACTGTACTGTTAACTCTTAATCTTAACGGTTCAAACTGTAGTTGCTTTTTTGTTATCACTTAATCTCTATAATTACTGTGCTCCATTTAAATTCTTCTACACTATCAGCGGGTAGTTAATGTACTGTAAGTTAGAATGCGCCTCGCACTTCGTATTTTCTGTTGCTGCAGCGAGATTTTCCTGTAGACTATTAATCCGATTAAGACTCTGAGATCTCACGCGTGTTGAACTAACCACTGAGACTGCGTGAATTTATCCATCCTGCAGTAATCAACAAAGCTGTGAATATCGCGTGAACATTGACTCGAGTCTGCAAATGACGAATAAGCCAAACATAAGGTTTCTCGGGAATATAAACAGGTGACGAATTGAGCGAAGTGACGAATTAGACGATGGCGAACTAGACGAACTGGAATGCACGTAAAAGATACGAATTCTGCCGGGACCGACGAAAAAGTGATAAATTAAGCAAACTGACGAATTAAACGATGACCAATTAGACGAATTCTACTGTATAAGTTTCTAAATCTATTCTATCTGAAGAATCACATCCCATATAAATCAAACTTGGCGTTAGGTCGAACTGAATTTTCCAAACCCTGATTACAGCTTTTACAAACCTTTTCACCTTCGCTTTCATTCCCCGAATTATTTTTTGCAATTGCGTTCAGCCAACCCAGAGCTTGGATACTACAAACTCGTTCTGGTCTAGGTATTCTGCAAATGGCTTAACATTATGAACTAGCTAGTAACTAACTCTTGCCAGATACTGGAGTAATATATGCATGATTGTTTTGAAACAATAACACAACAAAAGGTTTTATTGTAAAGGCAATTTTAATCGTAGAGAAATTACAAGTAGCTTACCGGTCAAAATGGCCGTTGGCGGTAATTTAAGGTAAATCGGTCTCCAACATTTGGTGTAATTATTGTAATAAAATAAAAATTAACATACTAAAAGTTGACAAAGACTTAGGAAAAGTCAGAAAGTTTCAATACTCTAACCTATATCTATGCAGAGATATGAGCGATTAAAATCCAAAAACGGTCAAAATGACCGCATCGGTAATTCTAGTGTAAGTCTAAACAGTAAACAATAGAAAAATAATTTTTCGCTCTCGAACCGCCAATTATTTTTATTGTACAACCTCTACTCCATGAAATCGAGAACTACTTGCAAACTGCTTGATTTTGCTGCCATTGTAAGATTGGGTACGTTGCTCGCGTACCACAACGATTAGCGTAGAGCAGAGGTGAGAAACTTGCGGCTCTCATGAATTTTTTGTGCGGCTTTCACGACGATTTAAAAAGTAATACAATTACATGTTATTGACTACTACTGATAATAGAAAACCTTTCTTTTTATTTTATAGACGAAAGTCAAAAGAAGTTGAGAAATTTTTGAAGTGATGACTTTTATTTTAGAGATCACTACTTTTTAGTTCGAAATTTAATAAATCTGAAATAGATTCCAATTGACGACGCATTTTTCTTGGGTATTTCAACTTATGCGCCTCCTTTGTTACTGCCTGATATAAATTAGCCTCCAATAATAAAAAGGTTCCCCTCCTCTGGCCTAGAGATACGCTCCGCAACCTTTTTTCACTCGCGACAAACTTGAAAATTTGCGAAATTTTGTGGTACAACTCAATCAAAACTCTAAAAATTTTTTTTATTTTAAATATAAAATATACTTTCTTGCTCTTGTTTTTTTGAGTATGATTGTTGTACGTACTGGGTAAGGACATTACTTATCTCCAGCATCACATATACATCATTTTAAAAAAATTTTTATTTATATTCACCTTCGTGACGTGCAGAAAAATCTTAGAGCCACTATTCTAAAACAGCAAGTGACCACCCCGAGTTCTCTGGAGTTGTTGTGTTCGGATGAAACTTTTTTGCTTTTTTAGAGATATGACAGAAAATTTGAGGTGCTTGCTAAAACTCTCAAGCAGAGAATTGTGCCGTAATGGTCTTTCTCCAAAGTCGCAACTAAATGACGCAAGTTTTGAATCGTATAGGGTCGATTGCGTGCGCTATCAAACGGCGGCCTTAATTAATCGGCCGTTCGGGCGACAAATTTATGCATAAAAGAATCGTTATACATTTAAAGTCTAGCTAATATTCTAGCTAAGATTTGCTTCAACGAATAAAGTTTTTTTTCTTTAAAAAAGTATGTTCAAATTACGGTTATCTGGTGGCGCCCCGATTACGACACTAGCCTAGAGTACACGATTAAATAGTCTCCTTAAAAATTTCAAGGTACTCTAGTGTTTTCTTCCTTAAACGTGTCAAAGCACGCCTATATTTTCAGCTACTTAAATATGATTTAAGCATTATTTTATTTTTTTATCTGAAAAGAATTGGACAAAAAACATCAAAACATTGGTACGATACTGAATGGACAAACGAAAATCATGAACAGACTGCTCTTGTTAGAATTGACGAAAATGAAGAAAATTGTGAGACAAGGTTGTATCTTGTCTCCAAATTTGGTAAATTTAAACTAAAATCTCAAGTTTTTTGAAATAAGTATTTAAAAAAAGAGCACCTGGTCTTTTTGGAAAGATGCCTTTTACTTTAATCTAAGTTGTCACTATCTGAACGCAAGGTAACATAATTGAGGAATTTGTTGTTGGTGCTTTGTTCAAGGGCTCAACAAGAAATTGCAATACTTAGAAACTCAAGAGTCTAAACAAACTGAGTTGTTACACGGGCTTAAGGTTTTGATGTTTAGTCTAACGAAATGATTTCTGTTGTGCCAGGGAAAAGCACTTTAAGACAAATTTCTTTATGGGGAGGATCAAGTTGCTTATCTACAATGGGGACTCAAATGCAACGAAAAACATTTTAATCATCAATGCTATATTTTCACTCCAAAGTATTTGGGTCCACAAAATCATCATCAGAAAATCGCGATAAAAACATTTCTTGCTCTTTTTTTAGTTCTTTTGTTCCGGGCATGTCTTTGTAAAAATTGTGCGGTTCATTGTGCCACCTGTATTTAGTTAAGTGCCAAATCAGCTTTGTTTCAAGGTCATCCAAACAGTCGATTGGCAAAATCAACTTGTCGTGTTTCAATATACTATATACATTCAAAGCATACGCTGGCATCAATGTCTTCTTTCGAGAATGTTCCAAGACTTGGCTTAAATTGTCGGGATGCTTTTTTTCGGCATGAACAAACAACATTGAACTGTCCGAAAGGTTACGATTTCTGATAAAATCATCTAAGCAATCTGGATTCGGTTCTTCTATTTCTGTCGTTTCCACGAAGATCAAATCATTTTGTATCAGTTTCACCGTGAGAGCTATTGTCAATCCCTTTATCAGTACGTCATCTGATAATTGGTAGAATAAGGAACGCGGCCCACGAGGTCCATGGCAAATCCCGCCGTTTTTCCAAAACGGGGGAGTCGTACTACCTTGACGCTTCTTACCAGTTCCCTTTTGAGGCCATGGTTTTTTCTTACCTCGTCCCATTTCAGCCCTTGACCGAGACCACGCATAGTCAACTTCTCGATAATTCTTTTGCCATTTTACCACTTCATGTAAAATATCCATTCGAGGGTGGACACCAAAAATTAGTGGATGAAGTTCAACCGCATTCTGGTATTCGGGATGATCATCAAGCAGACTATCAGCCCATACTTTTATAGCTCGCTTCTTTGGGGGGATTTTCTTAATACAGTGACGAATAACTGGAGCATTGGCGTCTGGAGGAAGTGCATCTTCAAACGGAACCGTTTCTATTACATTTTCTTTTGATATTCCAAATAAAACCAAATTGGGTGGCAAAGAATTACTCAAATTTGCAACTTTCGTTTCATGTTGACATCGGGCTAATTTAATTCGATTTGTTGAAACAAAAAGCAACTGCAGTCGACTACAATTTAAAGTACGAAGTGCCATTTTTAATTGATTAGAGTAATACTACACAAAATAGTCATTTTTTTACAAAAAGCAAATTAATTTTTTAATTAGCTGTAAAATAAATATAAAAGTTTTTAAATTAAATGCAAAAAGTACAGATTAAGCAAAAAATAAATTTATAAAACAAGTTAAGGTCTGCACTAAAACTTTTAAAAAATTGACAAAAAAGTTTTAAATATAGAAATGTATAACATGTGAATGTTTCTGTTATTCTGCAATAATTAATTTTAAAGATACCAAAATTTTTACTAAAAGTTAAAAACTTGAAAAAAAATTAAGTTTAAACGACAAAAAAAGGTTTATGGTTAAAATAAAAGCCAGAAAAAATTGTTTGTTATCAATTCAAGCTAAGATTATAATCTTACATAAATTTAAGTTGGAAAAAATAACTAAATAGTAAGGAATACAAAAAAGGTTCTGAGCAATAGGTAAACCAAACTTAAAGATAGTTAAAAATATTTATACAGTACAAACCATTGAAGATTTTTAACAGTGGAAACGTTACAAATAACCAAAATTATAAGAGATCACCTTATTGCCTACTTATATATAGCAATGTTTAAAATTTTTATAAAAATCTTTTTTACATCTTTTAGTTTTTATCAACAAGTTAGGCTTACATAGTTAACCAAACTATTTTTATTTCTTTATTTTATCTCTTATCTTTTCCTCCCGACTTGCAGAAAAGCAACAGAGGTGTGCTAATACATAAAGTAAGCAGTTACTCCGACGTGCTTCCAGAAATGCCAAGATATTGCTGTCAGCTTGAAATTTAAGAGATATGACCGAAATGTTAACTGCTTGCCAAGAGCACCAAGCAGGGGAAAGTGCTGTAAAGTGTCTTTCCCAAAGACACAACAAAATGGCACAAGTTGGTTTTAAACCGAGATCATGTTGATCATAAGCACAGTGCTCTAACTGCTCTGCTGACCACTAATTAGTGTATTATGCAATATATTTTTATGCTTATAGCAAACCAAACAATAAAGCATTAAAGCAATTTAATTGTATAAATAAAATTATCAATATCAAAGCTAATAAAACATAAACTGCAGCTTATTGTTCTTATTTTTGTATGATCTATAGACTTAAAATATCATATTAAACAATTCAGGTAATACTGTAATACATCTATGATAAATAATAGAACTAACTTCTTATCATATTGTCAGTAAAAGAGCCTTGTTGCAAGGAATATAAGAAAGTAATTATTACACTCTTATTAAGAAAATTATGTTTTTTAGATATCATAGCTTAAAATAACTTAAGGTTGAGGCCATCAATTTAAATGAAAACTTTTCTTTGTGGAATATTTGCAATACATTTTTTGACCCACTTTATTTGGGTCTTGTCCACCCTTTGCTGTTACTAAGTTTGCAGGCTTTGGGGATTTCTCACAATTTAAAAATTCATAAAATAACTGCGACAAATAGTGAGAGAATCCTATATTTTAAGTCTCACAGCTCAAGACATCTAACACATTGGGATACAAATAACATATCA
Organism: Diplosoma virens; assembly: GCA_963680785.1. Taxonomy (NCBI): domain Eukaryota; kingdom Metazoa; phylum Chordata; class Ascidiacea; order Aplousobranchia; family Didemnidae; genus Diplosoma; species Diplosoma virens. Next base: position 59,283,286 of record OY796881.1, on the reverse strand, counting down.
TAAAAGCTACACTAAATGAAGTCTGACCAACTATTACAGATCAAGTCTGCAGCCATAAGTCTTAATAAAAAAACTACTTTGTTGATTACATGACTGGCTGACTGCACAAATGACAGACTGATAGAGAAAAGTTTGCCAGATCAGCTTTTAAAAAAGGCCAGCAGACTGTAAAAAAAGTTAAAAGTAACAAAAATCACCAAATTTTTCTGACCCCAAGTTTTCCAACAGCCTACCATGTAAAACATTAAATGATTCATTAATAAAAGTAGAACATAATATTTACCATTAAGTTTAAAAAAGTGTTTCCAATTTGCTATGTTATACCAAAACATTCTAAATGAAACTTAGTTAAAGCTAAACCTTTCTTCAATTAAGTGAGCATATGTAGTTACTGTTTATTTTAGTTGAAGCCTAATAAACTAATAAAAATTTTTTAAATGCTACTATCATCTAATGAAGCTTTAAAAGTGCAGGAAATTGATTCTTAAAATAAATGTGGAGGCTTATCACATTCCAATACAACATATCTTTTTTTAAATTTAAGCAATATAAATGTACTGTCTCATCAAAAGTGCCTCAGATGCATCATACACAGGACTTGAGCAGGCAAAAATCCAGACTCATTGCGAACAAATACATTACGGCAATTAATCCTTAGATGATGTGGGTTTAACCTAAGTAATTACATCACTACATTTTGTCCTCTTAAAGTTTTCTATCTTTGAAAACACTCCCTTAATTATACCTTTCTATGACCTTACCAAAACAAGCAATTGCAGATAGGTTACTATGTTGACACAGTGCAGAGACAAGCTAAGGCAACAGCAAGGTCTTTTTTATATCTTTTTAATTTGAAAATTTGAATCTAAAGATGTTGGATCAGTTAACCTTCTTGCTCCTTTATTCTTTTTGCAACTCTTTCAAACAATGTTAAAAAAATGTAAGAAAGAAAGGTAGGAGCAAGTTAAGAATTTGCCCTCGCTGTTTAAAACTCTTTTTTCTAATTTTTGAATTCTCTTGTTTTCAACTCGCTTCTCTCTCTCTCATTCTTTCTCCCCTCTGTTTGAGATAAAGCAAGTTAAAAACGAGAGAATTCAAAAATTAGAAAAAAGAGTTTTAAACAGCGAGGGCAAATCCTTAACTTGCTCCGAAAGGTACATGATCCAAGACATTTACTGAAACAGGTTTCAGACTAAGTTGTTTATAATTCAAATATTTAAAAAAGTTTATCAGTCTCGGCATGATTATTAATAGCATTCAAGAGCAATAGAAAGTACACAAAACTCACGTTGCAAACTGGCATGATGTTTTTGCTACCAAACATATTCCAATTTCATTCACTGTTTGTCATTCCCTTTTAATAAGCTTTTAAAATTGGGGAAATCCCCAAGGCCTGCAAGGTTAGTAACAGTGAGAAGTGAATGACACTCATATATTCTTGATTAACTTAGTAAGAAAACATCTCTGACTATCATATTCATACTTCCTGTTCAGGCTAAAGAGACAACTACAAGCAGCAAAATTATTAATTATATAACTAAAGTAAATTATGTAAGATTGAAGATTAGAAAACAATAAAAATCCTAACACTTTCATATACAAACTGCAAATATTTTCACAAAAAACATTAATTTTCAAGGATAAGATTTTAATACTTAAATATAGCAAAAAAAAAGGAAAAAAAGATGAACCTGAAAATTGAAGGCCAAAGTCTTCAATTTAAATTATTTCTCAAAATTGGCCTCAAAAAAACCAAAATGGCAATCTTGTAACAGAGTTGAGTTAAAGATACAAGGATTTGCTGTTGAAATTTTTTATCTGATTTCAGGTCTTCATCAACACCATCATTATTTTTTTAAAATATCCATACTCTTTACCTTTCAGAGATGAGCAGAGTCACTTTTTGGGGGTCTGAGCCCAGTCAAACTCTATTGATTTAAACTCCAACTCTGATCTGACTTCAAGAATTTTCTGTGACCCATGATCCGACTCTGATTTGACTCCATTTTACTATGATTGCATATATATCCTAAAAACTAATGTTGCAACAATAAGTAAATTAGTTGCAACTTATTAATTAATCAGCCATGTTATCCAGCACATATAAATTAATTGAAGCCAATTACTGATTATAATACTTGAATACCTCAACACACAAAATTTAATTTTATCACAATAAATATTCATTGCAATACAAATTATCAGTACATAACAAAAAACTGGCTAAAAAATAATTATAATTGATGGTCATTTGGTTTTTATTTATACAAAAGTAAAAGCTCACATAGAATCATAAGATGATGCAGATGACTTCTATCATTCTATTAAGCCAATATGCTTCTCACTGCAAATTACAAAAGAAGCCAATTATTAGACAAAATGTTTGATTACCAATTATTTACTTAAATAATGATGCAGTACTACAGAAATAAATAACCAAAAGATCATACTTGCAACAATAACAATAAAGTATGGGGTTTTTTTCATGAAGTCATCATAAGCGCTTTTTGTTTGTGAAACTAACCCAGATGCCCCCATGGCTACTATCGCTTCTTGAGAGATCCCTTTTCTCTTGGTTTCTGCTTTATTCCTTCCTGGTGCTGAAAGGGAGATTCTGGGTTTGTTTCACCAAAAAAAATCGCTTTCAGTGACTTCCTGAAAAGACCTGTAATTTTTGTCTTGACAAGCAAAACACTGGGGAACACAATTTTTGTTGCATTGATACTGACACTTGTGTTTACCTAATTTTGTGGTGCTGAATTCAAATATGCAGTCAGTTTTTTTCTTAAAGACTACTTGAATAATCGTAAGCAATATACTGTTGTCAGTAATGCAAAATCGACCTTGAGAAACACAACTTGTGGTATTCCTCAAGGGTCCACCTTGGGCCCACTGTTATTTAACATATATATAAATGATTTGGCATTTGCCACCTCATTTAATGCAAATCTTTTTGCAGATGACACTAATTTAACACTTGCTATAAAAACCATGAAGTTTTAGAAAAAGAAGTGAATGCGGAATTAAATAAAATTAATAACTGGATGCAAATTAATAAATTAACAATTAACCACAAGAAAACTGAATTTATACTAATTACTAAGAAAAAAATTAATAAATTTGATATTATGATAAATGACATTACTATTAAAAGAAAAAATTCCTCAAAATATTTAGGAATAATTATTGATGACAAATTAAATTGGAAAAATCATAATCTGTGCTCCAAAGTTTCAAAAGGATCCTGGGCAATTGCAAATATTAAACATTTTGTTGATACTAAAACTCTACTAATTATTTATTACAGCTTAATATATCCACATCTACAATACCATATCACAAGTTGGGGTGGGGCACCAAAAACAACTTTAGATCCAATAATAAAACTTCAAAAACGCATTATTCGTTCCATAACTTTTAGTAAATACAATACTCACACACAACCATTTTTTCAAAAATTAAATTTATTAAACGTAAATAACATATACAAACTAGAGATCAGCAAATACATGCACAAAATACATTTGAATAGAAATTCAACTTTACTCAACAATTATCAACAAATTTCACAAGCTCATAATTATGAAACACGTCAATCAGTTCAAAATAATTATTTCATCACTAGATCTCGTACTGAGTTGGGAAAACGCCAAATGAAAATAAAAGGACCAACCGTCTGGCTTCAAGTGCCACATGAACTAAAAAATCTTTCACCCTTTTTGTTTAAAAAAAGATACAAAAATTACTTGCTTGATACAAATCAAAATTAATGCAGATCTTTTTCTTATTGTTGTGCTTTTTTTTAATTTTTTATTTTATTTATTTTTATTTTTATTTTTTTTTTATGCTGTTGCTTTTTTTTGCTTCTTTTTGCTTTCTTGTTTATCTTCACTTTTTATTGCTTGTTTAATCTTGAAATGTGAACTATTACCAAATTTAAGGTGGCAGTTGACTTGATAACCGTATGGTTTTTTCGCTATCTCCTGTGTAAGCATTGCTGAATATACTGTTTTACTAAGTACTTTATTGATATTCTTATGCTTGCTACAAATAAATAAATTTGAATTTGAATTTGAATTTGAATTAAAGCTACAGATTTTTTGCAATTGAGCGTTTTTATTTTTAGCGAATTTTGCACTCCTAACGTAAAATGACAGGGGTTATTTTGTAATAGCCATTTGCACTTAGGGCCGCTTAAGAAACTTTGAGTATAGGCCTACCAGGCATCAATATTTAAGTCTCATACATTTAATCAATATGCAAACAAGAGTATGTGAAAATCAATGTGTACTGTCGATACAGACAAAATACAAGATCAAATTTGGCTCTGTTCAGGCAAGAATTTGCGCTTGTAGCTCCTGCGCTTGTAGACTTCCTCGGGCAATCTCGCGTGATGCTCCAGCAGTAGACTGCCATCATGTTACTGTCCCATCTGCCTTGGTAGCGATGTTCCATAGTCATGAGGTCTTGATGGAACCGCTCCCCTTGTTCATCACTAACAGCCTTGGAGTTACTGGGGAATTCAACAAGGTTACTATGAAGGAAATGCAGCTTGATACTCATTTTACACCCAAGGTCACGATAAGCTAACAGCATTGCAGTGACCAGAACGTGGTAGTTATCTGCCTTCTTGTTACCAAGAAAGTTTTGTGTAACTGCTACAAAAGATAGCCATGCCGCCCTCTCCTTGTCGTTTATCTTGTTGAATCTGAGGTCCATCAAAGACACCAGCCTTGATTTTGTCAAACAAAAATTTAGGAAAAGCAGAAACTATGTGCTGAAAACACTCACCATCACTATCCAGTGCCTTCATAAACTGCTTTATCAAGCCGAGTTTTATGTCGAGTGGGGGAAAAAACTACCTTCTCTCTGCTTACTATGGGGTCGTGCACAATGTTTGGTGTGCCTGTTTTCAAAGTTTCATGAATAGGCCACTCCTTCTGGGTCCAGTGTTTCTCTCGATCTCGGCTGTCCCACATGCAAAGATGACAGGAATTCTTTGTAAAACCTCTCTGTTGGCCAAGGAGAAAGCTGACCATTTTAAGGTCTATGCAAAGGATCCAGTTGTGCTCATGATATTTGAGTAAGTTGATGACCGCTTTTATGTCATCATATGTTTCTCTCAAATGCACAAAGTGACCAACGGAAACTCCTCCGTAAAGGTTGCCATTGTGTAAAAGAAAACATTTGAGGCTCTGCTTAGAGCTATCCAGAAACAGTCTCTATTTAGTTGGGATGTGCGAGGCAACACCTAACTGCCGGAGCAGACCAGGGATATCGTGACAATAAACAAACTGTTTTTGTTCTGAATAAAATGTCGCAAAAGACTGGTCTCGCTTTTGAAAATATGAAACTTTTGCAGAGTCACCAAGTAGATGCTTTACTTGCAGCCTGGAAGCTACTATCTCTTCAGCTTTCTTAGAGAGTCCCAAATCACGAACTAAGTCACTCAATTCCGTTTGGCTAAACAGCTCAGGGGCTGATAGCCAATTGGTGTTATCTAAAAAGGATTCAGATTCAAAAACCATCTTGTTATTGCAGCCCTCATGCTCTCGCTGATCATCATCACTGTCTGCACTTGAGGAAAAACCACTAAAAACCGGGACTGCAAGTTCTTCAAATGTGGAACAGGTCGAATGGCTGAGGAAATGCTTGGATAGGAGATCTTATGCCGATTTTTCTTGCCAACACCTTTTGTGTTGACCATGCAAAAATAGCAGTTAGTCACATGATCTCGGGGTTTCCGCCAAACCATGGAAACTCCAAAAGGCAGTCCCTTTCGTTTTGCTTTTGTCCAATCGCGAAGCATTTCCTCACAGTTATGACATACGATATGGGATGACCACTTCTTGTCTTGGTCACCAAGGAGAATTTGAAAATATGCTTTGTAGGTATGCTTCACAAACAAATTAGTGATGTTACACCTTTGATGAGGCGGTGTATAGCACCCACATACATAACAGAAAGAATCAGGCTTGTTTTTACATTCATGTCTATGAGAAAAAGTGATGTTTACACCTGATATAACAAAACGTTTTGTAAGTCAAATGACTCAAGGAAAAACTATAAATAGAACAATTACCATAAAATTACTTTAATATACAAGTGTAAAAGATACGGTAGACTTAAGACCGTAGTTGGCTGAGCCTTGATAAAGAGCCTAGACTAGTTAAAAACGTGTGCAGTGCTGTGCTGTGATAACGCGAGGAGTTTCCTACAATCGCACGCTTTTTGGCTGCTTAGTAACCTATTAGTCTTACATGACCGCGCACAGTCAGTACTTCTTCCAGGTACTTCTATCTGTGTAGCTGCTGAGCCTTATAAACAGAACGTATTGATGCTCTGATTTGATTTTTTCGATTGCATTTCCAGCATTTCTTGCTGTCACCGACTGGCACAATGGCACATGCTTTACTACAGCGAGATATTTGACCTTTGTTTGCACCAATTGCATGCTTCACTGATTGTACTGAAGGTGCCGCAGCTAGAAAATCTGCTAATTTGTAATGGGGACAAAAGTTAATTGAATGTTTACGACTGTCAGCTGGTGCGCTGCACTACTCGTGACTTCAAGACCAAGGTTAGGTTAATTACGTATACAATATAGGTATGCATCGATCCGTTTTTGTGGAAATCCGGATTCTCAAATTGCACAAAAACTAGAGCATGTAGACGAAAACCGACTTCAGATTTGGAATCAGCGTCAAAAATCTATCAAGAATCATTTGAAAAATCTCATGCAACACAACATGAAAAAAATTGTTCCCCTGTGATCATTGTCTGAAACTTCTGATTTTGCCCAAATTTTTTGTGCCTTGGGGAGAAATTGTCCCTGCCCCCAGGCAGCTACGAGTATGACTACTAGAATAAAAACTATTAATTGTGAGTATTAAATCAAGAATTTGTGACAGCGATAAACTAAACTATCTTCCCTTGTAACTGATGGAATTACTGGTTGCTGTCAAAATTCAACGAAACCACTAATGGTAGGATCCAGCGCCGGGCTTGAATTAAAAAAATGTACAGGATATCCATAAATTATCGTTACAATTTTCAAAGTTGGTCAAAATTTTATGTTTTGAGATGTTTTCATTTTATTTGTTTTATAGTGAAGGAAAATGCTTCAAGTTTTTTTTTCTTGAAACAGATACCCGTGGAAATAATTAGGTTTAAAATTACAATTTATTTACTGATTAAGCAGAATATTTTTGAATTTAATAGCGAAAGTAGAATCATAGACGTCTATGGTATAGTCCATAAAAATGAGCACTCCGCAGAAAAAAGCCCAATGTGCTTCCTGGTTTATAGAGACAAAGTCAGACATCCAAGCACAGCGAAACTTTAGACGCAAGTAATAGTATGGAAGAAAGCCACCTGCGTGAACCTACCATTCGAGCATGGCATAAAACGTTTATGGAACTAGTAGTGTGCTACAGAGAAAGGGAGCTGGCCGACCTCAAATATCAAAAGAAATTAAATTTGTACGAGTGGCATATACCACTCAGAAGCCCTAGAAAGTCCATTCGCGGGGCTTCTACGTAGTTATAGATCCCATGCTCCAAAGTTTTGCATAGAAACTTGTGACTTTAAGCATATAATTTGCAGTTACTGCAAGCCCTTAAGCCAGAAGATAAGCCGCGACAAAAAGAATTTGCAGTGATGATGCTGGACAAGTTAAAGCTTGCAAAAATCAAAAAAATTAATTTCATTAAAGTAATCAATCCTCTCTAAATTTTTTTAATTAAGCTTATTATAATATTTTGAAATAATTATAAAAAAGTACGATGTGACACTTAAAATTTCAAATTTTTTTGGAATGAAGTGTATTTCTTTTTATTGTATAAAAAGTTCATTTCCAAAATTGTTTAAAAAGTCTAGTGAATATTGAAAACATTCGTTGTTGCTGAGATCGAAGCATTTAATAATGAAATCAGATACCGATATTCTTTAAAAAATAACTGTACAATTTTTTACACGTGCCTGACGCTTCACACTTCGCAAGACTGACGCTCTCATTTTTATCAAAGAAAAAAAAGATGATTAAACGAACAAAAGAATTTCATACAAACATGTCACACGTATAATGCGGCGATCGCTACAATACAATATAATACTTTCCAGATATTCCATTAACAATAAAAAAAAAGAGGTAAAGAACTTTGTAGGCTAAATATCAGCTTAAAGATGACAAAAAAGGTAAAAAACATCACAAATATCAAAAGAGGCAAGGATTAATTTGTTTACACTTCAAAAGCAGTTCTAAAATAAAGTCTTTAAATTTTTCTTAAATACATTTAGATGATTACAAGAACGTAAATCTATCGCACACCTTATGAGAAATATTTTTTCAATGTGATGTTCAGTATTGGAGAGTTTTTTAAATTTTGTTACAGTTGATAAAAAGTTTTTTGAAATTTAGGTTCAGCTGGTAACTTAGTTCGTTATTTAGTCGTCTAACTTTTCGGCGCCTGTATGAAGGCTCGCCGATAACGCAATCTTGGTGTCTACTAAAAAATAAAATTCTTAAATCTTTGTTTACTGGACCAGCCCTAAGTACCAGTAACGGCAAAAATATAGTCTAGCTAACCACAGCTCATACCGCAATATCTTCTTTATTAATAAAATATGCTCCAATCGACTTAGGAGCCCAAAACAGTATAAATTCAACAACAAATAAATCAACAGCAAATATAGATTCAGTAGCTTAACTCTTCAGCTCTTCACAATAACGTCGACAACCAAAGACTTGCGTTTAAAAAACTATGATTTCACAAAGCTAACACAATTTCCAATACCGATTTATCACAACGTAACATTCCATCAATAATAATGCTTCCGAGCGCACCTTATTTATATCACTCGGTCACATGTATCTCGAAAGTTCTTCAAATTTACTCAAATTCAGGTTAAAAACAACAATCACTTAATATTGCATCATCTTGCTAGATCCAGCGATTCACAAACAAGAAATATTGCATCATACTGACTATCACGAGACAAAACCAGTCAAGCACGATAATCTCGAAAGTTCTCCACGAAAGTGTTGCCATTTTCTTGTCACTAAATATACAATATTTAAATTTGCTTGTAAAACCATTATTTCTTCGGTTATTCGAGCCGGACCAAAGCGCAATCAAAAAGATTTTTTATGATATTGTGAAAATACATAATGTGGGCGATTTTTAAGAACGGAACAAGTATTAATAATTGTATGGTCATTTTCTGATCTGAGATTTTTACGAAAAAGTTTGTACACATAAAACAGGTCGGAAAGATATTCTAGAATGTACACATCTTTCTGCTAGAATTAGGTTGCCAATCACCACTCCTTCCCTCTCTTACTTCTAAAAGCACTTCCGCCTACTTCATGTCGCCTTTACTCATCAAACATTCTTTTTAGTTTATCTAAATAACAACATAATTTTTTACGGCCTATTAATACACGGTTTTTCGATCTATTATAGTAAGTCCCTATTGCAATCAACTAAGTCTATGTAAAATTTTTAATAGTTTTTTAATGGTATAATTAATAGTATTATATTTTTAATAGTACAGACGACTTCGACTGAAATACTCAGCACGTCATAATCCGAATTGATTACATCACAATCCGAACTAACTGATAATGAGCAGTGGCGTAGCAACGTAATCTGCCGCCCTTGGATTTTTGCACGAACTGCCGCCCTTTGACACCATCAAAACGAAGAACATATTAATGAAGTTGTACACAATAAAGAAATAATAGTGATAGTTTAATTCTTATCAAAAGTGTAACATTGAATACGTCGAGCTTTTACTGAAACAAACTCCGACATTATATCTTTAAAAGATAGCATCTCGACGAAATCACTTTCAATGGACAGGATTGCTACAGCAGACAGCCTGCTTTCACCCATAGTCGATCTCAAGTAAGATTTTATCAATTTAAGCTTTGAAAAACTTCTTTCACAGCTTGCAATAGAAACAGCAACAGTGAGGTAAAGCTTAAGGCACAAAAATAAATAAGGTGTTGATTCACATAAACGATATTTGGTCAACCACTGCAGCACATTCAGCGCTGTGGCATCGCTTTGAAATGCAGTGCTGCTGGATTGAACGAGCCTTTTGAGCCTGGCTATTCCATAAGTTAATTAAGAAAAATTAACGTCATCAGCATACAGTATATTTTCTTAAATTTGTTTATATCTTTGATATTTTCGCTTCGCAATAACGCGTGGGGATTTAAGAAGCCAAATACTTCATTTAACATACAAATTTCACTGAACCGCTTTTCTGCTTCACACCGAAATCGGTCCATAGTTTCTAGACTGCATCTCTTGATTTCTTCAACAGCCGAGAGACCTACGTCTTTTGCATGTTTGCCAGCTATCTTTTTCTTCTTTCGGACACGTCGCTCTTCAATAGGAATTTCTTGCTTTTAACAAATCTTGATAGCAGTTTCAATACTTTGCTTAACCAGCGCATTGCGATCATTGACCAAAAAAGCAATAAAAGCATTCATCTTGTTGGAACAGTTTTCCAGTGACAAACCTCTTCGCTGTAAATCATAAGATTCTTTTAGAACTTGCATCCAAAATTGTAAAAAAGAAACAAAGAAAAATTGTTGAATTGCATCCAATATGCCACGAGCTTCTCGTGTATCAATATTTTCGTTTTGATCGCATAGTTCGTTTAATGCACTCACTACATCAAGGAAATAATGTAGAAGGGCTTTCACAGCTTCGTAATGCGCACTCCATGGAGTGTAAATCACTCTTTTTACCACAATTGGTAAATGCTTAAGTAACACTTCCCATCTTTGAGTAGAAGCAAAAAAAAAAGGAGTATACCCTTTCCACAACAGCAAAAAATGTTGCAGAATGTTCAGACGATGCCACTGCGTGAACGCCTGCGAGGTTAAGCAAATGATTAGCACATGGAATAAATATTGCTTTAGAATTAACTTGTTTTACTCTGCATTGTACTCCAGAACGGATTCCAGCCATGTTGGAAGCATTGTCGTATGCTTGACCTCTGCACATGATTGTGTCAAAACCATTTTGCTGAAGCTCATCGAGAATAGACTTAATAATTTCATCAGCGTTTTTTCTGTGCAGTGGAAAGAAATTTAGGAACGACTCTTTTATTTGTACCTCACTACTGTAAACTTTTACGTATCTAACAATAAGAGCCAACTATCGAGTAAAGTGGAAAATTATTTTGCTGCCTTTATTTCCTCCAGAATGAGATGTAACTTATTTTGGATTGTTGGTGAAAGGTACTTTGACATGCTCTTGCTAGAAAGTTGAATAACTGAAAGGTGTTCCTTTATGACTGCATTATATTTTGCAAGCAATATGGCCACGTAAAGAAAGATTTTGCTTACATAGAAACTTTGTGACTTTAACTATATATACGCTATGCAGGATTTCTCTCCATTTATTTTTTTCTTTATCCATGAGATTTAGATGGCAGAAATTACAAAGGGTGTGGAAACGAATTGAGAATTATCATTTTTTGATTGATACAACTTGCAACAGAAACAATATTGTTGTATCTGTGCACGAATACACAGGTTTATTAAATAACAATAATTAAAATTCACAAAAAATACTTAACCGTATTGAAATAGAATGCTTTTAGTTTGTTTACTGTAGTAGCTTGATGACTTTGAACTGACTGATGAACCGAAATAGATGCGCAAATTTAACTTGTCAAAAGATACGCTTGTCCAATAATTGTTCGAGCAGAAGGCGCTGATTAAGATTAAGAAGCGTAAGAAAACACTACGTCATCTATTGCACAATATCACAACACCTCCACAAATAAAACAATGACAAAAAAATATATACATATTAGCAACAATATTTTTTTGGAGGTCTCTTTGTTCTCGCTGATCGTCTGGAAGTGTTTCTGTAGACAAAATGCTCGTTGGGATTTCACAGGGATCATCATCTTGATCCGAACCGTATCGAGGTTGAAGTTGATCAAGATGTCTTCTCCAAGTTGGTCCTCGAGGAATGACTCGTACGTTGACACTTCGTGTACCATGGACCTTCGTAACTATCGTAGGCACCCATCGTGGGTCACGACCTCTTCTAGGGCCGAAGTACAGTGCGCAACAAGGGTCTCTTTAGTGTATAACGATGTTCGACTTTCGAAACCACTTCCGAGTCTTCAGCATTTGAATGCTTGCCTGATTGTCTTGACTGTCTTCCCCAAAGTGTCAATTTTGGTGCGAATTCTTCTCCTATTCAACAATTCGCTTGGTGACAGTCTCGATGCAAAAGGAATCGTTCTATATTGCATTAGAAATTCTTGCAAAGCTTCCTTTGGAGGCAACGAGGATTTTCTTAATGTCTGTTTGAACGATTGTATCAAACGCTCGGCAGCACCGATTGTTGCTGGATGATAAGGTGCTCCGGTGAGATGTACAATGCCTCGTTGTTTGTACCAAGCTTTGAACTTTTGAGACATGAATGTTGTGGCATTATCGGTCACCAACGTGTGGGGATACCCGAAATGAGCAAATTCTTGTTCAAGTATAGCAGTAGTACTTTTCGAAGACGTTGAGGTTGTTGGATGAATGCAAGGATATTTTGAATAAGCGTCTACAAGGACTAACCAGTTTCTTCCCAGAAAGTTGATCGCATGGTCCAAGTGGAGTCTTGACCATGGTTTTTCTGGCATCATCCACGGATGGATTGAAGGTTTAGCCGGCTTATTTTGAAATTGGCCGCAGGAAGTGCATTTGCGACATAAAATTCTCGATGTCAAAGTCAATTCTTGACCAATAGACAGTTGATCTGGCAAGTTGTTTCATCCGTTGCATGCCGAAATGTCCAAGGTGTAATAATTTAAGAATATGATTACGTAGGGTTGAAGGAATTATTACCCGTAAGCCGTAAAAAAAGGCAACCATTCTCTGTTGACAACGAATTTTCCAACTTTTTGAAGTCTTTAAGCTCTTCCGAAAATGCATGAGGCCATCCTTCCTTCACAAATCGCATTACTTGGGAAATAATTGGATCTTCGGCAGTTCCAAACAAACGCTATCGACATCTTCTTCCATCTCCTCCCCATCAAAACTTGAATCATCGGCATTACCATGGTCCTTGCTTCTACGGTATTCCACCGTGTAGTCGTATTGATGTACTAGTAATTAAATGCCCATCGTGCAAGTCGATTCGCGGCCACCTTTATCAGGGGCAAACAAGGTCACTAAAGGTTTGTGATCGGTAACCACAATGAACTTACGACCGTACAGAAACTGATGAAATTTCCTCGAAGCATACACTAAGAATAGTGCTTCTTTCTGTATTTGACTGTAGCGTCTTTGTGTCGCCGATAAGATTTTAGAAATATTGAGAATCGGACGCTCGCTTCCGTTTGCAAAGCGATGAAATAAGTTTCAAGTTCAAGTTTATTTATTCTTCCAACGCTTTATAAGTTCAATAAACACATGTCACATTTGTTGATTTGACAAAAAAAAAAAAAAAAAAAAAAAAGAAAACAATCAAAAAAGATATGACATAAGTGTCAAACAATTGAAACAGCGAAAGATCATTTGATCACCAAGTCCAGCTGCCTCAGAGGTGTTTATTATTTTCGATTAACTGAATCACTAAGTTTTTTTGTTTAGGTTCATAAAAAAAAGAAAAACAATACTAAAAAAAAAAAAGAAAAAAAAAAAATTTAAGAACATAAAAAAAAGGAAAAAAAAGAAAAAGAGAAACACAAGAAATATACAAAAATTTAATTACCAAAAAAAAAAAGATAAAATTGAGCATAAATCATTTGCGTGCAGGTCAAGGATTACCATTATTTTATATCTTTTAAACACTTTAATAATTAACCTGAAAAAAAGTGTCGTGCCTCAAAATTGCAGTACAGTTAGGAAAGCGCCATCTGATAACAGAAAACAACTACAGTTAACAAATTGCAGAGAATGTTTATTCTTATTATCATTGATTTACAATTTTCATTGATTATTAATTTTTCCTTTTCCTCTTTACAATTATATTAGTATAATTCTTTTACACAAGAATGTACTATACAGCAAGTGAACATTTGATTATAATGCATACACTAATATACGTATATATTGTAAACTATGATGTGCTCTAAAATGTAGATGAAGCTAGATGATTTTTTAATTTTTTAGAAAAATTTTTGTAGGAAAATTTTTTTATGCTTTCTGGGATTTCTGACCACAATTTAGCTCCTGTATAACTAATAAGTTTTTGGCTTTGTTGCAATCGATATCGCGGTAAAAAATAGTTTTGTTGTTTAGAGAGCCTAGTAGGGTAGCTATGTATTGATTGTATTGATGTAAAGTATTTAATAAAAGACGTTGGGAGTTGATTGGCATTATAGCGAAACATGAATTTTCCGATTTCTAATTTGTATATTTGTTCAATGTTTAGTAAGTTAGTTTGAAAATTATCTTTTTCTTGAATCATTTTAATAATTCTATTATGTACCTTGTTGAGTGGTGACAAGTTGGTTTTGTTTGCATTTCCCCAAGCTAATATGCCATATTGTAATTGTGAGTATGTCATGCAGTAATGAACATTTAGTAGAGTTTTGGAATTTACTAGTGGTTTTATAGTTCTGAGAATTCCACAAACTTGTGCTAATTTCTTAGAAAGAAGTTGAATATGCTTTGTCCATTTTAATTTTTCGTCCAGCACTACTCCTAAGTATTTAAAGGATTTTACCTGCTCTAGTTTAATTGAATTTGTCAATGAAATTTGGAAGGTAATATTGTCATCAATTTTTTTATTAGAAGGTTTAAAAAGCATATATTTACATTTGTCATAATTTAGCTTCAGTTTGTTTAAATTCATCCATTGGGAAACTTTATTTATTTCTATATTTACTTTTTTGTTTAAAAGTTTCAGATTAGAGTCAGTCATAATTAAACAAGTGTCATCTGCAAATAATCTTGTCGAAAAGTTAGAGATTAGTGGGAGATCATTTATATAAATCAAAAATAGTAGAGGACCTAATGTTGAACCTTGAGGAACCCCTGTATATAATACATTTGGCTGAGATATGATGTTGTGTAAGACAGTAAATTGTGTTCTGTTTGTTAGATAATCAGATAATAATTCATGCATATTTCCTCTTATGCCATATTTGTGTAATTTGTTGAGTAGAATTGAGTGATTGACAGTGTCAAATGCTTTTTTTAAATCCAAGAAGACTGCACAAGTATACTTTTTTTGCTCAATACTGTGTACAATCTTATTGTAAATGTCTGTTACAGCTAAAGTTGTAGAATGTCCTTGTTGGAACCCAAATTGGTCATGGCTTAGAATATTTTTAGAAGTAAGGTATTTATAAAGTCTTTTGTATATACATTTTTTGAAAATTTTTGAAAATGAAGATAGTATAGAAATGGGACGATAGTTGGTTGTTAAAGAATGAGATCCATTTTTGTGTATAGGTACTATTTTAGCTGTTTTTAATTCTTGGGGAAATTTTCCTAATGTTATATGATTATTAAAGATTTCAACAAGGAATGGAGAAATGATGTCACCAACATATGAGAAATTTATTCTGAATTTTGTCAATTCCAGGTGATTTTTTATTGTCCAGTTTACCAATTTGGATCATAATTTCATTGGATGTAATAGGAGTAAAGAAAAAGGATTTCTTGTGTTGTGAAATTATGGAACTTGGATTATTTGATGTTGTACATAGAGGAATAGTTTTACTAATATTTTGTCCAATATTAGAGAAAAAGTTATTAAATTCATTGCAAATTTCTTGTTGCTCAGTTATTTGGTTGCCTTTTTGGTCAACAATTTTTGTGGGTGTATGAGAATTTAAATGTTTTCTACCAATTACTTCATTTATAACTTTCCATTGTTTACGAATATCATTTTTTGTTGTCTCAAATTTTTCAGTATAATTTTATTTTTAGTTTTAATTGATTTGATAATACCAGATGTTAACCATGGTTTATTTATGAATCTTAAATCTTTGCGGGAGGATTGCCTTAAAGGTGCATGGGAATTCAGAAGATTACAGAAAATTTCAGCAAAATTATGATAGAGTTGTCATGTAATGTTTTAATGTAACTTTTATTGAGTTTCTCAAACATTTCTTCTCAAATTTTTTATGTCCCTGTACACATGGTTTTGCTGTTTTTGTGTAATAATGTCTTTAAATACAATATAAACTGGAAGATGATCTGATACTTCGTATATAAGAATTCCAACTGGTACATTGTTAAGTAAGTTGTTAGTGTAGATATGATCAATAAGTGTGGCTAAGGTGTTTGTTAATCTTGTAGGTTTATCAATAGCTAAGACAGCCCCTGCACTGTATAGTTCATTTATATAGTCACTAGTTTGAATATTGCTTTCCCATTTTAAAAGATCAATATTGATGTCCCCACAAATAGTATATTTATAAGAAGAAATAGCTTTTAGTACGCTACATAATACCGCTCCAATTCCGCATTCTGAAGCGTCACAAGATAAACCCAACAAAAGAGATGGGTCATAGTGAGCGAGAACAGTCTCTGTGCATAGTAACCGTTTGATCTCGGTGATTTTCGAAAAATATGGAGGTAAGAATTTAGAATAAAACTGCACAGATGCTAAAAAAGACTTTATGGCATCAACTTTGGACCCTTTTGCAATTCCTCGACTTGATAAAGTGTGACCCAGGTAATCAATTGATACTTGGGCGAAAACAGATTTTTCACGGTTGCAGCGAAGACCTTTTTCTTCTAGTCTTTTAAACAAAGCTCGCAGGTTCATCAAATGATCTTTTGCATTGTCACCACTTACCAAAATATCATCGAAATATACAGCAACTCCTCGCAAATTTTGCGTTAACTGTTCCATGATTTCTTGGAAATACCCTGGTGCGGATTTAATTCCGAAAGGAAGTCTTTTCTGAAGTAAAACTCCTTTGTGAGTGCCGAGAGCCAGCTTCTTCTGGCTGTCAGGGAAAAGGCAGATTTGATTATATGCATTAGCTAAATCACAATCTTACTAAAGCAGTAACCACGTCCTAGCTTGCGCATAAGACCTTTTGGGAGAGGGATTGGTTGACGATGGTCTTCCAGTTGCGAGTTTACAGTCACCGAATAATCTCCACAATATCTGATGCTTGCTTTTGCTCGACGTGGCAAAGGAGACTTTCAAATAGGAACCACGGGGGTGCCGTACGAGTTAAAATCTGTAAGCTCCCATACACCTCTCTTAATTCCTGCTTCGTATGCTTCATTTAAATCTTGTAGGATTGAGAACGGAACAGGTCTTGGCTTTTTGAAAATAGGTTTAGCTTCAGGTTTAAACCGTATGTCCAGTGAAAAATCTTTTAAACAACCCAATGCTGATTCAAATAAAGTAGAAAACTCTCCACATAGTTGTAGTAGATTCAGTACAACTTATGTTTTGTTTGAAGTGATCAGTTAAGTTGCCAGACAACCTAGTAAATTTAGATTTGGCACCTTAGTGACAATTACAGGAAAGATCACGTCAGGTGATTTTCCATCAATACTTGCGGTTGATTGGAATTGTCCAACGACGGGTAGCGGGCTACCTTCAGCAACTTGATATTGAACTGATACAGGCTGTAGAGTAGGTTTACCCAGCGTTTGCCACGTCACTTCACAGCAAAATGTGTCACTGGCTCCGCTACCTTAATTCTGTGGTCATTTTCACAAGCTTACTGTTATCTCTTAGATACAAATTGCAGATGACCTGTTTTCTTGCAGAAGCTGCAAATAGCTTTAATGTGAGGACAAGCTTTGCTGAAATGTCCAGAATTTCCACACCTGAAGCAGGCGGTTTTCTTTTCTTGCGTTTTGGAAGTTTTGGACTTTTCGTGATAAACTTTCTGCACTGACGTAGAAGGTTGACCGTGTACGGTTTCCTTCGCTACCTTGGCTGCTTCTTCCACTTCTTGAGCCACTCTGATGGCGTTGATAAACTTCAGTTCATCGTCCTTGAGCTTGAAGAGTGTCTTCAAAACTGCTTCGTTGTCGACCGAACAGATGAATTTAGTTCGCAAGGCTTCATCTAAAGGGTCTTAAATAAATAATGGATTGAAAATCACATGTAGCTGCATCTTGTCGTATTCTACTTGCCAGTTCAGGAATAGTTTCGCCAGGTTTGCGTTTCATGTCAGACCAGAACTAGAAACGTTCTCTGACAACAAATCGCTTTGGGTCAAACTGCTCTGCCATAAACGCCTGAATATCATAGCTCATGTATGCTTTTGACAGGTTGTTGCTGAGCCGCTAAGTTGCTAAGTATTTTGTAAACGGAGTTAGATTGGTTGACGAATGTTCGGAACCTTGCCAAATAATCAGTCCATAACTCAGATGTACAATCGAATGGTTGAAAACTTGCCATCGGTGTTGGAACATTTTCTCGCGGGTTGTTCAAGCTGCTTTGTAAAGTTTTCAGCTGCTCTTGAAGCATTGTCATTTGCTCTTTGTGCTGCTTGTTCTGCTCGCAATGTTCGTCGCGTAAAACTGCCATTTGCTCTTGGTGTTGCTTGTTCTGCTCGCGATGTTCGTCGCGTAAAACTGCCATTTGCTCTTGGTGTTGCTTATTTAACAACAAAATTAGTTCAGAAATTTCACTCATATCGACAATTCAAGCTGTTAATGCAAATTCAACAAATTTTCTTTTTTTCTTGACGCAGATGAGTTACTTGAATCCTCGTCGCCACTTTTGCCTGTTGTATCTTTGCACGAATACACAGATTTATTAAATAATAATAATTAAAATTCACAAAAAATACTTAGCCAAAAAACAACCGTATTAAAATAGAATGCTTTTAGTTCGTTTACTGTAGTAGCTTGATGACTTTGAACTGACTGATGAACCGAAATAGATGCGCAAATTTAACTTGTAACAATTATGCTTGGAGATACGCTTGTCCAATAATTGTTCGAGCAGAAGGCGCTGATTAAGATTAAGAAGCGTAAGAAAACACTACGTCATCTATTGCACAATATCACAACAAATGTAATCCCGAATGGCTATTCGAATAAAGCAACCATGATCTAAGAACTTCATCGTCGTTTTTTAACGTCTTATAAAACCACTTCTTACTCAAATTCCTTCTCTTTGTCTCTTTCTCTAATTACTCTAATCGCTGGCTTCAACGGTCCTTCTTTATTCTGAATTCTTTCAGGTCCTGCTTTGACCATCTCAACTTTCATGTTATAAGTTATCACTTCTGGCCAAGTAGCCACATCGTTTATATCATCAATTTTATCTTTAGCTATAAGTGTTTTGTTGGTAGGAATACTTTCAATGATCACTTCTTGATTAAGGCCCGTTTCCACTAGGACCGTAAAAAAGATTATTCTCTGTTTGTTTTATTGATTTTTTTGCTTTGCTTAGCGCTTGGTTCAATTTTAAGCGCGGAAAGATCAATAAAAGAAACAAAGAATGCTTTTTTCCACGCTCGTAATGGAAACGGGCCTTTACTTTGCTCAAGCTCAACTGTCTTTTCCGTTTCCTCGTGAGATAGAAATTTGCTGAAGCTGCTAACCTCATCCCTTTTGTCAACTAAAGAGAGTGAGGACTGTAAAGAAATGTTTACAAATTTCAAAATGGCTCCTTCATTCTTTTTCACCTCTTCTTTCCTGGCTTTCTTTTTTTTCTGACTGAAGCTCCACTTTCTTTTACTCTTTTTATTGGTAGGCTAACGTTACGTACATTAATTAACTTAAAAAAATTAGCAACTAAATTTTTTAACTGCAATCTGCAATATTAAACAACACTGTAGTAGTAAATTTGCTGTAGCCGAGCTATAACCTACTAAGTCTGGCGTAAAACTGTCATATCTTTAATGCTTTTTTCCCAAAACCTATAGGCTGAACAAACTCCACAGTGCCCAGGCATACAGCTGACATGACTTCAGCAGAGTGATTAGCAATCTATGCCTTCGCAGAGAGCACAGTGCGTCACAATAAAAAAAAAAGAATTCATTACATTTTGCCGCTCTCAACAACATACCGCCCTTGGATATATCCACAATATCCAATGGTTTGCTACGCTACTGATAATGAGCACTTTCCAGTACCCTGTTAACAAACTATTAATTATTATGCTATTAAAAATTAACAGAGACTTAATTGAATGCAAGAGAGACTTAATTGATTGCAACAGGGATTTACTAAATCGAAAAACCATGTAATACTTTGAATGGTAAGTCCGCATGACATACAGATTTTTACAATTTGTTTTTTGGTTAGTTGTCGGCAGAGTGGTCGAGTGGTAGGAGCTCCGTGATCGATACGATCGCGGTTAAAATAACCTACTCTTATCATTCTGTTGTGCCCTGACGCACTCTACGCCACTTTCCTTTGGTTGGAAAACCCCAAAGAAAAGAAACTCCAACAACTATTCATCGACCCCTAAAGGTGGACAGGTTCCACTTCGTGAACCACTACTCTAGATAAAAACCTAAAAAACGGTAAAAAAATTCAACTGGACAGCTATATCTCAAAAGCTCTAGAACTACAAAAATAATCCAAAACTGTTAAAAACTTAACTTTAAGATGGCTTTAAAAGGTGTTCTTTCTTCGAAGGCTTTTTATCTGACACTCATCGGGAAGGTTGTTAAAATGAACTAAGAGCGATTTCATCCTGGTTATATAGGAAAGCAATTGATTAAGAATCGAGAAAAAACGAGAGTGCGTCTAATTGGTCAAGAAAGGTAACCAACCAGAAGTGAAAGAAAAAGAACGTTAGTGAATGAATTTCAGACCGTAAAGCAACGATTCCCAACCGGGGCGGAATTCCTCCCCAGGGAGGAATTTCACCATTTTAGGGGAGGAATTTAACTTTTGAGTTAAATCCAATACTACTTATAACTACCACTTCCAATGCAGGAAATAAATTCAGCCAGGTAATTGGTTCAGTACCAGTAGCTGAATGAAATATTGAATATTGGTATTGTCAAGTCGTACTGCCCCTTCCCGAATGGTGTTAAGTTGAAGCTAGACTCTTGCCGCATACACAATATTTTTGCTGCATTAACAGATCTAGCTTCCTGCATCGTAGTGTTGATTGCTATCGCATTACCGTTAACTAGCATACATTGTCAGTATTTGTTATGCTTCAATTATTTAATTATGATTGTTGCAAAGACCATTGTTGTAACATACTATTGTCAATAATAGGGAAATAATGTTTTGTTAGCAGTCCTTCAGATAAATATATAGACAGGACAAGGGAGAAAGATATGTTTGGTAGGCTACCGCAACTCTTATTAGTCATGTTGAACATTTAGCAAAGCTGCCGAAGAAAGTTGAGACTTGCAAGGTTTTACAAGTTATATCCCAGAGCGAACTGTAGGTAGACTTTGTCAAAGCATATTATTAAAATACATTCCAGTAATTAGACTACCAAAAGGCAGTGTAACCTCAGTAGGTTGTGCAGCATGTAGACTGGCCACTACGCCGGGACTTCGATTGTTAGACAGGTAATACTTTGAAATGTTAGAAGTTACAATAGTTGCTCATATAAACTAAACATAAAACAGTTAGTAACTTTTTATGTTCATTTTATATGAGCAACTAACTTCTAATTAGGCTAGCCTGGCGTAATAAAGCAGCCAAATACTAATAGCCTAAAACAGTTTTTTGTGTAGATTTAGCCTTACGTTCAGTTACTAGCAACCTAGCAGCAAAGACATGAGTGCTAAAAAACAAAAATATGATGAAATATATATCCAGTTGGGTTTTGCATCAGTCATTATACATAGTGAAAAAAAGCTACAGTGCGTACTATGTAATAAAGCAGTCTCCAATGACTCAATGAGACCAGCAAAGCTCAAGCAACACTTAGAAAATGTACATACGGAACACCTAAATAAGGACAAAACCTATTTCGAACGTCAAAGGAGAGCAGTAAAGTCAATGAGACTGGATGCTTCCAGTGATTTTTTTGGAAAAAACAACCAACTGTTAGAAGCATCTTATTTAGTGGCATTTGAGATAGCAAAACAGAAAAAGCCACATACAATTGGCGAAACACTAATCAAGCCTTGCATTCTGAAACGCTGCCATAGTGCTAGGAAAAGAGGTAGAAAAAAAGTTAGCTGCAATTTCGCTGTCAAATAGCACCATTCAAAGGCGAATTAAGGATTTGTCTCTTGATATAAAAAGTCAAGTAGTAGCTACAGGAAATCAAAGCTGCTCCGTTTGGACTTTTTGCAATCCAGCTGGATGAATCAACAGATATCTCTTCATGTGCACAGTTGATGGTGTACGCAAGATATCTTTGCAACAATGCATTTAAAGGGTTCAAATTTCTATTCTGCTCCGCTCTTGAAGCTGCTACAAAAGCAGCAGATATTCTGAATAAAGTTTATTTTATTTTTATTTATTTTATCTCTATATTTATCCTCCTGACTCGCAGGAAAGCGACGGAGGCGCTATACATAGGGTAAGCAATTACCCCGACCTGCTTCCGGAGATGCCAAGATATTGCTGTCCGCTAGTAATTTAGTAGAGATATTACTGTAATTTAGAACTGCTTGTCAAGACCACCAAGCAGGGGAAAGTGCCGTAAAGTGTCTTTCCCAAGGACACAACAGAATAGCGCAAGTGGGTTTTGAACCGAGACCATGTTGATCATCAGTCCGGTGCTTTAACCACTCGACCACGCTGGCGACGTTACAACATTTTTCACAACTGAGGGCTTGAAATGAAAAAATCTTGCTGGCTATTGCACTGATGGTGCGCCAGCAATGTTGGGATGCAATTCAAGCTTTCAAGCTTCAGTAAAGAGGCAAGCACCAAAAAGACCACCAGGTGCTTCTCTATTACACTCCGACTCGATGGCTATCCAAAGACAATGTCACGCGAAGAGTCTTTGAACTCCGAGAAGAATTAAAAGCATTTTGTCTTCTCAAAGGCAAGATTGAGTATCACGCTTGACTAGATAATGAACAGTGGGTAATCTCTCTGGCTTATTTGTGTGACAAATTTGAACAACTTAACAAACTCAACCTACAGATGCAAGGCAAAAATATATATGTCATCAAATTTGTCGATATACTGAAGGCTTTCAAACTAAGTTGGCAAATTCAAAAAGAAAAGCTGAAATCTACAATTTTGCAATGTTCAAGAAAGTGGATATGCTTCTTGACAGCAGAGAGGAGAGCAGTATGCCAGAAGTTGTTGAGAAACATATTGTAAAGCATTTGTCAAACCTTCAAAACGAATTTGACAGATACTTTCCTGAAACTAGTGATGAAGAATTGGATTTTGTGAGAAATCCGCTTACATTTCCGGTTGAAAAGCTTTTGGATGAATGTCAGGACAAATTTTTAGAGCTGATAAACAATTTAAACAAGAGTACCAAGAAAAACCCCTTTCACACTTCTGGGTTGGATTGAAAGACTCATACAATCAAACAACAGAAACAGCTCTTCATATTCTTATCCCTTTTGTATCAACTGACCTATGCGAGTCAGGATTTTTGTCTCTACTTCAAATTAAGGCCAAACATAGAAATAGATGTATGGTTGAGGATGATTTGCGTTGTGCACTGTCACAAACTACACCCCGCATCCAACTACTTTCAGAAAACGAACAAGAACAAATTTCACATTGAACGAGAGGAAAATTGAACTAAATTAATATTCGAATTCATTAAAACTGTCTGAATTGGCAATCGTGTTTTCTATTTTAATTGCTATTTCATTATCTTGTTATTCTCCTGATATTGTACAGCGATCCCTTTGGTATAATGATGCTTGCTTAGTATAGTTTTAATCACTTATCAAGTTTTTTCGGTAGCCTACTTCTTAAGACTCTTTTACAGTTAAACTTGTGGTTGATGCTTGGTTTCGGGGGGGGGGGAAGGGGTAACTTTTTTGAAAAATTTTCTTCGACAAAAATTTGATAATCTGGGCTAAAAAATGCGCTGATTTCATATATTGATATCCCAGTTAGTGAAAATCTCTTAAATGCTAAATTTTAATTACTCGTAAAAAAGTACAACGATGTTTTTTCTAAATTTATAAATTAAAAGTTTTAATGATTTAATTTTATTAGCAATAACTTTGCTAAAATTTAAAATGACTATAGCAGAGTTTAAATAGATTTAGGGTTCAGGTTCATAGAAATGCTGAATAAACAATTAGTCTGATATTATTTCATACTTATAGAAATTAATTATTAGTTGTAATTAATTAAAACTTAGCATTTAGCCTATCTCTTTTTCACAACCTCATATACGGTATGTTTTTTTTAGCTGCGCGATTTTTTACTATAAAGTGTTATTTTTGGTCGGAAAAACTTTTTCAAAAAAGTTACCCCCCGAAACCCAGCATCAACCAAACTTGTTAGTTTGAAGTTACCGAGCAAAGACAATTGTCATTAACACTACAGTGGATGATCCAAAAGATGCAACGGCTAGAGTACTCTGCACCAACGACAAGCCACCTCAACGTGGTGGTGCAGTCCCCTTCCCTGCACTGGGGAGGGTCAAAATGGCTTGTCGATTCCCCGAGGGTCTCATCCTCGGGCGATTCTCTTTCGGACAACTCCTCTAATTTTTTATCCCTGCTGTCCAATGCGTGGTCACATATGAACAGCATTCTTAAACCCAATTGACCGCCCCCCTACCCTTTCTAATTTCTTTCGGACATCTCTTCTTTGTCCCTTCTTCCACCCCAAACCTCTCCATTACTTATCCCACTCACCGCTGATTCTTATCTCTATGCTTCTTCTTATCAGTGGTGATATTCACCCCAACCCTGACCCTATAGACCCCTGCTCCGTCTGCTCCCGTAGAGTCACCTGGGGAAACAGATCAATACAATGTACCAACTGTTCTCTCTGGGTACACTTCTCCTGCACTGGTCTTTCTCCCGTTGACTTCCGTAAAATCTCCCCGGGACACTTTTGGACTTGCCCAATGTGCCCATCCTCTTCTCAACCCTCCCCTCCCTCTCATATTCTAATCCTGTATCTTCATCCTTTTCTGTATCTCCATCCTTTTACACTCCAAATCCTCCACCTCACTCACAAACACCCACAAAACCATATCTTCAAAAACTAACTCCTCCCCCAAAACAACCTCGAATATCCCCACCTATCTTCCTAATCACCCCCAACTAATTTATACTTACCTCCCTCTGCATCATCTACTCCTCCTCCTCAAACCCAATATACCACCTCTCCTCTCACACAATCCTCTTTCCATCCTTCCTCTCCCTCTCGAAACAACCTCCGAATCCTACAGTGGAATGCTAATGGGATTCGCCCCCGTCGTACTAAACTCATACAATTTCTCTCTCATAATCATTACGATCTCATCTTCATACAAGAGCCACACCTCTCCTCTGACTCCATCTTCCGTATACCCGGCTACAAAACCCTCCAGAAGAACCGTTCTATGACAAGGAGAGGAACCACCATCTCTACGGGAAACCTAGGAGGTGGTGTACTCATACTTGTCAAAACCGGTCTATCTTACACTTTATTCTCCACACAATCCCTCTCCTCCCTCGACCCCAGCTCCGATTATTTAGCTATCGCAGTTAAAATAAAAGGAGCCCCTCCCATACATCTTTTCAACGCCTATGTCCCTCCTATCCGCTCCTCTTTCTCCAACTCTCGCCCAAAATCCTTCTCACCCTTTCTCTTACCATCATCCCCTACCACTTACATCTTTGGCGACTTTAACAGCCATCATTCATCCTGGGACTCCCACCCACCGGAAGACCATTCAGGCAAAGATCTGTTTGATTGGCTCCTCTCTTCTGATCTTTTACCTCTTAATAATCCCGAACATCACACCTTACTACACCGTGCCACTGGAAACCGCTCTTCCCCTGATCTTTCCCTAGTTCCTGCCCGAATAGCCTCTAAATGCACATGGCAGACCCTTCCGGACCTCGGCTCAGATCACCTTCCTATCTCCATCACTATTCCCACTTCCCCTTAATTAACTGTTTCCACCGCCCCCCTTATTTAACTACAATAACGCTCGCTGGGACGATTACCTTACTTATATTGATACCCACTGCTCTCCTCCCTCTAACTTTACAACACTCTCTCTTTCTGAAGCCACCCACACCTTTACAAAACTCCTCAATGATGCTGCCACTTCTGCCATTTCTTTCGGCAGCATCAACCGCCCTGCTAAAGCCTGGTGGTCTTCTGAAGTTGCAGATGCCGTCGCAAAACGCCGAAAGGCATTTGCAAAGGCACACTGTTTCGAAGAAGACCGCCAGCACTATATCGCTACTTCTAGATATATCTTCACTGTGATATCTAAGGCTAAAGCTAAGTCATGGCAGAACACCTGCTCTAGCCTTTCTCCTAAAACCCGTTCCAGTGAAGTTTTTTCTCTACTTCGCTTCATCTCTGGCTCCCCCTCCCCAACTATTTGTGACCTTCCCAATTTCCCAAATTGCCATACCCCTGTAGATTGTGCCAACCATCTCTCCTCACATCTACAGTCCCATTTCTCTACCCAAACCCCAAAAACCTTTTCGAAGCACCGAGAAAGCTCAGATGAATCATATCAGAACTGCACACTGCAACACCCTGCATTCCACTTTGTGTTCACCATTCTCCTCACTTGAACTCTCTACAGCTATCTCTCAACCCTCAACCTCAACCTCTTCAGGCCCTGATCAAATTACCTACCCTCTTCTATCCCACCTCCCACAATCAGCGTTATATTTTCTTCTATACATCTTCAACCTTTCTTGGTCAACACACACCTTCCCGTCTGCTGGGAAGCAGTATCAGTATCAGTATCTTTTATTTCAACAATTATCTTCACTCTCAAATCCGGAAAACCCTCTGATTCACCTTCTTCATATAGACCCATTTCTCTCACCTTCTGTACCTCCAAACTCTTCGAAAGAATGGTTTTAGGACGACTAACCTATTTTCTCGAACTACATGACATTCTCTCACCCGTGCAAGCTGGTTTTAGACCTGGTAGACCGACTGCAGATCAGGTTCTCCTTCTCTCACAGTCAATCGCAGATTCCTTCCACCAATCTAAGCCGGGCGCACGTACAGTCCTCGCCATTGTGGATTTTGCGAAAGCTTTTGACTCAGTTTGGCATTCTGCCCTTCTCTCTAAACTCCTCTCATTAGATCTTCCTCTTTGCTTTGTCGAATGGATACGATCCTACCTCTCAGATCGCCGTTCGAAAGTCCGTATCTGTAATTCATACAGTCGTCCTTTCCGTCTCCGAAGAGGAGTTCCCCAAGGTTCGGTTCTTGGACCAGTTCTCTTCTCTTTATATATCAATGATCTTCCTACTTTCCTCCCTACATCTGTTAAGACCTCTCTCTAGGCAGATGACCTAGCCATCTGGGCCTCCTCCCCGAGTGTTGAATGTGCAACCTCCGTAGTACAAGCTGCCCTCAACAGACTGGTGGAATGGTCCTCAAAATGGCGCCTTCCTCTCAACCCCCTCAAATGTGAAACATCCTTCTTCAGCTTAAACCCCTACCAATCACGTATACAACCCTCTCTGCACATTCTTAACACCCCTCTCAAATTCAACCCTCATCCACTCGGTGTAACCTTCAACCGCACTCTTTCTTTCAAACATCATGTCTTATCCTTACGGAAAAAGTTTCACAGCCGATTCCGTACTTTCCGCTCCATCGCCTCTGCCTCCTGGGGTCCATTAAAAGAATCCTTATGTACCCTATACAAAGCCTTCATTCACCCCATCCTGACCTATGCTTCCCCAGGCTGGTTCCCCTTCTCATCTCCTACTCACATCAGCTCCGTGGAGAAGATGCATAGATCTTCCTGTAGAGTGTAGAGTAATCACAGGTTGTCTATCGTCCACTCCCATCCCTCTACTTCATATAGAAGCACTTCTACCTCCACTACGAGTCACCCTCACTCACCAATCCCTCTCCTTCTTTGAACGAGCCCTCCGTCTACCTTCCACCTTTTCCATAGCCTCTCTTGCACGCAGTGTCCAATCTGGTCTCTTTCAAGACCAAATCTCTTTAGTATCTCCCGAGGAGCTTTCTCTCCCTCGCTCCGCTCGCTGTGCTCTCTCCCGTTTACGCTGCAACGGGCACAGCACTCTCCTTAACTCTTATCTCCATAGGGTTGGTCGAGCCGAGACTCCTTCATGCAGCAACTGTGGTTCTGAATCACAGGATCTTTCACATCTCGTGCTTGACTGCCCTGTATAGACCCTCTGCGTCGGGTCATATTCGGCCATACCCTCTCACTTCTGAATTTCTGGTCCCGTCCGTGGAGAGTCGCCCGATCATTGGGATTCTGCGGAGTTGATCCGCGCCCCCATCCCCAGGAATGGGTTGGGTATATCCACCACCACCATCACCACTAGACTAAGATATGTGCTTTACTCCAGAATGTGCTAGCAGAGTCGTGAGAAACCGTTTAAAAAACTTAGCGTAATAGGGGATGAATGAAAAGTACCAAATGGACTAAGGGAGGCATGCATTTAAAAAGGTTGGGAACCACTGCCATAAAGAAATTCCTTGTGTCGGCATAAATTAAAAAGATTTGATAAAAGTAACTTCAAGAGCGGATAGGTGGAAAGAAGTATGTCCTCGGGCAAGGATCGAGAATTTGGTGACATTGTATTGGGTGGCACAGGAAGGGTTTTCCAAAAGATGCTGTCCAATAGCAAATTCATGGGCAAAAGTTTGAGAGATGTTGTTTGTCTTGCAGGCGCGAGAAAGATAAAAGCGGTCTTGGGAAGAATTGATGGTTCCTAATCGACCTGTGAATGTGTTGCTTAATTTTAAAGAACTTTTCTTCACAAAAAATCCCAACTAAATACCACTGTAAGCTTTCGTTTATTATAACTTCTTTAAATAGAATGTTATCTAAAGAAGTTTGTGATAAAGGAAAACTTAACAGTGATATTTAACTGCGATATTTTGTAAAGAAAAGCTTCAGAAGTATGTCGAGATGATTGCTCTGACAGTTGCTGTACGTACTGTGTAGCGCCTGGGACGCTTTAGGCAAGGAAGAACTTCGGTTTTATCAAGTTTTACGTCAGACTGCGCTTTCATTTAGTTTTACCAAGAAAAACAGATAAAGACCAAAAAATCTTTTTCAACTTAAATGCAGATTTTCAGTAGTTGATTTAAACTCTGTCCTCCAGTTTTCGCGTTATGAAAACGGACCGAACTGAAAGACAAAACACAACGTAACGTAGGATTTTTTTGGTTTATCCATTTAATAAAATTTTTGAATTACGCTATGGCAAAGAAAAAAAGTTTAGGTACAGCAAAGTATATTGCAACAATTTAGTGAGGGAATCTGATCATTATGATTATTTAAAACACTCCACCGAAGATTCATTGAGGGAAATATTTTTTTGGGTTGTTAATACGCTACAGAATATGCATAAGACTTTTATAGGCAAGCGTATTTGGATGACTTCGATTTTTTTAAAATACTACTTAGAATGTCTAGTTTTGTTACGATTAGTAATTATTTCACAATTTTTAATGAATATTGTTAAAATAACACGCAATTAACTTTAAGTTTACTAATATCGATGGCGCTGTTTTAATTATAATTTAAAGATTGATTTAAATTTTAAAAAATTTTACCACTAACACCACCTACTGCACTAAAAGTTTGCGTTGTATTTTTAAAAGTTCTGCTTACGCAAACTAAATACGGTAATTTTTTGGAAGGCTTTTAGCTGTTTAACAATCCAAATTGCCGAAAGTAAAAAAACTATTTTAACATTATCAGACGAAAACGTGTCGCCGTGACGTAACAAGAAGATATACGAAGATTAAGCACAATCGATAGACAAAATGCGAAGTCATCCAGTATTCAATTTAAAATTAGAGTCATTTCGAAAAAACATTATTTTAAATGAGATGACATAAAATTATGTAATGGGCCGCAATTGCAACTCTTCCTTCGTTTCGCTTGCGCAAAATCAAGTGTTTGTTCGTTGGAAAAGCACGAAAAACTGTTTATCACTTACCGTAAGCAGCGAGCAAAAAATATAAAATTTGTATCAAGGTATTGTAAAACCAGTGTAATTTTCCAGAAATGCTAAACCAAAAAATTTGATGAGCAGGATACCAAGCACGCACTTTTCGGTCAATGCTGGATAAAAATAATAGAATTCTTCAAAAAATCGCACGTTTTGGCATAGCGCAACAAATCTTTCCAGCTTGGACTAAACGTAAAAGCCAAAATTTTAGGCTCAGATACTACACATTGTTGCAATTAAACAAAGCAAAATTTACTTTAAAGTTAGAAAAAAATTGATGACTATTATAGACAACATTTTTGTTTTCGGTGATCCATATCTTCAAACCAAATTAGCATAAATTATAGTTTTTTGGATTAAGTGGTTCGGGCCATAAGCCAAATACACTGCACTAAAAGCGGCATTCCCTTTTATCATTTTTGTAATATACTATACTTACATGTATAGAACCCGTCATAGGTTAAAACTATTAAATTAATCGCTTTTTGAATACAAAATTGAAAGTTTTTTTTGTATGTACTAACACGACCTGCTTTCGAACCCAAAGCCCATCACAGATAATAACAAAAAGGCAAATCAAGTTTTGGAATCTATAACAGATAAGATCTTTTTATTTGAATCAACAAACAATTACAAGACTATCTAGTTATAACACAAAATTTTACTACCAGCACAACGAAAAAATACTGAGCATATTGCAGGAAATCAATTTAAATAACTGCCAATCAATCACAATGAGAATTTCATGATGTGTCAAAACAGACGTTCTTGCTATAATACTACTATCTCTTGCACAAAAGAGACACGCGATTTTAATATACAGAGCTAAGGGGTCGACAGAACGCTGTTGTCTATAAAATTTAAAGTCTCTTCTTGCCTTTTAAGTTGAGTTAGTACAAAATATGAAAATGCGAAAAGGGTTAAGGCAAAGAAAAAACACGATGTTCAATTAACGATGACTTCTTCGAAAGACAACAATCAGGAAGGACAAATGAAGATTACCTTCTTTAAATGTTTTCAAATGCGATTCAAGTGATTCGTATAAAGAGCAGCAGCCGGAAACGGTCTGCAAAGTGATGCGAAAAAAATAAAACAAGAAACAGCTAAATAAACACAAGTTTTCTTTAATAAAACAGGCCGTGAAATGCATACTCATTAGGAGTACATTTTCAAAACTGACCGTAAGCAATCAATGACTAGAAGCTTGTTCTAAGTTAACCTGTTGCTCGTGTTGGGTTTTATAATAGATCGCATCCACCTTTCTTCTTTCGCTTTTTGGCTTGCAGAGCGGCTTTTGTTGCCAATTCGAATACTTCTCTCACGCCTTCTTTTGTTCGCGCGGAGCATTCCATGTAGCTGTAATCATTGGGATGAAATTACAAGAAATAAAGTAGAAACATGCTCGCGATAAGTATGGGGTGTTACAGCAGGTTGGATTGCCGTATTTGGTGGAATAAACGCGAAAGCGCCATTAAATTATTTTGAAGATGAGAATACTGGAGAAAAAAGTAGCATAAGTCAGTGAGAATTGCACTTTGGTTATTTCGGCAAAACGAAATTTTGCTCCGGCAACTCAAAGAACGAGAATTCGGCGCCTGGACTCTTTGATTTCTAATCCAGTCAATATGAAATCTGTTTGTCTCAGATGATTTAAAAGATTGATCACCAAACAATAGCGCAAATTTTGCACATGCTCTTTGATTGTATTTCAACCAATTGCTAACAATAAAGTTTTATAAAAAAGGTGGTTTAGCAAAAAATGGTCTTCAACCTTTTTTGACAATGGTTTTCAACTTTTTTTTGACTATTTCTCTCTTCGGTTATATAGCGAGACAACGCGACCATAAAACAGAACCTTTCGTATTAGCCCAGACAAATATTGTTTTGTTCTTTTAAATAATGCGAAGACAAAAACTTCTTCACTATAAATTAAAAACGAAAATTGTCGTTTTTGAAAGGTCTTAAAATCGAAGCCTAAAAAGTTTTCGCTTCAAATGGAAAGACAAGTCATTGTAAGTAAATAACGTGAATTGACTATAATTTAGGACAACTAATTTTGCAATTGGTTAAAAAGTTATAGCTGGAAATACGAAATTAAACACTCGGCATCCCCTTGATACTCTTAAATGCCCCTAAGGGGCCATATCCCCAATTTTACAAAATACTGCTGTAAAAAGTTTTAAAACCCAGTTTTAAAAGCCGATCTTCTTTACAGACTTAAACAGGCATCAAGCTGTTTTGAAAGAGATCTGTTTTGTAAAGCACGTTAAATCAATTCGTATGAAGAAGCTTCCATGAAAAGACCAGCAAGAAATTATCGACATGGTCTCGGAACAATATCTTAGCATCCCCGAAAACAAGCCGGAGTAATTGCTTGGCGGTTGCTCTACCCTCAAAGCTTCCACTGCTGTATAAATAAAAGTCTGATAAAAAAATTATATAAGTGTAAACAATCAATAAGTAATCCAGTCAACCATGGACTGTTAGATCAATAAAAAAACCTAAAAACTAAGAAATGAAAAGAACCAGAACTTCAGATCTACTAACCCGTATGCACCGATTTTGTCCGCCATAGCTTGGCCTTCATCGGTAGTTACAGGATTCTGTTTCATCTTTGCAAGGTCGCGAATAGTCGAGTTGTCATTTCGCAAATCTTTCTTATTTCCAACCAAAATAATGGGAACACTCGGGCAGAAATGTCTCACCTAGTGAAGTTGGCATAAGCACAATTATGACAGCGAAAACCAACAACTTTTAAGATACAGTGGAATTCGGTTAATACATCCACCTTGAGCAGGTCGATATTGGTCGTAATAATAATTTTATATAAAACTGCGACTGAACATTGAAAGCAACCTCCTTAGGAGTAAAAATGCAATCAATGTGAAGTATTTTCGGCATTTATTCAACTTTGGCTAAAATACTGCTTCAGGTGTAATCACAAGCTGCTTTGACTGATGTTCTAAATTAATTTGTCTAATTACTGTAGATACAACATTTAGCCTACTTGTTGATACAGAAGAGATAATTCAAATCTTGCTCTTCAGTTAAATTATCGTTTGCCCTTTATAGTAGAGATTCTTAAGATATCCTTCACTCACAGTGTGCATAGAAATTTTTGACTAAGCGCACTGCATAAAATTAGTATAGCGGCAGCTGGATATATTAAACATAGGAAAATTTCGTTCCAAGCAATTGGATGCAATAAATGGTTGGTTAAATTAACCGTGGATCGATTAACCAAATTGTACTATATTATGAATTTGTATCATTACATAAAACATAAATTAAATTTTTCGATAAAATAATCTGTAAAACACTGGTATTGTTTGATATTAGTATTTTATTTAAGAAAATCGTGGTAATTCATCACAAGGGCGTAATGTATTTACATAACGACATAAAATCTTGGTAAGAAGTTCTTTTGGTGTTGAACACATTGCAACGACTTTTCTTGACCAAAAGTATGAAATGCTTGGGTTTCTATGTACAAATGTAAGTAAATAAACATATACCAAAAGGGAACAATCGATTTCTTTAGCAAGAGCCACCGTCAAAAATGGGGGCGTTGGATTTATTAGACAGATTTCACATGCTTCTAAGACTGAACCACGCAGTATTTCTAACAACTTTGACCAAAGCAATACAGATTCAACCAGTAAAAACTTGGATTTGTCAAAGTAAACATAAAGTGCCTAAACTAATAGTGTCACGGGGCACAACATAGTTTCGAGAGGCGTAGAACCAGTAGCCCGTTTGGTGTTTTTCGAAATGACGTAAACTAAATAAGGGAATCGTGTTTCCAAAAAAAAATTTTTATGCAGAGACCAAAATAAAGTTTTCACTGAGTTTAAAGATAAAAACTCTTCTTTATTGTAAAGTGAAGACCAAAAAGAGATCTTAACTATTAATAATAAAATTTATTGTTTTATTTACTTGGCACGTAAATATTTTATATAAGCCAAAACTTCGTTGGCTCGAAAAGATTGAACGCACCTGTAGTAGTAGTTAATAACTGACAGCCAAGCAAACGATGGCAGTCGTTATAAATGAACAACCTCCACCCAGATACATGTAAAGCACTCATGTCTTATCGAATGGCAGCAAAACTCGATGGAAATGTTACTGAAAATAGCACGCAACTTTCCATGGAAACTTAAGAGATTGATTGGTGGATAAAAACTGTAGCGTTTGCTATATTACAAGCTGACATAAAAGTGAACAAACAAAATGGTTTGTAATAAACCTGTACAGTCCAATTCCTAACATGGTCAATAGCAAAAAGACGTTAAAGCAGCAAAAATATAAACAAGATATTAAAGGGTAAATGGTTCAGCTTAAATATTTGAAAAGCTAAAGGAACTTAAAACATATAGAAAAAGTAGCTAACAAATTTGTAATAGCTTGGTTGAAAATCTAAAATGTTTGTTTCTTCATAGCAGATGAAGAAAAGAATTCAATCAATGACAGTAGCTTCAAGCCGTCTTAAAATGTAGAAATAACAAAATTACCTCTGGGGTCCATTTTTCAGGGATGTTTTCCAGTGAATCGGGACTATCAATAGAGAAACACATTAAAATCACATCAGTGTCAGGATAAGATAAAGGTCGAAGCCTGTCATAATCTTCTTGTCCAGCAGTGTCCCACAATGCTAATTCAACCTTAAAAAGAATTTTACAAGTACAATCAATAAATACAACTAAAAAACAATTGATTAAATAATAAAGTCATGGCTGATTTAAAAGTTATAAAACTTGATAGGTACAAGGTTAAGACTTCACATATGAAATTAAATTGCAAAAGTTTTTGCATTTTACAGAAAACTAATCATCCAAACTTTAAAAATTTTTTGATCAAGTCCGATAAAGCTTACTATCAAAAGGGTTGATTGAAAATATTTTTTAAATGGTTTAAATAAAAACAGTTGTTGTTTGAAATAATGCACTTCTTGAAAAAAATGCATAAAAGTTTTGTTAATAACTTTGATAAATCAAATTAAAGCCTTTCAACATCTTAACTAATATTGTAAAAATACTGAACAACCACGTTAACATGAAAATTTAAAAGTTTTGTTAGCGATGTCATCAAAAAATATGATATAATCATACATTGATTTATGTTGTCGTTTAAAGGGCAGCCACTCCAGGTCAGACATAAACAGGACTGGGGCCGAGGGTTTATCCTTTTACTACCACATTCTGCACTGCCTGAATCAGATGTTGGCAGTGGTGTTATTAAGCCAGCATTGAGTTTCGTCATCCAAAACCGTCAGACCTTGTGCTCCATGTGCTGCCCGATGTATAGGGCACACTGTTAGAACATGGTCTATGGTTTGCTCTGCGTGAGTGTGAGCACTGCAACACCAGACTATCACACAGTACTCATCTGTTGAGTAGACTAGAGATAAGGTTGCTATGCGTATGTACATCTATACATACTATCTTCCTTCCATGTATATAATATCTATTTGTATATAATATATCCATGTATGTACTATCACGTATATAAAATCTACTGTATAAGTACAATCTTCCTTCCATGATTTCCAGAAAGTTTGCTTATGCTGATGACTTAGCATTGTTGCATTCTTCTGGAAACTGGAAGGACTTGGAGGGGACTTTAAGCCAAGACATGTCTACACTTTCAGCATATCTCCAGACTTGGAAATTGAAGCTCAGTCACACTAAGACGGTGACAGCAACCTTTCAATTAAATAACCTAGAGGCTAAATGTGAGCTAAAGATCTACAACAACGGTAGACTTTTACCATTCTGTCCAACCCCTACTTATCTTAGGGTAAAACTGAACAGATCGCTCATGTTTTGTCACCATTTAGTGGCATTGTGCAAAAAACTATCCTCGTGCATCACACTGCTGAGGTGACTCGTGGGCTCGGGATGGGGTGCTGGTGCTAAAACACTACGCATACATTGATTTAGGACAGGATGTAAATGCAAAAGCCCAAAATTTTCCATTAAAACCTTCTATTTAAAACAAACCTACTGCTTCCAGAACAAAACTAGTACACATGTTTACCACAATTTGAAGATGTTGTTTTTAACAAATAGAAAAAATATATTAGCATAAGGCAAGACAAGGCATGGCATAGTATATCTTATTTTAAGTCAATACCTTTGGAACCATGCCAATACCTATTGCCAAGCTAAACAGTCATCACATTAGAAGTAATATTTTAGGAACTACCCCAATATGTTTGTGCAACAATTTAAAAAAAGTAAAAAATCAGATAAGGTTTTGTAACTTGTGATTCTTTTCAAATTTGTGACGCTATATTATTATCTACAAACCAAAATATTAGTTTAAAACATTACAATATGAAACATGTCTTAAATACAAATATCTATTAAGGTGTGGCAAATTATTGCCAGACATTTAAATATTTTGGTATTTTTAATGTTTCTTACTTGTTTTGAATCAACTTCAATGTCAGCTACATAATTTTCAAAAACAGTTGGTACATATACTTCAGGAAATTGATCCTTACTAAAAACAATCAAGAGGCAAGTCTTTCCACAAGCACCATCACCAACAATCACAAGCTTTTTACGGATTGATGCCATGGCTCAATCACAAATTTTAAATTCAATACAAAATTTTCTAAGTTACTAAATCATAACCTAATGCTATTAAAATAAAAAGTAAATAAATTGTTAAAATGCTAGCTTGCATTAAGTTTAAGCAAAAAAATTTTTCATTTTTAAGCTTAAAATATCTTAAAACTCAAAACGATCATTTTATTGAAAAATAGACTTAAAAAATTTAACAATACTGTATGTTTAAAAAGTATTTACATTTTACAAAAAATTTTTTAAATATAAGTAAAACTGAAAAATTTTTTGATAAATATTCTATAGTTTGTTTTGAATAATAAAGTCAATTAAGAGTTTGAGCTAAATGTGTTAATTTCTCGTTTGTTTTTCTTGGATAAGATGGAAGCTGAAAACGTTTATGATCTGGTTGTTTTTAATTTGGTTTTGGTTTCAGTTTTGTAATTTGCTAATGTACTAGTAGAACTGCTTTTTACAATTGAAAAATATGCTTTTTTCCTAAATTGAAAATAAAACAATTACACCAATAATTCAAAATAACAGCTAAAAATTTATTCAATTCATTTTTTAAATTTAAAAATTGTTGTTTGATAACCAATTTAATAATTGAGTAACAATTAACTAATAACCGATTTGAGTAACATTAAATTCTTTACTTTTATGATATTTTTTTTCTGTAGTCAACTAACAAACAGTTTAATACAAATACAGTTTTAAAGGCAGCAAAAAGTTAATTGTAATTTATAACAAAGACTGATGCTTTTTTTCTAATATGCCATGCTCTTTTTGCCAATATCAATGTAGCAATTACTACTTTTTTGGGGACGAAAACTTAAAAATCAGAGAGATATTCAAGTGGAGACCTTTTTTTTGGAGATGACCACTTTTTTTGGACGAAATTAGAGACAAATTGAAAGCACTGATATATTAGTACCAGGTGATATTTTCTAGCTGATATATCAGTTACTGGCCAATTTCCATATCAATGCACCTCTACAAGGAACCACAAATTTATGTGGCAACTTTTGAAAAACTGCACATTTGACTGCTGATATCATAAGACAACAGAACTGAAATTTATGCAGGGTGTCCCAGAAGTCGTGCACCATATACTCATCTTGAATTTTTTTCCATGTTTCAAATTTGATTTGATTTCCTAAATTTCATTTACTAAAATTTTCTAAATATTAGTGAGAAAGTCACAATACAACAGTCAAATTGGTATTCATGTTTGGAAGAAATTGGAAGATTTTAAAGAACTTGAATGGTGCACAACTTTTGGGGCATTCTGTATAACCTAAATTGTTTCAGTTAGATGTTGCATTTTTCATAGCTATGACGTACATACAATAAATATTTAGTGTACTGCACTTTTTTCTGACATTCTGAATAATTTTACTTGAATTTTTATTTTGGCCAAATAAAATAAAGTATAGTTAAGAAATTAATTAGATCATTATCTTAACAAACCTTTCCTCCACCCACATAAGTAGCAGTACGCATTTAAAAACACCCACCTCTCTTCTTGTGCTTAGGTAAGATGTAAACACACCCCTATTTCAATAATAGTATTCTACTGCTTTACAAATTTGCTCAAGGGTTTCAGTATACTAAACAACTAAACAACAATTAATATCATTTTGATGTGAGTTTGAAAAAGAGCAAATTAATCTGGAAACAAAGAGTGAGAATGAAACATTATGTATATTAGGTTGCTCAAAAATAATGATCATTCAGGTATGTTATAAATTGATTTTACTATTGAAATTTTTCTGTATTTTAGGTAAACAATGAACATAATTAATAATCTACAGATACTCTGGAACAGGGGTGGCAAACTTATAAACGAGTGCCAGAGGTGGCAGGCAGGTTTTTTGCTGGCCTTTCATGGCCATTTTTTTTAATCCATGTCAATAACTGTTATTTTTTCTGGCATGGACAATTTTTCAGGTGGTAACAAGAAACTATTTGGGCAAAATCTTGGGCACTGATAACAAACTACTTGCACAGGATAAAGTTTCTAAATATAGAATGATCCAGACTATTGAAGAAATATAATTAAGATTTGATGTAAAAACCTTTTTATTTAGTTCTCACTTTTGAAACAAATTTTTATTACATTTTGTTTAAAGCAACTGGCACAGTATAACTTGATTAACAATATTTTTCATATTTTAGCACATTTGCATTAAAAGATTGGCCACCCCTGCTATTAAATATTTTTATCCTTATTTATTTACTATTCATTTCATAAGCAATAAAGTTCACAATTTTGGACCAGAAAAAAAAATTTGCATTTACTTTTCTTGCGAGAGTTCCAGCTTGGCAACAATGCTGCTTCAATTACTGCAAACATTAATATGGCATGGAGAGAAGACACAAGTGAAAGAACAGTACAAAGATGATTTTGATGTTAGTTTTAGTGTTACAAAGACTGGTTTTGTAGTGAGATGAGAGCCTCTAAGATGAAGATGGAAGGGGACAACTGCCCATTTTCCAGAATTTAGATTTGAGAGTGATTGTTGAGCAGAACCTACAACAGAGTGTCAGGGAAATTTCTCAGCAACTTGGTGTCAGCATTTTCAATGTGTCATATTATCTAAAGCAAATCAGCAAGCTTAAAAAGCTTGACAAATGGGTCCTGCATGAATTCAAAATTTTAAACATACCACTTGAAATAGTCATTATTTTTCAAACAACTTAATATTTTCTGATACAGCTTTTAAATATTTTACAATTATTTAATGCATGGGTAGAAAGAAAATGTCTTTGCTAATTTAAGGACTTTCAGGTTAATTAACTTGTTTTTATTTTTCAAAGTTGAGACTGTGTTCACACTAAAATTACTGTTAGTTTTAACTGGTCTAAAAATTTAGAAGTGTGAAAAGGGATAAGATTATATTTGTCAAGAACAGTCCTGCAATACAAGCAAAAAGTGAATTACTTATATTATGAGCTATTTGCTAGCAATGTGTTTCATAATTTGCAATGTTAACTCTTTGACTAGGCACAATTTGACGATTACCTGTTTTAGAAATTTTACTTTTTTTTTTTTTTTTGTTAAAATACACAATAATACCTGGTTGTTTTATTGATTCCATATTAATCTTTCTGCAGTTTAACAAGACTAGTTATAGCAGTGCCCTAAAAGTGAAGAATGGCTTTGTATTAAATATTTTGAAAGCTAGACACAGTTTATGATGAAGCAATCATAAAAAACGCAAAACTTAGTTAGTTCATTAAAAGGTTAACCTTCATTATTAAACAATTTTGCATTATCAAGGAAAGCGGGATATGCCTTTTGCAAATCAGTCAAGTGCAAAATGAGTTTTAAAGGAAGTACAACTTTGCAATGCTCATGATTTTGTATTAAAATTAACTTGGAAAAAAAAACTTGGCAAACCAGCAAAAAAATTATTTGGGAAACACTAATTTATTAATAGTTAGCAGCATGGTGAAATGGTTAAGAATGCTGTAATTGTGAATAACATGATCTTGGTTCAAACCCTACTTGTGCCATTCTGTTGGGTCCTTGGAAAAGACACTGTATGGCATTTTCTCCTGCTTGGCAAGCAATCCTAAATTTTAGTTATAACTTTATATATAAAAAAAAACAAAATAAAAAATATTTAAACAAACAACAATATCTTGGCATCTCTGGAAGCAGGTCAGAATGATTGCTTTCCATATATACGAGGTGTGTTTGAAAAGTATTGGGACTGTATGCTTTGCACAAACAACACTTGCAACAGTGATAAAAGCTTTGTTTTTTAAGATGTCGCAATGTCTTGTGGTTGTAAAAATGTAGTTTCAGCATTCTGTGACAACCATATGCTTTTTTACAGGCTTTTCTTGAAAGGCGCTTTACTGTAGTTTGTTTTGGGATAATTTATTTAGTAAATATTTTTTTCTTTTTTTTTCTTTTGTTAACAAATAATGAGCATTGAACAAAGAATCAACTTGAAGTTTTTCGTTCGACTTGGAAAAACTCCAACTGAAACATTCAATTTGCTCCAAGAAGTTTACGGAGATGCTACGATGTCAAGAACTCGGATTTTTGAGTGGCACAAGAGGTTCAGAGAGGGAAGAGAGGATGTGAAAGATGATCCTAAGAGTGGAAGGCCAACAACAAGCAAAACAAACGAAAATGTTGAGCGTGTGAGAGAAAAAGTGCACAGTGACCGCCGCCTTACTGTTAGAATGATAGCAGATGAGTTGAGCATGAATAGTGAGAGGGTGTGGAGGATCATTACAGAAGATCTGGGGATGAGGAAGGTTTGTGCAAAAATGGTACCAAGGTTGCTGAATGATGGGCAAAAGGAAAATCATGTGCAAGTGTGTCAAGACATCCTGAAACAACTTGAAATTACACCAGATCTGCTGAGTAGAGTTGTTACCGGTGATGAGTCGTGGATCTTCGAGTACGATCCACTCACCAAATGGCAGAGCCTTGAATGGAAGAGTGCATCCTCACCAAGACCCAAGAAAGCAAGGCTGTTCAAGTTCAAAATTAAGGTAATGCTGATTGTTTTCTTTGATGTTCATGGAATTGTTCATCTAGAATTCTTGCCACAGGGCCAAACCATTAACCAGAATGTTTACAAAGACATCTTGCGACGTTTGATGCGTTCGGTAAGGGAGAAAAGAAGAGAATTGTGGGAGACAAAGTCATGGCTGCTTCATCATGACAATGCTCCTGCTCACAATGCCTTAAGCATACGACAATTTCTTGCAGAAAATAACATTGCCGTGCTGGAGCAACCACCCTACTCGCCAGATCTGGCTCCATGTGATTTTTTCTTGTTTCCTAAGCTCAAGGGTGTCATTAAAGGAACCCGTTTTCAAGACTCAAAAGCCATAACAACAGCCGTAACGAAGGAACTACGAGCGATCCCAATGAAATCTTTCCAGAAGTGCATAGAAGCATGGCAGCAGAGATTAGAAAAGTGCATTCGAGCTCAAGGAGATTACTTTGAAGGGGACAAGTTGTAATTTTTACATGGCATTTCAAATAAAATAATTATTTACACAGTCCCGTTACTTTTCAAACAGCCCTCGTATATATATATAGTGCCTCTGATGCTTTCCTGTGAGTAAGAAGAATAAATATAAAGAAAAAAAATGAAATCTAATCTTTTTTAAAAAACAAATCTACAACTTTTTTCCACCAAGGCAACATTTCTCATACAAGTTGCAAGTGATAATAATTTTGCAAACTGATTTAAAAATCACCTTTTACAGCATTATACAGGAATGTAAATGCCAGGTGTAGACAAAATTTCAGATTATTTTATTTTCTTTAAAATAATGGTATATTATCTTTTTAGTTTGATCAAATGTTTTATGTACAAAAAAAAGTAAAACGACTGCTTTTGTCAGCCCTAACACATGAAAAAGACTAAAAAAGCATGCTACTTCTTCAACGTTTGAAGGATCGCATGCAACCAACTGTTCCGTAAACTGATAAGAAGTTTTTACAGTTCAAGTGGTTCATAACCCACAAAATGACCGAATTTCTGAGAGCAATATTAAAATAACTGCAGAACAATACAGAGTATTCCAGCATCAAAAATTAGAGTAGATTATGGTGTGCACTAGTGTAAAATCATGTGGGCAGAAAGCACCCCTTGTTTTTATTGATTAGGGTGTCAAAATAAACCAGCAAATTTACTAGGGCGTGTTGAAGAATACAGTGGTTTTCTGGTCTGAAAAGACCATGGGAGACGGGGAGGTGATTAGTGCATTAAATGTGTGTGTTTTAAGCATACCAGACATTGAGGCATGATGATTTTTTAGTTTCAAGCTGTGCCATGTTTGTATAGATCAGACATGGTGATCTTTATTGTGACAAATGTTATTTTAGAGAGAGTGTGATATTAGTTACTTGGGTATTTTTTCTGAAACTAAAATATTTTGAAGTGATTGGTAATATGGATGTGTTTAAGGTTTTCTTTACAATTTTTATGTTTGATCTTGGGATTTGAGATGAAGATTTTAGTGTGAATATTATTACAAAAGACAACTTTATGTTAGTGTGATTCATCATTCTGGATGGATTTGAATGTACTGTAAAAAGAGTCGTCGTCGTCATCGTTTGAAGGGTATCCACTCCAGGTCAGACATAAACAGGACTGGGGCCAAGGGTTTATTCTTTTATTACCCCAGACTGCTGCACTGCCTGAATCAGATGCTGGTAGTGGTGTTATTAAGCCAGCATCGAGTTTCGTCATCCAAAACTGTCAGACCTCGTGCTCCATGTGCTGCCCGATGTATAGGGCATGCTGTTAGTACATGGTCTGCAGTTTGCTCAGAGGTGCCACACTCGCAATTTGGTGATGGAGCGAGACCCCATTTGTGCATGGACGAATAGAATTGCCCAACACCAGTCTGCAGGCAGTTGAGCTTAACCCAAGCTGCTCGGGGTAAGCCCATCCCAACAGGCCTGGTACCGGTCTCAGGCACAAAAGCACAGAGCCTGCAAGCATTTTCACAGTACTCTGTTTTCCATTTGTGATTTGTCCATTCAGAAGTGCAGATGCCAAGTCTGGCAAGGTTGTTCAAAAGATTCTGCGCAGCTGGCACAAATGGGCGTCTGGATCTTAGTCTCACTTGGCGAGTATCTGAGGACCCACTTAAAAGACCATATAAGATATGATCGGGGTCCAGAGATCCACGGTGAGCCAAGGAGAGTGTTGCTCCCAGTCGGCGAAGCTCAGCTGGCTGGATGCCTGAGAGTTTAGGTAGGTGGTCCGTTGGAGTGGGACGCAGGCATCCAGTAACTATGCGCAAGGCGTCATTTAAGACATTGTCGATGAGGCGAGTGTGAGCACTGCCACACCAGACTGGCACACAGTACTCAGCTGTTGAGTAGACTAGAGATAAGGTGGCTATGTGTAGTGTTTTAGCACCAGCACCCCATCCCAAGCCCACGAGTCGCCTCAGCAGTGTGAAGCACAAGGATAGTTTTTTGCACAATGCCATTAAGTGATGACGAAACGTGAGTGATCTGTCCAGTTTTACCCCAAGGTAAGTAGGGGTTGGGCAGAACAGTAAAAGCCTACCATTGTTGTAGACCTTTAGCTCACGTTTGGCCTCTTGGTTATTTAAGTGAAAGACTACCATCACCGTCTTAGTGTGACTGAGCTTCAACCTCCAAATCTGGAGATATGCTGAAAGTGTAGACATGTCTTGGCTTAAAGTCCCCTCCAAGTCCTTCCAGTTTCCAGAAGAATGCAACAATGCTAAGTCATCAGCATAAGCAAACTTTCTGGAA
The DNA here is from genome assembly GCA_963680785.1 of Diplosoma virens. Lineage (NCBI taxonomy): Eukaryota > Metazoa > Chordata > Ascidiacea > Aplousobranchia > Didemnidae > Diplosoma > Diplosoma virens. The sequence goes on along the minus strand of OY796881.1, from coordinate 59,239,480 downwards.
ATCATGGAAGGAAGATCGTATGTATAGATGTTAAATAGGAGGGGAGCCAAGACCGATCCCTGAGGAACGCCGTTTTTAAGACGGCGTAGCCTGCTTTGCTTGCTGTCACTGGTGGTAAGGGTGAAACTTGGATTTCGGACAAGCTCCATAATCATTCTGACCATGTGCTTATCCAGAAGTAGTCTCAGCAGCTTGCAGGTAAGGCCACGGTGCCAGACAGTGTCATAAGCAGCTGTCAGATCGACAAATACGGCACCAGCCATCTTTTTAGCCTCAAAAGAATCCTCGATGTTCTGGGTTAGCAGAACAACTTGATCTACAGTTGACTTTCCGCATCAGAACTCAGCCTGCTCTTTAGGGAGCAGTGGATCGATTATATAATGGTTCAATGCAGGCATAGATAAGCCTCTCGAGGATCTTGTAGGGGACACAGAGCAGAGATATTGGTTGATAGCTCTTGTAAAAAGAGTGTTTGTATCATTTGTTTACTTTGAGTAACATCAAGCTTGATGTGAATGCCAAATGAAAGGGCATCAGTTTAATCATGCTGGGGTTGAGTGTTTGTGTCTTGTGTGCAGGCAGTTGTGTTTTGATTGATTTGCACTTTATTCATGCCAATTATTTAAACCAGTTAACAAGAGCCAAACATATTTTTACTGCCAACAATGCAAAATTGGCATAAGTTATTTATTTCAAACTGTAATCATGTTCACACCAGTTTATTGCTGGACAAACATTAAATAAGGCTTTTTAAATGTCAACCAGTCAATCAATCATTACAATCTTATTGATTTTTTTTCACATGTATGCAATTTGATTATATGCAATCTAAGTAAAACAAAAAAAGATTGAGTCATGCTAGTAGCATACTAAAGTTATGGCATTGAAGTTGTAAACTGTATCCAAATAACTGGTTTAAACTGGCAATAAAGTTTTGATATAACTTAAAATCTTCACTAAATTGTGGATTCTTCATGATTGTCCACCTCTAGTTAAAACATTATTCACATGGAAACAAAAACTTGTGACAATAGTAAGCTCAATTAACTAGATAGCACAATTTGTAAGTGAGAATTTGCAGTTATTTGCTAAGCATTGGGCTGGTCATAAACATCATCTTTTGTATTGTCATAAAAATTTGTAATTTATATGTCTGCAAAAACTTCAGAGAATTAGGTTGAGTTAATGGCAGCTGTGCAATGAACAATTTCTGGACTAAATTATTTGTACAAGTTGGATATACTATGTGTTCTTTATTTCTCCCTAAAATCTAAATTTTTTAAAAGTATTATAAATGTTTTTTGTTAGTAAAACTAACTGGGTAATCTACCCTGGTTATGGTTGCTTCTTGAAGAGAGCAAAAAATGCTACACATAATTACACTGTCAAACAAATTTGGAGTCATAAAAAAATTTAAGAACAAGAATAAGTGCATTTTTGTAAATTTGGAAGTGCTGATACCAAATATAAACTTGTTTTTACTGATCAGGTCAGCGTTTATTAAAAACTGCAATTTAATTTTTTTGTATTTTCAATCACATTTTAGTGTAATTTTTGTTTGCAAATAGCAGTGCAGCTAATTTTGCAGTTAAGGCCTGTTTCCACTATGGGCATGGAAAAGAGCATTCTTTGTTCTTTTATCCATCTTCGATTGAAGCAAGCAGTTAAAATTGAAGTGAGTGCAAAAAAAATCAATAAAACAAAGAATGTTCTTTTCCACGCTCATAGTGGAAACGGGCCTTAAGTTATAATGCTGCATAAACAAATTTAGACACAGCAAGAATTAAAAACTCACAGAAGAGTAGGTAGCTCAAATCACTTGATGAAGCTTGACTAAAAATATAAATTTTGCTACTTTCATACCCACATTCACTATTTTGCTATTGAAAAAAAATACTCCACATATATTTTCCAATGGAGCTCAAACATTCAAGCTATCCATGGTAGTTCAGCTGTGAATAAAGTTAGCTTACAAATAAACTAAATAGGATTATTCATTATGAAAGTAAAAAAATACATGGTTTTGGATGTTTCAGATAATATGGAAGACCAATTGTAGCAATAAAGTATATTTTTATAAGTTTATTTGTTTAATAACATTTACATCATTTGTGCAGAGTTTCCAAGTCACTTCAATGTATTGACCAGCAATACTCTGCAAGCAGGGTTACAAGACCATTTTTCTTTGTACTGGTTTTCAATGAGAGAAATGTCCTGGTAAATTTGTTCTCCCTGTTGATAAAAACATCTCCAAAGTTTTTGTGAAAAAAAAATCAAAGCAGAGTCAAGAAATAAATGTTAAGAAACATCTTGCACCTTAAAGTTTTCTATTTCACCCATAACTTCTTTAAAATTATTAGAACAATGACAACTCATGAAGATTTTGCAAACTTTTTTGAAGCTTATTTAGGCATCCAACACATTCTCATGCAAAATATTATCAAATTTGTTGTTTGAAATAAGCTTTCATATTTTCATTCCAATAAATACGCCTTCTTTGATTTTTGTTTCAGACAAATTTTAAAGTTTTTTTTGCATGAACTGTGATACTTGTGATTCTTTCGTAAGAGTTAAAAGCTTTTACTAATTGTTTAAAATGTGTAGTGGAGAAAGTATAATTTTTTCTTGTGGAACTAATGCTGTGTTTGCTATGTTATGCTGACTAGGTTGGATACCAATCCAAGAGGCCACTGTTTTCTGACATTATGTTCACTTCTTGCTCCAAAGTTCCATTGGCATGAAAAGCAGCAATATTTGGTGTAACCCAACTAAAGTCCTGTAAGGATTGCTACAACTTTCAATTCTGCACATATAATGTTTAGAGTAATGGAATTTCCAATGTAAGTTGAAGGTTGTGGTGCTTTTTTCATTTGTGTTCAATAAGCAATCGAAACAAACGACGCATTATTTTCATTATGCAGTAGCACAGCTTTGATACTCCTCTTAGATGAGTCATTAAAGACTCTCCAGTCATTGGGTTTATAGTTTGCATTTAACACAGAAATCAATTTGTAATATCATTGCAATAGCAAAGCTCTTCATTTTCAGTAAATCAGATAACAGTTCAATTGTGAATGATACAATTTTTATTCTAGGGACAATTCAGTTCCATTGTTGTATCTAAGATCTAAGAAGTTAGCTCTTGTTTCAGTAAGATTTAGATCATATCAGATGTGGACAGTTAGTGTTTGATTTGTCTTAAATTCACTGACACAAGAACTTTTTGATGATTTCAGTAGCGAATCAGGAAATGTGACTAGTGGTTTAGGCACTGATAACTTATCAGAATGTGCTATGAGACAAATTGCAAAAGGCAAATTCAGGCATAGTATCCTCTTTCTAATTTTGTGATAAAATTTAGGGTTCTTTAAAAAGGTCACGAATAATTTTTTTTGTGAAACTAACACAAATCTCCACTGTGTTTCTTTTCATTTCTTGAAATCCTTTTTTCCCTTGGTTTCTTTTTTTTCCATCCTGGTGCTGCAAATAAAATTCTGGATGAGTTTTCCCGACCAAAAACAGTATGTTTTTGTCAAGACCTAAAATTCCTGGTGCTTGTGATACAAAAATAGTAATCTTAAACATGATCTTAAACACAATAATGCTCTCTCCACACCATTAGTACAGCAAATAACAAATGATGTTTTCACCTGTGAACCACTTATCAGGCCTATAGAACAGTACTGACAGCAAAAACAACGAGTCCAAATTTTGTCTAATCATTTACAGCATATCCAAAGTATGCATAATAATGTTTCTGAATTCAATCAGTCATCTTTTGCTATATTTGCTTGCTGCCAGGTCTCCACAAGTATAGCAAAATAAGTTAAAGTTGTTTTTACCTCTACAGTTAAATGAAACCATAATCAATTTTAAAAAGTAGAAAATATATGTTTCATATTCTAAAACTGGACAAAACTCTAAAATAAGTATACCAGCTGTAATATAAATATAACAAACCAAAAATTGAAAAAAATCAATTTTTCAAAAAATCCAAGTCTGATACAAAAAAAAAGAGAGAACTCAGATTTGTGTTTAGCAAGCCCTAATTACAGCAAAACACTTCAAATTGTTCTTATATTTTTTTCAATATTGGACAGTGTGATTAGTCTCTTCAAGTAAGCAATTTTTTTTATGAAACTAATCTGGAATCCCCACACCAAGATAAAAATAAGCAACAAAGAAAAGGATCTATTTAAAGAACGATAATACTGCAAGGGAGATTTAGGTCAGTTTTGCAAACAAAAATCTTTAGGTGGTGACTTAAAAAACCCACTAAATTAATATTAATTTAGCTTTTACAAAATTTAAAAAACTTTTAATCCTAGCCTCAATTTTAGTATTGTTGTCTTAAAATAAATACTTTATTTTAAAGCACTTTTCTATATTTTTTAAAAATATGCTTTGCTGTTAAACTTTAAAAATGGAGATGCCGTAACTAACAATCAAACTTGAGTACGGCAATCTGTTTTTGAATGTTTTAACTGTTGTGTCATGCTAGTTTTAAACACATCAAATAAAAAATTCTAACTTGAAAATTGTTGTGAAAAACTTGTAATAGGATTTTAAATCAAATTTCTATTTCAGTATCTTTAATGTAAAAATAAATAAAGTCTGGTAAGAGACCTCTAACCAGATACTTGGCATCATAAGAACAAGCCATCTAAAATAAACATAATTAATTATATCAATCCAAACTTGTAATGAGACTGCAAATCTGCTGTTTAATTCATACAAAAAAAAATTATAATAGTAATAATAATACACAAAACACTACAAACTAATAATTATTAATAATATTTAAAAAGATAAAGTTCAAGATGTCACTATTTAAAACTTTATAACCAATATTATAAAAAAGAAAACTTACGGTATCTTTAAATAATCTGTTATTAAGTAGCTTTACATTTAACTTGTACAAATAAAAAGTTATTATATCAAAATTAATGATTTTGTTTGCATATTAAAGCAATGAAAAAGAAAAATTAATTGAAAAAGTGATGTAGACAAAAGTATTTTTTGATGACTCAGTGACTTGATTGCGATAACCAATTTTAATTAAACTAACACAATTCATCAATCACATTAAATGTAAATATTCAAAAATTGAAAAATAAAATTAGTTTACACCTAATCTCAAACTTTAATTGGTACATGAAAAATACAACTACAATATACAACTTTGAAAAAATATAAAATAGCCTATTGTAACTTAGTAGTAGTAGTAGTAGTTTGTTTTTATTTGCACCCAAAAGAAACAATTGATAATAATTGAAGACAAAATAGAGCAAAGGTTGCAAATAGGGAGACGGCAACTAAACTTAATTACTTATTTCTTTGTCTTTGTTTTAATGATATCAACTACAAAAAAAGCTCTGAAGAACTATTAAAAACTGACTGTGCTTAAATCTAACTAGCAAAATTACCATGTTTAGATCTAATGCAACTTATTAATTTCTTCTATTTATAGCCTAATATGTCATAACTGTTAGTATATCAGCTAAACTAATTAAAGTCTAAAGGAGGTGGTAAAGAAAGTTTGAAAAGCGATATAAAAAAAACATCGGTATGAAACGTAATATTGCTTTGTGACACAAAACTCAAACTGTCTTTCTAAAAATAGTAACGACATGACAAGACTTAATATACTGGGCAGAACTAGAACCACACCTTCTTCACTTTTTTGCTTTGAAATCACAAAGCGGAAATGACGACAAACAAGCAAAAAAAAACCGACAGTTTTTGATGCTTCATTAATTTTGTTTTTAAAAAAGTAAATAGGACCACAATAAACTTCGGAGCATGATAGCCGGAGCGTTTAAATATTTTTAAAATAAAATATAAAAAAATAATAATTTTATCATTTTTATTATTATTTTTTTGACATTAACATTATTATTATAAAAAATAATTATAATTTTTTAAAATGAGTTACGGAAATAATAAAATTATTATAATTTTTTTGTTTTGTTTTAAACCGTAGCCTTAGTATACCATTTTATCATTTTATTAAATTAAATATTTCGAGTACATTACTCAACTAATTGTTAAAAAACAGAGAAAAATTTATTGTTATTATTTTTTTTCGACTATTTTTATATTATTATTAAAAAAATTACAAAAATGATTGTAGTATTGGCTTTTCGTTTTATTTCAAAGCAAGTTGGACAAATTTTTTGCTCAACTGGTAGTTAGTTTTTTTTTACATATTTATCTAAATTTGTTAATATCTAAGCTAAAAAAATTTGTTAATATCCATACTTTAAAAACCATTTATTATAGTTTGATATATTCCCATTTAAAATACTGTATAACTAGTTGGGGAAAAGCTGCCAAAACTATTATTCAACCTATTATAAATACACAAAAACGCATTATTAGGATAATGACAGGAAGTAGTTGCCAAACTAATTCAAGTACCCTTTTTACCAAACTAAAAATTCTAAAACTATGTGACGTATACAAATTACAAATGGGCATCACAATTCATAGGATCAAAAACAATAAATGGCAAATTAACAACACAAATTATCTACTCTCAAATTTAAACACAATACACAAATATAACACTAGAATCTCAAAGAACTCTAATTATTATGTTCATTCAATCCGGACAAACTTAGGAAAATGTTCAATCATGTTTGCAGGGCCACAAGTGTGGCAAGGTGTTCCAAATGAAATTAAGAACTATTCAAAACATACATTTAAGAAAGCCTATACAAAATTTCTACTTCAATCTTATAAATAGAAAAAAAAAAATAATAATAATAAGAAGGAATACAAACATGTTTGGATTCAGTTACTACTTAATTATTGCTTTGTAAAACAAAAACAAAAAAATTTATTTATTTATATTAGAACAAATGATTGGACAATGCCGGGAGGAGCTACTACTTGTCTGAACACAACGATTTTCAAAAGCAACGTGTTTTGTGTATTATATGCGATACAAATATTCGACAAGGCCCTGTTTTGTCCTTAAAGGACTCATCAGGAATATGAACGTAAAGCATATTGCATTAAATACACTACGAGGGATGGCAAAAGTTAGTTATATGCACCTGACAATGATGGTGTTACCTATATATATTTTTTTCTTTTTTTTTAACTATTAGTTGTTAACTATGTGTTGCTGATTGTACATATTTGCTGCCTCTGTTGTTTTATTACTTGTTAAATATGTATTGCTGATTGTACATAATTGTTGCCTCTGTTGTTTTTTTTTGCTGTTATTTTTCTCTGTGATTTTCTTTTGTGTACTCATTGTTAATTTTTTTATTTTTTTATTTATTTATTTTTTCTCTGCAAAATGTTCATCTGTGTTTATTTGTTTAATAATCTTTCAGTGAAATTTAAATTATTTCTAGTAATGTTTCTTTTATTCTTTAAATTTTTTTTTATGGGGTGGCAGCAGACTTAGATGACCTGATGGTCTTTCGCTGTCTCCTCGTCAAGTGACTGGTTGGTCAATTAGTGAGTTTTTTCTTTTTCTTAAAATAGTATTCTGTAAACTATCTGGTCATTCATATGGATTTATTTGTATCTTACATTTAATTTTGAATGATGTACCAGTATTACTTGAGAAATAATAAACTGAACTGAATTGAACTGAACTATCTTTATGTTTAACTTCGTGACATCTGAGGCGCTATAACATGACAACTGTCAAACAATTACTCCGAACTTATTTTGGAGATGACATGGTATTGCTGTCAGGTTGAAATTTTTGATTTTGGTTATTTTGTTTTTATTAAAGATATGGCTAAGATTTAAAGGTATTTACTAAGAACACCAAACAAAGCAAAGTGTCATGAAGTGTTTTTCATCCACCGGTCCGCATCTACTTTCCTGCGGGTCCCCAAATATATTCCAATTTTATATCTCATTCGCAAAATGTTTAAAATTGATTCATTATTTAGGATTAGGTTAAAATTGATTGAGAACTTACACCCTTTGTAATTTGTAGCATTATGACGGATTATAGAGTCCAAAGTCGAATGGAAGTAAATTGCGCTGTGCAACTTATTTAAAACCAGTTGTATATGAAAGCTAAAAATTATCTGAAAGCTAAACAGCAACGTTTTATCCAATTCTTTCAAAAGAAACCCAAAAGGAAAAATCAAATTAGTGATTTTAAGAAGATAAGCCTATTAATTATGTACAACATGGTTGAAAACGATCATATGATATTGATAGGGATAATAATTGCTTTAGTAGGGCGCAAGTATGCGGCTGCACCAGGCTTCCCCTAAAAAACGTCAAAAAATGGCCTTCCTAAGCAAGATATATTAGCTCTATTTCTTCATAACAGCGTCACGGCGATGGCACCCATAAAGTGATGACTTTCTTTTTAGAGATCACTTTGATTTGGATCACTAAATAGTGGCCCACCCTAAAATAAGGACCATTTTTTTAAAGATCACTTTGTTTTGGAATACTAAAAATTGAACTTCCTATTTTTCTTACATTGGGACGCCTTTTTTATAAGGCCATCACTGGATATAGATTATGCAGAAACAAGCAAAAAGCAAAAAAAGACTTAATTAGGCAATATGATAAGTGTAGGGGATAATTTCACTGTCTCCGCATAGAAATTAAACTAAAAATAAGGTAAACAGAAACAAATTAAAAACAGGGATTATGATTGTCGAATTAATGATTATTATTGCAGTTTAAGGGGGCGTCTTTAGATTACAATTATTAAATCTTTTTAGATTACAAGCAAGCGAAACCAAAGTTAGGATAGACCTACGTTTTACATACACACATATAGCCCATCACTGCATGAAAAAACTTTAATTTTTTTATGTCTGGTCTAGTAATTTTTTACCAGTAGCCTACCGTTTGAAACATATTTTATCGGAAATTTCTGGTAAATTTGATCGTTTTTTTTAATTCTGGTCAATAGCTGTATGTACAACTAAAATTTTGGTTCTTACCATTATATAGGCCAAGGTTGGCGAACTTTTTTATAGGGCAGGGCAAAAAATGATAGTTTTTTAAAACTTACATTAAGTGGGTCATTGGCTAAAAAAAGTTAAAGACTAAAAAAAATCTTCACCAGTGGTGGATATTCAAATTTAGGGGCCCGAGGCAAGAATTTTCAAATATTTATGTTCTCTAAAAAAAAAGCTTTGATCTTGGCTTCCGCTTTTTTCTCCAATTCTCATGGTCTCCTCTAAAAAAAAAGGTCCTCACCTGAAATCAGTCTCAGATTTCCCACTTTTTGTCTCGAAATCACAGTGACCTCTAAAATTTGATAAAAAACGAGGAAAAGGGGTTTTCACAGCAAATCTGTCTTGGATTTCTGCTAAAATTGACAGGACAGAGGGCTTCAAAAAATACTGCGCGGGCCACTCAAAACCTTTACGTGGGCCACGGGTTGGACGGCCCTGGTCTAATCCGTCTTTTAGACCTTTTTTTTAAAAATCACCAGGTTTTTGCGACGGGAATTAAATTTTGTTGATCGAAGTGGGTCGTTAAAAGTTACCTTGCGTTGAAAAGTGGGCCACGGTATGAAAAAGGTTAAAAACCACTGCGCTAACTCTTCCTGTCATAAAATCGCGTATTTCGGAAAGTTGTTAAAAGCGTATTTTGTAATACCAATCAAACAGCCATAATCTATAATAAAGTGTTGTGTGTTGCACGTTACAGTTAGTAAAAATTATTGATTTTGTGTGATTTTGCAATAGCGTACTAGCAAAAGCAGTATATTTTCTTTCGCATTGTGTTACTGAAATATGAAAATCTATCGCAAGAAATTTCTCCCACTTCTGTTTTCCGACATACATCTGCTATTCCTTTAAAATGATCAGAAGAAAATATGATATGTTAAGATCATTATGGTACAATAAATAAAATTTGGAATTTTTACTTAAACGCACAGCAGGCCGTTTTCAGTGTTCAAGTCGACGTTATTTGTGAGTTGAAAACTAAGATAATGGCACAAAAACGCCAGTCTACTATCCACAGCTTTTCAATAGAACATGAAATTGTTTTATAGAAAAGCTTTTGTTGATTTTCGCTTTAGATAATCGCTATCAATTTTCGCCACAAGCAAGCGCTGCTTTGAATTCGTAGGTTGTAGCTTTTGTTAAAAATGATAGCCGCCGTTGTTCGGTATTTCATCAGATTGAGGTTCTCTGCAGGGGTCGTGACGTTTTTGCATCAAAACTCGTCTTGCCGAAACTGAAGTCAAACTAGAGAGAAAACGTGTTGATGTATTAAGGTACTTTGAAAGTTGTTTTGAGTGGAATTGGAAGTTAATATTTTGTAATATTTACGGTGGTCGATAAATTGATAACTTGAAGAAAGTGGCCTTGAAAAAATATTTCGGTATGTGGAATGTTTTCATAGACGTTTTCAATTGGCAGTAAATAGTTAGTGTATTAATTGGTTAATTGATTTGGTTTGTTGTTATTTACAAAATTTGAATAATTGTTGTGTCTATCTTAATAAGCGTATTTTATTTGGATTCTATTTGTACATAAATGCACGTAATTTGTGGCAGATACCGCATTAACACCAGAATTACATCGGTTCTAATGAAAAGAAAGGTGTAAAGTGTATAAATCGCGCGTTGTCGAAAATTAATCTAACAATTTATCAACCACAACCTATTTCACTTATGTTCTTTACTTGGGTGCAGGGCTGCGAACTCAAACTCGAACTCGAACTCGAAGAACTCGGCAATTTTGGCCGAATTCGAACTCGAACTCGAAAAATAAAAATTTCTGAACTCGAACTTGAACTCGAACTTAAAAAAAGTTTGTGATGTTTGAGTTCATTTAATGAGTAAATTTAACTATAACATTTCTCAGCGTTGGTGCCAAATTATAATTTGCCATCCTCTTTTATTTTGTTTAATAATAGATTAAAATTGGTAACATTGATGACAAAGCATTTTTAACATGTGCTCAGTTTTTCGCGGTTGAATTATTCTCTTAACTCTATTCCGACTGTATTTTTTCAACTCTATTTTGTGAACTCGAACTCGAACTCAAAAAATTGAAATTTAAAGAACTCGAACTCGAACACGGACTTGCAATTTTTTTGTGAACTTGAACTCGAACTCGATTAAAAATGCTTCGAGTTCGCAGCCCTGCTTGGGTGTTTAAGGCCATCCAGTTGAAGTAACTAACAAAGGCCTAGACATTGTAGGTTATTCAAATAGTAGTAGTAGTAGTAGTTTGTTTTTATTTGCGTCCATAAGAACAATTGATTATAATTGAAAACAAAATAGAGCAAAGGTTGCAAATAGGGAAACGCATTGCCGTACCTGCCGGGGGGCAGGGGGCAATTTCCCCCCCAAGTTTCTAACATTTGGGCAAAATTGAAATTTTTCGGGCAGTGACAAGAAAATATTTGGGCAAAACCAGAACTTTTCGGGCAATGATATGAAAAATTTGGGCAAAGTCAGAAATTTTAGGGCAGTGACAATAATCAACTGCAAAAAATAGTTACCAAATTTAGGTGAAGACCTTTTTTTTAGAGAACACCTTGCTTTTGGGACAAAAATTGAAAAATATGAGACTGAATTCAAGAGAAGACTTTTTTTTTAGAGATCACCATGATTTTAAGACAAATTTCTTCTTGGTTCGAGAATCTCAGATAATTTTTTTGTCTTATCCGTATTGTGCTAGAAAATCATGATTTGGGCAAACATCACAAAATTTGGGCAAAACTTCATTGCCCCCCAAAATCTTTGGGCTGGTACGCCTATGGGGAGACGGCAACTAAACTATATACATTATAACATGTACAAAAAAATTGTGCATGGTCACCGCACCAGTTGTGCAAAAAAAGAGTGATCTTTCATTGATTTTAAGGCTTGATCATATTCTATGAGCCAAACTCTGCTATGGTCCCACCAATGAACCGCCCCCACGGCAGAGTTTCGTTTTTATCAAATGACCTCAACGTAACTTAATTTTTAATGTGCTTCTTATTTTTATCTTCCTTTCTTTTCTTTTTTTCTATAAATAAATTTATATTGAGGTGAAGCAACCTCGCTTCTTGTAATACAACGTCTATAAAATAATTCATTGCTATCTTAGCAAGCTACAACGTACATTCGTTTTGTTGCTTCTTCCTTTTTCTAATCCGCTGTCTTACGTTTATTATTAAATTATAGTTGCATTTTTATTATGTGGCGGAGCAGAAATAAAAGAAAACTGAACTGAACTGAACTGAACTGATTATCGTGTTTAATGTGCATATAGTAATTATTTTGCAAAAAAGACATTGTAGCTTTGGAAAAAGTAGCATTTTTGCGTGCAATTATTTCAAATCTTTAGTGCTTTCGGTGCGAAATATGGTATATCAGAAATTAATAGGACTTATTTGTTGTGTAGCAAATATTTTTTGAAGGTATTGTATTAGCAAGAAACATTCTAGTTGTCTAATTATAAAAATGGAAATATTTTGCATAAAATCAAAAATCTACTAAACACCATGTTATGAGTTTTGAACTCGGCAATCGTTCCAAAAATTCAATTTATTATTCGTTTAAGCGCGTTTTTCAATTCATACTAATTGTTGTCTTGATTGTTATTCGATTGGGTTTTCAGAAAACATTTTCAGTTCTAACAAAGACATAGTATTATTATGTGTGTTGTACTGTTTATATTTATACTGTGTTATATTTTAGATGTCAATAAAATAGGCTTTTAAAGCCTTACTAAAGGTTAAATACTTGATGAAATGAATTAACATATTACACACCAGATTTCATATTCTTGCCAATTCGAAAGGAATTTGATAAAATTCTGATTTCGTTGCTTAATTGCAACAAATATATAAGAAATTATAATAACATTTAACGGCCAGCGAAGGTTGAAAATTTTATTGAAACACCATAGATTTAAACCAGAGTTTTCCAAAATGAGGTCCGTGATGAGCGAACAAGGGGTCCGCCACGATATGACAAAATTTGTCAACATATATACCATATTTTGTAAAGTAATCCATACCATGAAATCCGAGATAGATTTGAAGTGAAGACCTTTTTTTTATAGAATACTTCTTTTTAGGGACGAATTTTTGTCTATAAACGAGCGTCCCGGTTTGCCGCTACGGAAATATGGTATGCCTGTTTATAAGCATTTGTTTTTTAATGGATTTTGTTTAATTTATTTTTAGGTTTGTGTACCGCACTTTTTAAATGTACAGTAATTGCTGTTTGCGCATCAATTTTTGCTATCGTCTAAATTCCGTCAAAGTTAGCTAATGTACAGCTGCCACTGTGAAGAAAATTTTAAACTTGTAAAATATTGAAAGTTAAGCATGGGAATGGGAACAAACTGCATGGGAACAATAGCTTCAGTTCACAATTTTTTTAATGCTTCAAAACGTCAAAACATTTTACTTAAGGTCATCAACACGATTTCATCAACAATAAAAGCTCAAAAACTTATTCAAATCAGTGCCACCAGCTGGGTTGATTGACATGAGAGTGTTAGTACTTTTTCAAATTTACAATTTACCGTTGTAAAAGCTTTGGCAGAAATTTCAGCATGGCCAGACAGAGAGAAACTTCATCACGAGCTCTGCAGTTGGTATTGACAATTAGGTAAAGTGAATTTTGCATTGCTCTCTTAGTTTTAAAAACGATTTTGGATACAGTGTTGTTTTGTGCAAAGTTAAGCAAAAAAAGTCCATAAACCTTCTTCTTCGTCAACTTTGCACATGATATTGCAAATATATTAAAGGGTCTTAGAGAAAAAGCAGAATATGAATTTCACCGGCTCTATATTTTTGCACAAGAAGAGGCCAAAACCGAAGATTTTATTTTGAAAACACCACGCCTTACTTCAAGACAGACCAATCGATGAACAAATGAAAAATATTTTAGAGTAGGGATTTTTATTCCATTTTTTGATAACTTTATTGTCACTCTCGAAGCAAGATTTACAGCCGACGAATCAATTATTAGTGAATATTTTAGTGTTTAATTTTTGCTGATCCAACTAGTGGACCAACTCTTCAACAAATTAAAAGTATTTAAGTTTTGGAAAAATTTTACAAAAATGATTTAAGCAAATCCTTGGAAGAATTAATGCCTGAACAGATTGTATGGTACAAGAAACGTTTTGGTTGAACGCAGCAGAAAGACCAACTGATGCGTTGAGCAGCACCAAGGAATGCAGTTCCGATGCTTTTCCGAACATATTTACATTGATACCATTTTGTTAACTCTTCCAGTGAAAACATGCACTACTGAACAATCGTTTTCCACATTACGCATACTAAAAACGTGCTTACGAAACACAACTGGTACCACTCGAATGAATGGACTTGCATTACTAAACATTTATAGGAGCCACACGCCTTGCCCTGATGACGTAATTAACAGATTAAGTGAAAAAACTGGTGTGTGAATATAAGCCAGTAAAAAACTTTAAATATCTATGAAGTAAGATTATTTTTTATTTGATTTTTCACCTATTGTTCTCATCTTTACACGAGTTGCTTTTAGTTTGGAAAGTCTCTTGTCATGATTGAATTACACGCACATGCCTTTACAATAGTTAGTTTTAAGGTTTGGTAAAAAGAAATTCATGCTACTGCAAGATGTTCTTAAAACCAAACACTTTATTTTTGAATGTAAGCCTAATTTTACAAGTTTTTACCCATTACCAGGACCACTTAGAGCATCAGAGCAATCATGTTTTCGGCTCCAAACCCTCCCCTTCACAAACTTTTGCCTACGCCATTGCATTTACCCCAATCTAAACCTTGCTCTTGCACGAAAAGACTTGGTCGTCCGTCCAGGTAGTTTTAGACTATAAAAAATTCTTCCATGATATTTCCTTCATTCTCATACCGAACAAAGCAAACAAGAATATCACAGTTGCTCAAATCTGTTGATTCGTCAGGCTGTTTCGCGAAATTTTTGAATTCTTTACTTGTTCAATTACTTGCCTTTAACATCAACAGCCATATCCATTATTCTCATTTTAACAGTGCCATTTAAAATTGGTATGGCTTGAAGTTTGTCAACTGCTTCTGGACCCAAAATCTCTGTAGCAGCTGCTAACGTACAAACGTGCAAACTTTATTAAATCTTCTGTAATTAATTGTATATGACTTTTTAGTTTTGCTAATTTGAAGTGCAATTAAATAAAAAGATTTGAGAAGGGTTTTATCAGTTGTTGTTAGTTCTTTGATTTTCAATTTCATTCAGTAGTCTTTTGAAATACACAAGAGGCTTGCCAACAAGGTTGCTGTTGTATCTTTGCACGAATACACAGGTTTATTAAAAAACAATAAATATTCACAAAAGTACTTAGCCAAAAAACAACCGTATTGAAATATAATGCTATTAGTTAGTTTGCTGTAGTAGCTTGATAACTCTGAACTGACTGAAGAACCGAAATAAAGGCGCATATTTAACTAGTAACAATTATGCTTGGAGATGCGCGTGTCCAATAATTGTTTGAGCAGAAGGCGCTGATTAAGATTAGAGCGTTTAAGAAAACACTACGTCATCTATTGCACAATATCACAACACCTCCCCAAATAAACTACGACAAAAAAATATATATACATATTAGCAACAATATTTTTTTGGAGGTCTCTTTGTTCTCGCTGATCGTCGTAGATTGTGTCGCCCGTACTCGTCTCCGGTTGGTAGTCTCGGATTGTTGCGTTGGTTCATCGAAGAAGAACTATATGCGTGGTCAGTCCCGGCTGGAAGTGTTTCTGTAGACAAAACTCTCGTTGGGATTTCACAGGGATCATCATCTTGATCCGAACCGTATCGAGGTCGAAGTTGATCAAGATGTCTTCTCCAAGTTGGTCCTCGAGGAATGACTCGTACATTGACGCTTCGTGTACCATGGACTTTCGTAACTATCGCAGGCACCCATCGTGGGTCACGATCTCTTCTAGGGCCGAAGTACAGTGCGTAACAAGGGTCTCCTAGTGAGTAATGATGTTCGACTTTCGAAACCACTTCCGAGTCTTCAGTATTTGAATGCTTGCTCGCTTGTCTTGACTGTCTTCCCTGCAGGAGATGCGGAATGGATGGAACCAAAGTGTCAATTTTGGTGCGAATTCTTCTTCCATTCAACAATTCGCTTGGTGACAGTCCCGATGCAAAAGGAATTCTTCTATATTGCATTAGAAATTCTTGCAAAGCTTCCTTTGGAGGTAACGAGGATTTTCTCAATGCCTGTTTGAAGGATTGTATCAAACGCTCGGCAGCACCGTTTGTTGCTGGATGATAAGGTGCTCCGGTGAGATGTACAATGCCTCGTTGTTTGCACCAAGCTTGGAACTCTTGAGACATGAATGTTGTGGCATTATCGGTCACCAACGTGTGGGGATATCCGAAATGAGCAAATTCTTGTTCAAGTATAGCAGTCGTACTATTCGAAGACGTTGAGGTTGTTGGATGAATGCAAGGATATTTTGAATAAGCGTCTACAAGGACTAACCAGTTTCTTCCCAGAAAATTGATCGCATGGTCCAAGTGAAGTCTTGACCATGGTTTTTCTGGCATCATCCACGGATGAATTGAAGGTTTATCCGGCTTATTTTGAAATTGGCCACAGGAAGTGCATTTGCGACATAAATCCTCAATGTCAAAGTCAATTCTAGGCCAATAGACAGTTGACCTGGCAAGTTGTTTCATCCGTTGCATGCCGAAATGTCCAAGGTGTAATAATTTAAGAATATGATTACGTAGGGTTGAAGGAATTATTACCCGTAAGCCGTAAAAAACGCAACCATTCTCTGTTGACAACGAATTTTCCAACTTTTTGAAGTCTTTAAGCTCTTCCGAAAATGCATGCGGCCATCCTTCCTTCACAAATCGCATTAGTTGGGAAAGAATTGGATCCTTGGCAGTCTCTCTGACCACAAGCAATGGATTGTCAGGATTGATTTGACGACTGATTGTTCGAACTAAACAAACGCTATCGACATCATCTTCCATCTCCTCCCCATCAAAACTTGTGTCATTTGAAAATGGCAAGCGACTAAGAGCATCGGCATTGCCATGGTCCTTGCTTCTACGGTATTCCACCGTGTAGTCATATTGATGGACTAGTAATGCCCATCGTGCAAGTCGATTCGCGGCCATTGCAGGAGTACCTTTATCAGGGGCAAACAAGGTCACTAAAGGTTTGTGATCGGTAACCACAATGAACTTACGACCGTACAGAAACTGATGAAATTTCTTCAAAGCGTACACTAAGGATAGTGCTTCTTTCTGTATTTGGCTGTAGCGTCTTTGTGTTGCCGATAGAATTTTAGAAATATTGAGAATCGGACGCTCGCTTCCGTCTGCAAAGCGATGAAATAATACCGCTCCAATTCCGCATTCTGAGGCGTCACAAGATAAACCCAACGGAAGAGATGGGTCATAGTGCGCAAGTACAGTCTCTGTGCATAGTAACCGTTTGATCTTTTTGAAAGATGTCGCTTCTTCTTCACCCCACTTCCACTGTTGTCCTTTGCGTGTAAGCTTGTACAACGGCTCGGTGATTTCCGAAAAATATGGAGGTAAGAATTTAGAATAAAACTGCACAGATGCTAAAAAAGATTTTAACGTAGAAATGTTCTTGGGTGTAGGCATTTCTAGTATGGCATCAACTTTGGACCCTTTTGCAATTCCTCGACTTGATAAAGTGTGACCCAGGTAATCAATTGATACTTGGGCGAAAACACATTTCTCACGGTTGCAGCGAAGACCTTTTTCTTCTAGTCTTTTGAACAAAGCTCGCAGGTTCATCAAATGATCTTTTGCGTTGTCACCACTTACCAAAATATCATCGAAATACACGGCAACTCCTCGCAAATTTTGCGTTAACTGTTCCATGATTTCTTGGAAATACCCTGGTGCGGATTTAATTCCGAAAGGAAGTCTTTTCTGAAGTAAAACCCCTTTGTGAGTGCTGAGAGCCAGCTTCTTCTGGCTGTCAGGAGAAAGACAGATTTGATTATATGCATTAGCTAGATCAATCTTACTAAAGCAGTAACCACGTCCTAGCTTGCGCATTAGATCTTCTGGGAGAGGGATTGGTTGACGATGGTCTTCCAGTTGCGAGTTTACAGTAACCGAATAATCTCCACAAACTCGGATGCTTGCTTTTGCTTGACCTGGCAAAGGAGACTTTCAAATAGGAACCACGGGGGTGCCGTACGAGTTAAAATCTGTAAGCTCCCATACACCTCTCTTAATTCCTGCTTCGTATGCTTCGTTTAAATCTTGTAGGATTGAAAACGGAACAGGTCTTGGCTTCTTGAAAATAGGTTTAGCTTCAGGTTTAAACCGTATGTCCAATGAAAAATCTTTTAGACAACCCAATGTTGATTCAAATAAAGTAGGAAACTCTCCACATAATTGAATACATGCCGCATCTAAAGAGTTTTCTGGACCAGTTGTAGTGACGTGCTCTATCGTTGCAGTAGATTCAGCACAACTTAGGTTTTCTCTGCTTCATCATCGCCAGACGACCTAGTAAATTTAGATTGGGCACCTTAGTGACAATTACAGGAAAGATCACGTCAGGTGATTTTCCATCAATACTTGCAGTTGATTGGAATTGTCCCACGACGGGTAGCGGGCTACCTTCAGCAACTTGATATTGAACAGATACAGGTTGTAGAATGGGTTTACCCAGCGTTTGCCACGTCGCTTCACAGCAAAATGTGTCACTGGCTCCGCTATCAATTTCAAACTTAATTCTGTGGTCATTAAGTTTAATAGTTTGATAGATGGGTGAAACAGAACATTGGACTTTGTGCACCAATTGTTTCACAAGCTTACCTCTTAGTCGAGACATGCATACAGATTGCAGATGACCTGTCTTCTTGCAGAAGCTGCAAATAGCTTTGATGTGAGGACAAGCTTTGCTGAAATGTCCAGAATTTCCACACCTGAAGCAGGCGGTTTTCTTTTCTTGCGTTTTGGAAGTTTTGGACTTTGCGTGATAAACTTTCTGCACCGACGTAGAAGGTTGACCGTGTACGGTTTCCTTTGCTACCTTGGCTGCTTCTTCCACTTCTTGAGCCACTCGGATGGCGTTGCTAAACTTCAGTTCATCGTCCTTGAGCTTGAAGAGTGTCTTCAAAACTGCTTCGTTGTCGACTGAACAGATAAATTTAGTTTGCAAGGCTTCATCTAAAGGATCTTTAATGGATTGAAAATCACATGTAGCTGCATCTTGCCGTATTCTGCTTGCCAGTTCAGGAATAGTTTCGCCAGGTTTGCGTTTCATGTCAGACCAGAACTTGAAACGTTCTCTGACAACAAATCGTTTTGGGTCAAACTGCTCTGCCATAAACGTCTGAATATCATTCATCGTTAGCTCATGTATGCTTTTGACAGGTTGTTGCTGAGCCGCTAAGTTGCTAAGCATTTTGTAAACGGAGTTAGATTGGTTGGTAAGAAAAATTTGTGCTTGCTTGATGTCGGGAATAGAGTTAGCAGTGACGAATGTTCGGAACCTTGCCAAATAATCAGTCCATAACTCAGATGTGGAATCGAATGGTTGAAAACTTGCCATCGGTATTGGAACATTTTCTCGCGGGTTGATCAAGCTGCTTTGTAAAGTTTTCAGCTGCTCTTGAAGCATTGTCATTTGCTCTTGGTGTTGCTTGTTCTGCTCGCGATGCTCGTCGCGTAAAACTGCCATTTGCTCTTGGTGTTGGTTGTTCTGCTCTTGATATTGCTTATTCTGCTCGCGATGCTCGTCGCGTAAAACTGCCATTTGCTCTTGGTGTTGCTTATTTAACAACAAAATCAGTTCAGAAATTTCACTCATTTTGACAATTCAAGCTTTAATGCAGATTCAACAAATTTTCTTTTTTTCTTTCTTGACGCAGTTGAGTTCCTTGAATCCTCGTCGCCACTTTTGCCTGTTGTATCTTTGCACGAATACACAGGTTTATTAAAAAACAATAGTAAATATTCACAAAAGTACTTAGCCAAAAAACAACCGTATTGAAATATAATGCTATTAGTTAGTTTGCTGTAGTAGCTTGATAACTCTGAACTGACTGATGAACCGAAATAAAGGCGCATATTTAACTAGTAACAATTATGCTTGGAGATGCGCGTGTCCAATAATTGTTTGAGCAGAAGGCGCTGATTAAGATTAGAGCGTTTAAGAAAACACTACGTCATCTATTGCACAATATCACAACAGTTGCTATACTGCGAGTGACAATCCCGAGTAAGCTTTTGAAGGTTTCATTGCGTTGTTTGAAAGAATATTGGCGAAGACTAAGCACATGACAAGCGGCATTTTTTCATTGTTAGAAGCAATGATGAAATCAAGCTCCAAGTACTTCTTATTTACTTCTTATTGTAGAAGTTAATTTTAGCTGCTACCTAAAAATTATTCCCAGTCTGTATACAGTTGTATTAAGCGAATTTATTGCAGAGAAAATATTGAAAGGTTATGAAGGAATTACTGAAGATATAAATTAGAGTATTAGCAAAGTTCGTGGCACAAACACAATATCAATACAAACGAGACAACCGATATGACACCCGATATAACAACCGTTGTAACAATCGATACAGAACAGTTGGCAACTGAAACAAGAGAAAAATACTTATTAAAATTCAGCCGTCAACTGTGTGTCAATTCCTATTTATCAAAATCCCCCAAAAAAAATGTAACTTAACTTGAATAAGTAAATAATTGACAATTATTACCTCGTATGAAGCGGGCGACTCAGTTATGAAACCACAAAGTAGAAGCCAATACTGTTGTAATTTAAAACCTTGCTACTAGGAGCGACCACGCTATTCGAAAAGAATAAAACAAGAAATTTTGTGCTAACTAAGGGCACTCCAAGCGGACGTACGAACGCTGCTGGTATAATTATTAAAATAATACTTTTTGTTTTAAACTGTTACGTTTGATATTGTTTGCAGAATAGTTGGACTTCTAAATTTGATAAAGAGTACTTAATTCGAGTCCGGAAGTTTTGATAAAGAGTACTATGTAAAGTGAACCAGAGAGAGTAGTTCATGCATGGATCAGCTTTAATTGTAACATTTCCATAAATACTGTGATCACAACTTTCCGTACAATGTGCGTACAATATTTTGTACAATGTGTCAAACAGTGTCATATATTATCAATTCAGTATCGTTTAAAATATAAATTGTGTTTAATTAATTTTAAATTAGTTAATTATGTTGTACCTCAGTACTTCACAAATAGCCTATTACTTACTTGTGTTGACATTTGCGAGAAAATTTTAGTATTGGTAGAGACTGTTTCATATAAAACTCTAAACATCATGTTCAAAATACCGGGCAGCGTTTCCCGGACTTTTTTGGCAGCGGAACTCTGCAAGGTTATATAAATTAATATGAAACCCCAAATTACAAAAAGCAAACATAAAATGGTTTTTTATCTAATTCTGAATGGTTATTATTTAGAAAGCGGGATGGCAAATAAATTTAAAAACAATTTAACAAAACAAACACAATGTCTCAATGGTATGAATGCACTTGCTTTCTTGAGTGCACTAAAACCGAAAAGTTTGGCTAAATATTTGACAGTTGAATTTTTATATTTGGTTTAGCGTCCAATCTGACGCGATACTTAGTTTTCGTTTGCTTATATCAAGAAAAATCTGATTCGCATAAGTACGTTAATGCAATAGCGCTAGTGTTCATTTTTTTTGATTAATTCTTATTTCTTCAATTAAACTTTTCCAAAAAAGAGTAATGGGAACTTCTGCAAATTTAGCTTTTTGGATACGATCAGATGTAAGTTTTATTAAACTTTCATGTAGTCCTATGCTGCTAACTCCATTGACATTTCCATAGTTATAAATGAATTCTGTACCCACTACCCAGCAATTTTTTTGCTATGCAAATTTGAAAAGTACTTGTGCAAGGATTCAATCAAGCTGCTAAGGTGATTTTCAATATCATCGAAAATCGTATCTGGCAAGTCTTCTCCAGATTCTACTATTAGTTTACGAAGATCTTAAAAATATTTAAAAATCTTTCTCAACATCTGACGACCAGAACTATAGCTTTCGCAATGAAGATATTATTTTATCTTGCGCTTGAAAAACAAATAATTCTTTACCAAGCAAAGATGCACAGGTTTTTTTAGTTTCGAAAAGATATCAGCTAGGTGCATTGATGGATATTCAAAATTAGGGGCCTGAGGCAAAATCCAAATTAGGGGCCCCCAAAAATGACGTCACAAGAATTCGATTACCATTTTACCAATACCATCTAGAAAAATAGACTACAAAAATTGGAAAAAAATTAATTCTAATACGAAACTTGAAATAACTCAAAGCAGTGGCAGACACAGAAAGTTATCATGAAAGATATACACGTGACCCGACAGTTAATCAAACGACACCTGACCGAAATGACACTTAATCGAAACGACATTTGATCAAATAATGAAAGAAAAAATTTACAACTTTGAATTTATCCCAATTTTGCCAATTTTTTGTCCCAAAAACATAGTAGCCTACTCTAAATCTGTCCCGGTTTTGTTGATTTTTTGTCCCAAAATCATAAATCTCTAAAAGTAAGATCTTTTCTGTGAATCTGTCTCTGATTTCTGCAAGAGGTCTACAAGAGTGGAGCCATGGCACAATGCCCACCTTCTAAATAACTGACTACGTACAAAAATGCAAAAAATGATAGCAATAAACATCTAATGAAACATAATCATGACAAAAATCTACTTGTTGCCCCCCTTAAAATGCTTTGCCTAGAGACCTTGTTGAAAAACCTTGACCTTGACATTAGCAAAAAATTCTAAAAAATAAAAACAAATTGTCTTCTTACGTACAATTGGCCTCAGCTTTTTATGAATCTAATTTACAGTAAAAAAGAGATTGTTTAATCGCAGAAACATACAAAAATAAATCTTTTTTTTATCAACTTCATTTTGATCAAGTGCCGTTTCGATCAAATGTCATTTCGATAAAGTGTCGTTTTGGTCAAATGTCGTTTCGATCAAGTGTCGTTTCAATCAAGTGCCATTTCGATAAAGTGTCGTTTTGGTCAAATGTCGTTTCGATCAAGTGTCGTTTCAATCAAGTGCCATTTCGATCAACTGTCGTTCTATCAATTGTTGTAGCACCGGGTTTGCAAACCAAAAACACAATTAGTATAAAAGTTAAAATAATGTGAAAACCTTTTTTCTCTACTCTTTTTTACTGTTCTATTGTCTTTTAATTGGTCTGCATATCCTTCATTTTTCAAAGTGTTAAGGCCCGTTCACACACAATGAAGGCCCGTTCACACACAATGAGACCAACGAGACATTGAAAAAAACCAATCAATGCGACATTTTAGATTGTGTTTATTTTATTATGACGTTCACACACAATGAACCGGTCTCATTGGTTTCAATCACAAATAGACATTTTAGATTTGTATCTAAAAAGTCTCATTGACAAATGTCATTGAGACATTTTGCTTCAATGAAAAAACTAGTTAGCCAGGTCTCGCTAAGCTAGTTATTTAGCAAATTTACTGGTTTTTAATTTTTTTTGACGGTTTGTGACGTTTTACACATAAAATGATAGGTAAATATAAAATTCTAGGTATAGAAAAGTATAAAAAAAATTTAATCACTGGTTTTTAGTGAAAAAAGACTGTTTTATCATCAAATTTAGACAGAAATTTTTTGAAAAAAAAAATTTATTTAATTTTTCTTTGGAATTGCACTTAATGCTGCTTAAATGTTGGTATAATTTTTTTAAATAAATTTTTCTCGTTATTTCATCTTATTTTCCACAACTTTGAATATTTTTAACCTAATTGAATTTTGACTTGGTGCTCCAACACTTTCAGTCAAATCCAGTCATTGCTAGTTTTGGATGTTTTTTGTTAAATAAAAGAAAAATAGGCAATTTTCCTGCTAAAAATAAATAGTATAGCAACTTACAAAAAAGTATAAGGCTAAAGGCTTTTTTTAGATGAGAAAATTGTTTAATACTTTAAGAATAAGCTATTCTGTGTACATTTTTAAGTTTTTTTTTTAATTAGTTATTATTCTGGCTTTTGTCCAGCTACAGTTAATTGTATGAACCTGTGAGTTTGTAATAGATCCATAATTTTTACAATAATTGCATTTCTTTTGTGACCTTTCAAATAAATGATTTCAATCAAAGCAAATAATTACAATCTTCTAATGTTTGGTTAAAAAACATTGCCTGGTGCTTGCTTAATTTTGTATAAAGATGAATAATGAAATTTATTGCATTTAAATATTGTTTTTAATAGTTTTTTTATTTGTACTAATAAGACATTTGCTCACAATGAAATTAGCAAGACATAGAAGCCAATGAATCAATCCAACATTTTAGGTTTTTTTTTTGTTATGATGTTAACACATAAAAATTACATTGGTCTCATTAATTTCAATGACAAATAGATATAATAGATTTGTATCTAAAAAGTTTCTGTAACAAATGTCATTGCGACTTTTTGTTTCATTGAAAAAACTAGTTGACCAAGTCTTGGTAAATTATTGGTTTTTTTTTTTTTGGACAGTTTTTGACACTCGATTTAGATTATGGTATGTTGCTTATTTGCATTATTATAAAAATCAAGTGATGGCCTTCATTTGCTTTAAAATATTTTTACATATAATATTTCCTCTTTAAGCTAATACGCAATAATGATTGCTGATCGTTTCTTCTTTGACATGATTAAAACTGTAGAATAATCTGACATTTTTTTGTTCTGTCCTGTTTTCAATAGCTCTATTTAAAATATGGATCCTGTTATTTTAACTGCTGCTGTTTTAAACATTAAAAAAAAAAGAAGATGTGTTTGGGTCCATCCTATTTTAAAGAGAAGAAAAGCACTAGGTGATTATAAGCTTCTATTGTTTATTTATTTTTGTTACTAAGCTACCCAAACTATGTTAAATTTTTATGATTAAACTCACAAGTTAAAAAAGTAACATTTTTAGGTGAATATCATCGATTATTGAAAGAATTGGAGCTAGAGAGAGCATCATATTTTAGGGATTACATGAGATGCACCCCTTGCCAATTTAATAACCTGCTCAAAATTGTTAGTCCTTCCATTTTAAAATTGAAAACTAATTGGAGGGAGGCAATTTCACCTGGTGAGTGGCTAGCCATTACTTTAAGGTAATACTTTTAATTGTATAAATTATTATTAAATGTTTTTAAAATTGTTGTCTTTCGTAGATATTTAGCCACTGGAGATTCTTTTTGCACTATCAGTGCATCTTTTCGCATTGGAAGATCTACTGTCTCCAGCATCATTCCACAAGTTTGTGATGCTCTTTGGGAAAAATTAAGTAAAACCCACTTAATGGCACCAACATGCAAAGATTTACTGGAAATTGCATCACAGTTTGAAGAAATTTGGAATTTTCCTCATTGCATTGGTGCCATGGATGGGAAGCATGTTGTCCTTCAGTGCCCAAAAAACTCTGGTTCTTTGTTTTTCAACTATATAGGAACATTCAGCATTGTTATACTTGCTGTAGTTGATGCTTAGTAAGTTTTCCCTTTGTAATAACTTTAAATATTTTATGGTGTACTTAATTACATGCTTTAATAGCAGTTCCATTTAGCATTCTTGCTTAATATTTTATTTATTTCTATTTTATCTCTATATCCTCCTGACTTGCAGGGAAGCAACGAAGGCGCTAATACATAGGGTAAGCAATTGTCCCGAACTGCTTCTGGAGATGCCAAGATATTGCTGTCCCCCAGTAATTTACTAGAGATATGACTTCAATTTAAACTGCTTGTCAAGACCACCAAGTAGGGGAAAGTACCGTTAAGTGTCTTTCCCAAGGACACAACAGAATGGCGTAAGTAGGTTTTGAACCGGGACCATGTTGATCGCAATCCCAGCGTTCTAACCACTCGATCACGCTGCCGACACTTTGCTTTTTGTCAGTGCTTTAGTTTAGTTGCTGTGATAGAAATCAGCAAAAAAGTTTAAACTTTGTTACTTTTCCTACAAAATTCTGTATATTATAATGGTTTACAGCAGAGTAGAAAGGCTGTATGCAGAAATAGTTTAATAGATCAACTTTGTAGTACTAAAAGTTATGCTCCCGACTCGCTGGTCAACGTCGGGGACGTAAAGCGATTACCCGCACTTAAAAGAAACTGCTGTTGTGTTGAAGATTTTATTTATTTAATTTTTTTTGGCTTTAATAAATTGATACGATTGAAATTTAGAACTGCTAAAGCGATAAAATTATAATTATATTGTATTTGAAATTTTTGCGAACCAATGTATTTTTACGCTCAACTTTTGAATTCAAATTTCATTTGTAATATTTTTGCAGATACCGCTTTCGAATTATTGACGTCGGAAGTTATGGGCGAAATTCCGACGGTGGAATATTTGCTTTTTCCAGCTTTGGCCAGGCACTATTAAACGGATCGTTTCCCTTGCCGAGCAGTGCGCCTATATACGATGGCGGGCCAGAACTTCCTTACTGTTTTGTAGCCGACGAGGCATTTCCTTTAAGGCCTTACTTAATGCGGCCCTATCCTGGACGGTATTTAGAGCAAAAAAAAAAGTGTGTTCAATTATCGTCTTTCGCGTGCTCGTCGAGTCGTTGAGAATGCCTTTGGTATTCTTACTCAACGTTTTCGTGTTTTTTTAAGGCCGATTGCTGTACGCGTTGATGTGGCTGATAAAATAGTAAAAGCATCATGTTGTCTACACAACCTTTTAATGCGTGATTTCTCTCTGACGCATGATGTTAATGTAGAAACATCTCGTGGTATGCAGAACATAAGTAACTGCCCCTTGGGACGAATGCCCACTGCTGGTATGAACATAAGAGAAATATTTGCGGAATTTTTTTTCCCGGGGTTCCGTGGCGTTTCTAAAAGATTAGCTATGTTTTCCAAAATTTATATTTCGTTCAAGTTTAATTTGTTAATTCAATAATTTTGTTTTGTGTTTAGCACTGTATTGTTATATTTCTTGTTTATTACTTATCTTGTATAAGTTCTCTGCATATTTCTATTTAGTTTGTTGTTTTATGTTTTTTACTAGTTGCTTATTTTAGTTTCTACTTATTTGGTTTAGTTCCGTACGTGGTACCCTTATTAGTTAGTACGTAAATAATTTATATTTTTTTACCTGTTTTTTGCACAAGATCATTGTAGAAAATTAGCAACGCGTATGTTTATTTTTTTTTGCTTTTCTAATCATTATTTGCGCGTGCACTGGTTGTTGCTATTTTTTTATCTTTATCTCTATATTTATTTTCCTGATTTAATACATAGGGTAAGCAATTACTCCGACCTGCTTCCGGAGATGCCAAGATTTTGCTATCCGCTAATAGAAATACGACTGAAACTTATAACTGGTTGCCAAGACCACCAAGCAGGGAAAAGTGCCGTAAAGTGTCTTTCCCAAGGACACAAAAGAATGGTGCGAGTAGGTTTTGAATTGAGACCATGTTGATCGCAACCCCGGCGCTCAAAGCACTCGACCACCATGCTGACAAAACAGTATCTTTTTGTTTTTTACTTCGTTAATTTTTTCCCCGAGCATAGTTTGTTTCTGCAGTGTGTTCAATTACTGCTGGCTCATTCGCATTTTTTTCACGCTTCAGTTTGTAAAGCAACCAGCAGCAATAATTGTGGCAGCTACTTGAAGTCTGAGAGATTTTAGTGTAATCCTGATTAAATATTGTGAATTTTACCCGTTTGTATGTTTCCCGTGAGTAAGCGCTGACGTGAACTGCAAGGTAAGGCAACTGTGTGTTTTCTATGTTTGGTTTTTAGTTTGTTTTATTTATTTACAGATACTGCTTCGTTTCGTTTATCGTTATTTTCTTTTTATATTAAACATCCTTGGCTATTTTGACTTTTTCTTTTGTCGAAGCAGAACCGCGTTATTCGACTATTCACTTTGCGGCAATCGACCAACTTAAGCGCCTTTTACCGTTACAATCAGTTTTTTAACCCTGTAGTTAATTTTTACGTTTGGTCTGAGATTTCTTTACCTCATATTACAGATTTGTACCTACAAATTATAGTTTGTCGACTGTTCAACTTTTTGTAACGAAAATATATTGCAATAAGCTAATTACAAAAAAAAGAAAAGCTACAACAAAATAACGAATCCCATTCTATAAGTTCAATGTCACTTTGCGTAACATGATTTTTCTGCCATATTCAATAATTACCAGTTTTACTCTTTAGCATACAGCTAGAGAAAATAAATAGAAAAAATTTGTGACTAAATTATAATTAAGATTAATTAAGCTTATAAATAATAGTCCATTAAAATCAAACTAATAAGTAAAAAAATATTCAAAAACTTTACCCTGCTTTTATTTAGGGCTACCGCACTTTGAAAGTAGGCCCAGAAAAATTAAACAAACTAGATTTTCTAACTAGCTTTTCATGAAACTTTGGTAATTATCTAGTTAAACTTGCAAAACCACGAGGTTTGATTATAAAGAACAACCAGAAAAACGTCATAAGCAAAACTATAGTAAAATCCGCCTGTTTTTACAATAGGGATGATTGTGAATGTCAGCCACATGTTAGATTTTTAGCATTTTTCTTACATGTAGGGTCTACGCTTATAAATTACTTTTTTATAAATCTTTAGCGTGTAAATAAAAGCTTAACTAATTTACATACCTGTTAACTTCTTTTTTGATCAAAATTCATTCATTGAAACAAAATGTCGCATTGCTTCATTCAGTGTGAACCAAATTTTTGTTCAATGTCTCGTTGTCAATGAGACAACGTCTCGTTGGTCTCATTGTGTGTGAACGAGCCTTTAGTTTTCAAAGTTTAAAGAAACTTTTAAACTCCTTCCTCCCATGCTTATGCTTATGACTAAAATTCTTTTTTTTACTTGAAAACATCTTGGACAGACTTGAATTCAGTGATGGGATTCAGGGAGTTAATTGCACAAGTTTGCGCGAACACGTTCTTATGAATATCATAACGTTCAGAGAGCGCGTTCTTAATTTAACGTAATTTATGTATTTTTATATCTCTAATAATGAAAAAACCTATTATTCATAACTTCTATACTACAGGGGAAAGAACCTGTTTATTTTTTTAATTTTTGAATTTCATGATTGCTTAAACTTGATTTGAGCCTTTTTTTTTTTTACAAAAACAAGGACTTGATCCAAGTCTTTATATCAATAATTGTTGACTTGGAATTGGTTTTGTGTACTTAGTAAGCTAGGCTATATGCAATGCATAGAAACGAATTGGGAAAATTGTTTTGGAAATTCGAATTTCGTAGAATCAGATTCATGCTTTCATGGACTTATATTAAAATTACGTCATTTTTGGTAGTCTTGGATTCGGAACCGGTTCGAGCTTTTTGAAAAGGACTCGAACTTGGTTCAAATTTGAAAGTTATAAATTGTTGGACTATGTTAGCATGCACAAAATCTATTAAAGTTATATTTTTAAAACTTTCTCACCATTACATAATAAACATTTGTACCATAGTCTTGATAGTCTCAAAAAATAATAAATTTGTCAAAATATATTTCAACAGAATTAAAATTGAACTGACTAAGTAGGTAGGCTACTATTAAAGACAAAAATCTGATCCTTTTTTAGCAGTAAAAACAAATTTTCACTGATTACATAACAACAACAACGATATCAATTAATCCAGTCAAGCAAAATAATGTTAAATCTAAAAAATTATGCCGATTCCACAATGTACAACAAATTTTATCATAAGAATCGAAAAATCTATGGCCTAAAACATTATTAGAAAGAAAAGCTTTAGTTATTGTTTTTTTAACACAAAAAAATTAAGAAATGCTGGTAATACGAACTTTTGTAAAATTTAAATTTTTACAAAAAAAAATTTAAACATTCGAAACGGGGAGTTAAACCGTCTGACTTTATCGCTTAAGGTTCGATTCGGGTTCAACAACTGTTTCAAATTTCGGTTCAGTTCCGGTTAGGGTTCAGATCAATTGAAACGCTCTGGTTTAGGTTTGTTCCTATAAAAATTACCTCAAAACCGGTTTATAAAGTTCCGGTTCAGGTTTGCAGCATCATTAAGAAAGTATTAAAAAGAGTCATAATTATATCAACACAATTTTAATAACGAAACGTTAAAAGAAATTTTTCTTCACATATTGACTAGTTACAAAGTATATGCAATGTACGGATTTATTGCTGAAATAAATGATTGCTACCTGTGGCGTACGCAGAAATTTGTGAAGGGGGGTTTTTGGAGCCGAAAACGCGATTGCTCTAAGTCAGGGGTTCCCAAACTGGGGTACATTTAGGCTTCTCAAGGGGTACATTATCAGAGAGAATATCCTTATTTAAGTTAAATTCCGTGTCCGGAAGAAATAATGGACTCAAATGTCTAGAATTTTCGAATCCGGTCGATTATAATTACGTCAAACAGGACAATTAAAAGGGAAGACTTTTTTACAGATCACTGTGATTTTGGGTTTGAATGGGGAAAATTTGTGGCTGCTGAAAAGGGAAGAGCTTTCATTTTTTAGAGATCACCTTGATTTTCGGCATAAATTGGCAAAATTTGTTTCTGATTCAAAGTAAAGACCTTTTTTTTTTTAGAGGACACCATGATTTTGAGACAAAATAGGAATAATCGAAGGCTGATTGCTAGTGAAGACTTTTTTTTTTTTTATTAGAGGACACCATGATTTGGAACGATATCTACCCGGCTGAGGCCCACAAACTCGAACGATTTCGAAAAGTGGCCCGCAAGAGTGAAGAAGTTTGGACCACCCTGCTTTAGAGAAACGTCACAACATTTTGGGGGTACATGCAAACCTGCTACAGTGTCCAAAGGTACTAATCAACTAAAAGTTTGGGAAGCCCTGCTCTAAGTGGTCCTGGTAATGGGCAAAAACTTCCAAAATTAGACCTACATTCAAAAATAAAGTGCTTTGGTTTCAAGAACATCTTGCAGTAGCATGATTTTTTTTTACCAAACCGTAAAACTAACTATTGAAAAGGCATGTGTGGGTAATTCAATTATGATAAGAAACTTTCCAAAGTAAAAGCAACTCGTGTAAATAATGAGAACAATAGGTGAAAAATCAAACGAACAAAAAAATAACCTAATTACTTAACAAATATTTAAAGTTTTTTTAAAGGCTTATATTCAAACGCCTGTTTTTTCACTTAATTTGTTAATTACGTCACCAGGGCAAGGCGTGCGGCTCCTATAAATGTTTAGTAATGCAAGTCCATTCATTCGAGTGGTACCACACGTCTTTCGTAAGCACGTTTTTTGTCTGCGTAACGTGGAAAACAATTGTTCACTAGTGCATGTTGTCACTAAAACAGTTAACAAAATGGTCATCAATATAAATATATGTGCGGAAAAGCATCGGAAGTGCATTCCTTGATGCTGTTCAACGCATTAGTTGGTCTTTCTGCTGCGTTCAACCGAAAAAGCTTCCTGTACCATAATATCAGTTCAGGCACTAGTTCTTCCCAGAATTTCGTTAAATCATTTTCGTAAAATTTTTCCAAAACTTGGATAATTTTAATTTGTTGAAGAGTTGGTCCACTAGTTGGATCAGCAGAAATTAAACACTGAAATTCATCAATAATCGATTTGTGGGCTGTAAATCTTGCTTCGAGGGTGACAATAAAGTTATCAAGAAATGGAATAAAAATCCCTACTCTAAAATATTCTTCATCTGTTCAGCAGCAATATTGCATCAATTGGTCTGTCTTGAAGTAAGGCGTGGAGTTTCCAAAATAATACCTTCGGCTTTGGGCGTTTTTTTGCGCAAAAATATAGAACTAGTGAAATTCATATTCGTTTTTTTCTCTGAGACACTTCAATTTATTTGCAATATCATGTGCAATGTTGACAACCGCAAAAGAGTTTATCGACTTTTTTTGGTTAACTTTGCACAAAACAACACTGTATTCAAAAACGTTTTTTAAAACTAAGAGAGCAATACAAAATTCACTTTGCGTAATTGTCGATACCAACTGCAGAACTCGTGATGAAGTTTCTCTCTGTCTGGCCATGCTGAAATTTCTGCCAAAACTTCTACAACGGTAAATTCTAAATTTGAAAAAGTACTAACACTCTCGTGTTGATCGACCTATCTGATGGCACAAATTTGAACAAGTTTTTGAACTTTTGTTGTTGACGAAATCGTGTTGATGGAGTTGCGTAAAAATGTTTTGACGTTTTGAAGCATTAAAAAATTTGTGAACTGAAGCTATTGTTTCCATGCAGTTTATTTCCATTGCCATACTTAACTTTCAATATTTTACAAGTTCAAAAGTTTTCTTCACAGTGGCAGCTGTACATTAGCTAACTTTAGGCGATAGAAAAAATTTCAAAAAGAAATTGCAAAAAGAAAAAATTGCAATTTAGGCGATAGAAAAAATTGATGCGCAAGCAGTAATTAAGTTTCAAAGTGCGGTAAACAATAGAAACCAGAATCTTATTATTGAAGCCTATTTATTACCATGTATATATGGCTGAACACCATTCTTCAAGGGGGGGATTTTGACCCCTGAAACCCCTCCTTGCGTACGCCTATGATTGCTACGTATCAGTAGTATATCCTCCAAAAGTTGTTCCGACATGTTCGTTCGTAGTGGTGACAAAATGTATTTTAAGCCTGAAAAAGCTTTTTCTATACTTACTTGAGTCGCTGGAACCTCCAATACTACTTGAGAAAGTTCATATAACTTCCGCTTACTTTCTTTAAATTGTTCCCAGTATTGCAAAAAATTTTCGTTTTTTCCCAGTCTGTGTTCATTGGCAAAGGAGTTCAGCAGCACCATAATAGAATTCCTTTGCATTGCGTTGTTAGAAGCAAAAATCACTGAAGTGAAAGATTGTCGATTTTGGTCAGCTGCCTTCTCTCTTGCTTTAATCAGTATGTCTAAATCATCATTGGTGCTTGAAGTTTCGGATGAATCAACCTCTGTACTAGATAAATTGCTTGGTAGCTTCTGTTGCAACAACTTCAAGCGGTCCCAAGTTTGTTGCAAATGCTGTGTTGCAACAATTTTATCAATTTCAGAAATAAACATTCGGTTAGAGTTTATATATATATCTCGCTATATGTAAATTCCAAACTTTTACAGATCTTCTTTTTATTATTAAACTAACAATACTCAAACTTTTCAACATGTGCTTTTTGCTTCACAAAGACTCTCTCGTTTTCTATCCAAAAAGAAAAAATGAATAAACGACAGTAGTATGTAATGTTTTTTTTGTGTTGCGTCCGATGGAGCAGGAGCAGGAGCCAGGAGCGTGCAGGAGCGCTGACGTCATTAGTGCGTCTACGGTTCCGAACTCTAGACTCCATGAACCAACAAAAAGATCCAAACCCTATCTTTTACTTTTTAATGCTTATATGTTTCAAATCAATTTAGTTTCAAATTAATATTAATAATAAGATTAATAAGTTCTAAACGAAAAAATAAAATTAATAAGTTCTATTGAAAACGATTTTAAGTTCTAGACAGTTACGACGTATTTCCTGAAGCCGCGTCATTTCCTGTTCTGAATGGTAGCATGATCTTATCATTTTCCAAAAAGAATCAATTGTTACTAACTTTTAATTGATATGTATGTTCATACAAAAAAAAATTGTCGCCAATTGTAAAGCAAGCAACTCTATAGATTCAATGTCTGTTTCAAGATTTTACCAAAAGAAAAACCGAGCATAGTGAAAAACTTATCTCTACAGACTTCCTATTGCAGAACTCCGTTTTTCACCAAACGTTTTCCCTAGAGTATTAGAAGAACATTGCGCAATACTGGTGCAATCTATTACTAAAAATATCACAGAGGTGTTGCGCAATACTCAGTTTTCCCATGGGGATTTTCCATGGGGATTTCCCTCAGGTATTAGAAGAACATTTCAAAATACTGGCGCAATCTGTTACTAAAAATAGCACAGAGGTTTGTTGCACAACAACTTTCCGCAAATATATAAGCAGATGGTTCTGGGGAATTGGTTATTCTACTTTAAAGTCGTTGAAGAAAGAAGAACTATTCAAGATGTTCAAGTGTGATATTTGCGAGAGTACTTTTACCAGAGAGCGTAATATGCGCCGTCACAAGAAAAATGTTCATGAAAAATCAACTGGAGTTTGCTGTAACAAATGCAACAAAACTTTTACTAGAGCTGATAACTTGAAAGCACATCTGAAAGTGTGTGGTAAGTATTTCTTTTCTAAATAATTTGATCTTGAAATAAAATATTTTATTCGAATGCAAATCTTCACTTTATAATAAAATTTTTAATTGAAATTTAATTGTATTTTTGTTAAAACAATCACAGACCCCGGAAAATTTATCAGAAATTCCGGTTGAAAATTCGGTCGAGGTCGCAAATAGTAAGTTTATTTATTTTAACGGTTTAATTTTGAATGAACACAATTGTTTCTCATAGATAGTGGAGAAGCACCCCCAAACAAAAAGGCGAAAATTACTTCTCAGAATACCAATGGTAAGTTTTTATGAAAAGTGAGTTAACTTTGAAATAATTTTTGTTTTTATTGTAGAACTCCAGAATTCTACTAAAAGTTTACTTAAAGTCGGAGAGATAAACTCAAACGGTACATTTTGATAAAAACTTTTTTATTTTAAAGCTAATGTCGGTTTTTGTTAGATCGGTCACAAACTGACACCTCGCCGGAAAATTTATCAAAAATTCCGGCTGAAAATTTGATCGGGGTTTCACACGGTAAGTCTATTTTCGCAGTTTGATTTTGAGATACTATAAATTTTTATTTTTGCAGAAATCATAGAGGAACTCCCAAAAAAACCTGTGGCAACTAAAAATGGTGTGTTTTTTGTATAAAAGAGTTTGATTTGAAATTAATTTTGTTTTTTCTTAGAAGTGGAAGACCTCCCAGATGAGGAGATCAACACCCTGATGAGAAAGCATCGAACCAGCATTCGGACTTTCTACAAAAAAGTCAAAGTGCAATCCATCTTTAATTTTTGTTACAATCAAAATTTAAAAGTGTTAATTCCAAAAAATTGTTCATCAAATTATACAACTATAATTCCACCGTTTTAAAATAAATTACAGTTTTGCATACGTTTTAAGAAATATTAATAATAATGATTTACGGTATTACCACTCATCGTACAATAATAGCTTAATGATGGAAACTGCGCGTTTGATTAGCAATCGCCACAAATTAATAGAGTTTTTAAATACATTGGCTGAAGAATCTTTTTTTGATAAAATTAACCGCCCTGACAGCAAATGGAAAATAGTAGATATTTCCAACATTACCTTTTATATCAATCACATAAAAGATGCCCCTCTTGGTGCCCCAATTTTTCTTCCTGATTATATAAAAAACAACCATGGTTTATGAAACGTAAGTGCTAGTGACCACATGTGTTTTTTTCGTTGTTTGACAGTGCACCAAGGTGCAGACCCTCGCTGGTGCGAACAACCTGCCAAAAATTTATTTCGTGCATACTGTATTCGTTTTGACGTGGCGCCTGCAGATTTTGGAGGCGTTCAACTTTTTGATTTTATCCACTTAGAGGATTTTTTTGAACTAAATCTCATTGCATATGAGCTTGACGGTAAGGTTGCCAAACTGGTCCAGCGTAGCCGCGAGTTCTACAAGGAGACAATGCGATTGAACATTTACGAAAATCATCTAAGTGTGATTCTAAATTTTGAGTTATATTGTGGTGTGTATCAATGTGTACACTGTGATAAGCTGTGGGACCATAGTGGTCATTATTACAGTCACACCAAAAGTTGTACCACCACAGTGCGTGAAGTTTTTCCTGGTGGCGTTCACAAAAACCCTGCCACCATTTTTGAGAAATTGGAGGAAATAGGAATTGTTGTGCCTCACTGTGACCGTCATTTTTCTTTCCTTGCGTGTTATGATTTTGAAGCGTATTTTTCCAAAAAGCAAATTTCTAATAGTTCCATGTTAACTTTGGATGCTTGTCACATCCCCTTGAGCGTTGCAGTAGCGAGCAACATCCCTGGCTACGAATCGGGTGTTTGTTTTGTCACGGAGGGGAGTGAAGAAGAGTTGGTACAAAAGTTAGTCGATTACTTGGAGAGCCTGTCAGAAGTTTCTTATAAGTCGCTTCAAGAAAAATTCAGTTACGTGTTTGAGCAGTTGGAAAGGAGTGAAAATGTAAGAAAAGAAAAAATTTTAAACGACTTTAACTGTTATTGTAAGGAATTGGTTGTACTCGGTTTCAATTCGGCTTCCTATGATTTAAACCTTATTAAACCAACATTAATTCAAATTCTTTTAAAAGACATCCAATTTGTTATAAAAAGAACCAACAGTTATCTTTGTTTAAAAACATCCAAATTAAGGTTTTTAGACATCAAAAATTTTTTGGCCCCCGGTTTTAGTTACCGCAAATTTTTGGTAGCTTATGGGGCAGAACTCAGAAAATTTTATTTTCCGTATGAATTTGTGACTGATCTCGATAAATTAAATAGTGGATTGCCCGAACACAATGTTTTTTATTCTTCTCTTTCCAAATCAAACATCACCCAAGAAGAATACAATCTTGTAGTGAAAACTTGGACGGAAAAAGGATGGAGCTCCCTACGTGAGATGCTCATTTACTACAATGTTCTGGATTGCGTCCCGTTTGTTCAAGCCGTTCAAAACTTGCTTCGACCTTATCTTGAACAAGGTTTGGATATATTTAAAACATCTTTTTCAGTTAGTGGAGTGGCCAAACTACAGATGATGAAAAAAATTGAAAAAAATACTTTCTTTTGTTTGTTTCCCAAGCGGCATGGGGATCTGTACAAAACCCTTCGATCTCAATTGACAGGTGGGTTAAGCTTGATTTTCTGCCGCCTTGCAATTTCGGGAGAAACCAAAATCCACTCCCACGAAGTAGATAATCCTGAAACTGTCAAAAAGGTGCTTGGTTTGGACGCCAATTCTCTTTATCTTTATGCTATTGCTCAGAATAACCCTACTGGCTATTTTTGTCGTTACAAAGAAGAAGAAGATTTTCGGCCTGACCCCTGCTCCAAATTCGGTTTTCAATCTTATCAGTGGTTAAGTTATGTAGCTTACAAAGAAAACACATTTTTGCAAACACGTTTCAACATGGGAGAAAGAAGAGTCAGCAAGTATAGTTTGCCAGTGGACGGTTATTCTGAGCAACAAAACAGCGGTGATCAATTTCTTGGTTGTTTCTTTCATTCTTGCGATCGATGCAATACCAACCGAAATGCCGACGGCAGTTTGGAAGAAACATACCCCCTGAAAAACATTCCTCATGAGGATATTCGGAAAGAAACAGCAGACAACAGAAAAAAGTTGGAAGAAGAAGGGTTTCGCGTGGTGGAGATGAGGGAGTGTGAGTGGTTGAAGGTAAGAAAACACCTAGAAGTTTCTCGTTTTCTAAAAACGCTAAAATCGATAACGCCCAAACGAAAACTAACTTTTGAAAAAATAATAGAAGGCATTCGAAACAAGAGCTTGTACGGTTTTCTTATCGTTGACATTCACACTCCCAACGAATTAAAAGAAAAATTCAAAGATTTCCCTTTAATTATAAAGAACAGTTTTATTTCTCGAAAAGACATCGGTAA
The DNA here is from genome assembly GCA_963680785.1 of Diplosoma virens. NCBI lineage: Eukaryota > Metazoa > Chordata > Ascidiacea > Aplousobranchia > Didemnidae > Diplosoma > Diplosoma virens. Next base: position 59,201,933 of record OY796881.1, on the reverse strand, counting down.
CTATATGCAAAACGTGGCAGAGGAGCATAACCTTTTAAAAAAAGAACAAAAATATTTAATTAGTAGTTACTTTGCAAAAAATTTTTTAATTAACTCGGAAATGGCTAAATTTTATCTAGAAATGGGATTAAAAATTACCAAAATTTATGAATTTATTGAATTTTTTCCACAAAAATGTTTTGCTCTTCTGGCACAAGAAATTGTAAACTCCAGAAGATTGGCCGACACAGATAAATCCAAAACGGTGATAGCTCTTACCAATAAACTAACTGGGAATTCTCTCTATTCCGCTAGTTTATTAAATAAAGAAAAGCACAGAAATATTACATACCATTCCGAGGAAACAGTCAACAAATCAACGATCCTCGTTTCGTTCATTTGGATGAAATTAAAAAGGATGTTTATGAAGTAAAAAGTTTAAAGAACAAAATTGTGAATGATCTTCCAATCCAAATTGGTCTCAATGTATATTTAAATTCCAAACTCCACTTGTTAAAAATTTTTTATTTGTTTCTCAAAAAATATATTCCAGATCGTCATTTTGAGTTGTTAGAAACCGATACCGACTCCATTTATTTTAGCATTAGTAGAGAAAATCTAGATGACTGCGTTCCTTCGCATTTAAAACCCAATTATTTTCGTGACAAGTTAAAATGGTTGACCTCCGAAGTGTGCCCTAACCACGAGGAAGCCTTCATCCAGTGTAAAATCGAAAACAAAGAGTGGGACTCGCAACCTTGTTGCTCTTCCTTTGAAGCTTTCGACAAAAGAACGTTAGGTAAAATGAAGGTGGAATATGAAGGAAAAAACCAAGTTTGCCTTGCTTCCAAATCTTATTTTTGCCAAGGAGAAACGAACAAACAAGTTTGTAAAGGGGTGTCTATTGCCCAAAACCCTCTCACCTTTGATGAATATTTGAATGTTTTAGAGACCAACAAACCGCTTCTTGTAGAAAACCGTGGTTTTCGAAGCAAAAATCATCAAATTTTTAGTTATGTACAAAAGAAAAAAGGTTTAAGTAATTTTTATCCCAAGAGGAAAGTGTTGAGTGACGGGGTTCACACCCAGCCATTAGATTTGTAAATTTTTTATTTTTATCAAGTTTCTCAAGCACCGTGGGTTTTTTTTCCGCGAATTTTTTCAACCAGCAAAGTTTTTGTTTTTTTTGTGAATTTTATGTATTTTTATCCATGTTTTTCTATGTTTTTTTTCGTCCATGTGTTTTTTCGTCCATGTATTTTTCCTAACTATCGAAGTTTGTGTATTTTTCATCCATGTTTCTCTTGCATTACAAAAGGGCTATGTTACAACGTTTGCTTTGATTTTGTTCCACGACCAGCTAGCGTAATGTCTTTGCGATTTCAAAATCCAACTAGCTTTGTGGTAAGCGGACCTTCCAGAGTTGGAAAGTCTTATTGGGTCCTACGGTTTGTAGACAGTCTAAAGCAACTTTGCCCTGAAATCAAACAGGTTGTTTATCACTATGAGGTATGGCAAGCAATATTTGATCATTACACGGATAAAATAAACTTTAAACAAGGCATGCCGAGTCTTGAAGACTTAAAAGAAAGTCGAGATGCATTTTTAGTACTAGACGATTTGATGTTTGCCAATTCTGAATTTTTATCCAAAATCTATAGCGTCTACTCCCATCACTTTCATTTCAGTGTTCTCATGACCGTACAAAATTTGTTTTATAAAGGTTTGCATGAAATAAGTCTCAACACACAAATTAGGGTACTCTTTAAAAGTTGTAGGGACGTAAACCAAATTGCACAATTTTTACGACAGATCTACCCCAAAACCTATAAAAACGCACTGGAGGCATATAAAAACGCTGTATCTTTCGAAAGAGGTTATTTGGTGATTGACTTACGCTGCGAAACACACAATAACCAACGTCTGCGTTCAGGGATTTTTCCAGAAGACACGCATTACCTTTATCAATGAACCGCTTGCGAAAAAACGGACCCGCCTTGCGTTTGCTACAAAAAGCCCCTACACTTTGCAAAAGCATATTCTAAACAAAGCGTCGTCCGAGTTAATACGTTGTCTTTGTGACTGCGCTCACAACGTGCTGCAAGGAAACGTCAACATATCGCGTCATCACAAACAGAAATTAAAACCGCACAAGACCAAACTTCGAAAGTTGGCTGATCGTAAGGTAGCGTTAAAAACAAAACAAAGAATTATACAAAAAGGTGGATTTTTACCCATCTTGTTGTCTGCACTCGCTCCAGTCATTAGTGGTGTGTTGGGGACTCTTATAAAATGAGAAAATTAATCGCGTTGGAACCTGATGTGTATGAAAAACTCAAAAACAAACATCAAGTCACGGATAAAAAAGTACTTTCTGAACTGGATGCTAAAATGCAAGAAATCTTAACTTCCAACCGACCCGACAGCGAGAAAGTGACTCTATATAATGAGGCGTTGCAAAAATCAAAGTTATTTCTGAAAAAGTTTCAACCAAAAACACCAGTGAAAAAACCCTTGTCTGAAAGTGCAGTGCTAAAGCGTTTTAAAAAACGAACCAAAGCCAAAAAACTATTTAAAGACGCCACTAGCAAAAAGAATTTAGATTGGGATGAAGACGGTCAAATGCTTTTAGACGATCGAGTGGTACCTGGATCTCATATCGACGATTTGTTTCAATCCACCCTAAAAAAACGAGACCCTACTTTACCCGGTGCACACGAGTTTGAATCGATGCTATGGGAGAGCGTTTAAATTATTACAATCCTAAAAAAGAAGCTTCTTTCTCGGGAGCACATCGTTTTCCAAAAACAACCCAACAATGGTTGCAATCACAAGACACTTATACGCTACACAAACCCGTGCGAAAAAATTTCAAGCGCAGAAAAACAATTGTACCTGGCGCCAACTTTCAAATGCAAGCCGATCTTATTGATTTTTCTTTGCTCAAGTCGTACAACGACCGCTATAAATACATTTTGGTGGTCATTGATGTGTTTTCGAAAAAAGGCTTTACCGCTTACTTGAAAACCAAATCAAGCTCGGACATGATCCAGGCTTTTGAACAGTTGATGCCTGAAATTGGCAAGTTTCAAAAATTGCAGACGGATATGGGACGCGAGTTTCTGAATCGTCCCTTTCAAACCTGGTTAAAACAACATCACGTGGAGCACTTTTACACTCAAAATTTTGACACCAAAGCATCTATTGCTGAACGATTTATACGCACTTTGAAGGAGAAACTATGGCGTTATTTTACCTACACCAACAGCCGAAGATACGTGGAAGTGCTGCCTGCTCTGGTTGAATCTTACAACAACACCTATCACCGATCCATTCGACGTGCTCCAAATTCAGTCAACTCTGACCAAGAAACAGTTTGGTTCACGCTCTATGCTAACCCCGAGTTAAGAAAACCAAAATTGAAAGTAGGTGATCAAGTCAGACTGTCCATGACTCGAATGCGGTTCCGCAAAGGCTACTTACCCAGTTGGACGGACGAATTGTTTCAAGTTGCTCAAGTGTTTCGGGACAATCCTCCCTATTACAAAATCAAAGATTTACAAGACGAGTGGTTGGAAGGAACTTTTTACGAAGAAGAGTTGCAGAAAATCTATAAAAAGGATGACGTGTTCGAATCGAGCGTATTCTCCAACAACGCAAGCGCAAGAAGGGTGTTGAATTTTCAGTAAAGTGGTTCGGATATCCTGGTTCTTTTAATTCTTGGGTGTCAGAAAAAGATAGTGTATAAAAATAACCTTTGACATTGTTTTGTTTGGTGCACAAGTTTTGGTGATTTACATTGTGGTTTCCATCAGCTTGTACAATTTATCACAAAGCAACGACAACAAAGAACTCTGGATTAGTCTGCTTAGTAGTTCTGTCGGTTATTTGCTTCCGTCGCCTTTTCTTAGCAAAAATGTTCCTCACCCTCCCCAGTAACTCGTCCATGGACATTTATCCTGAAAACAAACTTTCGGATTACATGGTTCACTTGCCAAAAGAAATCAATTTGTCTGGATCGTGGGAGTTGGGTTTGTCCGAGATTCTGTACCCCAACACTTGGTACAACATCGACACCAACCAATGTTACATTTTCTGCCAACGCGGTGCTTTGGAATTTGTAGCAGTGCTTCCAGCAGGTTATTATCAACAACCTCAATATATCGTGCGTCAGATACTTCAAGAAATGAGACAAGAGTTTCAAGATAGAAACAAAGCGCTTGTCAGCGAAGGAGTTTTGATGCAACCAATCGACTTTCTCTTTGATCTCACTTACAATCCTCAAACACAACTAACAACCATGTCCATCCAACACAAAAAAGGAGCACCTACGGTCGACCGTAATGGTACCACGCAACAGGATGTGACGGTGACTTTTTCCGAGCAGTTGGCTTCTATTTTGGGTTTTCGAAAGGTTTGGTATTGGGAAATCGAAGAGTACACTTCGGCAAGCGTTGCCAACGTAGACACCGTTAACGCCATCTATGTCTATTGCGATGTTATCGAACACAGAACGGTTGGTCATACTCTTGCACCCTTGATTGGTGTTCTTCCTGTAACAGGGAAGCCGGGTGCCTATGTTTCCAAAAGATACGACAAAATACAATACCATCCCGTCTTAAAGAAAAATCTTAGTGACATCCACATCTCGCTTCGTGACGATCAAGGAAAACGAATTCGTTTTCGCAAGGGAAAAGTGATTGTGACTTTGCATTTACGATCCAAAAAGCTAAATTCGTTATAAAAACCAGATGCAAAGGAAAATGTGGTTATTGTAAGAAATCAACGGTAGTAGAAACATGCGTGTCAAATATTGTTATGACGCAAAAGCTTACGAAAGCTATTATTTGTCTCAAGTCGGTGATGGAATGCCTTATTTTGCGGGGGCACGAGTGCAACAAGGTTATGGACTAGGTAATCTGTTTAGTTCCATTGCCAAAAGTGTTCTTCCTTTGATCAAAAAAGGTGCCAAACCCTGGGAAAACAAGTTTTACAAAACGGTGTCGAGTTTGCTTCCAATGTCTTACACGGTAAAAACGCCAAACAAGCTGCCATCGATCAAGCAAGAGCTGCCGATTCCAATCTCTTACAAGCAACTCAACAAAAAATAGGAAAGCGAAAAGCAGCACCGAGAAAAGTACAAAAGAAGAAACGCAAGAGACATCACGACATTTTCTCGTAAACCATGGCGACGTTAGTACACCCCAGTTCGGCAGAATCCCCCACCTCTCAACTGGATTTGTTTTCGGTGCCACCAAGTCAAACTAGTTTGGAGGAAGGAAGTTTCACCGAATACCACCCTGTATCTGTATTGACCTCCACAGGTCCTATTGAATATACGATTAGTGCTGAAAACTCCAACTTCATTGATCTTGCCAATAGCTTTCTTTATGTGCGTGCAAGCGTAACTACTGCAGCTGGAGCTGATTTGGCAAAGAATGTGGAAATTGCGCCTGAATGTAATTTTTTACATACGCTATGGACGCAATTACCCCTATCGAGCTTATATTGAAAACTTGCTTAGTTTTGGACAAGAAGCAAAAAATTCCCAACTTTCTGCTCTGTTGTGGCACCGCAACACGTCAGAACATTTCGAGACTCGTGGAGCTACCAACCTAGGTTATACCAAACGAAAAGCTTTGGCTGCAGAAAGCAAAGAAATGGATATGATGGGGAAATTGCATCTTGATTTGTTCTTTCAAAATCGATATTTGTTGAATGGTGTCGAAGTACGTTTGCGATTGATTCGTTCCAACGATCTTTTTTGCTTGCATGGAAACGCAAACCAAGCAGATAACAAAGTGTCTTTGAAAGAAGTGACCTTGTTTGTTCGCAAAGTAAAACCCAATCCCGCCGTACAGCTTGCTCATGTCAAAGCCTTGCAACACGGCACTGCAAAATACCCGCTTTGACGTGTGGAAGTTAAGAGCTTTACTGTGCCGACCGGGAATCGAAGTATCACCAAAGAAAATTTGTTTTTGGGTCAATTGCCCACACGAATGGTGGTCGGTGTAGTGGATAATGACGCTTACAACGGTGTCATCACCAAATTTCCTTTTAATTTCAAACACAACAGCATCAATTTCATGACGATTTACCGTGACTGAGTTCAAATCCCTTCCAAACCACTGCAACCAGATTTTACCAACGATCGTTTTGTTCGAAGTTACGTTCGTTTGTTTACGCAAACGGGTCAATATTATCGTGACACAGGAAACGCTATTTCGCGAGAACAGTACAAAGACGGTTGTGCTTTGTTTGCTTTTGATCTCACACCCCAAATGGATTCAGCGAAGTCGGTTTTGAATTGATAAAGCATGGCAACATACGCATCGAAATTCATTTTGCTACTGCTACTGCACGTACTCTTACGGTCATTGTGTTTGCCGAACACGACAACCTGCTGGAGATTGATCAAGACAGAAACGTTGCTTTTGACTATACAGCATGAACACGTTGCAAATCGAACGCTTGCTCAAGAAGGATTTGAAAAGCAAAACCATCTTTAAAAAAGTCTGTGCTTTGGATTAGTTGGAAAAACCTACTTTTCCGTCTGCTTACGTCATCAACTCGGACCCGAGTAATAAACCTGGAGAACATTGGGTTGCGGTTTATTTTGACTAACGCGGTCGAGGAGAATATTTTGATAGTTATGGACTACCCCCTACATTGGTCGGTCTCGACTCTTACATGGATGCCTACTCCTTATTGGGATGGATTTACAATCGCAAAACCTTACAGGCGTACTTTTCCAGTTTTTGTGGTCATTATTGTGTCTATTTTATTTTATTTCGTTGTCGCGGCGTACCTTTGCATCTATTGTATCTGGTTTTACGTCAAACCTAACTGAAAACGATCGCTCTATTTCTCGCTTTATTCGTAATGTATCACAACATTGATTGTACACATATTGTTTATTAAATACAAAAAGTAAAATCAAAATCTCTTTGGATTAAAAGGTAGGGCTTTGTTGATAAAACTTGAGATTAAGAGCTAGCAACAATTCTTTTTAAAGACGATAAGGTTATGCTACCATTCAGAACAGGAAACGACGCGGCTTCAGGAAATACGTCATTACTGTCTAGAACTTTATAAAATTATTTTCAATAAATCTTACAGCTGCATATCACTACGACTAAAAATAATTTTTGAAGCTAAATAGATTTGAAACACATACACCCTAGAAAATGAATGGTGTTATAATTCACTAGAAAGTAAAAATGAATGGTCTACAACAACAATCAAACTTGTTTAGAAAAATTGAAAATATTTATAATAAAAATCATGGTTGACAAAGAAATATTCAACAAGGGTATAGCAAAAATCAAACTTGTTTAGAAAAATTGAAAATTGGTGTAAAAAAACCAAGGTTGCTTAGAAAAATTAAACAAAGGTATAACAAAAAACAAGGTTGTTCAGAGAAAAAAAAATTAAATATAGTTATCTAAAATTCAAGGCTGTCAAGAAAAAATTGAACATAACAAAAAAACAAGGTATTGTAGAAAAAAAATAGGCAATCCAAAAATCGAGTTTGTCAAGAAAAAATCAAACAAAGGTCTAACACAAATTAAGGTTACATAGAAAAAAAATATCGTACAAATAAAAGTTAAGCATACCTAGAAAAAATGTTTAAAATTGATATTCATCTAAAAACTAAACTTGTCTAGAAAAACTTTTGACTATAGGTATCTCGTGAGTTAAAATCAAGGTTGTCTAGGGAGCGCTTAAACGTGCACAAGTATCAATTAAAAGTAAGCAACATAGGGTATTGATTCTTTTTAAAGACGATAAGCTCAAATCAATAGCATTCAGAACAGGAAACGACGCAGCTTCAGGAAATACGTCGTAACTTAACTGTCTACCGCATAAAATCATTTTCAATAGAACTTATTAACCTTATTTTTTCTTTTAGAACTTATTAATCTTATTATTAACATTAATTTGAAATTAAATTGATTTGAAGCGTATACACTCTAGAAAGTAAAAGATAGGGTTTGGACCTTTTTGTTGGCTCATGAAACGTCAGCGCTGAAGTGCTCCATCGCGCTCCAGCGCCTGCTCCATCGGACTGTTACCAAAAGTACCCTGGTATACTACTAACGACAAAAAAATACAAATATGTTAAGCGTAAAAATGTGGCAAAGGCCACATATCTCCCCCCAAGTGGTATGGCCGCAATGAGGCGAATACCACTGAAAGAAGAAAAAAAAAATAATAACAAAGCAATTGCAATAGAAAATACAACAAAATTCTACATCACGGACAGAGACAAAAAAAATGACACTATACAAGCAAACGCGCAAAAATGCAACGCGTGATTGAAATGTCGAACCAAACAAGATATCGAAAAATAAAAAAAATAAAAAACTAATCGCGATATCGTATAGGTTTTGTAATTAATCTGCCTTTTCGGGAGAAAACGCGATTAGTGGGGAATTCGTCTAGGTCTCCCGCAAAAATGTCCTCATTCTCACTCGAAGTTGTGGACGAAAAAGATAGAGTCTTGGCAAATTTTTCCTCGACTGAGGAGCCAGTGGGAGATATAGGCTCAACAAGGGTCGGTTTTAAACGATCAATTGTTACGGTGTCAGTGTGACCGTCTTTTTCGATGACAAAATATTTGTCGTGTCGTTCAAGTACAAAATGAGGTCCCGAATAAGGTCGTTGCAACGAAGATTTTACACTGTCAATGCGAACAATACTTGGGAACACCAGAAAAGAAGTGGGTCGACATAAGTTTGTTGTTTTTTAGGATGACGCGGTATAGTATAACTATAGTATAGTATAATAAATGAGTTCATGAAAGAACAAAGTGTTTTAGCATACTGCGAAGCTGGTTGGACTGTGCTTTCCTCGGACAACTCTACAGGAGTCGAATTTTCAAAATATTCCCCAGGAATGCGTATAGAAGTCCCTAAAACCATTTCCACTGCAGCAAACCCCATATCCTCTTTTATGGCCGATCGCAAGCTTAAGAGTACAAGACTCAAGTTTCGGTACCAAAGATCGGGAGGAGATTGACATTTCAATGCAACTTTGAGACTGCAATTGGATCGCTCTTTAATCCATTTGCAGACGGATGGAAAGCTGTTGCGTGACATAATTTCAAACCCAAAAATTGGCACATTTCTGTCCAAAGGAGAGACGTGAATTGGGCTCCTCTATCTGTAGTGATTATTGTAGGAGACCCAAAATGGGTCACCCAATGTAAAAGAAAAGAGTCTGCACAAGATTGTGCAGTAATATTCTTCATGGGTAAAGCCTCCGGCCAACGCGTAAATCTGTCTACAACTGTCAGTAAATATTTGTAACCAAAAGAATCGGGAAGAGGACCGACGATACCGACGTGTACATGTGAAAATCTGGCATCTGGGGTTCTGAAATGCTGTAAGGGTGTAACTTGATGTCAGGTAATTTTTGTTTGTTGGCAAGAAATGCAGGTACGGCACTTTTCAGCAATATATCGTCTCATATTCAGTCACACGAATCGCTCTCCGATGAGTTTTTGAGTTGCCTTAATGCCTGGGTGGGAAAGGTTAGGGCGGCTGAAAAGTACTCCAATGTTCTGTGCGAACCACTACTGTCAACCTGACTGAGTATAACACTACAGAATTTATCGCTTGCGTCTACAAACAATGCTGTCGGACTGTCGTGCTGAGGATAATTTAGTAGTGTTGCATTACTCAGTGCTACGAGTACTTTTATGTCTTCGAACGCAGTTGGTGTCTCCTCATTCCAAGAAAGATTTGAATTGCGACCGGCAGGAATTCCCTGGAGGAGGGAATTTAAAGGTGCCAAAATTTTTGCGCATTGAGGAATAAACTTTCTATAAAAATTGACCAATACAAAAATCGCCGTAAAGACTGGGCCTTCTGTGGGGTCGAAAAAGAATTTATGGCATCTACTTTACATGCAACAGGAGCGATACCTTTCTCCGAAATGATGTGCTCTAAAATGCGTAGCCGATTTTGGCCGAATAAGCACTTAGCTGCATTGATGATTAATCCGTTGCGTTGTAGACGCTCAAATACTTGCCGAAGATGGGCTCCGTGTTCTTCAATGGAGGACGAAAATATTAAAATGTCATCTATATAGACAAAGACAAATGGCTAGTCTTCAAATACAGAGTTCATAAAGCGTTTGAATGTTTGGCCAGCGTTAGTTAGGCCCATAGACATCTTTAAAAATTCCCAATTTCCGGACGGTGTGCCAATTGTGGTTTTGGCAATATGTTATAGGTGAATATGAATTTGGTGATATGATTTAAACAAATCGATGCTGGAAAATATTGTGCAACCGGATGTATTTTTGGTAAAATCATGAAGGAAAGGAATGGAATAAGAGTCCTTGACGGTTACTTGATTTAGACGCCAATAGTCTCCTACTACTCGCCAAGATCCGTTAGCTTTTTTTACCATATTAACGGAAGATCCCCACGGGGAGGAACTGGGTCTAATTATTTCCAATTGCTCAAGTTGACTTAATTCCTTTTGTTACGGCAAGTACTCGAGTTTCGAACCCGGGTTTATTTTCTGGCTGTAATTTACTTAATTTTTGTTTTTGACATTTAATTTGATTCACTTCATTTTTTCACGGCGCTCGCTTGCTAATTGATTGTTGCCTCGAGCTGACTTCTTTTTTCCATAAGTTGGGTGTAATTTGTGTAGAAACGCTTAGTTTTGCTACTTCAGCCTTTGTGGAGCGGTCGTAGATTTACTGTTTGAAATACTGTTAGACGCCGTTGGGAGTGCTGTTGAGGCTTTTGAGCTGTTTATAATACTGTTGAAGATACTGTTTGATATTGTTAGTTTTGTCGGTCTGCTCCGTGTCAGTCTACAGTTGGTGAGTGTTTATAAGTCTTTCTTTTGCATTAGTTATTTATGTTTACGTTTATTTATAGAAAACCGTCCGACCAGATTATTACGTCCGACTGTATTATTTCGTCCAATCATCCAAATCGTCCGACTGTATTATTTCGTCCATCCAGCTTATTTCGTCTGACCATCTTATTTCGTCCATAACGTCCGTACATCTTAATTTCGTCCGACCTTATTATTTTCGTCTATCTTATTTACCCGTCCAATTTAGTTCGTCTTATTTCGCATTGTTTTTATATCTTAATACAAATTTAATTTAAATCAAATCAAGGACGCGTACATTTTCGGAGACAGCCACACGGAGTTTAAGACCGCGAAGAACTTACTGTAACACTTTCTTAAAACAGCAAGTTTTTCGGGAGAAAGACGGCGTGGCCGCTGTTTGATGGGTGGACCGGTTGTTTCAATGTAGTAAACGATATCATGTTTTGGAGGAAGCCTTAAGTTCGAAACAGAGAACACCTCGGGAAATTCAGCTTCAAGAAACTAATAATCTCCTAAGTTGTAAACCGGAGGTTTGACATTACACAAACTAGGCTTAAGTTCGGTATTAGATAAAAAAGAACAAGGATCACGACACTTTTGTGCATGACGACCAAAACGTTGATGAAGGCAGCAGAGTGATTTAATATTTGCAGATTGCGGTATGTGTTCGGGAAATATCAATCTTCCTTTTCTAGGATCAATCTTGATATCAAAGTGCGATAAAAAAGCTATTCCTATAATGGGTTTTTACGTCTCAGCAATGCAAAATTCCCAGTTTAAAGGCACAGGACCTCCCAGGTCAATAGTAATATTTTTGCAAACAAACGTAGGAACAGAGCTTCCATTAACAGCAGACAAATAATCCTGCAGATGATCTCGAGAATTAGGATCCACAGGAATTACAGAACAAGAACTGCCCGTGTCAATCAAAAACTTCAAATTTGTAATGGAACATTTTATGTACAGTAGTTGCGATGTAAGAGTTGGGCACTCATTATTTCCTCCGGTAAAGTCGCCTTTTTTTACCGGAACTATCAGTTTAAATGGTTCTTTTTGAGAATGAGACATTGCGTCATTTGCATGCCAAGAACAAGGGGATATGCATTGATGAGCTCGATTGCCATATGGGTTGTGGTAAAAACCTAATCCATTCTTAGAATTTGTTGATGTGGGTGAAGAACATTTATTACGCTGGTAGGAGGTAAACTTTTCAAGCTTTCGATTTAATTCGTCTACGGCGTCCGACATATACGTATTTCCCAACTGCTTATCAAAATACTCATTTTGTTGATGTCGTCGTCGTCGTCGTTTGAAGGGTATCCACTACAGGTCAGACACAAACAGAACTGGGGCCAAGGGTTTATCCTTTTACTACCCCAGACTGCTGCACTGCCTGAATCAGATGCTGGCAGTGGTGTTATTAAGCCAGCATCGAGTTTCGTCATCCAAAACCGTCAGACCTCGTGCTCCATGTGCTGCCCGATGTATAGGGCACGCTGTTAGAACATGGTCTGCAGTTTGCTCAGAAGCGCCACACTCGCAATTCGGTGATGGAGCGAGACCCCATTTGTGCATGGACGAATGGAATCGCCCAACACCAGTCTGCAGGCGGTTGAGCTTAACCCAAGCTACTGGGGATAAGCCCATCCCAACAGGCCTGGTACCGGTCTCGGGCACAAAAGCACGGAGCATGGGAACATTTTCACAATACACCGTTTTCCATTTGTGATTTGTCCATTCAGAAGCGCGGATGCCAAGTCTGGCAAGGTTGTTCAAAAGATTCCGCGCAGCTGGCACAAACGGGCGTCTGGATCTTAGTCTCACTTGCCGAGTATCTGAGGACCCACTTAAAAGACCATACAAAATATGATCGGGATCCAGAGATCCACGGTGAGCCAAGGAGAGTGTTGCTCCCAGTCGGCAAAGCTTAGCTGGCTTGATGCCTGAGAGTATAGGTAGGTGGTCCGTTGGAGTGGGACGCAGGCATCCAGTAACTATGCGCAAGGCGTCATTCAAGACACTGTGGATGAGGCGTGTGTGAGCACTGCCACACCAGACTGGCACACAGTACTCAGCTGTTGAGTAGACTAGAGATAAGGTGGCTATGCGTAGTGTTTTAGCACCAGCACCCCATCCCGAGCCCACGAGTCGCCTCAGCAGTGTGACGCACAAGGATAGTTTTTTGCGCAATGCCACTAAGTGATGACGAAACGTGAGCGATCTGTCCAGTTTTACCCCAAAGTAAGTAGGGGTTGGACAGAACGGTAAAAGTCTACCGTTGTTGTAGACCTTTAGCTCACGTTTGGCCTCTCGGTTATTTAAGTGAAAGGATGCTGTCACCGTCTTAGTGTGACTGAGCTTCAACCTCCAAGTCTGGAGATACGCTGACAGTGTGGACATGTCTTGGCTTAATGTCCCCTCCAAGTCCTCCAGTTTCCAGAAGAATGCAACAATGCTAGATCATCAGCATAAGCAAACTTTCTGGAAATCATGGAAGGAAGATCGTAGGTATAGATGTTAAATAGGAGAGGAGCCAAGACCGATCCCTGAGGAACGCCGTTTTTAAGACGGTGTAGCCTGCTTTGCTTGCTGTCACCGGTGATAAGGGTGAAACTTGGATTTTGGACAAGCTCCATAATCATTCTGACCATGTGCTTATCCGGAAGTAGTCTCAGCAGCTTGCAGGTAAGGCCACGGTGCCAGACAGTGTCATAAGCAGCTGTCAGATCGATTAATACGGCACCGTTCTTCTTTTTAGCCTCAAAAGAATCCTCGATGTTCTGGGTTAGCAGAACAACTTGATCTACGGTTGACTTCCCGCGTCGGAACCCAGCCTGCTCTTTAGGGAGCAGTGGATCGATTAATGGTTCAACGCGGGCGTAGATAAGCCTCTCGAGAATTTTGTAGAGGACACAGAGCAAAGATATCGGTCGATAACTCTCTTGTGTTCCCCACGGGCTTTGCTAGTTTTGGGATTGCGACACACGCGCTCTTCTCCCGATCTTGGGAATTTTGAGTCGGCGCAAACAGGAAAAAAGGAAGTTACGTAACCAGGACTTCAAAGCAGCTCCAGCATGGAGTATAAGCTCTGGGAAGATGGAATCAGATCCCGGAGTTTTACCTGGTTTTAAATGTTGGAGGGCAGCAGTAAATTCTCTCTGTGAAAAAGTGTGAGAGATATTTACTGCGTCTGGTGTTGTGGCCCTCCAAATGTCAGACACTTCTTGAGAGACAAGTCGAGATGACTTGCGGTCAACAGTCTCGTATTTCCCATTTCTAAAAACTGAGATACAATAGCATCGGCTGAAACGGGACAGTGACGAGGAGAGTGTCGTAACCTACCAGTAAGGTTGTTCAAAATACTCCACGCTTTTCGACTAGAGTGTGAGAAGTCAATGCTCCGAACTGCCGCGGACCATTGATCCCTCCGCTTTCTGTCAAGCTTGGCAAGCAGAGCTGTAGCAGCCAAACTTGAGTCGTCTCCCTGAGGAGACTGCAGAAAGGTTTTAGAGAGGGATTCACACTCTGCATCCCAACACGGAATATAGTTATTTCGATACCGCGTAGGATAGTCGTTTTGGCTGCTTTCTTAATGGTGTTACAGAAGTCCTGGTAAGCCGCATCCACATCAAGTGAATCAGGCGGCAACAAAGTCTTTGCAAATTTATTTGTCAAAGCAATGTAGTGACTCCATTTGGCCTTGCGGAAGTTCCATCGCTTAACAGACATGCTTGGCACTGCCATAGCCATCCTTGGTGGTGTAATAAGCAAAGGTCGATGTTGTGACCTGGGGAAATTTTCAAGGACACGTCTATCCGGTAAGCGACTGTTTGGACCTACACTAGCGAAAGCTAGATCTGGATTGGTGCCAGTGTTCCAGCGGCCGGAATAAAAACTGGCAGCGTCCTTGGCATTATATAGGAGGGCAAGACAATTAATACTTGCCCAGCCAGCCAAGCACTCACTGTCCGGACTGTTGTCATAGTAACCCCAGTCAGCATGACGACAGTTAAAATCACCAGCGTAAAGACAGCGTAAAGACAGTGTTTCCTCACTGGGAGATCCAGGGTTCGCAATCACGTTGGCGGTGGTTTGTAGACGTTGACTATTTTATAACCATCAACGTCCACACACAGCCACTCGATCTCCGATGTCGGTGGAGATTGGTCGAAAAGCGTGTATCTCGTGGACAAACGTGGCAGGACCATGCTTCCTGCTTAAAGAAGATCCAGCTAGTTGGTAGTTTGGTAGCACCAACTTCTCTGCATCAGTGCAGTGGGTCTCCTGCAGTAGGATGACGAGTGCCTCAGAGTGCATAGCGAGATGATGAAGAACGTTCATCTTGCTTGCAGTGAGGCCTTCGATGTTTAGCTGAAGAATGGTGGGTCTTCGAAACTTGTTGGCAATGTGCCTTGAAAAGGGCAGTTTTATCCTAGCATTGCCCCGTCCTGAAAAGGACGTTTGCCGATTAGCAGACCCACACTGAACATCGGAATGGGTGGGTACCCTTCCGTTTTGTTAGGTTCAGTTTCGGTCTGTCATCTTTGAAATCAATGAACAGACTTACTCACGGCTTAGGCTGCGAGAAAGCACCTACCATTTGGGTCTTTGTTGATGTGATATTTATACCTTTGACATGGGAGTAGCAGGCTGAGATTTTGCTGGAGAAAGGAGGCAGTCGGCATGTGCAGCCAATTCGTCGACCGTGCTTTGTTCGTACGAATACAACGCAAGCCTGGTCGGAGTGTCCACTGACTGCAGTACGCGAGATTTAAGTATGTCTTCCTGGAGAGTAGTCGGTTCACAATAACGGGATGCGAGTATGGATGAAGCCGGCCCAAATAATTTGAGACTTTGTCATCGCCACGGACATAATCGTTTAACGAGGTCTCTAAATCCTCACCGCCTGCATTGGAATATAACCGGAGGCTAGCAACTTTCAAAGTCGAATAATGTGTTACCTCGTTAGTTGTTTTTAGTAGATGTGCAACAGACTTAAATACACTGGCGTTTCGAGATAAGATCTTGACAAGAGCCAAATATCTAGACCGTTCTGATGTCATATTGGTTTCTTGAAACATCAATTCGATAGTTGAAAAATAAGCGTTGAAAAATAATGTATATTTCCAAAACTATTTCTGGGCGAAGAAGCGTTATTATTTTCCCTATTGCCACATATATCTGAGTTTGTTATATCACTAGAGGGAGCTCTCGTAGGGGAGAATGTTATTGGGGCAAGCCGCGATATGTCAGGCCTCGCTTCGCGAAACCTACGTTTGGTTTGATAGTAAAAAATCAAGAATACAAAACTACAACTTAAAATAATTAACGCGGTAACTAAAGCACATAACACCAGATAGTAGAAATACATTATGACCTCACACTATTAAATCAAGCTTAAGGTTAAAAAAACTGCTTTTTAACTCGTAACTATTGTTAATACAATTAATAAAACTGTCCGCCAAAAACTAGTTAAAAATTGAACATAAAATTAGCACTTACAACTCTATTACAATGTCTCGCTTGCAAAACCAATAAAAAACTTATCTTTTTGTCTATAAGTTTATATAGTTAATCTTCTTCGTCTCGCTGTGCTGAATCCTCTTCTATTATCGCTGTTGACTGTTGAGTAAAACTTATTAATAAACTTCAAAGTTATGTTGATAAAAACGTCTTCTTCTGGGTATGAAATCACGTCGGGGTCACCAATATGTAGCGGTTTGGGTTAATATATATATCTCGCTACATGTAAATTCCACAAACTTTTTGCAGATCTTTTTATTATTAAACCAACAATCTCAAACTTTTCGACATGTGCTTTTTGCTTCACAAAGACTCTCTCGTTTTCTATTCAAAAAAAAATCAATAAACGAACAAAAAAATACAACTGTGTCAAGCGTAAAAATGTGGCGAATGCCACAATACAAAGACGCCAAAAATAGGTCATTTTCTGACGATTCTGTCTTTCTTTTTTCCATTACTGATAACAGCAACTTTGCAAGTGGGGAAGACATATACGTTAACCAGGCAATTTTAAGTTTGCAGTTCAACCAAAAGTAAGTTGCTCGTACTGCAGCAACTTCGTTGCTATTTTAGCAGGCTCCAGCACTTCAACAAACATGGAAAACGCATTCTAAGAAGTTTCTGGTAAGTGCAAGTTTGGGTTGCTGGCTGCCATATCAAGGCAAAAATCCTTTAGGAACAAAAGACGTTGAAACACGTCGTATGTTGAATGCCACCTAGTAGGACTGTCCAAGACAGGCTTTCTCAGTTTAAGCTTTTTCAAAAGCACGAAACAGACGGGTTTCTAAGTTTTTTGCAGATGCATCGAGCCGAATCAATATCATCGCGTAAAGAAGATTTTTTTAGAGCGTCTTCTACCACCAACTATAAGGTGTGTGAAAGCACATCTAACACCTTTCCGCATATTTCCTGCTTGAGCTGTGCTGGTATGCGAAGAACTGAGGTTGCCGAGGAGAACTTCAACGTTTATGCAATTAACAGTACCGCTATCGTCTTCATCACTACTGAGTTCTTCTGCATCGCTCTGCCAGCTGCTACAACTTGGCTGCTCAGCATTACCAGTTCTTTCGGTTATATCCTCTTCAGAAAAGAGGCGAACACATTTTAGTATGTTGGTGCCATTGTCGGTTGTCATGCTATACATTTGATCGCTCTTAATTTCGTGTTATTCAATGACTTCATCAAGAACAGTTTTTAAGTAAAAACTAGTGTGATTTTTTTTTAGTTCTTTCATTGCTAAAGTGCGTAATTGTACTTTTCCATCACTTATGAACTGCAAATTCACGCCGAGTATGGATTGATCACGACACGTTGCTACGTCAGATACAAGCCTATGTTAAAGATACAAGCCTATGTTCCACTTCCAGTTTTATACGATAGCGGACATCATTAGCCTTTACCCCAATTTTCTCTCGGATATTATTTGCATTGATGTTAAAATTGGCTCGCATACCTTCAAGCAAGGGGTGTTAAGTTTGCTACGTGTATCGTCAGTAGCCGCGGTCTATTTTCTTATCAGTCTATGGCTGTCGTTATTAACTTACCTTAGTTAAACCTATATCTTACTTAATCTTTAAAAATATGAGAAAAATTTATTGGCAAGGTCTAAGTGAAGGCAATTAGAACAAGCACAGCTAAATAAAACCAATTTTAAAAATATTCAATGACTACGCTACTGACCACGTGCATTACAAACTTAAACCAAAAACTTAAAACCAGAAAGAAAAAATTTAACACAGTTAGATGCACATGGATCAAGTGGTCAATGTTGCCATTATATAAAAATAAAATTGCGTTTCTACCAAGGGGTTTAAAATTTTTCTAAACCCAGAGTCATCTATTAATTTTAAAGGGCGGCCGTTTATTGTGACTAGTTTTAAACATGCATTTTTCAGTGTTTTTTCGTTCATTTTTACTCGAATTGTTTTTGAAAACATTTCGTCTATGGCACATTGGTTTGTTTCACGCATTCGCTTCTTCTGGGGTTTGTTGGAGGAACTTGCACCGGCACGCTGCTGAAGAGCGCTTAGTTTTTCATTTTGGAACTCCTTATAGTTCTTGTCGTGAAATCGTTTAACGTGTGTTCTGAATTAGATGCATGGTTTCCTTTAATAACAGGTTTGCATTTCCCCAACGTACAAGACGACTTATTTTCACTTTCAGAGTACTTGAAAATTTTTCTTATTTGGCTATGGTTAGTACGGACCATTATAATCAAATTCAACTGCTCTTTATATTATTTTTTATTAAACAAAGCGCAGTATTCTAAGAATAAAAAAAGTCACAGCATTATTCAACCAAGCACAAAATTTAATTCACGAACCAATTTAGCCTTAGATAAGCTAAAATGATAACAATGCTTAGAATGCATGCAAAATAAATTCTGTTCATTTATCAACAGCATGACCTGCTTGAACTTTCCCAAGCAGCCCTCAACCCCAACGTCACTATAGTGATATTGCTCAGGTCAACCAGCTGCAGCTACAGTACTTTAAGTTATAACCTACAAGCTATAGGAATTACAGGTGGAAATTGCACATTGACAATAATGTATGTCCACACTTCCTCAATCACAAACCTATTGGAAGACTAACTGTTCTGTCTCTCTAAGCTCGAAATTAATCAGATTTACAACGAATTTTATTTATTAACAATTTAAGCAACTCACTCTGAAAGAATACGCTTCATTTTCGAAACGATATAATTTTATAAACATAACGAAAATCACGAAATCGTTTTACCTGCAACATAAAAGACTAAGTAACAAAAACGACTTAAAACTGAAACAGAAAGTACAGGCAAACGATATATTATGACGTAATAGTACGAACTAAACAATCACATTTCTACACGCTCTTGTTTATACTAGTTTCTGCTTAAAGAAGGCATGGCGTAATATGCATAATAGAAAAAAGAGTTGCCATATCATTTTGGTAACAAGGGAGTTGTTTTATGATGAAAGTCTTAACTTCAAATAAAGCTTATTTTTCAAAAATGTTAAAACATAAAACACATCATCACCCACATGGATTATTTATGCTACAGTATTTTGATTTCAAACATTTGCTAAGTGATACGGATGACGTCACGGAGCGAACCGGTTCTTGATTCGGGTTCGGTTAAGGTTCACGATTATTCAAATTATTCTGTTCAGTTCCGGTTCGCTCGTTGTGATTTTTAAAATTACGGTTCGGGTTCGATTAAGATTCGGAAAAAATGGTATAAAACCGGTTTATAAAGCTCCGATTCGGGTTCGGTTTGACTCCCTGATTCGAAAGCTAACAAAGTTTGTAAAAAAATATAATTATGCTTGCTTTTAGGCAAATGAATCAAAAAAATACTAACCCAAAACAAAATTTTTTTAATATATTAATATATTATAAAGCAGCCAATTATTTATTTAATATTCTCAGCTTATGCTACTTTAACTTTTTTAAAGATTTTTGTCTTGAAGGAATAGAAATATGCAATGCAAACTTGCAATAAAGCTAGTTTTAAACTAAAATTGTAAAAATAATAAAAGTGTTGTGAAATATTGTCAAAACCATTTAATATTATGATTGTTTGTGCAAGATAGACCAACTGATAATCACAATTAAATTTAATTTAAGTAGCCATTTAGCTTATTTTATGTTAAGTTATTTTTTAAAATTGTCATTTAAAATCAAAATACTTTACCTAAATAATTTCTAATTCAATTTTTTTTTAGAATAAAAATATAGAAAATTTTAAATTTAATCAAGCAGTTGTTTTTACCAGATCACCTCAAACCAGTTGTCAAAATGTCAATTTTGAAAAATGCTAAACCCTTTAAAAAAAGCTGTAATCAAGTCTTGAAAGTTCAGTGAATGAATAAATTGCATATGAATCAATATAGAACTTAAAAAAAAAGTAAAAATTTCTATATAAATTTGGTTAATGGTTAAAACATTTGTTTTGGCCTTCACTACTGCTTCTGCGTGTCCGTTTGTGGAAGTTACTCCCCATTTTTTGAGAAACTGTTAAAACCTGCTTGATTTGAATTGCGGTCCTCCATCAGTTCTGATTCGTATTGGTACACCTGTGTCAACGAAAAATTTTCTTATGGTGCTGATTATTTGATGTGAACTAGGGTCGTGAGGGAACTCGCTGAGCTTAATCCATACCGACAGACGGTCTACATAAACCAGGTATGTCTTACCGGAATATTAAAATAAATCTGCAGATACGTCTTCAAAAGGTCTTGATGAGAGGGGGTCGCGTTGTAATGGCTCTTGTTGTAAGCTTGGCTGCTGCTTTTGACATTTCGTGCAGGCTTCAACGGTATTTTTGATGTCGCTATTGATTCCTGGCCAGTACACTATTTGACACGCTCTTTGTTTTGTTCTTTCGATGCCTTGATGTGAGGCATGTAGTTTTGTCAATATTTCTTTTCTTTTCTTTACGGGCACCACAATGCAATGGCTATTAAGGAGAATTAATCCATCTTCAAAAGTAAGCTGATTTTTCAGCTTTTTGAAAGGCTGAGCTGATGGATATTCGTTTCCTTTTGAAAAGTTGCTTTCAGTAGCAGTGATTAATTGTTGTGCTGCTTCGTCCCGCTGAGTACTGTATTTTGTCTTCTAGCATTGAATCGATGAATGTTTCTGCCATAACTTTGGGTCTTTTCCTCTCAAAATTACAGAAACATTTTTGCTGATCGTTCTGGTTGTGTCTACGTTTATGATATCTTATGGTTCTGGGTCGCGCCACGGTGCTCGTGACAACGCATCTGGAATCACATATTCTTTTGCTTTTCTCCAGGTGGCATGGAATATAAAAGCGCTGAATTTTTTTTTGAGTCTCTGAATCCTGGGATTGTCCACCATATCGAGTATCTGTGTATTCAGAATTGACTCTAATGGGTTATGGTCTACTACTAGCTCGAAGCTGAGTAAGCCTTTCAGATATATTCGGCATTTCCGCATAGCCGAAACTACAGCGAGCAATTCCAGTTCAACCATAGTGTAGTTTTGACTCAGTTATGAAACGCTATCCTGCTTGAACTAATTTCTATGCTTCTTGATGTTTTCTTGGTGATGGGGTCAAATGCAACCAATACTTGTGGACTACAAAGAATTTCTTTTGTCTTTGTTAATGCTTCTTCATGCTGGTGTGACCAAAGAAAAGCATTTTTTTGGTTTGAGCAAGTCCCGAAGCTGGCCTGCTGCTTCACTGAGTAGGTAAGAAAATCCACCCAGCTGGTGTGCAATGCCCATAAAAGAACGTAATTTAGTTATGTTTGTTGGAGCAGGGAATTCAGAGATTGCTTCAATTTTTTTGGGGTCTGCTTTAATACCGTTGCTTCTTACTACATATCCGACATATTTGACAGCACTTTGTAGTAACTGCACTTTCTTTGGATTAAGAGTAATACCGTGTTCTCGACATGTGTTTAGTACAGCCACCACGGTATTCAAGTGCTCCTGTGCAGTTTCGCCTAGAATAAGAATGTCATATATTTTTTTGACTTGTTTTTTGATTTGTTTTGACTTGCCTTGCAGAGCTTCATCAACTCTTTTTCAATATTCGTCTTGAGAAGAAGCTAGTCCCATCGAAGCTCGAAGAAATTTAAATCTTCCGAACGGCGTAATGAATGTGGTAAAGTCTTGACTTTCTTTTTTTAAAGGTACTTTCCAGTATCCATTAGTGGCGTCTAATGTTGAGAAAATTTAGATGAAGAAGAAATATTTGAAATAGCTTTAGCAGGTGATTTTGATAGATGATATGGACAGCGTACGTATTTGTTCAATTTCTGCAAATCAATGCAGAGACGTATTTTACCATTGGGTTTTAGTATAAAGACCATAGGGTGCACCCAATCAGTTGCTTCTGTTATTGGTGCAATGACTCCGGCTTGTACAAGTTGGTCCAGCTCTGTCTTCACCATCCTTCAGAAAGCTAAAGGTATTTGGCGTGGAACAGGTAAAGCAAATGAAACAGCATCATCTTTCAAAAAAATTTTCATGGGTTTACTGTTCATTTCCCGTAATGTTGTGTCTTCAGAAAACACATTGCTGTACGATTTTATCAACTTGTTCTCAATTTTACAAATTTCGGCTTAAGTTGGGTTTTCGGATATAATGAATTTTGTGTTCTCTGCTTTTAATATGCTTGCTAATTTTCGAGGTGTTTTTGACAAATTTATCGGTTGAGAATACGTATCTGATAGAATATTAAACTGTTGACATACGTACCAAGCAAGCAAATATCTTCTCAGGACAGACGTAAAGGTTTTCTTCCACGAATTGGCCGCAGTATTCGATGATGAATGGGAAAGTTTCCACGCATGTTATGGTCTGCCGATTTACTGCACTAAGAGTGTCTTGACTTGGCGGCATTAAATTATCGAGGTCTATTCCAAGCCGTTGAATGATGTTTACCCCAACAAGACTTGCTTTGGCACCTTTATCTGGTGTAGCTTCTATGGAACCTAGCGGGTCACGATGTTTAAGAGAAACAAGATTAACAGTTATTTTGGGAGCCGCAGAGTTAGCAAAATTTGCGTTAGCATTGCATCTACGCTTTATTTGTCCCATTAACTTTCTCTTTGTTTCTTCTCGTCTGTTAAACCCAGGTTTGTTATAAAAGCACACTGATGCAAAGTGACCTTTTTGCGACATATTGAGCACTCTGCATCCTTTGCGGGACAGTGGGTTTGACCTATTGGTGAGCAGGCCTTTTTATCACATTTTATACTGGGCTTTTTATCGCGCTCGTTAGATTTAGAGAAATTTCGATGAAATTTGCTTTGGTACGCTTTTCTCTCATTCAGTTTTCGGCTTATTCGTGCGTCGTCTGGTTTTGCTGACTCTTCCCATCTGCTTAAATTTGTGACAGTTTGAAGATCAGGTAATGGTATATAGCTAGGAGCTTTGCTCGAGTTTCTTTGTCATATATTCCCGACATGATTTTTGTGACTAAACGACGATTTAAAAATTCATTGCACAAGTCTGCATCTCTCGTCAAAGTTTTAATCGCGATTAAAAACGAAGTCACCGTCTATCGTGTTGATTGCAGCTGCTATTCGATCTTTCATGCCATCAATAATTGCTGGAAGTAGTGAAGTATAAACGTTGTCTTTAACATACCTACACCACACCGTGAGGTCCGGGGATCAGGCTGGCCAATAGCAAACAGCAAGGTCTCTAGCACCTCTCCAACCAATCCATCTTTGGGGAACGTTTTCATTCAAATAAGCTCAAACCCGGAGATGCCAATGAGGGTGGTGCTCTATTTTGTTGAAAAATGAAGTCATTCGAATTTGCTTGCAGTAAAGTGAACAGCCAGTTTGGAGTATTTTCAAATAGCTTTGTCTTGTAACGGTGTTTTTTTAAAAAAAAGAACCATCGACTTTGTCCTGAGACACAGCACAGAAGACGTTCGCTTCAGGGGAATCTCTTTGATGCTCAACTGTTTCATGTGAGTGATATGTTCTCCAAATCTGCACGTTGTGACAATTGACTGCGTCATACAAATGAAAAGTCGCTTCATCACTAAAAACGTGACGTGAAAAACTTGTTTTCATCATTTTTCACCATCTCCAGCATTGACTCACTGAATGTCCTTCGCATCTCTTTGCTGTCATTAGTAAGTGCTTGGACGAGGCTTAATTTGTATGGTTTCATCTATAACCGTCTTTTTAACACCCGCCAGACAGTGGCAACCGGGATCTCAAGCTGACGACTTGCTTGACGTGTAGACTTACTCGAGCTGTTCTCAAATGCATCGTAAATCCTCTCTCCTCTTCTGCAGCATTTCTTCTTCCAGAAATTTTTCCTTTGCACAGACATCCAGTCTCTTTTAACTGTCTAAACCAGTGCTCCGCAACGGGTGTGCCGCGAGACAATGTCAGGTGTGCTGCAGAGTAACTGTAATCTTTCTCTTCTTTTTACAAAATACTTTTTATTCTTTGCAAATTTGAATATTATTCTACCTGCTTGAGCCACTCAAATCCAAATTTCAGACTTCCCACTCTGCATTTTTGACATAAGATTGTTCATTGTTGTTCGATTAATGGTTAGATGTAAGATTTTTTGATTAATGCTTGGACCAAAGGAAGTTAAGGAGGTTAGAAAAGGTTAACATGCGGATACTATTAAAAGACGAATTGACTACATGTTAAATGATATACTTGAAACTTTAATAAAAAAAATAAAAGCATCTTCAAAATTTTCAATTTAGATTGGCGGAACAACAGACACGCTTTGTAGATTTTGATTCCATAACCGAAGAATATTTTTTGCAAAAAGCTTCCAGAGTGAACTACTGGTCAGGAAATTTCTGGCATAACCAATTAGTTTTTTAAAACCCATGGTACCCATTGGAGTAACTATATCAGCGTTTGTGTTGATGGTGCTTTTTGTTGATGATGATGGGTGCAGATAAAGCCTTTGCTGCATGGGTAAAACGTCAAAATCCAGCAAAACAATTTACGCATTGTTATATGATTAAACTTTTAACACAGGAACTTTCTGAAACAATAAGCGATTGCATCGAAATTGTTAACCTCATCAAAGCAAAAGCCTTAAATTCCCTAATTTTTTTAATACTATGTGACGAAATGGGATCAGAACATCAGTCATTGCTATTTTACACTTCTGTGCTTTGGCTTTCACGAGGAAAAGTTTTTGAAAGACTATTTGAGCTCCAGAGCGAAGTAAAGCAGTTTTTATTAAAACAATACAAGCACGAATTGCATAAACATCTGGAAGATGATCATGGGATTGCTAAACTTGCTTACATGGCTGACGTATTTGAACACATGAACATATTGACATATTCTGACAAGTTACATGATTCCAACAAAAATTACTACTCTGGAAAAATGAGTTAAAACTAAGAATCTCTGGAAATGAGTTCAAGAAATTATAAAAATCAAAAAAATGCTGAAAAGGGTTTTGTGTTAAATTTAGTCAAAGAACACTTAACTTTAATACAACAAAAATATGACAAATACTTTTTTGCAATTTACACTAAACAATTATGATTGGATCGGAAATCCTTTCTCACTAGTGCTGAAATTTCAACAAAAGAATTGCCCATGCCTATTCGAGAAAATTTCTTTGAAATAAGAAACGACAGAACACTAAGGCTGAAATTTAGCGAAGTTCAACTTGATATGCTTCGGATTTCAAGCAAAAAAGAATATAAGCAAATTTTCAAAGCGGCTATTGAAATTTTGCTCCAGTTTTGCACAACTTATAAGTGCGAACAAAGCATTTCATCTTTATTACTAATCAAAAACGATAAATTAGATCGTTGTTGACGACGAAGTTCGAGTTGCTCTTTCAAGTA
The DNA here is from genome assembly GCA_963680785.1 of Diplosoma virens. Classification (NCBI taxonomy): domain Eukaryota; kingdom Metazoa; phylum Chordata; class Ascidiacea; order Aplousobranchia; family Didemnidae; genus Diplosoma; species Diplosoma virens. Next base: position 59,176,254 of record OY796881.1, on the reverse strand, counting down.
TTGAGTCGAATATAGAGTAATAATAAAATGTTGATGACAAACTTCGAGTTGCTCTTTCAAGTATTGAACCGAATATAGAGCAATTGTCTTCATTAAAACAAGCACAAATATTTTATTGATGTATAAGCGTAAATCATATTGTTTTTTGATTTTCTTGTGTTTTTAGTTACATTTTTTATTACGGTGTGTCGCCGAATTTAGCAAGTTTTGTAAGTGTGCCGCGATTTAAAAAAGGTTGCGGAGCACTGGCATAAACCATTGTCGCATGTTCTAACGGTGTGGCGGATCAATGCCAAATTTTGTTTATAACCACACTAAACTGCAACAATGGCGTTTGTTTTTGCAAACTCAAGCACACAAAATGCCTTCTGCTGAGGAGTCAGTTCTTTGAATCTAAAAATACGTGATCTTCCCACAATTCAATCGTGTCAAAAGGATTGCAAACCACAGAGATGAAATTGACACCCAATCAAATTTAGAACGCACCAACAACAATTATTTGATGGAGTAGTTATCTAAGTTGCTCTACAACGATATAGACTGGAATAAATGCGTACCGGTAATAATTTTGGTGTATTTTTTTTGAAACGGCCGGTATCAGCGTTTCCCAAAGTGGGTTGCAAAAAAGAATCTAAAGGGTTCCATTAGCTACTACCCAGTATTCTAGTATAATAGCAAAAACTGCTAAATATTCTTGTCGTAGCAATCTACAACTGCAAGTAATAACTTTTTTTGGCATATTCACTGAAATAGCACCCTAAGTAATCTCCGATCCATTGTTCATGCAAATGATTGCAAGGCAAAACAACAATAAAGGCTTTTTTTTACCAATCAGGTAGCCACTGTTAGTTCGTTAACCCTAGAACGGTTACCAGGGTGGAATTCACACGGTGTAATTGAGGTGGTTGTGTAACTCATATGTTTGACAGCGTGACTCCGGCTTGACACTCCCAGTAGCTGCAATGTTTTGCATGACGTGACTAAGGGTGGTTGTATGGTTCAACTGTTTCCATTAGTTTTTGCTCCTTGGCTCATTTTGGGTAAATTTCTCTCACAGTTACCAATTTCGTGTTGTGTCACTTGAGTGTTTTTATCCCGGTATTGCTGCACACTCGCCAGACACATCATTTGCAAAGAGCAATAGTGCTTTGGTGCGCTGTGTTGAGTGCCCCAGCAAGAGTGATAGGAAGACGCGGCACAGATGTAACAAGTGCACCAAGGCAAAGTGCCCTCGCCACCTGTATCCTGTTTGTGGTGACTGCATGTAGCTGGTGAATATTATATATAAGCATATAAGTATAAATATACATTTGCATGTAAAAATAAATATAAATATAAGTTTTATATATATTGTATGTTATAAAATCTGAATTATATATGCAGATATTCATTATTTTCCAACTAAAAAAACATCTTTTTTTTTGTGTCATCCATACAGTTTGTAGCGGAGATAAAGAAATAAGACTTGGCCAGGGCATGCTCCCATCACCCAAGACTATACACGCAGGAAGATAAAAAGATAGGATTATTTATTTTTTGGCTAATTTTTGTCAAATAAGTTTTTGCCAAATTTTGTAAAAAAATTATTTGACAAAAATTATTTGTTACTTTCTTGAAAGAGTTTTCTAAGGTACTTCTTAAACAGCAATTTTCATTTAAAATAGCAATAACGAAAGAAGAAGAGTTGTATTTTGATTGTGTATCTTCAAAATAAATGTTTTCGTTCATAAGCAGTGATGGGATTCAGGGGGTTCGCACGGGTTCGCGCGAACCCTTCTTGGAATTTCTGCACGTTTAGCGAACCCGTTCTTGGAATTTCAGCACGTTTAGCGAACCCGGTTTTAACTTTACGTAATCTATGTATTTCAATATCTCTGTATTTAATGTAACAGTTTCAATCTACTGCAGATGTTTGTTCAGAGTGTAAAGAACGATTCTGAGTGAAAACTTTTTCTTTTTTTTTTAGAGAACACCCTAATTTTGGGAGAAAAACAGAGAAATTAGAGATGAAATTGAAGTGAAGACCTTTTTTTTTTTTAGAGAACACCCTAATTTTGAACCTGTTCTTAAAACTTTGAATCCCAACACTGAAACTGTTGTTAACGAGTTCGATACAAAAGAGAACCTGTCCTTAAAATTTCGAATCCCATCACTGTTTATAAGTATGGTTTTATTAATTATTTAATTTAGGGTAAAATTCTCCTGGGTTCATCTTCCACGTTAGCAAATTAGAGGGTATTCATTCTAGGGTTAATAAACAAACAATAAAACTATGCGCGCGGAACATACGTACTATGACACAGGTCTGCCTAACAGACGTATGGGATGCTTAACGCAGTCAGCAGAACGGTTATGGTCATAACAAAAGCTAAATTCTTGATCTGAAAACTTAGAAATCAGATTATTAATTTAACAGGTGAGATAAGGATGCTTTCCACGGTTAGGCTGAGTTGGGCAGACAGGTTAGGTCCGCAGGATTATGGCGTCTAAGTCAAAACTGCAGGACTTTGACGCCATCTTCAAAAAATTGACTGCATCTACGGCCTCCCAAAAAGTGACTCCGACACCAGTTGTTTGTATAAATAAAAATTGCTCTTTTTAAATTGTTTAAACATTTTGCCAGTAAAGTGAACTTACCTGGTGTAAGGCTTGGCTTTCGGTTTGAAAAAGCTTACTCTTTTTTTTATTTATTTGTAATTAATTTTTATTATTTCATTATATATTACAAGACAATATATTAAGTTTACCTTTAGTTCATCTAAATTCTAAAAAATGGAAAATGAAAATTGTATCTAGCCAAAAAAGAGAATCAATAAAGACAATAAAAACATGGAATTGGAATCATCTGTTTCTGTTGTGAGCACTTTACAAACACAGCAATGTGCATCAACTAGTTCTGGTATGAGGGGCGAAAAAGTGCATGTACTATAGTAGCTATTGGATTTTTGGATTTACTTCCACTGGCAATGAAGAATACCCAGACGGGCTTTGCTTACTTTGCAACAAAACATTTTCTAATATTTCTTCGGTCCCATCTAATTAAAAAAGACATTTTAAAGCAAGCCGTCCGTCATACCAAAATAAAGATAATACTTTTTTGAAAGAAAACTACAATCTTTTGAAAATTCCAGATGTTTCACGGCAAAAAAATTTATAACCTTGCTTGCGCATAACGATGCTTACGCAATGCAAGTGGACGAATTTACAAATGCAGATAAATTTTGTGTAGTACCCCTTTAATAAAGGAATTGAAGACGATTTGTTGTTTTGCAAGAGTTTAGAGTTGCGCTGCACAGAAAATGATATACATGTTCTTGATAAATTTATGAAAGCACTCGATATTTGTTGGAAAAAATGCATTTTGATTTGCAGTGATGGAGCAAAGTCAATGACAGGAAAAATAAATGGTGCTGTAACTAAAATAAAAAATGTGAAAAAAACTGCAAAAGTCGTCATTGCATCATCCACAGATATGCTTTGGTAACAAAAAAGATGTCACCCTCACAAAAAAGTTTATGAGTTTTTGATTATCTCTGCTAATTAAAAACTGACAACTTAAAAGCAGAGGTAAACAAAAATCAATCAAAATACTTCAAACTGTTTTATCAAACGTAGCCTTGCGCCGAGGGTGACCGTCTTCGTGAAGACTTAAAGGCCAACCCGCAGTTTTCAGCGGTTACACATCATTACTTACATTACAACATTTTTTGCGAACAAATGTGTTGGTTGATTGGTTAGATACAAAAATAAATAAATACAAAATTAACTGAATGCTCATTTTAATAAAATAGGATGCTACAATTATAGTTGAAATAAAGTTATCTAAAATACTTTGGAGCAAAAATTACCCAATTTTTAATAATCTTTAAGAAGGAAGTTTTTATATATTTTTTAAATGATTTCCAAAGTGATTTTTTAAATTTTGAAGGTATTGACATGGCAACGAGAAATAAGCAAGACCATTTGCGAAAAGGAAGAAACAATTTCTTATAAGATTAAACTTGTAGACTCAGTAAATATTTTTTATACTTTTTTTGAATGAAACCCACTGCATGCCTTTAAATTCGGCATCTATTTGACCCCATACTATAGAACCTCCATAGGAAAGTAGATTTTTACTAAATTTTTATTAGGCTAATACGAGATATAAAATATGTAAGAAATGTTGTATTTCTAGTATTGTGATTATGAATTTCACTTAATTTACAAAATGAAGCATAAAATTTTTGAGGTAATTTACGATGATACAGTTGATAAATAAACTTAGGTAATTCTGATAAGTATATGTCAATGGTGGGCAAATTGCTGCTCGCGAGCGGCATGTGGCTCGCCGACCTTTTGTTTGCGGCTCTTCTTAACATTAGAATAAAAGAAGCAAGATAGTGCTCGCTTCTAAATTTTGTTGCAGTGTAACAGGTGAGATAAGAAACATGAATATAGTTCATACTCAGTAGATTTCAAAAACAGTTTTATCAATTAGCAGATAGTTAGGTCTATATAATTTCAAATAGTCAGTTAACAAAAAATAACAAAACAAAAAAATCTTGACGGCGTTAGAATCAGCGTCACCTCTTCAAATTCTTATCGGCGTCATGTACGCCGATAACGCTCAAAAATGTTAGCGGTGTCAGCGTCAGCGTCAAGATTAGCCTCAATCCCACAAATTAAAGTATTGTTGCGAAAAAATCATAAATTATGTAGTAGGGCAGAAAAATTAGTAATTTCTGAATTGTCATAAAATGCTTTAATTTCAAAACAAATGCGTCACAAAATGATTGTTACACTTGTTTTATTCATTTATTTATTCAGGTTTAGAGCCCGTGCGAACAAGGAACACAAAACATTAATAACAACAAAGCACAACAGCTTAAAGGAAAAAAGTTGCATTGAAGTAAATACTATTTCACGGACTATCAATGAAATTATTACTTGACTAAAAACTACTATTTATGAAAGTGAACGTACACTTTTTTTTTAAAATAGCATCAAAAAGTAATACCCTAATATTATGACAAACCTGAGATTCAATTAATTCTACAGCACGTCACAAACTCCATATTCACTTGCGAAATGCGCCGGGCGGACCGATTTTACGGGAGAAAGGGGAGAAAAACGCACTAGTCATGATAAAGATGGAAATCAATTGCCACTAAAAAAGTTCTGGAATTTTGAGAAAATAAAATTCTTCTAAAATCTTTCACTTTTTAATCGCCCATTTTTTCACCAAATTTCAAGGTGAGGACTGTTTAAAGAGGTCATGGTGTAACGAAAGATCCAAAATGACTTTCTACAATGATTTTATCTGAATAAAGTTGTCCTCAATTTAACGGCAATTCGTACCTGCGCTAAAATTATCAATCCACCTGTGCCTGCCACCTGACAAAGCAGCCACCCAAACAATTGGCTATTGATATAATTTAATGCCAAAAACTACGAATTTTCAATTGACTAGTTTCTAAATATTTACATTATAAGTTAAAACAAAAACTACAATATGCTATCAATTAGCTTTTATTGACCTTTCTTTTAAGGTTCTCCACAAAATCAGAGCTGTGCATTTGAATAGTTTCCTACATCTACAGACAATACATCTGAATTAAATGCACAGAGGTTAGAAGTAACAGCAAAATTACGTTTTTTGTAAATATAATTTAGATCACTCATTTATTCATTTTTATTCTCGATCATTATTAAACAGTTTAACACAAAAATTATAAATATTGAAAAGATCAAGAAAAGGAAGAAACAGCACAACGTCAGACGTTAAAACATGCACAAGATAATTAGAAAGTGAAAGTGCAAGACAGTAGAAAGCATGACCGCAACACCTTAATCAGATAAAGATATAAGAAGTAAAAAAGAAAAAAAATACATTATAATAATATTATCAAACAAACTGAGCGATTAAATAACCAGTGCATGATTAGGCTGCGAAATGATGATGGGTGGCACAGCTAGCCAAGATAAGAATTTAGCGTGTATTGTGCTAATCGATTGAATCATTGTGGTAATATATTTAATAAGAAAGTCCAGTCCTAATTTAAATTGCCAATTATATGCCGATGGAACATCAGTTTTACTAAAAATTAAAAAAAAATCTTCTCAAATAATTTCATTCTCCTTCAATGTGTTTGCAGCCTTTAAAATCCACTTGTTTTTTTCTGCTTCGTTTAACTACCGCTAATGTGTTTACAATTCCGAAAAAATCTGTCTTCGTCGTGTATAAAATTACTTTGTCAGCGTTAACAAATAATTTCTCTATTTAAATCGAAATAAAGTCAGGAAGACTACATAATCATCATGAAAACCTGAAGAGGGCTGAACTTAGCGGAAAACGTTCATTTAAACTCTTTAATATGTAAATAAATAAATTATTTAAAAAAGATGTTAAATCCAATATGGCTGCTTTCAATAGCAATTTTATGGTACAAAAAAATAACCTCTCTACCGAAACTATATTTTCTTTTTTCGCAAACGCCTGGGTCTCTTAAAGTTTGATTGTACGTGTCACATCTCAATTGTTATTTTAGAAAGATCCGTTGGCCGCTTTTTGTCCTTCATGCCGTCGCTTATGTCTGTAATAGCGAGTAAATTTATATTTTCTTATTATTTTTTATTTATTTTTATCTCTATTTAATCTCCTAGCTCGCTAGACAACGGCGGAGGCGTTATACTTAGGGCAAGCGATTACCTCGACCAGCTTTCGAAGATGCCGAGAATTGCTAAATCTACAACTATAAATTACTAATCATTAAACATTGTTTCTATAAGATAGTTTAGTAGCTTCTTCGACGGGTTTATAATATTTTTTATTAAATTGAATACCAATTTTCAGAAACACTGTGGAAGCCTAATCCAAGGCTATAACAACTTTTGTCAATTTAGTCTGGCCTATCGCTAATTTAAAAAGCATTGAATTTAAGAAACGCATTTTTATAAAGAGGTTACGCTGGGTTACGAATCAGGAGACAATTTTTTGATCAACTATAAAAAAATTAAATTAACAAGCTATCAAATTTTGACAACAGCTAACTCGACAAAAAAATTTATTTGGTTGTGTACAATGAACATCTATTTTAAGCAAACGTCATTCTTACCATTTGGGGTGAAGTTGGGATGAAAATACGCGCACCTTGGATGAATACGGTTTCCTATATTAAAACTTATAAAACAGAAATAAACAAAAATTCAAAAATTAACACAACGCACGAACACTTACTAACTTCACAATCTCCCAAACAAGATTGACGTTTGCGTTTGATTTGAAAATGGCCCACGAGAGTCCGACTATTCATACTAAGATAACACATGGAGAGAGGCGGGACAAGAAAGCAACCTTAAATGATGTCATTATCGGCAAGAATTACGTAATGTAATAAAAAATAAAGTAACTTTTGGTTTACAAAGTATTGGCGGGAAAAAATTAATTTCTGATGATGTCATTGCCGAAAACAATTACGTAAGGCAAAAATAAAACAACTTATGATCTAAGAGATATTGGCGGGAAAAGACAACTTTAGATGATGTAAACAGCGAAAACAATTATGTAAGGCAACGAAAATAAAGCAACTTTTGATTTAACGACATTGACGGAAAAATCAATTTTAGTTAAAAAATTTAACCTTGACTGAACTCGAGCCTGCATTAACACTTACTAGGGATAGCGCTGGATAACGGTCGAAGCCTACTATTGTGATCTATACAGACTATATTGAAATTGCAATTACTATTTTCGTAGTTTTAATAATATGAAAATTAATTATAAAATTATTTATTTAGTAGCCTAGTCTGTTTGCTCTATAACAAAAATTAAAATTCATTTTTCTGATAACAATTTTCTGTGTTATGAGTCTCCGTTTTGCTAACATTTTCCACCACCACGGATATCTTTTTTTTTTTGGTGTTCAAACATCATCCTGCGAAAACAAAGAAAGTTGTTATCGTGCCCTTAATAAAAACAACTGCGTTTAAGTTCCTCAACTGCGCTTCTTTGATTTTGCGGCTTTTAATTAAGTTCCAGCAGGTGGATTTTCAAAAACCTTTTACAAAGTAAAATTGTGATCCTTGAGAACATTTTTAGCAATTGGAAGCAGCTGCATTTTTAAAGCAAAAATTCGTGAGGACCCTTTTATAATTTTACAGTATTTTTGCAAGTAGTTTATTTGATATGGTCTAAATCTGTTTTTACATGCTGTAGCTTTTGTAACCTTTTTTTAAATAAAAACGCGCCATTGGAGTCAACGGTTGAAAAATTTTTGCATATATTTTCGCCTTGCAAAAAATAATTGACGCTTAACGCTTGACGCAAAAAACAAGCAAAAGTTGTCGGCGACACCTATTCCGTCGACCGAAAAATATCTTTACGGCGTTTACGTCATCGTCAACAAAAAATTGTCGCCGACATTTGACGCCGTCAAATTAACGCCGTTAATGCACAATACTGGTAACAAGCATATTGTTCCGTTCTTAAAAATCGCGCACACTTTATATTTTCACAGTCTCATGGGAAATCTTTTTGATTGCGCTTTGGTCCGGCTCAAATAGCCGAAGAAATAACGGTTTGATAATCAATTTAAATATTTTACATTTATTTATAAGAAATTGGCAACACTGTCCTCATTGTTATAGTAAATTCTAGACTTTCCGCATGACTTGTTTTCACTATGATGCAATATTGCATGTTTGTGAATCGCTGGATCTGGCAAGATGATGCAATATTGGGTGATTGTTGTTTTTAACCTGAATTTAAAGAACTTTCGAGATACATGTGACCGAGTGATATGTAAATAAGGCGCGCTCGGAAGCATTATTACTGATTCGATTATGATAGAATGTTACGTGGTGATAAATCGGTATTGAAAATTTTGTTAGCTTTGTGAAGTCATAGTTTTTTAAACGCAATTCTCTAGTTGTTTACGTGATTGCTGAACAAGTAAGCTACTGACCCTGTATTTGCTGTTTATTGTATACTATTTTGGGCTCCTAGGTTGATTGGAGCATAATTTATTAATAAAGAAGATTAAGAATTTCATCTTGTAAACAGCCAGGATTGTGTTATCGGTGAGAGCCTTTCATAACAGGCACCGAACAAGTACATGTATAAGATTAAATCAATGTATAAGATTAAATCAATTTCTACAAAAAATTTCAAAAACTAAAATTGTTGAAACTCTACAAAATTTAAAAAACTTTTACCAGCGCAACACATATCTACATATATAATGCAAAACAAAGTGAGATGAAATCAGCAAACACAAAAAAAAGAAAATATGAAGATGAAAACAAAGTTTTTAATCTAAAATGAGAGAAAGAATATGCATTTCAGGACAATAAACTTTTGTGTTTAATCTGCCATAAGTTACTTGGTCAAAATAAATGCAGTAATGTGAATCGTCATAACGAAACGAATTACAAAACGTTTCAAACAACTTTCGACCTAAATCAGAAGTAAGAAAAAACAAGTTAGCTGACTTAAAATCCATCCTAACGAATCAACAAAAGTTTATCGAAGTATTCAGCAAGAAATCTTATATAGCAACTAAAGCTTCTTTTGTTATGTCTTGGAATATTGCTTGTTGTAAACACCCATACTCTGACTGCGAACTTGTGAAAAAGAAAATAATTGAAGTTGTTTCAGTTTCGGATCCCCACAACAAAAAACTTTAGCGATTAATAACACAAATACTAAGTTTGCCTCGACTTAAACAAAGGCGCATTTTCGAGATTAATGTTGCAATTAAAATGCAAAGTCACTTGAAAAGTTTCCTAGCATTTAGTTTGACTCTTGATGAGTCAACAGATACACAAAATAATCCATAACTAGCCATATTTGTGCGGTATGTTTTTATCTATTTATTTGTTTTTATTTTATCTCTATATTTATCCTCCTGACTCGCAGGAAAGCGACAGAGGCGCTAATACATAGGGTAGGCAATTTTCCCAACCTGCTTCCGGAGATGCCAAGATATTGCTGTCCGCTTGTAATTTGATAGAGATATGACTGTAATTTAGAGCTGCTTTCTAAGACCACCAAGCAGGGGAAAGTGTCGTAAAGTATCTTTCCCAAGGATACAACAGAATGGCGCGAGTGTGTTTTGAACCGAGACCATGTTGATCATAAGCTCAGCGCTTTAACCACTCGACCACGATCTCGACCACGTTGCTACGACGTTTTCGGTTTTACTATCAAAGAAGAGTTGTTGGACTTAGTAATTATGAAAGAAACAACACGTGGAATCGACATTAAAAATGCACTCGACAAACCTTTAACAAGAGCTTATCTGCCTCTTAATAAACTCGTCCGTGTTGTAATTGATGGCGCACCAAGAATAGAGGGTAAACATGTCGAATCAATTGGACTTATGAAGTGCGATTCTAACTTTTCAGAGTTCCTTCCAATACATTGTATTTTCCCATCGTGAACATCTTGCAGCCAAGTATTTCAAGTATGAAGACATTATAAAAGCTGTTCTCAAAATAGTAAACTTTAAACGCATACATGGGAAAAATCTTAGACAATATCAAAACTTTGTGGAAGAGTTGGAGTAAGAAGATTCACCCAGTTATGTCTCCTTGTATTGCATTGTACGATGGTTGTCAACAAGTAATGTACGAAGTAAGTTTGTGGATTTGCTGCATGATTTGCATAAATTGCAAGGACTTGGGGAGGAGTTCCAATCCAGATTTGGCGATTTGCAAGAACTTAAGCCATGATTTACATACCTTGTAAATCCATTCGACGGAGATGTAATTACTGATAATTTCCCAGTTTGTTAACCTTTTGTCGCAGACATGCCCACTGCAGAAATAGAACTGATCGAATCGCAAGAAGATCTGACTTATAAATGCCACTCTACCGTTGAGTTCTGGCAACAGGTTACAGAGTGTAGATATCTAAAACTTAAAAAGACCAGAGTACGACTTCTTTACGTTTTTAGCACACCATATTTCTGTGAATCTTTATTCTCTGTGATAAAATTTGTAAAATCAAAATATCATGCAAGTCTAACAAATGAACATTTAAAAGAATTAATTCACACTGCTTTTATTTCATATCACCCTGATTTTCAAAACCTAGCTAATAATGTGGATACACACAATAGATGTAATGCTGATAAAATCTCGAAAAAATTGTAAACTGTGTCACATTGTATTTGTTTTTTTGATTTCTTTTGATTAAAACTTGCTTTGTCTACTGTATTTGCATTAAACCTTAAACAGAATTTGTGGCTCTCCAGTAGTTTTGGATTTTCACATGTGGCTCTTTCATAGAAAACTTTGCCCACCCCTGGTATATGTCTTTCAGTTGTAAAAAATTGAGTGTTTGTAAAGAGTCAATATCGGGGTGAATTTACTGCAAGATAAAACAATTTTTTAAATTTTATTTAATTTAACTATAAAAAATCCAAGAGATGTTTTATTAGCTGTTGCCCAAACAATAATTCCATATTGTATTTTGCTGTAAACCAAGGTGTAATATAGTAGTATACAGAGGGTTTTACGAGTAACATAACTACGCAATCCGTAGAAAAGGCCAGCATATTTGGAGGGTTGTAGGGTCAACTGGGTAATGTGGGAGGTTCATGTTAATGTTTCATCAATCGATATTCGGAGCTATTTAATACGTTTGAGAGCTATATTATTTAAATTTAAATTAAAGCTTGCACTAACAGATTTGTGAGGGTATTTGCTAATAACCATAAAATTTGTTTTGGGATAATTTGATAATAATTTATTTTGACGAAGCCATGCATCTATTTTCTTAAGCTTTAAGTTAGATTTTGTTTGCAGAGACTTAATGCTTCTATCAGACATCATTAGAAGAGTATCATCTGCAAATAATGTGGTATCACGACTACTGTAGAGGCCGTAGGCAAATCGTTAATATACAGCAAAAACAAAGAAGGACCCAAAAAGGACATTTAAGAAACATCACATGTGACTTTTAAATTGTTGGATATTGTATTTATGATATTAGTATATTGAAGCCGATAAGAAAGATAGTTTTTAAAAAGCACCAAGATTTTCCTCTGATGCCAAAATTCATAGACATTTTGTGTGAGAGCAAGTCATGGTTAACAGTATCACAGGCTTTTGATAAATCTAGGAAAATAAAGCAAGTATACAAATTATTATTAATATTACTGACTAAAGAATCATATATTGAACTGATATCAAATTTAGTGGAATAGTTTTTTCTAAATCCAAATTGATTATTGCTTAAGAAATTTTTTTGTGAGAAATTTGTACAGTCAGTTGTAGATAAGTTTTTCTAACATTTTATCAAATTGCGATAGAAATGAGATAGAGCGGTAATTAGTTGATTCACAAAGATCACCTTTTTTATACTCGTATATACAGTAGGTATAATTTCAGCAATTTTCAAACTGTTTGGAAAGACTCACGTGCTAAAGGAAATATTATACATATTGCTTAGTATTGGGAAAATAGTAGATTTACTATATTTAAGAAATTTTGTGTCAACATCCAAAAATCTGTCGGCTTTGTGAGTTTCAAGCGAAGCAATAATACTTTCAACCTTTCTTGAAATAGTTAAATAGAGAAAAAATGAATATTTTGACATTTGTGGATAAAGAAGCAGACATTGCTTTTTGACTTAAATTGATAAGTTTAATTTCATTGGCCATTTTTTTACTTATTGTAGCAAAAAAACTTATTTGAAATATCTAAATTATTTAATAAGACATTACCATCACCATCTTGCAGCTTCTTAGGAGGAGAGTGTCGTTTAGTTTTGGTGTTACTTAAACAATGCATAATCTTCCATAGTTTATTGCTACTGTTCTTGGAATAGGTTATTGCTATTATTGTCTAGTACTAGATTATTATAATAATTACATTTGGCCTTTGAATCGGCATGAGAATTGCTGGAAGCTACAGTTAAGGTGCCTCGAGTGGCGAGAAACGCGTTTTTCTATTTTCCAATATTTAGATAACCCGAGTTTGCAAGTTGCGTTTAACAAATATCTTGCAACCTCCACCAGTGAAACTTTGTTTCGAACAAAAATAGAATTGGTTTCTATTTCCAACAACGCTCTTGATAAATTTAAAGGCACCAGACAATGTTTTTAAATGAAGTATTCTTTTGGTGATCAATCGCAGCTTTATTACGCAATCGTCTACAGGATAGCTAAGTGTGATGACAACCTGTCTTGAAAGCAAAGGACGCGAGTTCGATGCTCATTCTTCTGAGTGATTTTTGTTGTGTCTTTAGGAAATGCACTTTACGAAAAATTCCTAAATTTATCAAAAATTCTTCAATGGGGCCACAATTCCTTAATTCTGCAATCAAGTCAGGGGTGGCTGCGTTTAAAACAAAAATAACATACACGGCAATACGGCCATATGAAGAAGATTACATAACCAAATTTTATATGAAATCACATCTGCGTACTTTAGGCTCATACTTTTTCGCTTTAAAAATACGTAAAAAACTGTAAGGAGTATTTTATTTTCAAATCTCGGTTATAGTTAAAATACACTATATATTGTATTTGATCAGTTGAACAGAAACAGTTTATGATTGAACGGCAAAAAAACAAACACAACATCAAAAAACATCAAGCTCTGCATATTATATATTTGTATCTGATAGAAAAATTATTTAATTTTTTTCTTCTTGTCAAAACAATGCTTCTTGTAATATTGCCATTGGTTGTTCAACAAATTTTTAGTGGACTCAGCGGTGGTTCTCAGGCATACGTCACTGAATGGAGATTTACCGGGTTTAAAATAGCCATTGTTGAATGTTTTCAAGTCCTGAAAACTGTTAACGATTTCGCTTTGGCTTGAAGGCCCGAAAGCATCTTTGTTCTTTAGTTTAACTGCATATCCCCACGCTTGTTTGTTTTGATTTCCAGGGAAGCAAACAGCTTTCCAAAAATAACCTGGTACCTTTACTCGCTTGTTCACAAATACGTCTTTATTATTATTATCTTTTGCCCTACCACTCACTCCAGTAATTATGTAAACGTCATCATATAGATTGTTTTTAAAAATCATTTCCCTGGTCAAACATTCAATCCTCTCCCATGAGCCTTCGTTAAAAAGTTTATATTGTGGAGCGGCATTAGTCAAAGTGAAAGTCGTTCTTTGTTTTATTTCGTAATCATTATTGGTGTTGCGTGGTTCGAGATGTCCTCTTGTTAAGCGGCTTCCTCTGTGTTTATAGTCGTGCCATGAACTCTGATATTTTTCACATGTTGAAAACCATGAATCAGGAACTTCTCGAATATTTGACAACATTGGTCCTAATCCTGGATATTTGTTTTTGCAAAGAGCCTCAGACTGCCTGTCCCACAGTTCTGTTGCCTCCGTAAGATTAGGTCTTGATAATGTGTAGAATCGGGTGAGTCTTAGTTTACTTGCTGAATACAATGGAATTTTCCAATTTGTGTCGTAGAGAGTCGCAAAAACTGCGTTTCTCTTGACTAACTTCGTTACGCCATTGGTGACAACCTTTTCTTGCATGTTCTGGCAAAGTTTTACTAATTCGGCACCTGCTTCATAACCTTTTGGAAAGGGATAAGCATGGTTTGAAAAATATGCGTTGCAATCAGAGGAACTAAGCGCTTGAGTAAAACCAAACCAAATCCAACAAATATTAAATATTTGAAATAACAAAGCATTCATTTTGATATTACTTTCTATACACTGTTATCATACATAAAAACATTAGAAACATATTAAAATTGTTAATATAAAGTTATTTATGTTGTTTCTTCAATTTCCGTCTTGTTAATACAAAAATAGTCTTAATTTTGATTTCTTGTAAAATATAGTTTATTTGTTGATTTGTATTTCTAACAATGCTTTGGGTAATCTTGGTAGATTTAACGGTGCCAGACAACATATCTACTGTAAATGAAGTATCTCCTCGGATATCAATTGTAGGTTTATCGTAATAAAAACATTTTGAAATCCAAACGTTTTATTACAAGTTTATATCGTCGTTGAAATAAAGCAGAAAATGGTTTTTCAATAGGTTTGAAGAGCAAAAATATTGTATTTTTTTTAACGAGAAAGTCTTTTTGATAAACAAAAGATTAAAAACACCTAAAATTTGGCTACAAATATCTGAAAATACATCTGTTTTTTGGTCCTTAATTGCACAAATTTTATAAGAACTAAAATCTGCTGCAATAGGCACAGTATATACCAAAACAGTGTTTCCCCATTTACAAAATTATCCTGTTCATTGTTACGTCAACAATATACATGCACATATTCGGAAACAATGAATGTTTAAAACGCAATGTTGGCTAATTTTTTTATCATGATTGCGAAAAGATTAAAATCTGATTAGCAGTGGTCGCGAAATTCATGCACTATTAAATGTACAATTTGTTATTTAACTGTTCACTCGTCGTCCTCGTCGTCATCGTTGTCGTTTGGAGAGGCATCCACTCCAGATTAGACACAAACAAGACTGGGTCCGAGGATTTATCCTTTTTTCTATCGCAGGCTGCTGTACTGCCTGAATCAGATGCTGGCAGTGATGATATTAAGCCAGCATCGGGTTTCGTCATCCAAAACCATCAGACCTCGTGCTCCATGTGGTGCCTGATGTATAGGGCACGCTGTTAGTACATGGTCTGCGGTTTGTTCAGAGGCGCCACACTCGCAATTCGGTGAAGGAGCAAGACCCCATTTGTGCATGGATGAATGGAATCGCCCAACACCAGTATGCAAGCGGTTGAGCTTAACCCAAGATGCTCGGGGTAAGCACATCCCAACAGGCCTGGTACCTGTCCCGGGCACAAAATCACGGAGCCTGGAAGCATTTTCACAGTACTCCGTTTTCCATTTGTGATTTGTCCATTCAGAAGCGCGGATGCCAAGTCTGGCAAGGTTGTTCAAAAGATTCCGCGCAGCTGGCACAAACGGGCGTCTGGATCTTAGTCTTACTTGGCAAGTATCTGAGGACCCACTTAAAAGACCACATAAAATATGATCGGGGTTCAGATATCCATGGTGAGCCAAGGAGAGTGTCGCTCCCATTTGGCAAAGCTCAGCTGGCTGGATGCCTGAGAGTATAAATAGATGGGTCGTTGGAGTGAAACGCAGACATCCAGTGACTATGAGCAAGGCGTCGTTCAAGACACTGTCGATGAGGCGAGTGCGAGCACTGAAACACCAGACTGGCGCACAGTACTCAGCTGTTGAGTAGACTAGAGATAAGGTAGCTATGCGTAGTGTTTTAGCACCAGCACTCCATCCCGAGACCACAAGTTGCCTCAGCATTGTGACGCGCGAGGATAGTTTTTTGCACAATGCCACTAGATGGTGACGAAACGTGAGGGATCTGTCCAGTTTTACTCCAAGATAAGTAGGGGTTGGACCGAGCAATAAAAGTCTATCGTTATTGTAGACTTTTAGCTCGCGTTTGGCCTCTCGGTTATTTAAGTGAAAGGCTGCTGTCACCGTCTTAGTGTGACTGAACTTCCAACTCCAAGTCTGGAGATATGCTAAAAGTGTAGACGTGTCTTGGCTTAAAGTCCCCTCCAAGCTCTTCCAGTCTCCAGAAGAGTGCAACAATACTAAATTATTAGAATAAGTAAAATTCTTGGCAATCATGGAAGGAAGATTGTACATATAGATATTAAATAGGAGGGGAGCCAACCGATCCCTGAGGTACGCCGTTTTTAGGACGGCGTAGCCTGCTTTGCTTGCTGTCACCGGTAGTAAGGGTGAAACTTCGTTTTCGGACTAGCTCAATAAACATTCTTGCCATGTGCTTATTTGGGAGAAGTCTCAGCAGCTTGTAGGTAAGGCCAAGGTGCCAGACAGTGTCATAAGCAGCTGCCAGATCGATAAATACGGCACCAGCCTTCTTTTTAGCCTCAAAAGAATCCTCGATGTTCTGGGTTAGCAGAACAACTTGATCTACGGTTGACTTCCCGTGTCAAAATCCAGCCTGCTACTTAGAGAACAGTGGATCAATTAATGGTTCAACGCGGGCGCAGATATGCCTCTCGAAAATTTTGTAGGGGAGACAGAGTAGATATATCGGTTGATAAACCTTTGGGTCCCCCACGAGCGTTATTGGCTTTGAGATTGCGACCATAAGCGCTCTTCTCCAGATCTTGGGGATTTTGAGTCGGCGCAAGCAGGAAGAAAGGAAATCACGTAACGAGGACTTCAAAGCAGCTCCAGCATGGAGTATAAGCTCTGGGAAGATGGAATCAGGTCCCAGAGTTTTACCTGGTTTTAAGTGTTGAAGGGCAGCAGTAAATTCTCTCTGTGAAAAAGTGTCTGAGATATTTACTGGGTTTGATATTGTGACCCTCCAAATGTCAGATACTTCTTGAGAGACAAGTCGAGATGACTTGCGGTCAACAGTCTCGTATTTCCCATTTTTAACCAGCTGAGATGCAATAGCATTGGCTGAAACGGGACAGTGACGAGGAGAGTGTCGTGACCTACCAGTAAGGTTGTTCAAAATAGTCCACACTTTTCAACTAGAGTGTGAGAAGTCAATGCTGCGAACTCCTTGGGCCATCAATCCCTCCGCTTTCTGTCAAGCTTGGCAAGCAGAGCTGTAGCATCCAAACTTGAGTCGTCTCCCTGAGGAGACTGCAGGAAGATTTTATAGAGGGATTCACACTCTGCATCCCAACACGGAATATAGTTAATTCGATACCAGCGTGGGATAGTCGTTTTGGCTGCTTTCTTAATGGTGTTACAGAAGTCCTGGTAAGCTGCATTCACATCAAGTGAATCAGGCGGCAACAAAGTCTTTGCAAATTTATTTGTCAAAGCAATGTAGTGACTCCATTTGGCCTTGCGGAAGTTCCATCGCTTAACAGGCATGCTTGGCACTGTCATAGCAAACCTTGGTGGTGTAATAAGCGAAGTTTTATATTGTGACCTGGGGAACTTTTCAAGGACACGTCTATTCGGTAAGCAACTGTTTAGACCTACGCTAGCGAAAGCTACGTAGATCCGGATTGTTGTCAGTGTTTTAGCGGCTGAAATAAAAATTGGCAGCGTCCTTGGCATTATACAAGAGGGCAAAACAATTAATACTTGCCAAGTAATCACCGTCCGGACTGTAATCATCGTAACCCCAGTCAGCATGACGACAGTTAAAATCGCCAGCATAAAGACATGGGCGAGGAAACACCATGAGATCGTCGTCGTCGTTGTCATCGTCATCGTATAGCCATCAACGTCCACACACAACCACTCGATCTCCGATGTCGGTGGAGATTGGTCCAAAAGCGTGTATCTTAGTCGCTTGTGGACAAACATGGCAAGATCATGCTTCCTGCTTAAAAAAGACACAGCTAGTTGGGGTAGGGTACTATTTAGCGCCGCCGTTTTGGCGCTGTCGTTTTGTCGTGGCCACTTTGGCGCCAGTCTATTTGAAACTAGCAGAAAGGTTTTACTAAAACAGTATAATCAATCACCCTAACTGTAACCTAACCCCTAAACCCTAAACCCTAAGCCTTTTTAAGATTTTACAAATAAGAAAACGACACACTGTCACATGGACGGCGCCGAAACGGCGGCGTCAAAACGGTTGGGCCAAATCGTCCCATCCCGAGCTAATTGGTAGTTTGGAAGAACCAACTTCTCTGCATCAGTGCAGTGGGTCTCCTGTAATAGGATGACGAGTGCCTCAGACTGCAGAGGAAAGTGATGAAAAACATTCATCTTGCTTGCAGTGAGGCTTTCAATGTTCAGCTGAATAATAGTGGGTCTTCGGAACTTGTTGACAATGTGCCCTGAAAAGGGCATTTTTATCCAGGCATTGCCCTGTTCTGAAAAGGACGTTTGCCGATTAGCAGACCCACGCTGAACATCGGAATGGGTGGATACCTTTTTGTTTTGGTAGGTTTGATTTCGGTCTGACATTTTTAACACCAATGAACAGACGTACTCACGTCCCAGGTTGCAAGAAAGCACCTACCGTCTGTCCAACTAATACCAATTTAAACTAAAAAAAGGTCTACGCTTTTAAAAATTTTTATATTTTTTGTCCGAAGTGAATAAATTGTTTAAAAATCCAAAAAAGGCTAAATAAAGCAGGTAATCAAACCGTTTAAAATAATGTTCCGGTTCAGGTTCAGGAAATTTGAATTTAGTCGTTGTGTTCCGGTTCAGCTCCGGTTTGAGTTCAAAAAAATTATTATAGATTAATACGGATTTTCGATTTGGGTTTGGTTCAATCTTTAATTTTATAAAATATTTTTCACTCCATTTCTGCAAGCGTATAAACTAAGAACATGGCTTGTTGATTGTTGCTATAGACATACAAACCAGTGATGGGATTCAGGGGGTTCGCACGGGTTCGCGCGAACCCGTTCTTGGAATTTCGGCACGTTTAGCGAACCCGTTCTTGGAATTTCAGCACGTTTAGCGAACCGCTTTTAACTTTACGTAATCTATGTATTTCAATACCTCTGTGTTTGATGTAACAGTTTCAATCCGCTGCAAATGTTTGTTTAGAGGGTAAAGAATTTTTTTTTTAGAGAACACCCTAATTTTTAACCTGTTCTTAAAACTTTGAATCCCAACACTAAAACTGTTGTGAGCGAGTTCGATACAAAAGAGAACCTGTTCTTAAAATTTTGAATCCCATCACTGATACAAACCAAAAGATTTGGGAAAGGTAGGCGAAACAATTTTGCTTCAAATAATTTTACCAAAAAGCCTAAACTTAACAAACATAGCTGGGCAGAATACTGGTAATGAACTTGAAATCTTTTTGGCGCCTAAAAAATAAATTTTGAAGTTTTGTGCATTAGAATAATCATTTACTCCCACAAAGACACTTTTAAGACTGAATCTACTCTACAGCACATTAAAATAAACTATTTGAACGTGAAATAACTTTCTTTATTCCAAAAAACATTTTTACAGGTCCATTTTATGCCTCAAAAAACATACTTAGAGCTCAAAAATTTTGATTCGTACTGAATGTTTTGCTGGGGAACAGGATGAAATGGCTGCGATACCTCTATTGCCCCCCAATTCATAAGGCTATTTTGGTAAGCAAACAATATCTCATTGGCACGTTTCTTGGAGGACATGGTAAACAGTTGCATACCGGTGCCTAAAAATTTTTAAAGTCGAAATATTTTTGGTAAAATTGTACTTTTTAAAAAGTTAAACACTAAATTTGTTGCCGGCAGCAGTGCGTTGGGATTGTAATCGACATGATTCCGGTTTAAAACCTACTCGCGCCATTCTGTTGTACCCTTGGAAAAAATACTGAACGGCACTTTCTCCTGCTTGGTGGTCTTGGCAAACAGTTCTAAATTAAAGTTATATTTCTATTAAATTACAGTAGGACAGCAATATCTTGACATCTCCGGAAGCAGGTCGGGTAATTGCTTAATTGCTTACCCTATGTATTAGCGCCTCCGTCGCTATACTGTGAGTCTAGAGCATAAGTATAGAAATTTTAAGACTGGGGTGACTCCTAAGCGATTTAAGACTGCGACGCCTAAGCATCAATACTTTTGTTTTTTTCTTTATAATTTCTGAATCGATAATATAAAGTTTTAGGCTACATGTTTTACAATATTCCACCGACTCAAACCTTACTTAAAAACTTTTAGCGCTTCCCACTTAGATTGCGCAATATTTTTCAAAAACCTTTGATCGTTATAGCAAAATTGTAAACCAATTTAAAATTTGATAAAAGCAAATTATTGTTCTCCATGTAAGTGAAAAGAATATTTACATATTTCTATATACATGTTTGTTATAAAAAGTCGGCACCGTGGCCAAGTAGTTGAAGAGCGTCTTATTGATGCCGGATGTGATTGACATTGTTGCGGTTCAAAACCTACTCATGTCATTTGTTCACAAATTAAATTTATATTTCCTCTTTTTTAAAGTAATTATAACCATGCTGCTTTGGTTCACTTTTGATACTTATTGTTGACCATACAATTTTGTCAGTAGCTTTAATGAAACAACAGCAGCTTAGGTTATTTGATTTTGCAAGTTTATTTGGAAGCACGTCCGATTAAAGAAATAATTTTCGGACTACAACGTTTTACAAATTGTGTTTGAATAAATTCTATCATTGTAAAGTGTTAGCATTTCGTTCCATTACAACCGGTAGGAGTAAAAAGTATAATATTAATAAAGCTCACTTTTTTTTACGCCTAATACATAATTTACTTAGTTTTTCCGTAAAGTGGCCGGCAACAATAGAAAAGTTGTGCATTACTATATTAAGATATTTAACAAAGTTAAAATGATCATCATCGTCTTAAAATCTGATTTTTGTTATGAGGTTGTTTCGTTATCTTTGGAAGGCTTTCATTGCAGAAATCTTGGAATAAGCTTTAGCTTTAGCATAAGCTACTACCTATTTGTAACTGCACTTTCTTTATTCGGTTCACATGACTAAGTTTTTGCTATAACTTATCTTCTAGAAACTTGTTTATCACATTTCTGTTTTGTCAAACAACAAATAAATGACCAAGCAAATTGTGGCAACTTCAAATAAAAAATTGTTATTCGTCTAGGCCAGGAGTGGGCAAACTTTTTAGTTTGAGGGCCGCAGTCAGAAGTTAATTTTGTTCGAGGGCCGCACCATAGGCGTACCAGTTAAAAAAAATTTGGGAGCAATACAGTTTTTTCGAAATTTTGTGATGTTTTCCCGAATCATGATTTTGCAGTACTTTACAATCATGTGACAAAAACTTTTGTCGAAGATTTAGGGTTATGATAAAAAAAAAAGGTCTTCACTTTGAATCTGTCTCGGATTTTTTGATTTTTGTCCATAAAATGTAGTGATCTCTAAAAAAAGATCATAACTTTCAATCAATGTCCAACATTTGGACTTTGGTTGCAAATGATGACCTTTTTTTGGAGA
Organism: Diplosoma virens; assembly: GCA_963680785.1. Classification (NCBI taxonomy): domain Eukaryota; kingdom Metazoa; phylum Chordata; class Ascidiacea; order Aplousobranchia; family Didemnidae; genus Diplosoma; species Diplosoma virens. The sequence goes on along the minus strand of OY796881.1, from coordinate 59,154,395 downwards.
TCACCAAGATGGAAAGTGAAGAGAAAGTAAAGTTATTTTTGCTTGCGGCTTTCGCTGGTTGTAGTTTGCCCGCCCTTGATCTAAGCCTAGGTAAATAAATGAAAAATTAAAACCAGAGCGTCGAACCGGATCCATTTAAAATAAAGTTCCGTTTCATGTTTAAATTCAGCAAAATTTTATTTTTACAGGTTCGGTGTAAGTTCAGGCTTAGAAAATTTTAATTTTTTGAGTTCAGTTTTGGTTCTGATTCAAAAAATAACAACGGTTAATACGGGTTTTCGTCTTCGGTTCGGGTCCGGTTAGACGTTCTGAAATAGAGAACTTCGCCTTTAAAATTGTCTCAAATCTAAAGACTCGTGGATATAGCTTGTAGGTTGTTCAAGTCGTATTGATTCATATTCTTCAACTGGTGGACTTGTTGCAACTCTGTTTTTTTCCACGGACCACCGGTTGGCCACGACTGACTTAAACCACATTAAACTTCAATCAACAATTCTAATTTTATAAGACTTGATAATGATTGCAATTAACAGAAATTAATTTTACAGGGCTTTTAAAATTTTTAATTAATAAATCTTAAATTTAAAACTAGGTTTGATATTTAAAAGTGTTATTATTTTTTGAACAAAATTTACCGAAAAAAACAGGTTTTTTTCTATCACATTCAGCTTGCTGGCACGCAAAGCGTTTTGTCTAACTTTTCCTCAAAGCGACAGTGCTATTTATCTTAACTGGCAGGTGTTAGAAGCTCAAAAAAGTTTTCAACTAATACAAATATTTAAATGCCAAAAATTAATTATATTTTAGTTGATTTAAATTATTGTCGATTTGAAATGCAGCTGCAACCGGCAATTGAAAATCACTTTTATTGATTTCTTATTTCAATGCTTCCATACTTTAATATTTTATTCAATGTCATGCATCACGGCATATGGCGATTGAAGGAGCAAATGAAATAGTGAATAGGAAAAGTTTAGTCATCTCTTGAAAGCTGTTGCAAATCAAATTCTGGCATTTTAACGTCGGATATGACTCATGGTACACTATAAGCGTTTGCAAAGCTTTTTTTTTAAGGTAAAAAAATACCATGGCATATGGGCTGAAAAGATTTGTTATGCTGATTGTACTGATAGTATTTATTTCTCAGTCCTTGGCTTGCTTTTTTTTGTTTCTAATTGCTTTTTTGCGTTATTGCAGTTTTAAATTCAGATGCTGTTTGTCATTGATACAATAAAGTTGCAATGACTCGGACTTAGATTCATTTGTAAAAATGCAAAAGGACTCGACTCTAGTCTTCACTACAAAAAACCCGTACTCGACGTGAATTCTTAAAATCAACAAATGACGCGCACTTGACTCGAGTTTAGATAAAAAAAGTCTCGAGTCATAAATATAGATGTTTCTTTTACTAAATCTACTAACAAAACTAAAATGTGGTATAAGTTTATTTAACATGATTGTTCAGCTGGTAAAAAGTTTTTTAAATTTTGTTATAGTTTTTTTAAATTTTTGTAGAACTTAATTCAGTAACTCAGTACGTTTTTTAATCTTATAACCTTTCGGTGCCTGTTATGAAGGCTTTTACCGATAACACAATCTTGGCTGTCTACAAAAAGATAAAATTCTTCAATCCTATTACTGGCTCAGCCCTAGGAACCAGTAACAGCAAAAATATAGTCTAGCTAAATCATAGCTCAGACTACCACAATATTTTCTTTATTAAAAAATATGCCCCAATCCACTTAGGAGCCCACAATAATATAAATCAACAGCAAATACAGATTTAGTAGCTTAATTCTTCAGCAATCACGTAGACAACCAGAGACTTGCGTTCAAAAACTATGAATTCACACAGCTAACAAATTTCCAATAGTGAGTTACCACAACGAATCATAATAATGCTTACAAGCGAGCCCTATTTATATCAGTCGGTCATAAGTTTCTGGAGTGTTCGGAAATTTACTCAAATCAAGTTAATCACAAACAATGACTATGACGTCATAGTCAAAACAGGTCAAGCGGATAATCTAGAATTTACTCCAAGAATTACGAAATTAAGCAGTGTTGCCATTTTCTTGTAAATAAATGCAAAATATTTAAATTGCTTATAAAAACGTTATTTCTTTGGCTATTTGAGCCGGACCAAAGCGAAATCAAAGAGATTTTTCAGGAAATTGTAAATATACATAATGGGGGCGATTTTTAAGAACGGAACAATGATTGACAAATTTAGACGTTTTTTTGGAGGCGTTGAAGGTAAAAAAAACTGTTAAAATTGAGTAAGAAGATCAAAGCAAAAAAATTCATCTAAGCCAGTGTTTCTCAAAGTGTACATTTTTTCCCGCTGATGTACTACGTAAGGAGGGCAAGTGCCCCCTATGACAGTAAAATATTAATATAAAAGTAACTGAATGTACAGTCAGTTATACGTGCCCTCGTTAACATGACAGGCCTACTGGGATATAAACCTATAGGGTAGCGGATATTCTTTATGTAAATCATAATAAAATATCTACATTAAAATAAGATAAAAAGAAATGGCATTACTGTGTCTTCAAACGAACCCCAGCGCTAATGTGGTGCGAACACCTACAGGCAGGGGCGCCGGAATTGAAGGGAAAGTGGGCAGATACAGAAACATTGTGTTATACCGTATTTGTTCTCACAATTATAGAAACCTGACAAAAATATCAGTTCAATTGAAGGGAAAGCCTATTTTTATTTTAGCCTGCACTTTAAATGTAGGACGGGAAGTGGTATTTTTTTTAGTCTTAACCTTGAATTTGGGACCAAAATACAGATTTTGGACACTCATTGAAAGTGATGACTTCTCTTTTTTAGTTGTCACTAAATTTTTGTGCTGAAAACGGTTTTGATTCAAAGTGGACACTTTTAAAAAACTTTTAAAGCACTCAAAAAAGAAAAATAAAACATCGGTACAACCAATTAATGATATTGCACTCAAGCATAGCGCAATATACAATATATTCTATTCGAATGTCTTTTGACCTTGTTTACGTAAATCAGTGCTTCTCAACCCCTGGGTCGCGACCCAAAAGTGGGTCGCCGTTTAATTTGATTGGGTCGCCGACAAGTGTAGTTATGTAAAAATTAAATCATTTTGGCCGTGATTCGATGGTGGTTTGATTGATCTCTTTATTGGGTCATAGTCCCACACATTCTTGTAGAACAGTATGACAGTGGTGTGTGGTCAGGGCATGCAAGTCATGCTGTGCATGACCAACGAACTTTTGCGTGATGACCTTTTTTTACTTAATAAAAAAACCACGGTTTCGGGACAAAAATTGGTCTTTGTCTTAGAATCCCACACAATTTTTGTCCTACCCATAAAGTATTGCATGTCAATTGCATGACCAGCTTTGGCATACCAACTGCATGACCAGCCTCAGAGGTCACCGCACGCCACTGCAGTATGGTTAAACCTATGTTAATTGATCTTGTGTTTAGTTCACTTTTTATGCTTGCAATAATGTCTATAAAAAAGATTGGGTCGCCAAAGCTTTATTTTCTTAACATCTGGGTCGCCACAAAAAAAGGTTGAGAAGCACTGACGTAAATATTCGATACACTCCGCAGCATAATTCCAAAGTAAGACATAAGCCCTTTGATAATTTTTGATTACCTCAAGCAAACTGCGACAAATATTTCTTAAAATTCACTTTTTAAATGAATCTATACAATTCGATTTTTTGGTCATTTTCATTACACGCTCAGTGCAACAAAAAAAAGTAGGCTATTCTTTTTAGAGTTATTTCAAACATAAACTTACTGGGAGAAAAAATGAACAAAGTAGCATATAAAATGAAATAGTTATTCACGCCAAATCATTTATGATAAATTTTAATACCGGTGCGTAGTGTTGTAAAATAATTTCCACTGTTTGTTCTTGTTGCAAGCAAAATGTAAGAAAAAAGCTGGAACAGGGATCTTTTAACTCTGCTACATTTGATGTGATATCTCCTTGAATAAAAACAAGTCAAATAACCTATGTTGGTGCGTTTTCCGTTAAGTTCAATATTAACACTTAAAAGATTGTTCTATTTTTTGTAGTAATTACAGTTTTATTGGTTAATTTCAATTCAGAAACCTTTTTTTATTCTGTCAAAATTGGTCAAAAATTAGAGTTTGAATAAAGTTTCAAGAAAAGCACAGATATTGGATATGCAGCAGTGGATATTGGGTGAGGCGAATGAGGCAGTCGCCTCAGCCCCCCCTTTTTTTGGGGGCCTTTCCTCGATTTTAAGGGCAAACCTCGAAAACAGCATATACAGTTTTGGATTGGCTGCAGATGTTTGTTCAGAGGACGATTCTGAGTGAAGACCTTTTTTTTTTTTTGGAGAACACCTTGATTTTGGGAGAAAAATAGGGAAATCAGAGATGAAATCGAAGTGAAGACCTTTTTTTTTTTTAGAGAACACCTTGATTTTGGTAGAAAAATATGCAAGCCCAGATCAGACCTGTTTTTTTTTCTCAGACAACATCAATTTTTGAAAATTCTTGCCTCGGGCCCCTAAATTGGAATATCCACCACTGTGGATATGTGCAGTATGTGAAGGTCGAATGACATAGAGTGACGCTGGCGTATAAAAACATGTTACAATTAATTATATAATGTAAAACTTCAAGCGCATACGTAATTAACGATCTTTCTTCAATTTAATAAAAAAAAAAAACCTGATATTTATACCGATAAGTTAAAACAATATTTTTTCAACCAATTTTATTTTTGTTTCTTTTTCTATGCACATTTAAACATGATTAAGATTGATGGAAAAAAATAAGACAAAATAAGCTTCATACACAAGCCTATCATTCGTTTTCAAGATTTAAAATTTTATGAATTTTTATCGTATTTCAATTCTATTTATCCTGCAGACTCGTACAAAAACGTTGAAGGCGTTATACTAAGGGCAACTTTTAAGCTCTACCGTACCTGCTTATTTAATGTTATATAAGTGGGCCCGCAAGCAACCAGAAAATCTGGCAGATAATTGCTTTCAGAGATGCCAAGATATTGTAGTGGACTAATGGTTGGGATTTTTAATTTACTTTTTAGTTTTTATTTAAGACATAACTAAAATGCTAGTCTACCCAGATTATCCTTCCAGCCTGAGTAAGCTAAGCCTAAACAAAAAGTCGCAAAAGGGTTACTGGCTATGCAGTACGTAAAACGTTCCTAAACCTGGCCTTACTTAAAATCAACTGAAACTAGTACCGAAAAGATGGAGAAAGTACTGGTAAACACTTAACTATGACAAATGTCAATTTGTGATAATACTACTGTAAATCAAGAAACTCCTTTGAAGCTGCAATCGATACGAAAAACAAAAACATGTTGCAATGCTTGCAAAATAAACTTTCAATGACTCTAGAATTAGACAGAATACCACGGTACTTTTAAAAAAATGTACCGCGGTACAGTACCACGGTACTGCCTACCACTGTTCATTTGTTTATTTTGCACTATATATACTGTAGATCTCTTTTTGAAGTGATCTATTGTTATACTGTTATTTAGTTGCGAATTGCAAATTTACATTAAGCACATTACTTTACACAATCGTCAGCAGTTGCTAATATAGTTGGAATGAGATAAGTTAAAAACTTTGTTAAATTTCTTCAGTTTTATGGCAAGCAAGAAATTTACTATAAAAAGATGAGTATAGGGAATCACTTCTAACTCTGCCACTGCTATAATGAATATAACCAAAATCACTTTTGGCCTGCAATATATTCAATTGATCGAGAAGATGCACACACAGAGGTAATTTGACCTCTTATCATCGACGCAAATGACACATTACTGTACAAAAGTACAAAGACTCAATCGATTTCGACCAATATCACATTGGTACTTTGCTGTTTACGACCGCATTGCGTTAATTTTCAACAGCCAGGACAATTACTGGTGAAAATTGACTTGGTAAAGTGCAAACAATAATCAAGCTAGCTAATTTGAAAGAAAAAAAATTGTTTATCTAGACACAAATATTAGAAGATTGAAAGCACACTTTGGGGGCCCTCAAATCGTAAAAAAAAAAGGTAATCATGTCATAAAACAATAGAAAAAAAATCAAAGGTATAGCTTAGCTTGATGCAGTGGTCAGCAACCTTTTTTTATGAGGGCCCAAATTCTATCTATAAAAATTATTGAAGGCCCAGCAGTACACTTGAAACATACAGTGAAAGTTTCCGAGATTTCGTCTCCGACTTCGCCACTTCCTCCCAAAATAATGGTGATCTCTAAAAAAAAAAAAGGTCTTCACCTCCATTTTGTCTCGAATTTCTCTATTTTTTTCCCAAAATCATGGTGATCTCTAAAAAAAAAGGTCTTCACTTCCATTTCGTCTCGAATTTATCTATTTTTTTCCCAAACTCATGGTGATCTCTAAAAAAAAAGAAAAGGTCTTCGCTTTCATTTCGTCTCAAATTTCTCCATTTTTTTCACTACACTAAGCATTTAAAACTACCATGCACGTACGACTAGCATGCGGCCCACAAAGACTTTGTAAAACCAAATAGCCCGCGGCCCACGAAAAATTGCTAAAAGGCCCACAGATTGCCGACCACTGCTCTAACGTTACAATGTTTCAAAGCATTTTATCTGGAAAAGTACGCGGCCCGGCAACGAACTCCTCACGGACCGGCACTGGGCCGTGGCCCGGTTGTTGCCGACCACTGGCTTAGTGCATATAGCCTAATTAAGAATAGAAGATACTATTGGAGAGCAAAATTTTCCGCCAGACAGCTGTTTCGACTATTTTTGTTAAATTTGTAAATTATACCGATTTTCCACCAAAGAAAGAAACGGCCGCTTAAATTATTACCTAGAATGGTTGTTTTAATCACAGGTTGGGAGTTAGTAAGCGCAATTTTTTTTCTTTTCTTTGGCAATAAAATCCAGATGTATAAAAATATAAGCTGGTAGGAATAACCAATACCTAACACATTTGATTTCCAAACCGATAATTGCAGTGGCGGACGGCAAGCATTTTTAAGGTGTGCACTTAAACGGATTTATTTACCATTTTTGTAAACGGGAACCAAAACAGAAAAACAACTGTAGCTGTTTCAGCAACGACATACATACCATGATGAGAAACTCTTTTCTCTCAGTTTGTTTCTTTATTAAGAGAACGCCGACAGGAGCGTCGGCACTCGTACGCTTGACTGCATGCTCCTTTGGACGACTAAGTCGTCAAAAAATACATTGATTTATATATTGAACTACATAAAAGTTTGGTTTGTTTTTGCAAAAGCGTCAACAAAAATTGGTCAGATTGTTAATGATGCAATTGTTGAAAATAACAAACTTTTTAAATTAAATTCTAAGGCGTGATAGAGTGTAAGTTTTCATTAAATTTTAGCTTAATAAATTAATAGTTATGCCAAGCTAGTGAAATTAAATTGAAGTACATAAAAGTTTGTTTTGTTTTTGCAAAAGCGTGAACAAAAATTGGTCAGAGTGTTGATGTAGCTATTTTTGAAAAATAACAAACTTTATAAATTAAATTATAAGATATGATAGAGAGTAAGTTTTGAATAAATTTTAGAATTAAAAACTATAGCCAATATATAAGGACGTACGATCACGACCATGAAAAGTTATAAAGAAGCACGACCACGTAAAATTATAAAAAATTTTACGCAGTTGATAATTTAATGGAATGAGTAATAATTCCGAAACGTCCTTAATAAAATTTTTTTTATTAAATAATTTTATTTTGTGTATATATAATATATATCCTTTATATAATATTTATATACTTAATATATATCTTTAATATAAAATTATTTTAATATAGATAAGTTTATGACGTAAGATTGAGGCAAATAAAAAGTTTAAATCATCTAATTTTTACTCCGTACTTCAGGTGCTATAGCAGTGCTTCTCAACCTTTTTTTGTGGCGACCCAAATGTTAAGCGGAAATCGAGAGTAAAGTTTTGGCGACCCAATATTTTTTATAGACGTTATTGCAAGCATAATAAGGGAACTAAACTTATGCCTCTGAGGCTGGTCGTGCAATTGACATGCAATACTTTGTGGATAGGACAAAAAATTGTGTGGGGTTCTAAGACGTAGACCAATTTTTGTCCCCAAATCAAGGTGTTTCCTAAAAAAAGGTCTTTCTTTGAATTCAATCTCGGATTTCTGATTTTTCGTCCCAAAATCATAGTGTTCTCCAAAAAAAAAGTCGTCACTTGAATAGTCTCGGATTTCTCATTTTTTGTCCCAAATTTTTGTTCTTTATAAAGTAAAAATTTTGGGTCAACCCTAGGTCGCGACCCAAAAGTAGGTCCAAATTGACACAAAAGAACGAAAATGGTTTAATTATTACACAACTAGCCTACACTTGTCGGAGACCCAATCAAACTAAACGGCGACCCAGGGGTTGAGAAGCACTGTGTTATAGAGAGAGATTTTTTTTTTTAAGAGAATATTTTTGTTTTGGGATGAAAATTAAGTAATCCGAGACTAACTAAAAGTTTTTCGGATGAAAACCAAGAAATCGGAAACTTATACGAAGTGAAGACTTTTTTCTTTTAGAGAACACTAGTTTTTAGGGACGAATTTTTTTCTATTAACTAGTGTTCATTTCAAAAGTTTACTGTAGACCGCACAGCGAATTCCTCTCTTCTTTAGCTCCGAATTCTTCAAACTATAGGGAAGCTATCCGAGCCTTCCCCAATCACACCGCTGGCTTTCCCACACGTCTTATGGCTTTATAATATTTATTAAAGTTGAGATTTTGATATGAAGGTATAACAGGCTTCCACAAGCCAACGACCACAATTATTTTCTCGACAATACTACTTAAACGATGCAGTTAACTATACAAACAACGTGCAGCCAACGTGCTCCCAACGATGCAGCCAACGATGCAGCCAACGATGCAATCGCAAAACGAAAGTTACCCAAGTTTCGCTAGCGATCTACAAACTCACTCTACAAAACTAAACCACCGAACCACTTGATCAACAACGACTGAAAGAGGAATTAAATTTACCAACATCTTAATTTATAATGTGCTCGCCACGTGTAAGTGAGCCAATCAGATTTCATTAAGATCGCTGCACGTGATCTGCCTATAAAGCAGTGAACGCAAACAATAGAATCAATTAACAGGTTTCAAAAAAGACTTCTATGCAGTTAATTAACTTTTTCAATTTCAGTGCGAGTTCTATTCTTATCATTTTAACAACTAGTGTACTCGTTTGCCGCTTCCAAAATAAAAAATTGGGGGGAGAAACAATCTTTGCTGGAATTTTATGCGACGAGTCCCCAAAAACCAAAATTATAGGCTTCCACTTTTTTAAAAACTAAATCGATTTTTTCACAATAAAATGAAAGTAATTCTACTCAAAAAATACGTACAAAAAAACTTCTTTCATCCCAAATAACGCATGCTCAATGTTAAAAAAATTGTGAAATTGCCAATGATGCGTATCGGTGTGCCAATTGCCCTACTTGCCCTTTAGCTTGGTATGGCTATGATTATATGTTATGTTTATGTTAATTATTTATAGGCTATGCTTACATAACCATTTACGTCTATTATATGTCAAAACATTTCAACATTCTGTGGATGTGAGAATAAACTATATTGTGAGCTTATCTTCGATATGTTGGGAGGAATGAGTATACCCTATCACAACTTCTTCCAGGTCACCCTTGAGAAAGGTATAGCACCTATGAGCCTCTCTAAACATGGGTTACTAAAATTTAATTTCCCTCATAATAGACTTTAACTGATAGAATTTCAGGGTGAAAAGTATAAAATTTGAGAGTAATTGAAAGTGAAGATCTTTTTTTTTTTTAGAAAACGCTACAATTTTAGGACAAAAATCGGTTTAGAACACCATGATATTATGACTAAAAATTTGAATTTCACAAAAAATTTTTTTCTACCCGTAAAATATTGCATGTCTTGGTCTACAACACCACGATCTTAAGACTAAAAATTAGAATCTCACACAGAATTTTTTCGTACCCGTAAAATATTGCATGTCTTACTCACTAACTACCCATAAAATACCTGATTGCATGATCAGATTTTGGCATGGCAATTGCATAAATCCACTGTGTGGTAAGACCAAGTCCGCAGAATCCACTGTGTGGTAAGACCAAGTCCGCACCTCATTTCCGGTCATGAGGTGCTGCCTTGGTCTTACCACACAGTGGATTCTGTGTATTCCTTGCACGGCAAAGCCGGGTATCATTTCCAGCTGCTTGTGATCGAGTTGTTGTCGGGCTCGCGTGGTCTAGTGGTGTTGTCTCCTGCGTGGAAGACCACATGTAGCGATTCGCAGTGAGATATGCATCACTGACCACCTCTAATAAGAGCGAAACTCGAGTCTGGTGCTTCTCATTTTTAAGCAGTTTGGTTTCTAGAATTAACTTTAAATAAATTTAACCAAAAAAAGATACAGTAATTAAAAAAAAAGCAAGTTATTTATTTGGTATAATGAGAATGCAGAACAGCTATTTAGACTTAAAGTTTTTATCAAAGTTATTTTTAAAAAATGTATCAAATTATTTTAAATGCAAAAAGATTACAAATGAATTCACTTGAATAAATAAATCAATTAGCTTATTAACTCTTTATTTTCATTAAATTTTTTTGTTATTATTTTAGTTTATTAATAAATTCCTCACATTTTATATATATATATATTTTTCATTTCATTAATTTATTGAATTATTAACTCAAAAAGTGTATAAAGCTGTTTGGTTAAACTAAATCAGACTGAATTTACGTAGGTTCGTGCATTCAAGCGTTCAACGGGCGATACAAAATCAGGTCACGTGATGTGAGTTTCCAATCATGGAGTGTATGTCATTGGTTTCAGGGCACAGCTACAGCTGTATCACGCATGCGTGTCTTTAAGCATCTTAAAACTGGATTTTAACGAAACAAAGCTTAGTTACTAACACCACACTAATGGTTACAATGTTTTTAAGGACGAATATTAAACATTATAATAGTTAATTTTCACAGAAATGTGGTCGAGTTAGTGGAGTGTCGTACAAATGGCGTACGCAATCAACAAACTTATTATTATTATTATTGCATCATAGTATTCCTATTTAACAGTAGGCCTAAACTTAATTCTATATAATTCAATGCTCGGATAAAAATAAAATTACATTTCATTTAAAATTTACAAATATATTTTTTAGAGTTTTTTATTGCAATTTGCAGTACGTGCCCCGCATACTTCGGACGTATTTAGTATACGTCTTTGAACAATTGTCGTCATTTATGAGATTCCACGTTAATCTCGATGAGCTTTTTAAATTTTTATACACAAAGCGTCTGTAGCATTCTTTTAAGTAACAATTGCAGCTTTTTTCTCGCGCCAAGCAGCTGTTTTCAACACTGAAGAACCACATTGCAACCCCTTTAAGATCAAGCATTAAATGTTCGAAAAACAGAATTAACATAACTTTTAATCTACTGTGAATTACTATATGTCGTTAGCATTGTAGTTTCCTTTTTATGGTGTTTTTATTGTCTGGCTAAGAGTAGCGATCTCACTGTTTAAATAATGCACAAACTGAAACGCCAATCTGTGCAAATGTGTGGCTTTTTTTAAATAGACTTATTTCGATCAAGTGTCGTTTCGATCAAGTGTAATTTCGGTCGTCGTCATCGTCGTCGTTTGGAGAGGTATGCACTCCAGGTTAGACACAAACAGGAATGGGTCCGAGCGTTTATCCTTTTATTACCCCAGACTGCAGTACTGCCTGAATCAGATGCTGGCAGTGATGTTATTAAGCCAATATCGAGTTTTGTCATCCAAAACCGTCAGACCTCGTGCGCCATGTGATGCCTGATGTATGCGGCACGCTGTTAGAACATGGTCTGCGGTTTGCTCAGAGGCGCCACACTCGCAATTTGGTGAAGGAGCGAGACCCCATTTGTGCATGGACGAATGGAATCGCCCAACACCAGTCCGCAGGCGGTTGAGCTTAACCCAAGATGCTCGGAGTAAGTCCATCCCAACAGGCCTGGCACCGGTCCCGGGCACAAAAGCACGAAGCCTGAAAGCATTTTCACAATACTCCGTTTTCCATTTGTGATTTGTCCATTCAGAAGCGCGGATGCCAAGTCTGGCAAGGTTGTCCAAAAGATTCCGCGCAGCTGGCACAAACGGGCGTCTGGATCTTAGTCTCACTTGGCAAGTATCTGAGGACCCACTTAAAAACCCTTACAAGATATAATCGGGGTCCATAGATCCACGGTGAGCCAAGTAGAGTGTCGCTCCCATTCGGCGAAGCTCAGCTGGCTGGATGCCTGAGAGTACAGGTAGGTGGTCCGTTGGAGTGGGACGCAGACATCCAGTAACTATGCGCAAGGCATCGTTCAAGACACTGTCGATGAGGCGAGTGTGAGCACTGCGACACCAAACTGGCGCACAGTACTCAGCTGTTGAGTAGACTAGAGATAAGGTGGCTATGCGTAGTATTTTAGCACCAGCACCCCATCCCGAGCCCACAAGTTGCCTCAGCAGTGTGACGCGCGAGGATAGTTTTTGTGCAATACCACCTAGATGGTGACGAAACGTGAGTGATCTGTCCAGTTTTACTCCAAGATAAATAGGGGGTTGAACAGAACGGTAAAAGTTTACAACGGTGTAGACCTTTAGCTCACGTTTCACCTCTCGGTTATTTAAGTGAAAGGATGCTGTCACCGTCTTAGTGTGACTGAGCTTTAACCTCCAAGTCTGGAGATACGCTGAAAATATTGACATGTCTCGGCTTAAGGTCCCCTCCAAGTCCTTCCAGTTTCCAGAAGAGTGCAACAATGCTACATCATCAGCATACGTAACTTTCTGGAAATCTTAGAAGAAAGATCGTACGTATAGATATTAAATAGGAGGGGAGCCAAAACCAATCCCTGAGGAGGAGGAACGCCGTTTTTAAGACGGCGTAGCCTGCTTTGCTTGCTGTCACCGATGGTAAGGGTGAAACTTCGATTTCGGACTAGCTCCATGATCATTCTTATCATGTGCTTATCCGGGAGAAGTCTCAGCAGCTTGTAGGTAAGGCCAAGGTGCCAGACAGTGTCATAAGCAGCTGTCAGATTGATAAATACGGCACCGGACTTCTTTTTAGCCTCAAAAGAATCCTCGATGTTCTGGGTTAGTAGAACAACTTGATCTACGGTTGACTTCCCGTGTCGAAATCCAGCCTGCTCTTTACGGAGCAGTGGATCAATTAATGGTTCAACGCGGGCATAGATAAGCCTCTCGAGGATCTTGTAGGGAGCACAGAGCAGAGATATCTATTGATAACTCTTTGGGTTCCCCATGGGCTTTGCTGGTTTTGGGCTTACGACCACAAACCACAAGCGCTCTTCTCCAGATCTTGGGGATTTTGAGTCGGCGCAAACAGGAAGAAAGAAAGTCACGTAACGAGGACTTCAAAGCAGCTCCAGCATGGAGTATAAGCTCGGGCCAGAAGGAATCTGGTCCCGGAGCTTTACCTGGTTTTAGATGTTGGAGGGCAGCAGCAAATTCTTTTTGTGAAAAATTGTCTGAGATATTTACTGGGTCTGGTGTTGTGGCCCTCCAAAGGTCAGACACTTCTTGAAAGACAAGTCGAGATGACTTGCGGTCAACAGTCTCGTATTTCCCATTTTTAACCAGCTGAGATGCAATAGCATCGGCTGAAATAGGACAGTGACGAGGAGAGTGTCGTGACCTACCACTAAGGTTGTTCAAAATAGTCCACACTTTTCGACTAGAGTGTGAGAAGTCAATGCTGCGAACTCCTTGGGCCATCAATCCCTCCGCTTTCTGTCAAGCTTGGCAAGCAGAGCTGTAGCATCCAAACTTGAGTCATCTCCCTGAGGAGACTGCAGAAAGATTTTATAGAGGGATTCACACTCTGCATCCCAACACGGAATATAGTTATTTCGATACCAGCGTGGGATAGTCGTTTTGGCTGCTTTCTTAATGGTGTTACAGAAGTCCTGGTAAGCTGCATCCACATCAACTGAATCAGGCGGCAACAAAGTCTTTGCAAATTTATTTGTCAAAGCAATGTAGTGACTCCATTTGGCCTTGCGGAAGTTCCATTGCTTAACAGGCATGCTTGGCACTGTCATAGCAAACCTTGGTGGTGTAATAAGCGAAGGTCGATGTTGTGACCTGGGGAACTTTTCAAGGATACGTCTATTCGGTAAGCGACTGTTTAGACCTACGCTAGCGAAAGCTAGATCTGGATTGTTGTCAGTGTTTTAGCGGCTGGAATAAAAACTGGCAGCGTCCTTGGCATTATGTAGGAGGGCAAGACAATTAATACTTGCCCAGCCAGCCAAGCACTCACTGTCCGGACTGTTATCGTCGTAATCCCAGTCAGCATGACGACAGTTAAAATCACCAGCATAAAGACAGGGGTGAAGAAACACTGGGAGATCCAAAGATTGCAATCGCGTTGGCGGTGGTTTGTAAAAGAACGTGACTCATTTTCGAGATGATATAAAATTTAATAACAAAACGAAAATGACGAAATCGTTCGTCTGCAAATAAAAGAAACAAATAATAACACGACTCAAAGCTAAACACTACTAAGCTTACTAAGTCTGAACACAACTGTACAGGCAAATGACAAGGCAAAACACAACTGTACAACAAACCCCATTGTTACGTAATAGTACGAACTATCAAGCATTTGTACATCCCCCCCAAGTTCGCACTATTCCGGCCAGGTATAGTTATGTAGTTGATCCCTTGATCACCCATTGACCAGAGGTCGGATCCAATTCGACAGCAGGTCGTCGTAGGCGAGAGGACCGTCTAGGGATCATTGATTTGTTGTTTTCGTGGGTGTCAGGGTCAGTCTCCTGCGAATTAGTGTCCGTCACAAATGTGGAGTGTGTGGTTGTAGGTACGACATCATGGACGTCTTGTGGTTGCCCATGATCTATGGCCTCAGATGAAGTTGCATCAGCAACGTGGGTGGACGTGGAGGGTGGGTATTGAACGTGCGTTTCATGTTGGGGGGGCACTGTTGGTGGTGAAGAAGTTTGCTGGGACTCGGCAACATCAGGTATTATACCTCGTACGAAGGAATCGTCGATTGCGCCTGGTTATACGACCGGATCCTCCCACTTTAACATTATATTGGTCGAAGTCCAATGCTTCGACCACGGTGCCGACTTTGTCCCATTTACGTGGGTGTGTGCCTCCTTGATTTTGGATGAACACGCGATCACCACACCGCAGCGGGCGCAATGAGCGTGTACGCGCGCTCAATGCTTCATTGGTCCGTTTGGCTCGAACTCGAAGGGCATCTTCTTTAGCTCGCCATGCTTCGCGCCAAGTACGACGAATAAAGCGATTAGAAAAAGTAGCAAGCCGATTAACGAACGAAAAAGCGTCTCGCAAAGGGTGACCAAAGACGATTTCAGCTGGGGATAAATCGCAGTCAGGATCCGGGGTATTACGCAGTTGCAACAGGGCGCGCAGAAACGAATCATTGTTCAAATCCCCATTAGGGCTAATATTGGACATGAGAAGTCTTTTAGCGGCTTTGACTGCAACCTCCGCGCGGCCGTTAGATTGGGGGAAGTAGGCGGAAGAAACACGGTGTTTAATGTCCCACTTGCGCATAAAATCCTGTGTGACAAAGGCAGTAAACTCTGGGCCACCATCTGAGGAAATTTCTTCAGGCACTCCAAAAGTGGCAAAGTATGATCGAAGGAGGCGAACAAGTGCATTTGCGCCAGTGACGGTGGTCCCAGCTGGTGTACCAAACACATCTGACCAACCGGACAATCTGTCTCCAACGATCAAGAAGTGCCGTCCTGCGTAATCAAAGTAATCCGCAAAAATTTTTTCGAAGGGCGTGGTAGGTGGGTGGGAGGGCAACGGGGGGGTTGCGGCTTGCGACGGCGCATTTCGGTTGCAATGAGCACAAGAATCGCGAATATTGTGAATATCTTGAGTCATCCCCGGCCAGAAAACGGTTGCTCGCGCACGCCGTTCCATGGCCGACACCCCTTGATGGGCGGCGTGCAATGTGCGTAATACTTGATAGCGGAGTTGCGGCGGAATCACAACACGATCATTGTATAAAATAACGCCGTCAGAAATATAAAACCCATCGCGATATGGGAGGTATTGACGAATACCTCCTTCCGGCGGTAAGTTTACATCAAAGTTTGATTGTATGGCAGACAGTAGGTCATTGAGTGCAGCGTCACCGGCAGTGTGCCGGGCAATTTCATCCCAGTTTAAAGTCAACTGATCACGCGTATTTTGCCGCACCGAAGCAAGAAGGGCTTCTTCGAGAGAGTCTATAGAATCACGCTCGGCACCCGAAATGGTAGCAAAAAATTCTGATGTGGCTGGGTGTCGCGATGCAGCGTCCGCAGCAATATTAGTCGACCCCGGCAAGTGTGCAATGTCAAAACGCCACATTAGAGTGCGCTGCTTTAATCGGAAGAGCCGGGTATTGCTGATTTCATCTAGAGTTCGATCCCCGAAAATTTTCGTTAGCGGCTTGTGGTCGGTAACAACTACTAAATTATCGCAGCCCTGCGTAAAGTATTTAGTCTGCTCGAGTCCCCAAGCTACAGCTAGGGCTTCTCCTTCAATAGGGGCGTAACGTTGTTCAGCCGACGAGAGAAAGCGAGAGCCTGCGAGAGTTACTCGCCATCCATTGGCACAGCAATCTGGAAGGGTGGACGGGCATGCACAGTGTTTTTGAAGCAGGAAGTATCCGATGCCCCGATTTGACCAGTCCGGCCTTAGGCAAGTACGTCGAGTCGGATCGAAAATTTCTACGCCGTGACGTATGGCGTCAATGATAGCATCTTTCGAACGCGCAAATGCTTTATCAAGATTGTCATTCCACTCGAACTAACGTTTCGGACTGAGAAACGGCTTGAATGGAGCCATCAAGTCTCGAATTTTGGCGTAATTGGCCACTTGATTAATGAGACCAAACCAACTTCTTATATCCTTGATGTTCTTAGGCGTAGGAAACTGTTGAATCGCATTCAAGTACTTGGGCAGGGGTTCTACACATGATTCAGAAATGCGGAATCCTGCAAAGTCAACTGACCGTTGGGCAAATTGAAATTTGCTGGGGTTGAGAACGATACCAGAGCGGCCCACGAGAGTAAGAAATTGGATGGTGCGCCACCAATGTTCCTCTAGGTTCTCGTCAAAAAACACGGTGTCATCCACACATCGCTCCTTTCGCATAAAATCAGACAAAATAGTGGCGAAGCGACGATTGTAGCCATCTCCCGAAGAAAGGAAACCTTGTGGTGCCCTTGTATATCGCCAGCGTCCAAATGGTGTAATGAAGGTGGTAAGATGACGGTCTGACTCGCGTAGTGGAACGCTATGGTATCCATTCCAAGCGTCGGTCACACTTTTCCAAGTATTACTTGGTACACGACGGGCTAGCTTGAAGAGTGTTTCCGACGCGAATGTTTCCCGACGACAGAATTTGTTCAGCGGCGATAAGTCTACAGTCCGTCGGGGTGTACCGTCATGTTTTCTGGTAATCACCATGCGATGGCACCATTGAGTAGGCTCTCCGTGCGGGACTTTTTCGAGAATTCCTAGGGCTTCATCCCGAAGGAGGTCTGCATGGACCTGTTGTTGCCAATGTAGAGGAATAGAAGCCGGGGTATGGAACGCTCTTGGTTTCGCTGAGGGGCTGATATGGATTTCGATGGGTGGTCCCGCCATGCAATGAAGAGGGCGATGCGGGCATGTGTTAAATGTGGAGGAAGCGTATCGCTCCAGTAGCCAAGTTTTCATTCGATCATTATTTTCGGGAGTACAGCGAAATGGTAGCGAACGTGGGGGTGGTGGCACGGCAGTACGTTGAGGGCAGGTGCAAGAATGATTTTGATCGCCCGGTGAGGCGCAGCCACCAGTAACAGTGCGCGTGAGGTGCGCATTAGTGATGGCAGCAGGTTCACCAGCGCATTCCTGCGTCTCAGCATAAGCATGTTCTCCCAATGATGGAAAACTGGGTGATAGGACCCCCAGGGTCGACAGTGTTCCGTGCGATAAAAAGAGGGTCTGAATGTCGGCGCTAATGTAGACCATGGCCCGGCATTGCACGACATAACCGTGACACGACAGTCCTTCAATGATGGCGAAGAACGCTCCCACAATTGATATGGAGGAATGATTGGCGGCCACCAGGTTGGATGCAGGGGTCAGGATGTCAGATGGGAAGCCATACTTTACAAATTCGTCCAGAGACCATACATTCACTTGGGCGCCGGTGTCAGCGATGGCGGTAACATTAGTAGCACGGACTGATGTAGATTCGCCATGAGCCTGAGCGCGATCGACTGAAATCGTTACGTGGACCTTGGGGTGCTCTCTCATACGTGCTGTTGCCCACTGTCCATCTTTGAATATATAATGGGGGCCTTGCATGGTGGCATTTCTATGTACTGCAGACAGAGGCGTGTTGCACTTGTTTGGCCTGTGCCTCGAGACTGGCCTGTGATTTGTTCTTATCGAACTCAACTGAGGGTCAGCAGGCGACGTGACTTCAAGAGTTTGTAGACCTGGTTCCGGTGGTGAAGGACCCACTTTATGAGTGAGTTGGCGTCTTCGGCGTTTCTGTGACCGGTAGCATTCAATACACAAGGTATAAGGTTTGGTATTCCAACCACGAGGTCCTTTTTTGTAGAGCTGAAAAAGTTGCTGGCAGAGAGGACAACGCGACTGTTTTGACCGATCAGGTAAATTGTGGGATTCCCTGCATGGAGTTGCATTACGACATGCTCTGTGGTCTGCGTCATGTAGGCGGCGAACGGCTGACACAGATGTGACCTCGGTCGGGGGGACGGCGTTGCGAGCCATTTCTTTGCTTTCAACAAGGGCCACGATCTCGTTGACGGCGCGTGTGAGTATATCCGCGCCGCCAAGAATTTCCCGGCGAATGTCATCGTCAGCAATGCCATTCAGCAAAGTATCCCGAATCATGTGGTCCGTATAATTGATTTTTAAACCACAAGTACAATCAATTGTGAATGCACATGTGTCTGCTTTGCCGCGCACTCTCGCTGCAAATGCGCGAAAAGGTTCGTCTCTCAGTTGGCGCATCTGCATGAGATCGGATCGCAAGACGCCAGTAGCTACTGGGATAACTGCAAGTCGACGCATGGCGGATAGTAACTCCTGCAAAGGCTTAGAGACAATCTCTGCATCTGATTTTAACAAACTATCTCCTAAGCTCTGACTGGCACACTGAAAGAGTTGCGCGGTGGCTGAAGCTTCGTTGATGCCTGATCCTTGCCTAAACATTTGCCAGCGGCGAGTGAATACGTTCCACGCTTCTAAAGACACGCCTACGTCAATGCTGGGTCTTGTTAGTTTTGATCCCTCTGAGGGAGCGCGAATGGAATTAGGCCCAGGAGTAGCATGACTAAATGCGTGGCTCTGTAAAATAGCGCAAGCTACAGCTTCTGGTGCGTCTTCTGATTGAAAAGCGCAACCCGGGTACGCACAATTTATAACAACCATTTTAACAAAAATTAACTAGCCTTAACGATTTCGTCATAAAAGAACGTGACTCATTTTCGAAATGATATAAAATTTAATAACAAAACGAAAATGACGAAATCGTTCGTCTGCAAATAAAAGAAACAAATAATAACACGACTCAAAGCTAAACACTACTAAGCTTACTAAGTCTGAACACAACTGTACAGGCAAATGACAAGGCAAAACACAACTGTACAACAAACCCCATTGTTACGTAATAGTACGAACTATCAAGCATTTGCACAGTTTGTAGACGTTGACTATTTTATAACCATCAACGTCCACACACAACCACTCAATCTCCGATGTCGGTGGAGATTGGTCCAAAAGCGTGTATCTCAGTCGCTCGTGGACAAACGTGGCAAGGCCATGCTTCCTGCTTAAAGAAGACCCAGCTAGTTGGTAGTTTCAAAGTACCAACTTCTCTGCATCAGTGCAGTGGATCTCCTGCTGTAGGATGACGAGTGCCTCAGACTGCATAATGAGGTGATGAAGAAGGTTCATCTTGCTTGCAGTGAGGCCTTCGACGTTTAGCTGAAGAATAGTGGGTCTTTAAAACTTGTTGGCAATGTGCCCTGGAAAGGCATTGCCCCGTCCTGAAATGGACGTTTTCCGATTAGCAGACCCACACTGAACATCGGAATGGGTGGATACTCTTTTGTTTTGGTAGGTTTGATTTCGGTCTGTCATTTTTAACACCAATAAACAGACTTGCTCACGTTCCAGGCTGCGAGAAAGCACCTATCATTTCGGTCAAGTGTCGTTTCAATCAAATGTCGCTTCGATCAAGGGTCGTTTCAGTCAAGTGACGTTTCGATCAAGTATTGTTTCGATCAAATGTTGTTCGATCAACTGTACTTCGATCAAGTGTTGTTTGATCAACGGTCAGGTCACGGCCGATTGACACCAATAAAATATGATTCGATTATAAATATATCCTTAGAAATTGAGGGGTAATGGGGATAACGTTTCTATCTCAACCTGTTCGCCTGCAAAAAAATTCGAAAACAATCTGATTTTTTTAGCTCTGAGTAGGTTTTTCAAGGTATTAAAAGTACCTATAAAAATATTTCTTAAAATAAAATAAGTTATTTTACGTTCGAGTAGTTTATTTCAACAAGATGTACATTAGATTTATTAAGAAAATTGTTTTTTTTAAAATAAAATTGATTATTTTAACGCATAACCAGGGCCGTAACTTTGTCAGGTGGGACCCTGGTGCAAGCAACTATTATACGCATAGGCGTACCAGCCAAAAAAATTTGGTGAAGCAATGAATTTTTTGCCCAAATTTGCCCAAATCATGATTTTCTAGTACTTTACGGATAACACAAAACTATTGTCTGAGATTCTTGGAGGAAGACCAAATTTTGTCCTAAAATTATGGTATTCTTTAAAAAAAAGTCTCCACTTGGAATCAGTCACATATTTCTCAATTTTTGTCCCAAAATCAAGGTGTTCTCTAAAGAAAAGGTCTTCACCTAAATTTAATAGCTTTTTTTTGGAGTTAATTGCTTTTACTGCATCTAAAATTTCTAAAATGACTTGCCCCCCTGCCCCCGCCAGGTACGGCTATAATTATGGGGCCCCTATTTTAAATTGAAATTATTGATGAAGTGTGACATTTAATAATAATAAGTTTGAGGTTTTTATGAAAATATTTTATAATAAAAATAGCAATGCCACCTCGTGCTGGAGCCCCGGTGCATTGCACCGGCTGCACCGCAATAGTGACGACCTTGCGGATAACCCTGCTAAATTGATTTTTTTGGGGCCAAAAAGTTTCCCGAGACATAACAAAGCTAATGTATTTTGTTCAGTTACATTTGTTACATTTTGGCTTTTTTGTAAAATCGTGCAAAACCGTGATTCGGGTAGAATTGTTTCGCCCCATTTCCCAAATCTTTTGGTCGAGTGTAAGGTCTATGTAAGGTCTACACGATCTACAAGCCATGTCCTTGGTTGATGCACTTGAAAAAAATGGACATCAAAAATATTTTATAAAATTAAGGATTGAACCAAACATGAATCGAAAATTTGTTTTAACCGCTAAAGATTTTTTTGAACCCGAACTGGAGCAAAAACAAAACAAAATTAAAGCGTCATCCAAGTCATATGTCGACTCTGTTGTGTAGGTAAACAAATGTAGTGAGATAAAGAACAGGTTGCTGACAAAAAGGCTTGACAGGCGAAGAAGTCCACTAAGAGAAATCTTGTTGCAGGTAAAAATAACCATTTCACGCATATGACAAGGCAAAAAATTGAAACTAAGGTCAGAAACTAACCTAACACTAACAAATGAAAACGGGCACAAGATGGAATTATATGAACAAATGTTTAGAAATAATATGAAGCTTGCTGTAGATGTTAGCGATATTTTAATTTTGTTCAAGTATGCGTCATCTCATGCAGCGATGGCCTAACAAAAAGGGAAGCCTGGTGCAAAAAAAGCAAGAAGGGGCCACCATTTAGTGTTCCAAAGCACAGCAATCTCTAAAAGAAGACTGTTATCGTACGGCGGCCATTTTTAGTGTATAACATCAAAGTGATCCAAAAAAAAACGATCTTTAATTTAAGGGGGTCCACTATTGAGTGATCCACAGCATTGCCATCTTTAAAAAAAGGCGTCGTTTGATGTGAAAGGCAACTTTTTTGTGAAAAACAACAAAATTATCTCTAAGAAAAGGTCTTCAATTTAGGTGATATTAGCCACTGTTAAGTGTTTAAATCAAAGTAGTCTCTTAAGATATAGTCATTGTATTAGGTGGGGCCATTTTTTAGTGTCTCAAAATAAAGTTAGGCTATCTCCCAAAAAAATTTTATTTTATTTTTGACATGCCATCTACGTCCTGACGCTACTATGAAAAAACAGAGCAAATTCTTATGTAAGGATCACTTTTTTATGTATTTTAGAGGGGGCTTGGTATTTTGCTCCATATTAGCCTAAACTGTCACTGATCTTATGGGTACGAATTTTCTGAAAAAACAAGCAAAAAAAAGAGGAGCAGAAAGAAGGAAGTTATAAAGTTTGAAATATATCAGAGAAATGAATTGGGAAGTTGAAAATTCAAAAGGAAATAGTTATTCAAATTGTCGTCATTTTGGTTGTTTTGGGCTATATATATTCATCTATTCATTAGTAACGCCGCTTGTAGAGTTAATGATCCGATACAAAAGTTACCAAACAACGATATAGTGATCTTTTGGCAATAATCTACAACAGTGTATAACGATGTATTCAATTATGTTGCCATTTTGACAATAATCAAGCTAGTGAACACATCTTTATTCGAAAAGATTATTTCTCCATCGAAAGATTTTTAATTAATACTTATTTTAGTGCAAATTACTGGATTGGTTTTGTTTATGCTTTGTACATTGGTCCAACCGTTGGTCCAAAAGAATATAACTTTGAAAAACCTACAGATTGATTCAATCCAATATAACATATAAAAATTCATGCTGTAAAAGACAACGCAAACAATTGATTGACTATAATTGACAAAAATTGAACAGATTAAGTAGTTTTTTTTTTTCATAACTCTACTTTGGAGTTCCGATAGTCGAAATAAAAACTTTACAATCTTAATCCATTGATCCCATTTGAAATCCTATTAGACTTTTGCGAATTTTTTAAAAATTTATTAGAAGTTTTAATGCCGGCAGTAAGTACTGTAGTGTCATTCCTAAATGCGTTATAGTATCTATATTTTATACGAAAGCAAAGTTCTGTATTTTTTTACCATTGTTATTACTTAACAAGTACTATTTTTGAGGAGATATAGCATATTGTCTATAACAACTGTTGCAACTAGAAATTATCCCTAAATAAATAAATTAAAACGGGCTAGTCTGTTTTGATATTTTTTGTCTCCAATGTGTATTTTACGCTAGCATATTAGGGTCTCTTTAATAAGCGACCATGAGCGATTTTTGGTATCCGGAATCCCCCTGTAGACTATCGCTTCTTGAGAGATCCTTTTTTTGTGTCTTCTTTATTTTTTTCTGGTGCTACAGGGGATTCCGGGTCAGTTTCACTGACAAAAAGCAATTACGGTCTCTTATTGAAAAGATTTGCATTGGCTGTAGATCTTTAAAAAATTTATAAAATTGTGTTTATTTTTGATTTTTATTTTCAGAATTGCATAATTGCTGTTAATGTTAAGCTGAATATAAGAAATGTGTTATTATTATTATTATTAAGAAGCACCATTAAAACACCACTGCCCGCTATTTTGGTTTTTATTGAAGTGTTGTGGTTTAATTAAGTTTTAATTTTCAAGTTATCTAAAAATAAAAAAAAAACAAAAGATTTAATTTTTGCCACACAAAAATATCAAAGTATTTGCTAATTTTATATGCATTATTGTTTAACAGGTTTGGTAATTAATTGATTTATCAGCAAAAATATAGGTCTCTTCAAGAAGTCATTATAAGCAATTTTTGTTTGTGAAACTAAGCTGGATTCCCCTGTAATTATTATGGCTTCTTAAGAGATCCTTTTTTTCGGGTCTCTGCAAGAGGTCACCATAAGTGGTTTTTGTTGGTGAAACTAACTTGGAATCCCTCTTTTAGCACCAGGGTGGAATGAAGAAGAAGCCAAGAGAAAAAAAGATCTTGCAAAAATCAATGGTAACTGCAATGGCATCCAGGTTAGTTTCATGAACAAAAATCAATTACTGTGATTTCTTGGAGAGATCCTTTTACTCTTTGTTTCTTTTTTATCCCATACTGGTAGTTTAGGGGGATTTGTATTAGTTTTAATCACATTCTATTTTTAAAGAGACCTTAAAACAGGGGTTTTCAACCTATGGGCCATGGTCCAGTAGTGGGTCACAGTGGTTTTTTTAGTGGGCCATGGAGCATAAATCAAAATGAAAGCAATATGTATAATATATATGTATAATTAGGCTTGCCATCCGTCCCATTTTTTAGGCATTTTTCTGGCGTCCTGTGCAGTCAACCACATGAAGACTTATGGCTTGGATGTGTGTATTAATTATCTTCTTTTCGCTTTCCTTTTCTTATTAACATCACATCGCTTTGTTCAAAGGTACGGCGACCATGCACAATTGACGTTGTGCATGTAATAACGTACTTCGTTTAGTTGCTGCTTCCTTATTCACAATCTTTATTTCTATATGCACTTTGATTAATTTCAAGTTGATTGTGAGTAAAAATGAAAATAAATAAAAATAAGACTTTTTTTTTTTAGAGAACACTATGATTTTGGGATGGGAATTTAATTTTGTTGACCAAAGTGGGTTGTGAAGTTAACTTGGGTTGAAAAATAGGCCACAGTACAGAAAAGGTTAAAAACCACTGCCTTAAAATCTAAGGTCTGGTAATACCGTAGCTTTTTTATATCAATTTTTATATAATTTTTATGCAATGTGTGGGTCTCTTCAAGAAGTCATTGTAAGTGATTTTTTTCAGTAAAACCAATCCATAATCTTCCTTTTAACTCCAAAATGAATTGAAGAAGAAACTAAAAGAAAAAGGATCTTTCAAGAGCTCTAATAACTGCATGGGGATCCAGGTTAGTTTTATGAACAAAAATTGCTTATGGTGACTTCATGAAGAGATCCCAATGTGTTTACAATAAGTATGATGCAGCAGTTAAGGTATTGACATATTACTGCACCCAAGTTCAGTTCTTTTTCATAGTGTATCATTTTTCTGAGTTACACAAAAAATGCAAATTAAAAAAAATACAATTAAGTGCTTTGCAAAAAGTTAATTATTATCATTGCAAGGTTAATAAAATGAAGGCTTAAACTAAAAACTAAGATTTTGTTAAAGCTAAAAATTGGGCTAAATTAACTTAGTTAAGATTGGTTTAAGTGTAAAATACATATATTTGTTAAAGTTCATGTGAAAATGATTATTTAATTTTATATCTGTTTCTAAATTACTAAGAGCCAAACTTATTTCTTATTTAAGCATAATTGAAAGGCTGCATGTGTTTTAGCTTTGCTGCAATTAGAAAATTAAATGCCTGATAAGTGATAGCAACAACAGAGCTTGACTTATCAAAATCAGTTCAAATGTTTCTTTTGGTCAATGTAAACAAGCTTTATCTTGATTCAGTCAAAACATGAGTGAATTAGTGTTTAAAAAAACAGCAGTAAAGGAGTTTTCTTCTGTAAAGGTTCTTTTAAAAATTTTTTGCCCTTTTGATTATATACTTACAATCTTTAGCACAGTCTGATCTTTTGTATAAAATGGTTTACTGTGCTAAAAGCCAATATTGGATTTCAATCTTTTTTTACTTGTTTTGTTAATAAGCAAATATAGTTTGTATCAACTAAACTACCAGAAAAACTTAATCTAAGCAAATATAATTTACATATTAGCCAATCAGCAATGTGGTCGAGTGGTTAGAATGCCATGATTGTAATTGACATGGTCTTGGTTTAAAACCTACTTGTACCATTCTTTTGTGTCCTGGGGAAAAACTCTTTACGGCACTTTCCTTTGCTTGGTGGTCCTGGCAAGCAGTTCTAAATGTTAGTCATATTTCTATAAAATTAAAAAAAGCAAAATAAAAAATTTCAACTGGACAGTAATATCTTGGCATCTCCAGAAGCAGGTCAAAGTAATTGCTTGCTTTATGTATTAGTGCCTTTGTCACTTTCTCATGAGTTAGAAGGGTAAATATATAGATAAAATACAATAAATAAAAATCTTAATAAGCTAACTTAATTCTAATTTTAACTTTAGCTAAATTTTTAATTTGCTAATCTTGTTCTGATAACACTGTACAACAAAATTTTTGTAGCTGATAAGTTAAGAATTATATTGGAATAATTTTGAAGTGCTGAATCCAAATCTGCAACCAGTTTTTTTTTTATCACATCTAGTTTTTGAATTATGAACATAACAAGTGAAAATTGAGATACTCATTTGTGATATTGTAAACTTTTATATTGGTAATGGTAAAGCTTAAAATTCTTGAAATGCCCACTCAGCTACAAAATTCTTGAACTGTTAGTTGAATGCAAGGAGTATTAATATTCCTGGTGTGCATTATTAGATACAAATTCCAAGGCAATTTGTAGTTGAGGAAGCTGCATGCTAAAACTGAAGTATCTAAAAAAAAAATTTTAGATATCTTTTTGCTTAAAAAACATAGCACTATTATTTTGTTGTTTTTTTAAAAATAGTGGATAGGAAGAAGTATAAAACTAATACAAATAACTTTTGCTTTGTTTCTAGAAAATATACATTGCCAGCTTGTTGACAAAATATTAAACACAAAATGAAAACTGCCTATAAATACTACTTCAGTTGCAAAGTTGCTGATCAGGACACAAAAATGACCACCTCATATTTGCTGCAATTTTCGCAACACTCAGCTCCTTCAGTGGGCTGTTGGTAAGCAAAATAAGATGCCTTTAGCAGTTCCCATGATTGTTATTTTGGTATAACTGATATAAAAAGGTTTTTTAAAAAATACAAATATAAAATTGTTTATCCAAGTAGCCAGTTTGCCCTAAAACCATATCTGAATGATATTGACATTCCAATTCCTAAAGCTCCCACTTCAGAAGTTTTTGAACAGTTTGAGTCTTCATTTGAACTAGACAGTTCCAGCAAGACTACGTCAAGTGGTTTGAAACTTGCTGTAGTTAGCTCAAGCATTCCAGTTTTCATAAATCAAATTTTCTTGAACAACCTTATTACAAACCTGGATTGCCAAAATGCAAAGCTTAAATTTTGTGGTCATGCTGAAGAACAATGGAACTTAAAGAAGGAACTAAAGTTTTATTGTTTTGTCATCTCAATAGAAAACTCATTTCTTTCTTTGACTTCTACAATGGATTATGCTTTTGTAAATATGTTAATGGCTTAATAATGGAGTTAGGGTGTAAAGACAAATGTGCTGATGGAGATTATTTATTAATTTGAGCAGAGGAAGCCAAAGGCAAATGCTATTGCATAATCATAATACTTACCCATTGTCACACTTCATTACTAATAATTTTAATCATAATGATGTAGTTTATTCCTGTTAAAAGTAATTTGTAGTTTTATTAAAAGATAATAATTGGGTTGCTTTGGAGTGCTGCCCATGTATTATGTGATATAGTGTTGATTCGCTTTCTATTTCGTGTTGCATGTAATCTTTTTTTCTCTTTTTGTCCGACAGTAATGACGTAATATGTTTTTGTCCAAGCTTTGCTATCTTGATGGTAGTGGAATGTTCTGGTGCATTCAAGCTTAGCACTCTCTCCAGAAAATTTGAGTTAAGTCCCACATATACAAGAAAATTTATTGGCATGTGACTTTTATCTATGTATATAGCTCACTCAATTGCAATGACACAGACGAAAAAAAAAGAGGCAACCACGAAAGAGAGATGAAGTAAAGAGTGAGATACATTGTAATTTGAGACGACTCGAGAGACGACTCAAGTAAAAGTAATTTGGTTTGGGTGCAGGACATAGTCCATTAGATTTTTGTATTGGTTGACGAGTGTTGAATTTATTTTGTACCAGTGTTTTGGAGTTGTGTTCTACAGAGGTAGAATCATTTGTGTTGATTAAATTAAGTTCTAGTGTTGATTTCGCTTTGCAGTTTGGCAAAGCGTGGAATAGAAATTTTGTCGATTGTGATTTTTGCAGTACATTCATTCTTAATAGAGACGGTGGTCTCTGTTCCTCTGTGAAAGAAAGTCTTCAACGAACCAATCCGAGCTTTCGTTCAAACCAACTGTGTAAAAGCTTCGGGCTCATAGCAGAACTACTTCTCGAGCCGGATAAAATAAAATTAGATACAGCTTTGTTTCAGTGCAGGTATTTGGGTTACCTAGCTGAACTGGTCCTTTAGGATTCCCAAACAAAGTCTGTGACACCCATCCATACCTATTGTGCATTCAGTTCAACTAAAAGAAACTTATGAAACAATAAAGCTGTTGTTTAATGCTCTTCAGTACCTTAAATTTTTTTTAAGATTTAAGGAAATTTAAAAATTATATCCTTTTAGGAAACATTGGATCTTACAATAATGGTGCTTAACTGAGTGATGGCATTTTCATTGGTCCAGAAATTCAAAAATTTTTTGCTGATGAAAATTTTTCAGACTGCTTTTAACCCATTTCCTCTGAGAATAAAAAAACTTTTTAAATTTTGATAAAACTAACAGAAGTTATTAATTAGGATGTAATAAAGGTATTTTTGAAGAAAAAAGCACATTAATTCCATTTAATAAAAAAGATACAAGCAAAAATTCAAGTGGTACTATATTATACCACTAGGAGGACACAGGTACAATTACTAATATACTTATTGACTTATATTATTAAAAAAACATTTATCACATTTTATTATTGGAAAAATAACAAAAACTCTTTGATAATGAATAGGCTATGAAAAGTAGAATAAAAAAATCCAACAAATAGAAAAAAGCAGCTTACTTTTGTTGCTGTGCCATGATAAAGTATTTCATATGTCACTTGCAGACACCCTCACTGTTGCAGTGCTATGAAACAACTGACTTTGAAACTTACTGAAAGTGTTGCTGAGGGTTTTATACAACTATTAGAGTTGTTTTGTTTTAAACTGATGCAACTTTATTTACAAACAATTTTGATGGTATTGTATGGTACTGCTAGGAGGGAATGGGTTGCAAAAGAATTGAAAACTTGAAACACAGTTTAATTGGTTGCAGAAAAGTTTCCTGGAAACCATAGAGCTAAAATTTAAATTGAAATTGTGGGAAATATGATTAAAGCTTTCTTTTTTTTTTTTTAATCTCTATATTTATCCTCCTGACTTGCAGGAAAGTGACAGAGGCGCTATCCATAGGGTAAGCAATTACCCTGACCTGCTTCTGGAGATGCCAAGATATTGTTGTCTGCTAGTAATTTAGCAGAGATATTACTGTAATTTAGAACTGCTCGCCAAGACCACCAAGCAGGGGAAAGTGCCATAAAGTGTCTTTCCCAAGGACAGAACAGAATGGTGCAAGTGGGTTTTGAACCGAGACCATGTTGATGATATTGATGATATTTTATTCATGCTTAGTAACAATATTTAAGTATATGCAATGTACAATACTATAAAGCATGATATGAAAAAAAGCATGAAGCATGAAAAAATGTTGATCATCAGTCTGGTACTTTAACCACTCGACCACGCTGCCGACTTTCAGATGTATTCATAGTAGAATGAGTTCAAAGTTGATTTTCTTGCATTCAAACTTTGCATTCTTTCCAGAGAATTTAGTTCAGTGGTTTTAAACCTGTGGGTCATGACCCCCATGGGGGTTGTTTGGCTATTTTCTGGGGGTTGCAGAAGCATTTGATAATCGGAATTTATGATTTAAGGAAGGAGTGGGCAAACTTTTTAACTCAAGGTTTGCATTTAGAAGTTGAATATGTTAACAGGTTGCACAATAGTGATTTCTAAACAAAAGGTTTTCACTTTGGATCTGTCTCAGATTTCATGATTTTTGTTCCTAAAATTTGGTGATCTTTAAAAAAAAAGCTTTCACTTAGAAACTTTTGGTCATCTGGTTAAAAATGATGATTTTTATTTTAGAGATCACCATGATGAAAAGTGAAGAAAGAGTAAAGTTGTTTGCTTGAAGCCTTCATGAACCATAGTTTGGCCACTTCTGATATAAAGTGTCTGATTATTAATACAAGATATTAGAGACAAATTTCAATTGAAGGCCTTTTTATGAGATCACCAGATTTTTCCAACAAAAATTAAATTTTGTTTACCAGAGGGGGTCGTTAAGTTACCTTAGGTTGGAAATTGAGTTGCAGTAAGAAAAAGGTTGAAAACCACTGATTTGGTGCTGTGAATGATGAACATGGTAAAAGATTTTACCAGGACATTGCATTTGTGGAGAAATGTTGCAAAGAAAAAAGTAATGCTATTGTGCTGGGAAACTATTATTGTTTTTTACAGAAACAGAGTAAACAAAATATCGCTGCAGTGCAAAGTGTGCATTGTTTTGCAAGTGGCAGTAAACTTTTTGCTTGTATTATCATATTTCTCCAATTTAATGAATCAACTTTAACTCAATTGAACAAGCAAAAACAATGTTTATGTCACAAGTCGTATTTCAAAAACCTGACATGATAGAGAAAAACTAAGTACAAATTTGGAATTTAGCACTCAAAATGTAGTCAAGACCAGCAAAAAACCTTGAGCTACATAAAAAAAAAATTTTATTGCAATGTAATTAATAACTCAGCTTGTGAGTGATAATTTTTTATTTTTTTTTTCAAGCCTAAAAAAAATATGTTACAACTGGAATTCCAACCTGGACACAACAAACTGCTTTTCATTGCCTTTGGTATTGCACCACACTGATTGTGGACTCTTAGTTTAAAAATGATAATATAGCAATTAAAATGAAAAAAACCGTTACTGAATCTTATATTTAAAAAAGTAATTCTTGTGCCAAAACTCTAAACACTGCCATGTAAAAAATATTTTAGTTTAAAGCTAAGTAAGAAAAAGATTTAAGAGAAATAACGCATAAGATAAGTGATTTACTTTCTAACATTATAAGCTTGCACTACACTGTGGCAAATAGAAGTAAAAATAACCATATGATTTTTTATGACATCAAAATCCAGTCATAACTTGTAAAAGCTGGCTGTTTTTTTGTTGTTTAAATTTTATTATGTTCTTTTATTTAAAATTGTTTTGTGACAATGCTATTTTTTACAAGTGGTGATAGGACATGGTAATTCTCACAGCTACATTTTAAAATGTTCTTCATTCAGCTTTTGACATTGTTATGCATAGTCAATTACTTTGCACTTACTGTGTGCAAATCTTGAACATTGGTAAGAAAACCCTTTTTCAACTTTTTCCTCCCACTTTTCAACTTTTGGTTATTATTCTTAACTTTTATTTTAGCCATTGAAAACGCTACATGTAAATATGGTAAATTAATATTTTTCTTACCCACTGACATTCTGACTACTAATACACAGTTTTAGATTTTTGAAGTAACTCTTATGCTTCAAGATTTGGAAACGATAAGTTTTTAAGAATGCTGCTACTTCCAAATAGTGGTTTCCCACTGGGGTCTTGGTCCATGAAAAGGTTTCAGAATCTGCAACTAGAAGCTGAGTGAAATTAAACAAAAACTTGGCAAAATTATTTGTCAGAGTCAGTTCTAAAATTTTAGCATCTGTTTACTTGATGATTTTTGGAAAAGGGTCCACCAAGCTATATCAAAACAAAAGAATACTTAAACTGACCTTACTGTCTTACCTTATTGAGTGCTGATTCTTCATGAGTAGGGAGCATAAGAATATGCATATAATTATAAGCCAGCAAAAGAAATTTAAATATCAATTTCTATAACACTTTTGTGATGCATTTCAACTGAAAAAAAGCTATGTATATAGATACAGTAGAAGGCAGCAAGTCTGTCAGTAAAATGCTTGAAAAAAAAGTTAAAGGGTTCAGCAATTAAGTTTTGACATTACGTATTAAGTTTTAGATTGCAGTATCATAAAAGTCACAAGTACAGTAGAATTTGCCTTAGTCACCTTTGACTAAGTTGCAAGTTCACCTAAGTTACTACATTTCATTTGGCCCTGTCTGAGAGTCTATTGTTTTCTGTGTTATCAAGTTTGGCTGAATTGTCTTTGCCTAACTTGCCACATTTTTGCTCACAATTAGCAGAAAAATTTTCCTAAATTGTTAGGCTTAAGGATCTTTACCAGCATGATTATATTTCAAACTTTTAGTCTGCTACCACTACACTACAGTTGTTTTGCCTGTCTACAATCCTTACTCATATGATCAACTCCACTGTGCATCACAAAATTTCTTTATAACTTCATTATTTTATCACTTTAGGTTATTTTCATTGGTATTAATTTAGTTCAGTGAGCCATCTTACTGCCATGTAAAGCAGCCTAACTATTACAGTTACAAAAGCAATCAGCTGTTGAAATATATAAAATAAATCCAAAAAATGCTTTTTGTTGTGTTATTCATTTCTCAAATGTTCAGTTTTTGCAGAAACAAGTGCATCCGAAATTTGTGTAGGCATATGCATATTTAATCTTTTAAATGTATAAATCGCCACTTTTTCCATTCTCCTAAAGTGGCGACTTATGCAAATTCTACTGCATAACAATAACCATAAGTAATAAGTAGTGAAACAAAGCCTTGTTTTACAACAGTACAACACATTGTCTGGATGGTCCACAAATGATTGAAACAGTACTGTCTGCAGCTATGTGTATATCCATTTACATCGCATTTTACGTTAAATTTCAAGCACTAGAGGCAGGTTTTATATTAAATGCAGCTGTTTTTTGATTACTTGTCTTGTCTAAGATTTGATAGTAGTTTTTGTAAATTAATTTGCTGAATATAGATGAATTTTATTGCCATGTAATTTGTTTATTTCTATGTATGACAATTATGCCCTACCAAATGAATTTGTTAAGCAATAAATATATGAGCTAAATTCTACTGTCATCTGCATGCAATTCGTTATTAAGATTTGTTATTTACTTCAATAATCAATAAAATTATTTTTTCCACTTTGTCAATATATTTTTGATATAATTGTTAAAAGTTTTTAAGAGAAAAAGTAAGTACAATTTACTTAAACACATGTAACTTAAATAAATGTTGCTTATGTTTATTAGTAGTAATTTAAAGGTTTGCAGGTTAAAATTTGATTTGAAGTAGATTTAATTGGAGTTATAAAGTCACCAATTAATTATTTATAATTATTTAAATTTAGTTTTTAAGTACTTGTTGCCACAAAAAATTTTTATCAGGTTTTTGTTGTTGAATGTTAAAGTATTTTCAATATTTGCAGATGAGATAAAATTAAGGAAATTTTTTTATAAATTGTTCTTTAGTAACTAAGCTTTAATGAATTGTTAATATTTTATATTTTTCGTCATTTGCCATTTCTCGAAAATGGGAAATTCTGAAAGTAATCAAGTTCACAGACACAAAAACCACAATGTGCCTCTTAAATTACCTATGCCTAATCCAGAAGAACTTG
This sequence comes from Diplosoma virens, assembly GCA_963680785.1. Taxonomy (NCBI): domain Eukaryota; kingdom Metazoa; phylum Chordata; class Ascidiacea; order Aplousobranchia; family Didemnidae; genus Diplosoma; species Diplosoma virens. The sequence goes on along the minus strand of OY796881.1, from coordinate 59,120,830 downwards.
ATGAAAGATTTGAAAATGTTATGGTAAGTTTAAGCCAAAATTAATCAAGACTATTGGACGATTCGTTTTAACAGAACTGAATCAGCCATCTGATAGATTTTCGGCAAAAACTGTTTTGCATTTTCCCGCAAACTTTTTTTCGGCAATTAAAAATCTGATTTTACTATTGGTTAACTGCATATTCTTTGCAATAAAAAGGAGCATACTCTATGACTATGTAATAATTTCATGCGTATATTTATATTTTTTAAAAAAGTGCTTGCAATTACACTTACGGTTTTTCAATGCTTTAAAGGTGTCGATGAACCTTCCTCCCGACAAAATGAGAGTGCTATCAAAATATGATAATAAAAAGAAATGGGAGCTAATTTGTGATCAGGTATTAATTACTTATAAATTAAGTTGTTCTTTAATGGTCTCAGAATGTTTTTTTAATTTATCATACTATAAATATTACACTCTATTAGTTTATTTGTAATAGATATTTGGTTACTTTTTTTAGGTGCTTTTTTTCGTATGTGCCTCTTTTATTCAGTGTAGTTTTTGCTGTTTTTTTTTTTCCTGTTATGAGTTAAATAAATAAATGAGTTTGAGTTAAATAAATAAATAAAAAGAATAAATAAAGTGAAGAATTTATTTCATTTTAGATTTTTACTGGCTTATGTCTTTGTTTTTTTTATAGTTCATTATTACAAGTTGTAAAATTATTTTCAATTCCGTTTTTCTGCTTCAGTAATTCGTCTATTATTTATCAGTTTTTTGCCACATAATTTATTTATGATCTTTTTAAGGTTTTTTACGGGGTGGTTTTCTTTAGAGTCAAATCAGTGTTCTTTTTTTGTTCAGTGCTTGTTCATACTTGATTTCAGAAAATCTGCACATTTGTTTTAAACTGTTTTTTAAAAATGGCAATGAAATAACAAATAATGTAATTTTCTATGCAGACCAAAAAAGTAAAGTTGCAAATAGATTACCTTTTGTTGCTTTTAATATAAAGAATAAAGTACAGATTGTAGTTAAAATGTCGTTAAGTGGTGTTGTAAGTGCTCTAGAAAAAATATTGAATATTTCATTTCGATCAGATTTTCAGGTAAAACTTGAGCTATTTATACACTTTTGTAACCGATTATTTGTGAAGTATATAATTTTTTGTATATTTTATATCTTAGCGTTATTTTGCAATATATTCTCTGATAATCAGTAGCAAGCCAAAATTTACGATAGTAGAACTTATTGATTTGCAAACGATCTTAAATTATTATTTTGTAATGTAGAAAAGCGCAATATAATTTACGTATTTTTTTAAAGGCTCATTTCCACTACGAACGTTGGTGGAAGTATTTTTTGTTCTATTGATTTTTTTGCTTCTCTTAGCGCATAAGCGCGAAGCGAATTTTAAAAAATTATTAAAACAAAGAAAGAGTACTTTCGCCAACGCTCGTAGTGGAAACGAGTCCGTATTCAGGAATTCGATTATTAGTTGTTAATTTTACGTTTATACTTGTTACTATCGTAGTATGAGTAGATGTTATGAAAAAATCTAAATCATATATCTTCACTTTAACAAAAAACTAGTTTTTTAAATCCTTTTTTTAACAATTTATTATTCGTGTTATTTGTTTTTCAATCTTGCTTGGCTTTAAATCAGTGCAATCATAAAAAGTGAAAGATATTCTTTTTTTATTACTGTCATTGTTAGTAACGCCGATATATATCGTTTTATTTTTGATTTAGGAAAAAGTTCAAGTAAAGCATCCGCCTTCATACTACATACAAGCTCTGACCAGCTATCTTGATCCCCATTTAAAACGAAAGCGTTTTCGAAAGCGTGTTGCGGAATCGACGAACACCCTGCGAGACCTTGAAATATCTTTACGAACCAACCATATTGGGTAAGATCGTCTTTTCCAAACTTAGTAAAGGTGTTTTTTTAAATACTAAACTATATTTTTTTGTTGTCTAATTGATGAACGTAAAGGACCTACAAATAAGTACGAATTCGTTTTATGATTTACGTATTTGTTACGGCAAGTTTGCCCTTCGTTTCGTAAGTAGTGAAGCTATGCACAATTTTTTTGTCCTTAGGTTTTTGCTTTCTTTGTGTTCAACTTGTCTTTTGGATGTTAAAAAGAGAAACATAGACTCACAACTTTATTTAAGTAAAAATGAACTTTGAATTTTTATGGGAGTTAAATCCAATTTTATGTGAAACGTTGTGGTTTTGCGATTTATTGTTTTATAAAATTTTGTTTGTTTGACATATGCTCAGCAAATTTTTGAGCTTGCAAGTTTTCAGATCATGACCTAACGTTTACCTTCGGCATATGTTAAATTTCGATAAGCTTAGAGTCTTAGATGATGAAATATATCAATATATAAAGCTAATCTTAAGTTTGGTTCAAATTGACAGCGGGCGCTGAAAAAGCAAGCGGAAAGCGGAATTTTTAAAAGCGTTGCGTAAGATTCCGCGTTTTGCTTCTTTTTGGCCACCGTTTTCAATCTAAACCAAGCACAAAGTATTCAATTTCAATTTTTTTCCGCCAAAAACACGAAAAGTTTTGCGGCTCGTCCATTTTTTGCGCTTTCCATCATCAGCTTTGTTTTTTTCGCGTCCGCTTACAGCAAGTTTAATCATTTATTTAAAAAATTCGTCAATGTAATTTTTGATTTATAAGTGAATTAATATGAAAAAAATTCAGGTAGAAATTATTTCAAATTTAACTTATGATTATTAATTAAAAATGTTATTTTACAGCTGGGTCAGGGAGTTTTTGAATGAAGAAAACAATGGATTAAATGTTCTAGTCGAATACCTGGCCTTTGCTCAATATGCACTTATGTAAGATTAGAAATTATTTTTGCATTACTAACATCAAATCGCTTTGAAAAATCTTAAATATTGGAATTTTTTGCGACGTTTTAATAAATTGCTTCGGATTGTTGTGTTTCGATGGGCTGTGTTAATATATAAAAAGTTTTAACATTTCATGGAGAAAAAAATTACTTATATATTATTAGATTACAACTCTTAGATACATTTGTTTAAAAACATTTATTTAATTGATAATTTGGTGTAAATATTTTGTACACGTTAGAATATAAACTATTTAAAATATTTTTAATTACTTGAGCAATAAAAATTGCGGCAACTGTGAAGCGCAAATAATTTTTTGTCGTGCGGACTATTCAGTTACTGAAATTATGGAGTGCAACTGCCATTTTGCGTTTAGTCTATGGCTTTAAATTGTTATTTCTTGCTGTCGCTTGCTAGAGGTTACTTATTTACTTTCTCGCATGTTTTGGTGCAACATTTTATTTTTTTATTTTTTGGATTGATATCATCTGGAAAAGGAGAAAATGTTTTGACTCTTGCGACTCTGCTTGCTGACGTTGTATTGCAATCAGTTGCTACAGAGTTAGAAGAAATTTAACTTATCGTTTCGTTTGCATCAGAGATATGAATAACTCTCTATCTCGGTGTTCACATCAGGATCGACGGAGCATTTTATCATTTACTGTACAATTGACTTTTATGATTTATCATGAAACGATAATTATTCATCGGCTGTTGAAGAAATTTTTCTTTTAATAACTTACAAAGACTCCTCCACATCATTGCTTTCTGGTTGATTATTCAATATCAAATAAAGATTAAAAATAATATTGCAGTCCGAAATTACTCTTTTGCTTTTGAAAATCGACTAAAAGGCTAAAGTGGAGTAACTTAATTAGAAAAAAATTGCTGAAAAGAGAAAAGACCGCAGGTGACTCACATCGGTCGTTCTCACTAAACTAAGAGGTTTCTTTTTATGGTTGGTAGTTTTGTTGCGGTACCAAGTTATTAGTCTCGAAATATACAATACAAAAATCGCTTGTTTACACGAAAAGTTATAAAAAACAAACCCTAACAATTAACATCTTTATTTGCCGTCAATTTGTCGCAGCTACGAACGGGAATCTTCATCATTGTCCAGATCGTTGTCATTTAATCCTCCCGACAACATTGCTGACGTCAGCAACGGTAGCGTTTTTAATCATAGTAGCGCGTCCTTGTCAAGAAAATCGAGATCTCAAACCATGCCCAATCGAAGAACATTGAAAAATTCCAAAACTTTTCTTGAAAAGTAGGTTGCGTTATAAGTAATTTTTGTACTATATTTGTTTTCGCTTAAAAAGTTATGATAAAGCAACAACGTTAGTTGTTTAATTTGTTTTTTTATCTGATTAGAAATCAATATAAACATATATTAAATTAGTTTAAGTTTAAATTATTTGTTTATTTGAAAGCCGTCCTTTTTTTCAAATTTAACTTAAATATGAGAACTTTTCATGTGCATAACGTGCTTTTATATGTTCACCACAATTCAAAACAACGCTCATCAGCCCAGTAAATTTTTTTTGCTTGACTCTTTTTTCAATACTAAAGGTTTACGAAAAACGCTGGAAAACTTTTATTTGTCTGAAATTTCAACTATGTTTTAAACAGCAGTTTTGCTAAATCGTAATCCTGAACTGCTATTGTGCAAGCCAGCTCTACATGAACTATGAATCAATGTTTGTGAATGTCAAATGATGTACGACCAACCGACTTTGACTGGTCAAAATGTGTTTGTTTGAGAGCTTTAATATTAAATGGCGTGTCATTCTTTCAATTTTACAAATCATTAAAAAAATTTTATGTTTTGATAGCGTGCATACAATGGTTGATATAGTGAGTATTAAATAACAAAAGCGCTCAACTTGACTAAAAACATTTTCTTTTTGCTTTACTTTTGAAGAATGGCATGGTAGTGAATTGTTTTATCTCCCTCTCAAAAGGCAGAGCTTTAACTGAGAAATCTGGTTGCTGTTTTTGTTTTGCTTGAATTGACTCTAAAATTAATTTTTACACAATGGTCATGAATCTATGCTCGGCAGCAATTTTAATTATTCGATAATTAATATGGTTTAGCCAATTCTATGAAAACAATGCACTACCAGCGTAACTGCGATACACCGCTAAGCCGCAACGACATACTGGCGGTGGTTTCGATATGCTGACCACATTATCGAGTCAGCTAACACGGATCGGGTAAAGTCAAGCTAAACCCTGCAGTTCCATCGCGAACATTAAGTATGAATGGTCAAGTCAATCAACAAGCAATTGCCAACAGACCTGTTTCGTCCTTGTTAGAACTCGTCTGGACAATATAGCTTGTTGCTGACCCCAGCTGAAAAGTTGAAAACTTAAACAGCTGGCACAACTTTTTGCTTGTGGAAGTTGTGCCAGCTGTTTAAGTTTTCAACTTTTCAGCTGGGGTCAGCAACAAGCTATATTGTCCTGACGAGTTCTAACAAGGACGAAACAGGTCTGTCGGCAATTGCTTGTTGATTGACTTTACCATTCTTACTTAATAGTTTAGCCAAGCTGCCATTATTTTTGTCATTTACGGGCTTTTAAATAATTGGGCATTGAGTAATTTTATAAACTGTTGTAAAACGATGCCCTATAATAATTTTGAAAACGATCATACTTTGCTAATGTCAACTTTTATAAAAGCAACCCGAACGCGCCCTCTTTGTTTGTCTGATTGTTCAAGTTTTAATTCGCAGAAAAAATTTGCTACAGTTTTTCTCACGGCAAATCTTTATATTGAAAACTAAATGTTTTAGGTGTAAACCAAAACGAACTTTTTAACTAGTAATATTGAATGTCAGAAACACTGGTCGCTTCCGGCACGCGATTTCCTCGTCGCCTTGTCCTTCATTATTTACCTTTGTATTTAGAGATGACGTGCACGTGTGCATTACCTGTCTACGGGCAATAATGAATTACCAGTATGGATTCAATTTGGTCATGGCCCATCCGCAATGCATCAATGAAATTGCCCTTAGCCTTAATAATAAAAGCCTCAGGTTAGCAGATTTTTTTCTTGTCATTTTTTAAATTTTTTACTGCTTTGTGCGTTGCTGTTAGGTGCAACTATGTATGGTTTTTTTCTTTTTTCCAACTTCTGCAGTTTTTTTGCTGATTAAGTGAATTTGAAAAAATCTTTTCTTTCAAACTTTTAAAATACTATATAGTGCAAGAGTTTAAACAAATTAATGCTTTTCATTAATATTATTTTGCTAACGTTCAAAATATTTTGGAGTAGTCCAACATTGTGATAAACAACCTCATGTGTGAAGTTGAAAGTTAAAGTTGTTTAAAATCGTTTAACAACTTTGCTGTTGATAGTCCCACATGACTGGTCAAGCGTGCTATTTTGCGGTGTTAGCAAAATGTTCTTATAAGTAATCGTGAGTGAGCAAAAAACTACTTGCCCCATTGTTTCTCCGCGGTTCCGGTCAATAGTTCTACACCCGCCATCTTTGTTATTCTTTGGGTTATTATTTAAATTTCATTTTAATTCTGGTTTGGTCGAGTATACAGGGTGTCCCGGATGTCGCGCACCATATACTCATCTTGAATTTTTTTCTATGTTTCAGATTTGATTTGATTTGATGAATTTGATTAACTAAAATTTTCTAAATATGAGTGAGAAACTCACAATACAAAAGTTAAATTCATATTTATGTTTGGAAGAAATTGGAAGATTTTATAAAACTTAAACGGTGCGCGAGTTCTGGGACACCCTGTATAATTGCATCTCTCCATGACCGATTTCACTTTATTTACTTCATTGATTTAATTATTCTTTAATAAACCATTTTTAACTTGTAAAATAATTTATGCTTATCCAACTTTTTCGATACAAATCCGCAGATAAGTTTTCGACTTTTATATCAAAATTTTACTAGTATCGGTACACTTTATATGTAACGCCATTCATGAAGAATGAACCAGGGTAATTAAGGAAATTATTATAGAAAGTTGAGTAGGAAATCACTCCTACCTCTGGCAATGCTTTAATGAATATAACCAAAATCGCTATTCGTCGTAATCTGCTTTTAGTTTTTGTCAAAGTTTCATTCTGCAGCAATACATTAAATGTTTTCAACCATGAAATTGTAGCCCTTTCGTTCAGAAGTGAATGATGAAAGCGATAACTTATTGTTTTCATGTTTTTTTAAAAAGTGCTTAAGCGGCGATAGAAAAGAATTCTTCAAGCTGTTGATTTTAACGTGCTATCTGTACTATCAAGAGTAAAAGCGTAACTTTGCATTTGCCAAACATTTTAAATGATTTTAACAGAATGCAATTGAAGTTTTAGAAGCAATTGCGATATTGCAGTCTTTTAGGCAAGGCTTCAAACCGTTTGAAGCAATGTTTAGGTTTAAATTCAGCAAATTTTATTTTTATGGGCTCAATTCCGGTTTGGGTTCAAATGATAAGGTATAATACTGATTTCAGGTTCGATTCGATATCCTGCTTTTAAGTGATATAAATTGATAACTGGTTGCGCTTTTTGTTTGATTGCTGCTTCGCACAACGCGATTATTGTTTACTTTTTTAAGGAAAACAATCTTTTAAAAAATATAAACGTTTATCAACAAACACTAAAAGAAATAATAAATTTTTGAGCTTGCAAATATTTCGTTTCATCTCTATATTTACTCTTCTGACTCGCAGGAAAGCGACGGAGGCGCTATACATAGGCAAACAATTAGCCCGACCTGCTTCCGAAGATGCCAAAATATTGCTGTTCGGTTGAAATTTTTTATTTGGGTTTTTAGTTTGATAGAAGTATGACTGAAATTTATAACTTCTTACTAAGACCGCCAAGCAGGAGAAAGTCCCGTAAAGTGTCGTCGTCGTTTGAAGGGTATCCAGGTCACAAACAGTCAGACGCATCAAACACAAACAGGAAGGGGGCCGAGGATTTATCCTTTTACTACCCCAGACTGCTGCACTGCCTGAATCAGATGCTGGCAGTGGTGTTATTAAGCCAATATCGAGTTTCGTCATCCAAAACCGTCAGACCTCGTGCTCCATGTTGTGCCCGATGTATAGGGCACGCTGTTAGAACATAGTCTGCGGTTTGCTCAGAGGCGCCACACTCGCAATTCGGTGAAGGAGCGAGACCCCATTTGTGTATGGACGAATAAAATCGCCTAACACCAGTTCGCAGGCGGTTGAGCTTAACCCAAGCTGCTCGGGGTAAGCCCATTCCAACAGGCATGGCACCGGTCCCGGGGACAAAAGCACGGAGCCTGGAAGCATTTTCACAATACTCCGTTTTCCATTTGTGATTTATCCATTCAGAAGCGCGGATGCCAAGTTCGGCAAGGTTGTCTAAAAGATTCCGCGCAGCTGGCACAAACGGGCGTCTGAATCTTAGTCTTACTTGGCGAGTATCTGAGGACCCACTTAAAAGACCATACAAGATATGATTGGGGTCCATAGATCCACGGTGAGCCAAGGAGAGTGTCCATCCCATTCGGCGAAGCTCAGCTGGCTGGATGCCTGAGAGTACAGGTAGGTGGTCCGTTGGAGTGGGACGCAGACATCCAGTAACTATGCGCAAGGCGTCGTTCAAGACACTGTCGATGAGGCGAGTGTGAGCACTGCGACACCAAACTGGCGCACAGTACTCAGCTGTTGAGTAGACTAGAGATAAGGTGGTTATGCGTAGTATTTTAGCACCAGCACCCCATCCCGAGCCCACGAGTCGCCTCAGCAGTGTGACGCGCGAGAATAGTTTTTGTGCAATGCCACTAAATGGTGACGAAACGTGAGTGATCTGTCCAGTTTTACCCCAAGATAAGTATATGGTAGGTGCTTTCTCGCAGCCTGGGGCGTGAGTAAGTCTGTTTATTGGTGTTAAAGATGACAGACCGAAACCGAACCTACCAAAAGGAAAGGGTATCCACCCGTAAAGTGTCTTTCCCAAGGACACAACAGAATGGCGCGAGTTGGTTTTAAGCTGAGACCATGTCGATCACAATCGCGGCCCTCTTATAACCACTCGACCACGCTGCCGACTAATTTTTATGCTTTCATAAAGCAAAACTGTATATGCATGATTTTTAACTTAGCTTAGTTTATTTTATCTACTGTTTTTAGATACCTTATTGGCGACCATAATTCTGACTTAATAAAAAAAAAATCTTAAAAAATATGTGTTTTGTTTGGAGGGACATTCTTGCCAGACACAGACACGACTGTGGCCGAAGGTTTGTCTGTTTATTGCGCCAGGATGATGCAAAGTCCGCATCAAATGTTGCCAACAATGTTTAGAGCAGGATTGTATTTCGCCCTCCAAAACTGTCTGGCTTTGTGCCGCTTGTGCCCGATGCATAGGATACGCTGATATAAAGCGATCTGCAATTTATTCAGTGGCGTTGTATTCGCACCTAGCTAAAGAACCAAAACCTCAAGCCCTCTTCAACTTTCGAAATCGAGCGTGATTGTGCCCTCACAATGCTTTGTGTTCTATTTATAATTTGGGCAGCCCGAACGCCTAGTTCGGCTAAGTTTTTAGTAGTTCCTGCGCAGCTGGCCTAGACTGGTGTCTTTTCTGACAAGTATCTGGAGATAACCAAACGAAAAATGCATTGCTTATATGGTCAGGATCCAGATTGCGTTGGTTCGCCAAAGAGAGTGTGACTTCTAGTTGGAGAAGCTCAAGTGCTTGAAAGAATTGGTAAGGATTAGAACGCTGGCATTCAGTAATAATATTAATGGCATTGTCAGTACTGTCTACGAGGCAAATCTGCGCGCAGTACTCAGAGGTAGATTTGACCAGAATAAGGCAGTTGTTTCTACATGTAGTATATTAGCGCTAGTACCCCATTCTAAGCTCGCAATTAGCTTCAGCGATGTGATGTGCTGCTAGTTTGTTTTTTTTATAATGCTTCAAGATGGTGACGGAACTTGAACGTCTGTCAGTTTTACTCTAAGATATGCCGGAACTGAGGAGGGGCTCAAATTTGGCTTTTTATTTATATAAAATGTGCGTAGTAAGCATGAAAAACGGAAACCAAACTGACGCGTAGATGATTTTCATATGCTAATATTGCTCTCAAATTTAAAGCAACATGTGAAATATTCAAAACGAAGAAACAAATTGTCAAATACAAAAAAATTTTGAAGTACTAATTGAGTATATACACGAAACCAATGCAGATTGTCAACTTTTGTTTTACTTGGTTTAGTAGTGTGGTGTTTGTGGTCACTATGCGATCACATTGTGATTCCACACATAACAACTTTTAATTGATAGAACGGTTAGTGCTTGTTGTTACAGTCCCTGCATGTTATGTTTGTTAACACTTCACACTACTTAGATTACTAGCAACTGAGACGCTTTACCAATTCTAATTTAAATTGCTGGTAGAGAGGAGTTGATATTACAAGCAGACGATTAGATTTCAAGTTGAGTCGTGGAACGCTTTATTGCTATTATAGCTGAACAAATTATACATATACAGAAGAGCCAACTTAATGAATTCTCCTCTGTTTCAAGCATTTTTGGATTTAATAAGCGGCGGATTTCCAGAACGGCACCGCAAAATAGAGTTGGAAATAATCGGAAAATACAACATACGTATTTATTAAGACAGGCACAACACGAAAAAAGATTATGCTAGTCTTTATTTTTAGGCAGTTCGGCGACCACATATGCAAAAATGAATTCAATAGTATGAAGAAATACTAGATTTATAAAGAAAAGTTTTTACAATAAGATAGCTTTAGAAAGCATGTTCATAATCGTTCTAAAGCTATCTTGAAGTTTTGTACCGCCAATAGACTTTTTACAATAAAAAATTTTCCTTCCAAACTGTCTTGAATTTAATATACGGCTGGATTTAACGTAGTCTACTGTATTGGTTTTGGCTTTTTGAACGAAAATGTATTAATATTAACGCGATTAAAATATCTTTTCGATTTTTAGTTCATAAGTGGTTTAATCTTAATGTTGTAGGCATTTTCTTTGATAGATTTTGTCACAAAAGGGAACAATATGATCGCGTGTGTGCCTGGACTTTTCAGTTTTTGTATTCTTTGATTCTTTGATCCTTGTTTTCGCGCCCAGTTCGTGTTCAATTTAAGTTCTTCACTTTTTGCAGTTTCGAAAATATATACTTTTTTAAAAACTCAGAACAAAGTCTCTCGTATTGGAGTTGTTAGCTGCTGTTTGTCTTGTGCAAGGCGGGCATGATATCATTCTTCGAGCTTTCGACAACTTCAAGGATATCTTTTCCGAACCGAGACGTTTTACACAATTGATGTCCTTTTTTCAAAGAGAGTCGGAGAGCATCGATTTCATGGTATTTGCTTCTATTTAAATTCTCTATTGCAAATAGATGAATGAAGCATTTATAATGTTTTTTTTAAACATGTATATTTTAACTTAATGGCTTTATTTTGATTTAGTTCTTTTATTATTGCTTTTATTTGAAATCAACTATGGTCGTTTGCTTTGTATTACTATACTGACAGTGTATACCAGTGGTTTTCAACCTTTTTCATTCCGTAACCTGATGTAACTTAACGACCCCCTTCGGTGAACAAAATTTAACTTCCGTCGTAAAGTTCTGGCGATATATGTCCCTGATTTTTCGTATTAGTGTTCTCCAAAAAAAGTTTTTGCTTTAAATCCAAAATTTTGTTTATCAAACGCTTCCCCGACCCGGGCTGAAAACTATTGTTATACAGGATTTATTTTTTAAAGTAGGCTAGCGGTTAGTGTAAAAATTTTATAGCTTTTTGTTTTTGGTTTTATTCTTTTTTGTTTGAGAAAAACTATTAAAAGTTTCTTTTGCAAGCGTAATTAAATCACATTTAATTTATCGATTGTGACGTTAAAAGCGCGGTTGCTGATTCGTCAAAATTTTGAAGCCAGTTCGATTCCCGAGTGCAACCCGAAAATAATTTTGATAAAATTTGACCATCCCGATGTACTTATTTGCACTAATATAATAGCGCCATTGACTGACCAACAATCTTTCTGCTAATTTTTTTAGCAAAGTTTTGTTCGTGATTCGCAATCGACATTTTCTCAAAGAGATTTTATTCTGTTTTATATTTTTTATTTGTTATTTACTGTGTACTTATTTTTGTTTAAAATTTAGGAAGAGTATGGTTTTTAATCACATTACAATTACATACTGCAATACAGTACACATATATTCATGCTAAAATAAAACAACAAAAAGAAACCATAAACGTTTTGGGCTTACATTAGCCCTCTTCAGATGAATAAAAATAAAATGTTTAGAAGTTTCGTCATGTAATTTAAAGATCGAGGTCAATGACCTGATTACATAGTTATTTACCAAATTTGTCGCACGAAGTTTTCATAAAAGGAATTGTTGAAAATTGATTTAAAAATGCAAACGCAAAACAACAACCGTAAAGCCAATGCACCACGTATAACGAAATATATTTAAATATATTTTGTTAAATATATATTTTATATTAAATATATACGTATAACAAAATATATTTAAATATATTTAAATATATTTTGTTATACACAAAATCCAAATAACAAAAATAACAATTTAAAATATATTTAACGAAAACGATGATCCATTCGCAAATAATTGTCGATTAACTCCAGGATTATGCTTTGATTAATAAAGCTTTGTGAATTTTAGTTTCAAAATTAGAATTACATTTTTAATTATCTTAAACGAATTTAACGTTGAACTTGGAATTAGCACAAATATCACAAAGCAAATATGATTTTTAACGGAGCTTTCAGTTTTCAAATGAAAGCCCAAGTGTTCATCCACCCGTTTCAAGCCAAGTTTTTGTTTGTTTATTTTTATTAGTTTTATTTTGTACCTGGTAATGTTGTTTGATGGCAAGATAAACTGATGTCTATGTCTTTAAGATCTTTAAGAAAATGAACGCTTTTTTTTATATCCTGTAATTAAGTTTACATTCAAACAGCGCTACTTTAATGTTACTTGTCTTGCTTTCATCTAACACCCATTATAGCAATCTACTTTTTTATGAGAACTTAACAATACGTATTATAATGGGCGAGAAATAATTTTCGGTTGCGATAACGAAATAGTTTTTAAAGGTGTGTTTAACATCATGAAAATGAAATGGATCTTATAAAGCCAAAAAATACCATGCGGTATTTTGAAATTCGATTAAAAATAGGATTATCAGTTTATGCTTCCTTTTATGGTTGTTTGTATTGTTTGTTGACTGCAGGTGTCGTGCATGCAATTTATTAATATCGTCGTCCACTCCGTCGAAGATTTAAATTTTCGTGTTCACTTGCAACACGAGTTCACTTTGCTGGGTTTGGATGAATACCTTCAGGTAATTTATGTTTTGGTTCGCCGTGCTCTTGTTCGGTTCAACTTCAACCACTGTTTATTGTACTATCGATATTTACGATCATTAAACTAGTACGATTTTTCCTAACTTGCTTTTCGTGTCAGTTTTCGTTTTTTTTATGAGTAAACCTGCATAGGAAGTTGTTCTTTTTTTTGTTGTAAACAGTAAGACAGTTCGCGTTTTAAGGAACATAAAAAATTTTTCGCAATAAAAAACTGAAATGCAATGCATATACGAAATTATTTGCTGTGTATAAAATTAGTAGTTTTTAGTGTTTCCCGATAGTTTTCAGGATATGTTTCCGTTACTTTAATGATTCGTCGTTTTAAAACTAAAAAAGCTGATTGTCAATTGCTTTATTTAATTAAGGGAATGAAAAACACCGAAAGTGACAGACTAAATGTTCAAATACAAGCCTACTTGGACAACATGTTCGATGTTTCTCATTTGTTGGAGGATTCAGAAATGAAAATTACCGCCCTTGAACGTGTCGAGCAGTTAGAAGAGCAACTGTTTAGTGTAAGTGGCTACTTTTTGATTAAAAACGGTTTGTTTTACTAAAATTAAGGTCATGCGATTTGCTTGTATGAATTAGCGTTAATAACACAATTATTATTTATAATCGTACTTTTGTGCAGAGTTTTATTAATTATTTGTGCTTCATGAAACAAAAAGATGATTTTCTGAAGGTGTCAAGTTTCGGCACTTGTTATTGTTTCAACTTCACGGCTTTAGTCATTTTATTTATGCTATGAAATTCAATCTAACAAGTAAACTGATAAAGTAGGCTATGTTCGCATGGATCATTTTGCTAATACTGTTCTCATTGTGTTCATAACTTTAATATCTTAAATCGAATCGTATCACTTTAAGAATGTTACGACTTTATTGTGTTCGACACAATTTTTTTTTCAACCACTTTTTAATACCACCTAAAAGAGGTTATTAATTAGTATTTTTTAAATCTGCCTTAAGAATTCTGTCAAAAAGAACTCATCGGTATACCATGTGGTATAAAAGTTTTTTAAATTTTCTTTCAAACAAAATTTTTTTGAAAAACTGACTTGTAATGATTTGTTTGTCTAATTTGGCATTCATTTTTTGTTTAATCTATTCTTAAAAAAAAGTAGTTAAGTGACTTTCTCCCAACTAGATATTTTGTGAAGTTTTTCTACAGTGGTTTTTTAGGTTTCATTGATTCTATATAGATTAATCGTGTTGTTAGTGGATTTTAAACTTTGATGATTTTGTTTCAATTGAAACTACTTACTAATAAGCTATTAGTCCTATATTTTCTGCAAATAATGCTGCAATATCTTTTTTTATGTTACTTTATTTAATAAACCTATACAACCTATAAAACATTGAGAACTAATCAAGAGCAACTTATACAGTAACAAAATTTTCCAAAATTGTCGGTTTACATTAATATTGTTAAATTTTTTTAAAGGCTTAAACATTCATAATTTGCTTTTTTCTATTTTTATTATATCTTTCGGTTTGTGGTATGATAAGCTCAGCATAATCTGGTTTAACCAAGGGAATTATTCAAATCAAAGAGATTTTGCCTATTAAAAACCTAGGTCAAAATATTTTAAACGACTGCTTTTTCGTTGTCCGTACCCAATGATGGCTTTACAAAAGGCAGAGGCACTTTTTAGTTTGCAAAGTTTTTTTTCGTTCCAAAATATAGTGATCCTCCCCCGAAAAGATTATCACTTTCAATCAAATGCAAATCTCTACTTTCATCCTAAAGTTAAGGTACAGACAGGGGAGCCATCGTTATGGTGCAACTAGGAAGAAATAAAGTAATATTTTGCTTAAGGGGCGACACTTTTTGATGTTTTTTAGGTGGGGGCGGTGCGACCGCTTCGATCGCGCCGTACTAAAGCCGTCACTGTCCGTACCCCTTTGTTTTGTTAAGATATTCGTCGTACCTCTTTAAAATTTAGAATAATTTTTTTTCTATTCGTTTTTTTCCTGAATATATACGAGTATAATATTTAATTCAACACACATATAGCAAATTGAATGGCCCCAATTTATTAACATCTTCATGATGCATTTTACTGAGACTTTTATTGTTGGTTCATTTTCATTATTCTTTTAAATGATTATTTAATTTTGCTCAAAGCAACCCATGAATCATCTTTCAGTTGCAGAAAGTTTTTACACTGACAGTATTCTACCGAATATCCTGTCAAACAAAAATTAATCCCACCAAATAAAATTGAATAATCAAAAACGTCTATAAAAACTGACCAAGGAACTTCGTACCTTTTGAAATTTAATTTTGTACCCCCAGTTAGGAACCTCTGGTTTAACTCGACCAGCTATTGAAGCTTAAGGTTGAATTCCTGCCTTGTTCTTATGTACAACTTATGATATTGACGTCAGTCAAGTACAGGGTGGACTATAATGATGGGACACATTTTAAATGCTTTTTTCTCAGAGTATATAAACGACAAAGAGTACTAAATTTATTTATCACATAACTTATGCACAGGAATTTAACGTATTACCTAAGATCTGAATATCATATCAAATTTCATTAATTTTTGGGTACAGATTTTGGTGACCCTCATAACCTCATGGACTCCCATAAAATTGCATATATAGTTGAGGATATTTATTGGCCATTTAGGTCACCTGATCTAACCCAGTGGGGTTACCTGAAAGATCGGGTATACGTAGGCAGGTCCCACACAACAGAGGAACTAAAACAAAGTATCATAGAGATTACCGCTCTTTTAACTGATATGCTAAACCGCACTTTACGTGATATGAAAAATCAAGTTGTTGAATGTTTTAGTTGTGATGGCGAGCATCTCAGTGATGTAGTATTCAGATCTTAGATAATACGTTAAACTCCTATGTATAAGTTATGTAATAAATAAATTTAGTACTCTGTGTCATTCATATAGTCCGAGAAAAAATCATTAAAAATGTGTCCCATCATTAAGGTCGACCTTGTTTAAGTTAGATTCGTTAAGGTTCTTTGCTTTTGATTTCACAAATACAGTTTTGTATATTAATTTCATGTTTATATTATGTCATAGGGTAATTGACCGTCATAATAAAAGCGATGAAACGTTATAGAAAGTGTTATGGTAGTTTTGGTTAATAATCCCAGTTTATCGTGGAAGCTCTGTGGTTTTTTAAACCCAGAGCGGAAAGTTTGTAAAGAAAATAGCTACAATATCACACAAAGCTGTTTTTCTATTAATGCTTAAGCTATTCTCGGAAAACTAACACGAAGTTTATAATCAGAAATTCGGACAAATTACTTCGCCTTGAGTGCATGTACTGCACACTTAGAAAAATGCGATGTATTTTTTTAACGTTTTTGCTTTGTTATCAACACGAAGCAATTTTGACATTCAATTCTCTTTTGAAACTTTTGTTTGATCAAATGACATTTATGTAATAGACTCACTTTTTACAGTTGGCGATATATAACCATTGATGATTTGTAACTAAATGCGCATTACATTCAAACAAATGCTTCTGTCCTTGGACGTTTTTAGAAAAGAAACAAATGTTTTTTGCAGCTGAACGAAAAATTTCAAGTTCAAGAATACGAGAACATGTCGAAAATTGTAGAATTGGAAAAACAATTGAATTCCAATCTCAACGAAGTGACCTCCCTCAAGGTAGCTTGCTCTTTTTTTTTAGCTTACTTCCAATATGATTTACTGATTAAGTGGTATTGAAGAACCAAATTTTGTAAAAAATCAAAATTTAAAACGAAATATTAATTAGATCTTTTTTTTTTATTGGATTTCAGAAATTTAAAAAATTTTTTATTTTGTAATAATATGTAGCAAAAAAATAATCCAAAATTTCCTTTGTATTTTAAAAAAAAGCTTATTGCGCAATTCTTCAGTTTTTCAAACCAAATCATTTGAATGATCACTATCTAAAAGTGAGTTTATTTTTCAGCTGCACTCAAAAAGCATGGCCGGGTCAGATAACAATTTTTAGTTGTTTTTATTTTGCTGATTAGTCGCTGCGAAATCCATAGTTCGCTACCCGCGTTGCTGCTTTGCCATTTATGTCGCTTTTCTTATGAATAATTGACGCTAATTTTGAAGTATTTTTTTAACTATGGTTTTTGTGTGTAATCTTGCGTTTTTTCTTAATTTAATTATTTTGTTGAAGAAAGTTTAATTTTACTTCAATAAAAAAAAAAATTTGAAAAAATGAAAAGGTATAAAAGCTATTATTGTTTGCTGCTTTAAAACTTATATGAAAATGATAAGAATCAGTTTATGGTCTTATGTTGGTACTATTTAAATTTCTTTAAAGCTTTAAGGTAGTGAAATACTGATAGCAGTGTAGATGTTAAATGTTAATGAAATGTGTATAAAATCATTACGAAAAACGATATTTGCGAAGAACGACAGTTAATTTCTTTACAAAGATCTTCCGAACCTAGCAAAAATATAATGTCATAAATATTGGATATATTTTATGAATCAGCTCTCTTTTTGAAATTCGAAGTTACAGCTATAGAATTTCACTGTTTATAAGAAGCTCTAACTTGTTTATGAAAAACAAAACAATGCAAAATAATTTTTGTAACAAAGGTAATATTGTCCTTATATTAAATCAAAAGTTTTTTTGCGTTATAATAGCAGAAACACATGTTTTATTTTTAAACCTCTTTTACTTGCCAAAGTCGGATAGTGTCGACGACAAAATAGACATTTACGATTCGGGTGATGTATTTCTTCCTGTTAGCATGTGGCATGACTTAAATCGCGATTTTGATGGCGAATCTTTTTCTCGTCGTGAGGTCACATATCTTCCCGACGAGGGTTGGTTGCAGACTAACGTGTCATCATCGTCTAGTTCCTTTTCAAACTTGTACAACTGTTTTCCAAGTTATCACCCTGCTGATGAGTCATGGGAACGTAGTGACGTGAGCATGCTCCTGCCTCCAGTTTCTCTAGCGCATTCAATCGAAGATCGCGATTTTGATGATTATGAGCAGGTCTCCGATCAGCTGCTACAGCGTAGTAATTTGGATCCTTACCCATCTATAATTGGGGTAGATAAATCCTTTGCTCTCGATCCTGAATTTAGTTTCTTGCATGGTTTGTGCACCCCCAGCTTTCCTCTTTCTAGCTTGCCACAGGAGGATTTCAAATATTGCAACGTCGTTCCACGCCGTCCTTCTTTATCGAGTGTGAGTGAGTACTCAGAAAGTTCTTCTCCACTTCCTTGCAGCGACCCAACGACATCCAATAACGAACCCACGATCACTCGTTCTTCTTCATCTTCCTCAGCCAGTAAAAATCACGCGATTGATCACTCGGTTTTGCCCGACATAGGACGTGACGTAGAGGAAATGAAACAGTCGAGCTCGAGGAAAAATCAACTCAACCAATTAGATGCTGACTTGCAAGAAAGCTGTGCAAAAAAGCTCGAAATGCTTCAGCTGCACCAAGTCGAATCAAATGTCGTTGAAAACCTTCCTTCAATTTCTCGGCAATGGAACAGCGACCATTCAATCCTGCCACCCATCGATTCCCAACAGGAACCTTCGCCTTATTGTCCCAGTTCAGATAGCTTACTAAAACCGCGGTTAGGCCGAGAGCTTTCTACTATTTGGGAAGATGCGAACAGCCGCTCTGAACAGGTCTTCCATATTGTTGCATGTTCTGCGTTAGCCTTGTCTGTTGCCGTACGTTGTCATGTTTCAAACGCGCTTGCTTTCCTTTTAAGTTGCATTGAAACAGTCAATTGGGTCATTAATAATAATGTAAAAATTTTGGGGGGAAAAATTGCACGGCGTAATTTGGCCACACAACAATTTCAGTTCGTAATATTGACTCGAGAAATTGTTTCATTTTTTTATTGAAAACAAAGTTAGCAAGTTGTGAATTCTCTTTCTAACAAAGTAGATGCTTTTATTTCGGATGTGTTTTTATATTTATCTGGCCTAATTGATATGTTTATTGCAGCAGTTTTGTTAATTCTACTGTGCAAGTGCTATATCTGCATGAAATTGAAATGTAGATGTGTTCACTTTGCCTGGAATCCGAAAGACTTTATTTTTAATCTAATGTAAAATTGCCTCGATTTAAATTACTGTCGTTTACGTCCATATAAATTAAAAAAAATTTTTATAGGATGAAAGAAAATAATTTAAAATACTTATGTAGATCCCAAAAACTGGTTTATATAAAATTTAACTGTTTTTGTTCGAGTTGTAAATCTGTTAAAAGAGTCTGAGCTGAAAATTGAAGTTTTGTATTTTTTTTGTTGTTATTTGTCATTCTATGTTGTTCGTGGTTTTATTATTTTTACATATTTTTCACTAAGCTATCATCAATTAACTTCCATTTTATTCTGCCTAAATGTTATTAGATTTCCATCAGTTTTTGGCCCTTTAATGCCGACTACTCCCCCTACTTTTATTTTTTTATTTTATCTCTATGTTTATCCTCCTGACTCGCAGGAAAGCGACAGAGGTGCTAATACATAAGGCAAGCATTTATTCCGACCTGCTTTCGAAGATGCCAAGATATTGCTGTCCGATTAAAATTAATATAGATATGACTGTAATTTAGAACTGCTTGCCAAGACCACCAAGCCCGGAAAAGCGCCGTTAAGGTCTTTCCCAAGGATACAAGAGAATGGCGCGAGTAAGTTTTGAACCGGGACCATGTCGATCACAATCTCGGCGCTCTAACCATTCGACTACGCTGCCGACAAAGTAGCTACTTTCAGAAAAACAAACTCTTTCCCACGCTCCTGCTATGTGCAGCCTCCTGTTTGATAGAAAGACAACATAATATCTACTGTTATCTTCATTTTTATGTTAGTTTGATCGGAAATCATTGCTTTATTGTTGGTTTTCTTGCGTCATCAAATCTGCTAGATATTCGTTCTGTACTTTTTCTTGTCTAAGATGTTGGTTTTTATTCTTGCGTTAGTCCTATTCTTGTGCCCCCCTAAAATCAAATCGTATGCCGTTTTTTCTATATCACTTTAAATTATTTATGCAGCCCAAGAAACATGAAACTTGACTGTATTACTCTGTTCAGTTTCAGATTGCAGCGTTTAAAAAGCTCACCACAAAGAATAATTCTGAAAATTATTGTTGCCCAGAAACCAGTAAAACACATCAATATTTTCCTAAATCAGCAGTGACGTCGCGTTTATTTTTACAAACGTGTTATTGCAGCTCGCGTTGAAGTCGCTTCGAACCACAAACGAAACGTTGAAACGAACTCAGAAAGAGTTGGAAGCAGCTCAAGCGAAACACCTGCCTCTTACAGCGTCGCCATCTAGTTCAGACCAAGTTGCCGACAGGCTTGATTTGAACGTGAATACTGAGGTGAAGGTGGTGGTTTTTACGTTAACTAATGCAAGGTGTAAAATGTCTGTCTGCCTTTTAAGAATTAATTGTTTGGAAATACCATACATAATCTGGTTATTCTTTGATTTCGACATGTTGTTTGTGTTGAAATTATAATTACGAGTATAACCCTAAAAATAAAAACTATTATATATGATGCAATTTTGATAGTATGATTTGTTTTACATGCACATTTTACTTAAATATGGCGAGTTAAGGTCTTTAAAGTCCTACACTTTTGTTGTCTCAAGGAAAAGAAAAAAAATCTTATGATTTGTTGTGATTAGTAATCAAATTGTGTTGTTTCGTTTGTGAAATCACCATCTCACTACATCCTGCTTGAAATAACAACATTCGGAAAATGTTAAATAACACTTTAATGAAAGTTTAAACTAAAATTGAAATACACTTAATGTCTAAACGAAAAAATATGTACGTGGTAATTTAACAAACAATCTGAAAATGTCTTAAAGTACTTAGCAGAGTAACAATTGATAAGCTGAAACGTAACTAAATGCCAACTAACAGAAAAGTCCCGAGAAATTAGTGATTCGAAGAAGAAACACAACTTGCACTAAACATTACGTACTAGCCTACAGATGCGGTGATTACCGAGATACACAATTTACTGCTTATGTAAATAAAACAGCTTGGAGGTGTACAGTGTGGTTTTACGATTGCTTCAAACTCCATCATGCCAAGAAGAACGAATTAAATTTGATTGTTTTACAGATATCTATTTTAAAAAAGAACCCTTATGACTTGAGACGTGACAATCTGTAATCTTTATATAATTGTTCTTAGTCGATCACCACCTCAAGCAAAGCAATTCAATCTCTTCCACCATCATCAAAAGAGTCTAACGTTAAATTAAGTTCAACGTCCTCTCCTCCTGCTCCTCCTCCTCCGCCGGCTGTTCCACTGCCCCCACCTCCCCCACCCCCTCCTGGTGTTCCTGCTGCACCCCCACCACCTCCTTTAGGTAACGTCGGGATTTCATGCTAGTATGTAAAGACCCGTTTCCACTACGAGCGCTGGTTGGAGTAATGTTTTATTGATTTTTTACTTCTCTCCACGCTTAGGCGCTAAGAGTACCAAAAAAATCAATAAAACAAACAAAGAATACTCCATCCAACCCTCGTAGTAGAAACGAGCCTCAATGATGTGCAGATTTTTTAGCTTGTTTTACGGCAATAATAAACGTTTTTTATTGAAAACTTCGCATATTGAGAATTGATTGCTCAAGCGTGTCGACTAATCAGCTCGTTTTTATCTTGGTTAAATGTGATAAGAATTTCTTGTTCACTGATAGCAGTTTGTTCACACGTTGATTGGATGCATTTAAATGGTTGCAATGTACATCTCCTTGTAGTATATACGGCGTTGGATTGAATTTTTATTGAGACACTTGTAACTTGCCTCTTCGATTAAATTCACTGCCACGTGACGGTTTTATATTGATATTACTGAACTTCCGCAGCGATTTTCGCCCCGTTTTTGAAATGTCATGATATTATATGGTTGGATTAAAATATGTTAGGGTTTCACAGATTTCAGAAGCGCCAAGCAAAGGAATCGATCAAGTGCATTTTAAAAAATCACGTAGGAAGCGTCTCAAACGACATTCGTTTAGCTCAGTTTTAACCGCAATTCTTGGTTGAAAAACGCCGAAATTGAATTGGCACTCCTGCGTTTTGACTCAGGTGTTCCGAGTTTTCCTGGTCAAGCCAACTTGCCTGGTGGCTTGAAAGTAAAACAGCGACATCAACCCAAGTACCGACTCCCAGTGTTGAACTGGAGTGCTCTCCGGCCCAACCAGGTCGCCGGGACTATTTTCAACGAACTTGACGACGATTCTGTCCTGAACGAGGTTGGGTTTAATTTATATTATTTTTGTTGAAAATTTTTAAAAAGATTTTGCATTGTGATTATGATAGTTATCAAGTTTTACGTTATTTTTAAGTGCTATGCGTTTGTGAATATGATAAACATCCAAGCACTTGAAAAACTAACGATACCTTGATCTTATACGTAGTCCGATGTTGCTTTGTTATCTTATCGCTGTCATCCAACTAATTGATTGGCATGGAGTTGACTCTTGCTCAATGCTTCTGCGGTGGTTATGTTAAATGAGGTCAAAGGTTTCGGCTTCCATTTGTGACGTCACATTCGTGTGCTGCTCGTTTCAGATCGACATGGGTGCTTTTGAAGAGACATTTAAAACAAAAGCGCAGGACAGCGACGCCGACCAAGCAAGGATGAAAAAGATCGTTGAAGCGAAGCAGAAGCGAGGAACGTCGATTATCGATGTAAATCGCGCCCGAAATCTTGGTAAGTTTTTGATTGTTAGTGTAAACGGCTCAGATTCGAGTCCCTCACGTCTCGGAAAAAAAGCCAAAAAGCAAAAGAATGACAATTTTCAGGAGAGCGAAATGAGAGACGCGTTTTGATCTCTAGAAAAACTCGTTGGCCCGACTATCTATCAACGACAACGGCTCTTATTGGCTCGAGTTTTGACTTTTGTAAAGATCTGCTACCAATATCAATAGCTGGTGCAACAATAACTTAATAAAATCTCTTGGGTTTACAAATTTTTAAATACAGAATGTATAATATGCATAAATACCGAAAAAAAGCATTCATCTAACGTCGTCGCTCCTGGCCATTTTACAATCTCAAAAGTCGAAAACGTTCCTTCAGAACCTGCTTTTTTGTTATGATTTGAAGTTTAAATTTTAAATTGCTATGAACAAAACAATTGGCGGTTTATGACGAACTGATGTGATTCATAACGTGGATGTTTCATCAGTCAGTCATTTTGTTGTAGACAACTTTCGTATTGGGAGAAACTTCCTGTCGCGTTTATTACGTAGCCGCCATTAGAGATCAGCGTATTTAAACTTTCTTGTTCATGAAACTTGTTGATTTAAGAACAAGTTTTATGCAAACTGTGTTTGTTACTAGAAGAAGATTTGTTTTACGTGTAGCAAGCGCTTTTTGAAGAAGTATTATGGTTTGTAAAATATCGCTTCGATTCGTGATAGAACACAATGATCGCTTTTCACTTTTGAAAAAACATGATGTTAGCATTTAACACAGTTTACTCGGGAAGTCTTTTTAAGTATTTTTTCTTTAACAATCTTGTTATTTAAAGTTAAACTCAAACATACATGTAATTTTCAAACCTTCTGCGATTCACCACTAAATTTAAAGTCATTGTGACGCAAAAAGGGTGTTTAAAAATGAACACTCATTATACAGTATATATTCAAAGCAAAAGGCATTGTTTTAATTGCAAACTAAAAGAATCGATGTTTCAAAAGAAAAAGATTTATACACTGCAAGTTTTAACAATTAATCTTCGCTTTCAGCAATTACTCTTCGCAAAATTGACAAAGCTACCGATGAAATATGTCAAGCCATATACAGCTATGATCTCGCAGCTCTGCCTCTTGAGTACGTTGAAATGCTTCCTCGGTTTGTGCCCAACGATATGGAATTAAAAGCTTTTAAAGATTACGAACGCAATGGAAAATCGTTCGACGATTTAGCAGCGGAGGATAAATTCATGTGGCTGGTTGGTATTTTCGTTTCAAATTCGAATGAGCCTTATTTTCTCAGTTGTGCTGGTAATCATATTTTCATGAATTCAATTTTTTAAACAGTACAAACACCTTTTATTTTCATTTTACTGGTTTTCATGTCTGATTTTTACTTTAAAAATGTTTAACAGAAGTTGTTGGTTTGTATTAAAAGGATTTTTTAAAATAAGTTACCGCTTAATTGAATAGCTTGTTTTGACGAAGGAGCCGTTACGAAAGCGCTGAAATTAACCTGCGTTTTATGACGCAAGAGCGGTTTCTTGCTTAAAGGCAAGAGTTTATTATATGGAAGCTGACTGTGTGGAGGTGTTCAACTGAGGCAAAAACATAATTACTACCTAGGTACTTAATCTCTTTGATTTAATTGCTCGGTTTGTAAATTTACTTTTATTTGATTTAAAACACATTTTGGCTTGGTTGATGTAGCTTATTATGCATTACAGATTGGCTTTCCTGGTTTATATTTTCAAACCGAGACCAAAATCGAAAAGTGTAATCATTACTGTTTACATTATTAAAAAAAAGCGTTACAATAATATTCTAGTGCTTTTTCAACTGGTTCTTGATTAGTTGAATTCACTCTGCAGTTTGGCCGGGTTGAACGTTTGCAGCAGCGGTTAAATATCATGGTGTTCATCGGCAACTTCAACGACAATATCTTGAGTTTAACTCCGCAAATTGCCGCCATCATTGCCGCGTCCATGTCCATTAAGTCGTCGTCAAAATTAAAGAAAATTCTCGAAGTTGTTCTTGCTTTCGGAAATTATATGAACAGCGCCAAGCGTGGCGCAGTGTATGGATTTAAACTTCAAAGTCTCGAAGCTGTAAGTTTTGTTTCCGCTTTTACAATCAACATCTAAAAAGATAGTTCAAACGGTTCATTGAGCACTTTATGCCGCGTTTTGCACCTCGGTCGTTTTGTTACTTGTGTTTTGACCAAAAGCAATTTTGAAGGAAGCTTTTGATTTGGGTAGAGGTGCGATAAAACGCTCCACTGGCTAATAGTTATTGGCAGTCCTAACTTTCAATGTTGTTCTAACTTTAGTCTTTGCGAAACTAAATCAGTCTCAAAGGAGAATAAATTTTAATTTGCTTGTTTTCAAACCTCGCTCGATTCGGTATATTTTAAACCATTAATTGTTAGCATTTATAAGCTACAATAATGAAAAACTCTTTAAATGAGAAAAAAAAAACCAACTTGTTGCATTAAAGGCACATATGTGAATAAAGATAACTTTGTTATTTCAGCTTATCGACACGAAATCAACCGACAAAAAGCAAACTCTTCTCCACTACATTGTGAATGTGATTGCAAACTACTACCCGGATATCCAACACTTTTACAACGAACTTCGATACGTGGATCGAGCTCGAAAAGGTTAGCTGCTGATCTCGCCACGTCATAATAGCAATTGGTGACTTTATTTGCAAAGCACTTGACCAAGTGAAAGCTTCTTCTTTGTAATAACACGCTACCAAAAAATCATTAAATTTTGAGGTGTTTTGTCCACTCGGTGATAAATCCATTTTTTCATTGATCCTTTTTAAATCAATTAAATTTATTCATCAAAAATTAAGGCCTTTCGAAACCAGGAAATATACGCTCAGCCTAGCTATGTTTGTCTATTGAATTTTGGGGAGTATTTTATCGAGAGTACGCCAGATGCAGAACAAACCGAGGAATCAACTTTTGAGGCACTGCCGAGGGTGCTAGTTCACGTAAAAATGTCGAACTTGAGCGCGTTGTTGCTTTGAAAATATCGATTTAACTTTAATTAGTGTCGTTGGAAAACATCCTGGCCGATGTCAACTTAATCAAGCAAGGGATCAAATTGACACGGAATGAATTTGATAACAACGAACATCCCGTTCTTGGAAAGTTTCTCGAAACTTCGCAGGAGAAAGTGAACAAGGTCAGTGTGCACTTAATCGCGCAACTTCCAACACGTCACTTCCGCTTAAATATTTTTTTCGAATCGTTTCAAATTGCAAATCTCTATCACCAAAGTTATGTTTTATACGTCATAATAGTTGTATAGGTCATAATCAAAACCAAAATATTATGCTTTGCTTTTGATTGAGACTTCACCGGCAGATAATGTTTAAATCGTAGCCATGTTGTAAACGTAGGTTGCGTTTGGTTTTAATTTTCTTACGAAACAAGACAAGCTGCTTTTGTTCGGGCAAAATAATTATTTGGGCAAATCTATCGACTATAAATTTAAATGTTTTTTTTTTCAATGACATGAATTTATGATGTGGCTTACTTGAGTGGTCAACTAATAATTTTTTTAAACAAAATAAAGTAGAAACAACAAAAAAAAAGAACGCCAAACAACTTAACACAGGTTGTTTTACTTCTATCTTTGCTGGGCAACAGCATTAATATCTAATAAAACGCGCTTGCATTGAAATTTTAGCCAAGCATCATTGTTAAATAACTATGATTTTAAACATAATCCTTCGATGACATTATAGAAAATTTTACGTGCTTCCCGTCATTAAACAGTTAATCGAGTCTTATTTAAAATTGCGCTGCACCTTTACCTTACCTGTCTCGTTATATCTAACAATGACAATGAAACTGCGTGCGCTGTATTGACGTAATTCGGCGTTGAATACAAGTTCCATGAATGCAAAATATTATAACCGGTTCATCGAAGTTGATAACGGCATCATGATGTCATTAAACAAATGACTTCTTGTTTCAATTCACCCACGATAGAGTGCGCATTTTGTGCCGATTCTTCTTTGGACGTATTTTTCATTTCACTCATACCGAAAGTTTTTGCAGGTTTTGCAAGACGCTCAGACCGCCCAAGAAGCTTATAAGAATGTGGTAGAGTATTTCGGGGAATCCCCCAAGACAATGCCTCCCGAAACTTTTTTTCCGATGGTGGATCGATTTATCAAATCTTATCAAAAAGCCGAGAAAGATCTTGAAGATTGGAAAATAGCTGATGTGAGTAAATTATATTTTATATTGATTTTTTGCTTAAGTTGAAAGAATATAACTTGTTTAAAATCTGATATTTTGTAACTTTCAATTTTAATTAATGTCACTTAAAAATTTATTTATCCTAAAAAATCTTTATATTTTCTTTAAAGTGAACAGCTATTTCTGTCTTTTTTAGACACGTATTGAATTGTGTTTCAATTAAAATCGGTGATTGTCAAATTTTGTAGTTTGTGCATTCATTTACTTGTCAAAACCTCAAGTAAAGAAAATCATTATTTATTATGACGCGTTTTTAAAACGATTAACCATGCATGCCTTGTATCTGCTTCGATCTCAAATCCCAAACTGTCGTTTGGGATGAATTCGCGCATCACCGAAGTCAAGGTAAATCTGATCAACAGGTCAAAGGCTTCAGCTTTAAATCCTCTTTTTTCATTGCTGTTATCCGCATTTCCTTGTCAACAGGCCAAGAGGGCGGAAAAAGAACGTCGCGCTGAAGAAGCGGAACAAGCCCGTGCTAATCGGAAGAAGAAAAACGAAGAACTTACCGGAGAGCAGAAATTGATCGCCGAATTACGTCACAAGCAGCGCAAAGATCGACGCGCGGTGGAAAGCAAAGACGGCGCTATCGAAGCGAACATCAACTGTGAGTTGGAGTGCTCTGCTTGATTTTAGTTTCATTTCTATTTTGTTTATTGCTTTTCTATTTAAGCCATCGCAATATCTCAATCGATGTCTTGATCGATGCCTTTGAAACCTCATCTTTTCGTTTGAATTTGCTGCCTGAAAAACGAATCGGAGAAAATTTTAAATTGTTTTTCGAATGAAATGTTAAGATGGCCCCTGGCATCGTTGTATCCCTCCAACTTTAAAAAGATTTTTTCTACTCAATTTGTCGCAGATATTAAGTCGGAACCATACCGGCGCGAAGACACGAGGAATTATTTGAAAAAATCGCGAACTGATGCAAACAGAATGGCTCAATTAGCGACGGTGCTCTGAGATCTCCCGACGTCGGAACGAAATTCTTCTGTACCGCTTGAAGTGGAAGTAGACCGCGATGACCTGAGTTGCTGTTTCCGCCGCGCTTTAATTTCCTTCAATCATTCCGGCTGAATTTTTTTCAAGCTTTGTTTTCTTTTTTTTTGTTATTGTTTTCGGAACAACTTTTTTCCCCATTCGGCGTCACTTACCGCTGTTTGCTCTGTGTCGAAAGTATTGCGTTACCGTTCGCATTATCACAACTACTAGCAAATTCCAGCAATAGTTGTTTCATCCTTGTCTAGAAAAGGTAACTTTATTTTCTCAGACAAACTTTTTCGAATCTGGGCCACTGTTGGCAAGC
Organism: Diplosoma virens; assembly: GCA_963680785.1. Classification (NCBI taxonomy): domain Eukaryota; kingdom Metazoa; phylum Chordata; class Ascidiacea; order Aplousobranchia; family Didemnidae; genus Diplosoma; species Diplosoma virens. The sequence continues at coordinate 59,092,330 of OY796881.1, read as the reverse complement.
GTTTATAATTTAATTCGTAGCAACAATGAAATTCCTTTGTTAAAACAATCGCCTAATTAATTGAACCCGTTTTTTGCCGCAAACTTTGCTTAACTTTTGTTAATATGTCGAATGGTGCAAGCTTAAACTTGAATTAATTAAGCCAGAGCTTTTTATAGCACTTTTCTGTAAATTAAGTTTTTAAGTGATAAGAGACAAATCATACGACTAACATATATGCTAAGTCCTAGAATTTTGAAGCTAGTATAGTTTTAAATGATAACTTAAAGTAAAAGATTACGATTTTTGTTCATTTAAAAATCATATTTTGTTACATTTTATAAATTTTAGTAACATAGTCTAAGTCGCCATATTGACCATGCAAGTCCGTCTGTTCTGTTTTTAAGTTTTTTTTTGTTGCGTTTGATTCGATTTTCTTTGTTTCAAGTGTTTTTCTTGTAGTCGTGGCTTATACATCTTCTTGCACACTCAATCTACTTCTTCGAAAATCGTGTCTAAACTCGTTTCTATCAAGTATGTACCACTATGGTTCTTCGCTTTTGCAAGTGCTCTTTGTAATTGTTTGGTTTGCTTCTTTTTCTGTATTCTACTTAAATCTTTTTGAATTAAACTTTTTAGGTAATAGCGAGATCAATTTGTAACAGTTTCTAAGTTTTTGGCTCACAAAATTAACTTCATTTGCGGTTATTGTATGCACTGATTATTGCGTCTCCTATCCCTATTCACGTGATGTTGTTGGTGTTAAACAGTGTGCTGTGATTGTTGCTATTTTGTATTTTTCCTATTTGTTGCAAATCATACTTTGACTATTTCATGTTAACGATTTGGTAAAGACTTGTTACTTATTCAAATTTTACTTTTTTTTGGTAAGATCTTTTCACATTAGAAGCTGTGAAGCATTTCACTTCAAACATTTGTTCACGGTCTTACTTCATTGATTATTTTCTAAGATTGTTCTTTTTTTTCGATATAGCCCTTGGTTATATCTTTTTAGCTTTGATTTGTGAAGGCTTGGCATTGTAAGTGATGGTTCTGTTGTTTGTTGCAGTGTGTTTTTTGCAGCACTTTCGCTTATTTTTCAAGTCAAAAACTGAAATAAATTATTTGAGTAATCAATTTTTAAGTCTTTTAACGCCAGGTTCATTTTTTAGTAAAAAATATTTCAAAAATCAGGAAACGTAAAAATTTAAATAATGACAGTTTTAATTTATTTATCTCTATATTTATCCTCCTGACTCGCAGGAAAGCGACGGAGGCGCTATACAAAAGATAGGCAATTACCCCGATCTGCTTCAGGAGATTGCAAGATATTGCTGTCCGTTTATACTCGATAATTTAATAGAGATATGATTGAAATTTAGAACTGCTTGCCAAGACCACCAAGCAGGGGAAGTGCCGTTAAGTGCCTTTTACAAAAACGCAATAGAATGGCGCAAGTAGGTTTTGAATCAAGACCATAAGCACGGCACTTTAACGTTGCACAAGTCACGTTGATCATAAACGCCGCTTAAAGCGATGAGGGCTTTTCCAACTATCAAACTTTTAGTTTGCTTATCCTTGAACTAGACATTTATTTCAACAAAACTATTTTTGTGGTGCTTATATAAGCTAGATTACAAACAAATTTAATCCTGTGAAGAATCGAAGCTTGATAGAATTTAATATTGATGCAAAATTTCAGTGTACCCTTGATTCATTTTAAATGATTGCGTTAAAAAAACACGTTTTTTTTTTAATCCAAAGTTAATTTCTTAGATCACTTTGCTTATCAAAAACTTTTGTAATTGTCGCACTATAAAAAGTACACTCTGTTATACTGTTTCATAAAGTGGTTGAGAAAAGTCGGCCATATGGAAAAGCGTTATCAAAAAGCATACTTTTTCTTGTTCGACTAATTACTAGAAAATGCTTTTTGCAGGATATATTTTTTCCAAAAAGAGGTTCGCAAAATTGTAAAATTGCAAAAAAACGCAAAATTTGCAAAACAGTCACTCGGCGCATATCTCTTGTTATCATTATTTTGTAATCTTCTATATGTTGACTGGGAGAACTTTTTAGCTCAGGGCCCATTCAGAAGTTAATTTTATTTGAAGGTCCTATTAGTATTTATAGTCTGAACTCGTGATTCAAACTTTGTCGAAGACAAAAAAAGTTTTTCACTTGGGTTTGTGACACCACTCTGGGAGGCAAAGACCATAAATAAACAGCCGCATTTCTAAGTATCATATTAAGTAGTTGTTGGGTCGTAGTTTGCCCACCGCTATTTTTAAAAATATACAATGCGGAAAGTTTTTTTACTGAAATCAATTTATACTGAGTAAACAGTAGTGGCTACGGGTGTTATTTTAGATCAGTTGGCAGCGTGGTCGAGTGGTTAAAGCGCCGGGCTCGTGACAAACACGGTCTCGGTTCAAAACCCACTCACACCATTCTGTTGTGTCCTTGGGTAAGACACTTTACGGCACATTCCCCTGCTTGGTGGTCTTGGCAAGCAGTTCTAAATTACAGTCATGTCTCTATTAAATTACAAGCGGATTGCAATATCTTGGTATCTCCGGAAGCAGGTCGGGGTAATTGCCTCTGCTATGTATTAGCGCCTCCGTTGCTTTCCTGCGAGTCAGGAGGATAAACAGAGATAAAGTAAATAAAAAATAAAATAAAACCAGAAATCGGCATTTGGTAAAAACAATTCTTTGTCTAAAACTTTTATAATCGCAGCATATTCTTAATATAGGCTCATTAGCATTTTTTGAAGGTCGTTTGTAACAAGAATGTTTTCACCGTCCTCGAACAAGTCGAGAAAAAGCATTTATTTTTTAGTCTTTAAAACAAAAACAATTTTTCAAATCTTTTAAATTCTACAGAATTTTAAATTCATGTTTTTTTTAAATTTATAAAATCTTTATGAGCTGATAGAGAAAAAAAATTATTATTAAAATTCGTGAAAAGTTGAACAAGGGATATATAGAACATCGGGATCGCTTACTTAAATTAGCCGCTGACAACAGTGGTGCCAAGCAAGCAGTAACATTATGTACATTTTTTTCTAATGTAAATGGCATTGAAGCACAAAAACAAAATTTATCATGAAAGTAGAGCTTACTGCTTGGTCAACTAGGCTTCATATGCCTTGGTTCAATTCCTTAATTGTCAGCAATGAACGCAACTAAATTTTTAAGAAAATATATGAATTTGTTCAACATTACGGTAATTTTTCGTACTACAGTAGGCGCCGCTTATTGTGACCACGGATATGACCAGCCGCTTATTATGAACAATCTTTGATATGTTACTTTGATTAAACGTTACTTGAACTGTTATTTACTTTGTTATACTGTACCACCGCTTGTACATAGTGTTACATACTGTACTTAGTTTTACCGTCACTTGTACTGTTACAGTGCTGTACTTTGTTTTACTGTCAACGTCACACTGTTGCTTCGGTTAAACGATGAATTTGACGGTATTTGGACTTTTTGTGGCTTACGGCGTCGATTCAGGTGCGGTTATGGCGGCTGCGGTTTTTATGACCATTCGGATATTAGGGGAGATGTGGGACCAATGCACTAAAAATTTTATTTTGATTGCCGAGACCTCAAATTTGAAAATAAATGAACTACACTTTCAGAACTTACTCTTTATAACAACCACTTCTTAAAAAAATATTTCTGCTTAATTCGATTTTTGACAAAACTGTTGCAGATTATAAATTGGTGCAATGGTGCATAGGTCCCATTGGTGTGGGACCTATGCACCACCCCAAGCTTATACAACTTTTAACATTTTTTTATTAAATATTGTTGTAATTTCATGAAATTTGATAAAACATACAATTGTTTTCTAAAAAAATCAATAAAATCACAAAAATGTTATAAGTTATATTGGTTTTGTGTGCATAAGTAAATATGAATTCATAACAATTAAGCTACATTAAAGCATGTTAAATTTTCAGAAAGTTTGAAAATATTTGAAAGGCTAGATGTTTGTGCAACAGGTAATGGGAATAGAAGTACACACACAAAGTCCTTGTGGGAGGTTGAAGCAAGATCAACTTTTTCAGCTTTGGACAATCTTTTTAAAAACTTCATCTCATAATCATTATCTTCATCAGGTTCGCTGATTATTTGAGCAATAAAGTTTTTGTAGCTTTTGTGTGAAAACACTTTTGTCACAACAAAAGAACCATTTGGTACAATAGGAGGAATATTATGAATAGACTCTTCATCTGATGAAGATGCTTCATCAAAGCAATCATCATTATCAGATTTAATATGCAAATCAGTGTCACTTTTAGAAGTGGAACTGTGATTCAAGTGAGGAAACTGCTTCAACTTTTCACTTTTGTCTGTAATTATGCTAGACTTTATTTGGCAAGTTCTGTGTCGAATAGTCTTTTTTGTTTTTGGATACAGCAAAATTTCATTATGCACTTCCTCACCTGTTAAATTTGAACTTGAATGAGCTGCAGGAAGAGTACTGAAATTCACAATTTGCTGATTATTGTCAACTTCTGAAGACAAGATATCTGTCACTGAAGCTGGGAGAAACATGTCATCTGTAAAGATCTCAAAATTAAAAAAAAAAATTCCAGATTTTTTAAAAGCAGAAATTATGTTTTCGGCATTAAAAGCTTTGACAAAAGCTGATCCAGCAAGTTCTGCCACTTCATAAATTGATGTTAATTGGCCTGAATTTGACATCATCCAAGAATCACAAAAGCAATAATAAAATGCTTTGAATGGACCAAACAAGAAAATGTCCGAAGGTTGAAGTCTGTGGCTGCAGTGTGGAAGAAAAGTCAAAATATTTAAACCATTTTCTTCAGCAATATTAATGACCTGAAGACTAATGTGGCTTTGATGATTGTCCAATAGCAGCAAACCTGGATTTTCTTTGCTTATGTTCATGAATTTGATAAAATGATTCAAGACTTTAGGGAAAATATTGTTGTTCATCTACCCAAATAAGCAGCTTCTTCAGTGATATACTGTCTTCATCAGTGAAAACACCTTTCATATTTTTACTTTTTTTAAAAGTAGGCATTATTTACAAATCTGTTTAAGTATTTTGTCTTTCTTTTCATCTAAAAAGAATAATAATATATTTTTTTTACTAAACATAAAAAAAAAATGGGACCTATAAACTTTGTGACCAAAAGGGTCAGGACCCAAAAGGGGTCAGGCAGGCAAAGAAACCCACCAAAAGAAATTATAGCAAAAACAACTTGAACATAATACTTCCTTTAACTGCAAATCCAAAACACACAAAAGTACTTAAATTAATAGAATCTACGGTTATATAATTCGAAGATTTATTAATTAAAATTACTTGCAATACAAAACTACCAGTTTTTATTCTTCACTTCATGCTATCTTTGACAAAGCTTTTCAAATTTAATACATAATTTAATTTGAATAATCTCGACTCCATGACATAAAAATAAAACAAATTTTTTAAAAAGGAACAAAAATATTAAGCTGGTGCATTGATCCCACTAATGCAGTGGTTTTCAACCTTTTTGGTGGAGCGGAACCCCAATGAAACATTCCAGAGGCTTGAGGAGCCCCTGTGCGATAATTTGATTGTCTTATGCCAAGGTGGTCCAACTTCTGCACTCTTGTGGGCTACTTTTCAAAATTATTCGAGTTTGCGGACCGTAACCGGCTAAAAACACCTATTTTTGTCCCAAAATCAGGGTGTTCTCTAAAAAAAAAAAGAAAAAAGGTTTTCACTTGGAATCAGTCTCCGAAATTCCTATTTTCAACCCAAAATCAGGCTGTTCTCTAAAAAAAAAAAAAAAAAGGTCTTCACTTGGAATCGGTCTCCGAAATTCCTATTTTTGTCCCAAAATCAGGGTGTTCTCTAAAAAAAGGTCTTTACTCGGAATCGATCTCTGAAATTATTAATACAAACTGTAAAAAATTACATTTACTCTCGTAAAAAATTCAATGAAAAACTTGAGCCTAATGTTTCTTGCAAAACTTTTTAAAATTGGGTCGTGTTTTTGATAGACACACACGAAGTTCATCTTCCACAGAAAATTTGCGGAACCCCTGAACTGTTCTGACGGAACCCAGGTTGAAAACCACAGCACTAATGCATTGGTCCCACATCTCCCCTATGACAAAAATGGTCTGGTCCCAAGGTGGTCATATTAAGCGGCGTCTACCTACTTTTATGTTTACTATAAAATATCAACAATCAAAATAAGATTTTAATTAACAAAATTTTTTCAGCATTTTACGACAATTAATACAACATTAAGTGAAATTTTAATGATATCGACATACACTAGTGCAGGGTGGTCCAAGTACTTAACTCTTGCGGGCACTTTTCAAAATTGCTCGAGCTTACGGGCCAGAGCCGCTAGAAATTGTTCAAAATCAAGGTATTCTCTAAAAAAAAATTTTTCACTTGGAATCTGTCTTGGATTTTCCTATTTTCGTCCCAAAACCATGCTGTTGTCTAAAAAAAAGGTCTCCACTTGGAATCGGTCTCGGATGTTTGAAAATTTCGTTGCCGCTTTCCGCGATAGACAAGACTTGAATAGTGTAAAATTGTTCAGCGGGCCGCAGAAAATTAAGTCGCGGGCCGCGGCTTGGACCACCCTGTATAGTACATGCGTGTAGATTTAGAGGTAAATTTTTTAGCACCACAACTCATTTTCGCTGGAGGTTTGTCACATTGATGTATTCGTTTTAGTTTGTTTTTTGCAAAGCAGTTGAAAAGGGATAGCAATATTACCTTAAAATTGCAATGTCCTTCGTTGTAAGTTTGATTCAACAGGAATTCATGCTGGTCACTTGGTCAGTATTCTGCTTCACTACTTCTGTGAGCACAGAAACAAATGGTGCTTGTTGATTGTTCAAACAAAGGAACTGCTGTCGAATGCTTTCGTTGCTGCTCAGCTGCGAATAGATCTGCACTCCCAAAGCACAAATAGCAAAACAATATTGCTTTGGGGCAAACAAACCAACACGGTGTGCCATGGCTAATTGCAAGTCTTTTACTTCAGAAACATCACCTAAAGAAGGAATGATTTCTGGATCAATCAGCAAGTCTTTATACATGCAGTGCACTTTCTTCTTCGAGATATACGGTACATCTTCCTATGTAACCCGCAACACAGTACGTCACCACTTATTTCACTGACTTGGGCTTGCATGACCCAGTCCTTCAACCAAGTAAGGTCTTCTGTCCTGTCACCACAATCCTCTGTGAAAATTGACTGCTTGGTGTTTAAATCAGCCAGAATCCTGTCATCTTCTTTTTCTATTCGTACAGAGGATGAGGCAGTTGTTGCTCTAGGCTCAATAGCCTTAATGTTGTAGTGGCTCGGTAATCCTGGAAAAATGTTGTGGGATTGCTCATGGTTTCAAAGATAGTAATGTGTAATTGTGATGTTTCTCTTCTTGACGTCTTTTCACTCGCTCATCTGTTGATGATTCCTTAAAATATTTTTTCTCAAAATGCTTAGAACATATCCTGGTGTTTTTAGTGATGGTCCAATTTTTTACGGGGTATTGGTGACAACCACATATTTTTCATAACAGCATCTTTTGGAAATCTGAACACAGCATACTTTTGTTTGTCTGTACATGAGCGATATTCATAATTGCAACTGGGAACACAGCATGTGTGGGGCATTGATACAAAATAATTAGTTCTCCACCAATATTGAAATATAACGTTTAATAAGCCACCATCAGCAGGATTATAAAAGAAAATTATAGCCTATCAGTAATAGAAAAAGCAAATAATAATAATAATAATAATTTTTAACCCTTTCAATCCGACTTTTGCACAATAAAGTCATTAATTTGGCTCTTATTTACTATTTGCCATCTTTAGTTAATTGTTTTTTAATTTTAGGGAAATCCCCAAAGCTTGTTGGGTTAGTAACGGTTAACAATATACGAGACCCCGTTTTTGAACGTAAATCTACGTCCTTTCGACTAAACCGACGCTTAAAAGATTGATTAATTATGATAGTTTTTTTGCGTGGGATTACTCTTGGGCTTCGAGAATCCTCAGAGTCCTGAATTATCCCATCCCAATGCATTTTCAATGGTAAAAATTTGATTTAGGTTTATAGCGCAAATTTTTGGGACACATATATCCCAACAGGATCGAAAGGGTTAATGCACTAAATAAAAAGTATTTAATGACAATGGTTAACCAAAAAAAAGCTTGTTGCACAAGCTGGAAAGCAATACTGCAATCCACTTGTATGTAACATTGCTGTGGTAACAGTACTGGTATGTTGCTAAACGATGTACCGGAAACTGATTAGATCAAATTGGCCTAATTCAGTCACTCCTTACCCTCTGTGCACACAGTGATTATTATTGATTGGCTGTCGATATGCTATTGAGAGTCATGGTCAATATTGATTTGCAATCTGTCACTAATGATTCAATAGTGATAGTAGTACCATTTTATTATCATAGATTCAATAGTGAGAGTAGTACCATTTTATTATCATAGATACTAACAATAGCAATCCATTGTGTATCAACAATGCAAATGTCAACATAAAAAATAATATTGTTTATATAATAATGTTTAAACAATTAGAATGTCTTTATGGAAGGGGGTGTCAAAAATTTCAAATTAGTTATTTTGAATAAATCTTTTAACAGTGATGATTTATCACAAATGATAAATTGTCTAACATTTATCACTACTGAATCACCACTAAAACACTAGCGACCGTCACTGTTGATTAACTATTGAATAACTATTGTTGTGCAAAAAGGTTAACAATTAAAACTGTCAATGGCTGAGTTATGCAATCATTCAGTTAATTGTTACTGGGCCTAAAGCTTCCGTAGGCACAGAAACATATCTGATATTTTCATAATCTTTTAAAGAATATTTAGTAAGCCACTGCCCAGTGTAAGCGTATCATAGAGCCTGCTTTGATACAGCTTAAATTGGTTGAATTTCAAGTCAGTGCGCACTGCGAGGTGTAAAGCTGGTTTTTATTTTACCAGTACGAGCAATTAATGCAAAGAACAGTACCAGTACTGGTAAATATTTTTCGATTCTGTTGTAAACAATATTTGATGAATTATCGCCTAGCTTGATCAACAATACCAGTAGCTAGGTAATTATTTTACTAAATGTTATGTTATCTTCAAACCATATTTCTGACCTAACTACAATGCTTCTCTGTCCTTTCTCAAACTGTAGTCGTACTATAGTCTTTTCTAAAGCAGGGGTTCCCAAACTGGGGTACATGTACCCCTAGGGGTACATTTAGGCTTCTCAAAGGGTACATTATTATGTGAGAGAATATCCTTATTTAAGTTAAATTCCGTGTCCGGAAGAAATAATAGACTCAAATGTCTAGAATTTTCAAATCCGGTCGATTGTTATTACGTCAAACAGGACAATTAAGAGGGAAGACTTTTTTACAGATCACCGTGATTTTGGGTTTGAATGGGGAAAATTTGTGGCTGCCGAAGAGTGAAGAGTTTTTATTTTTTAAAAATCATCTTGATTTTCGGCATGAATTGGGAAAATTTGTATCTGATTCAAAGTGAAGACTTTTTTTTCAGAGATCACCTTGATTTTGGGCATGAATTGGGGAAAAATTAGTGGCTGATTCTAACTGAAAGCCTTTTTTTTAGAGAAACATCACAAAATTTTGGGGGTACATGCAAACCTGCTACAGTGTCCAAAGGGTACCGATGAACTAAATGTTTGGGAAACCCTGTTCTAAAGTTTGCAAAATATAATTTGGCCTGTTGCAAATTGTTCCGTTCCTAAAAATTGCCCAAATTATGTAGATTCACAATCTCATAAAAAATATCTTTGATTTCGCTTTGGTCCGGCTCAAATAGCCGAAGAAATAACAGTTTTATGAGCAATTTAAATAATTTATTTTTATTTACAAGAAAAAATGGCAACACCGCTTATTTTTCACGAAATTTAAAGTAATTTCCAGAACTATCCGATTGACCTGTTTTGATTATGACGTAATAGTTGTTTGCTTTGGAGAATGTCAGAACATTCGAGTAATCTTACTGAATGGTATAAATACGATTCGCTGAAAAGCAGTATTATAAATAATTGGATGTTTCGTTGTGGTAACTTAAAATTGGAAAATTGTTAACTGTGTGAAGTCATAGTTTTTGAACGCAAGTCTTTGGTGGTCTACGTGATTGTGAAGAATTAAGCTATTGAATTTATTTGATTTATACTATTCGGGCTCCTAAGTGGATTGGAGCATATTTCTTAATAAAGAAGATATTGTAGTAGTCTGAGCTGTGATTTAGCTAGACTATATTTTTGCTGTTGCTGGTTCGAAGGTCAGATCCAGCAAGAAGATTAAGAAAATTATCGTTTAGTAGACACCGAGATTGTGTTATTGGCGAGGCCTTCTTAGCAGGCGCCAAAAAAGGTAGACGATTAAACAACGTACTAAGTTACCAAATAAATTCTACAAAATTTCAAAAAACTTTTTAACATCGGAATAAAATTTAAAAAACTTTCCAAAATTTAGAAAACTAAAATTTGTGGAAGTAACAAAATTTCAAAAACTATTTACTAAATTTCTCCACAAATATACTCTAATCCATTTACATAACTATGAAGCAACAGCCATTTCTTACTCAAACTGCCAAACAAGTGCGAAGCGCTTTCTAAACTAACTTGTTAAGAGCGCTAATGCAGCTATCGTAATCACTCAAGCGACAATTGTCTAGCACCACTGTTGTCAAGCGTGAATACTGAAAAAAGCAAAGTAAGCGATCCCGGTGTTCTATATATCCCTGAGTTGAACTGATAGATTTAATATTTTTTTTGCTGAATCAATAAATTTTTATATTTTATTTTTTGATGAGATTGAAACTTCTTGCATTCATGAACAGATTATAATAAAATTATCCTTAGCTCATTGCCACTGCATAGGATTCCTTTGAGCCTGACACTCCACCCTAACTAAAAAACAACCCAGACACAAACACTTTCTTTAATTTTTTGAACAAGGTGTCAATGCAAAGCGTTATGCCAGAATCCTACTGAGTAAAGCTGCACTAACATAGCCTGATCTGGAGACTAATCCGCGAAAACACGTGGATCATTAATCAACATAGAAGGCGAGTTATTGTTGATAAAATCTTAAGTAGGCATGTTGTCAAGTTAAGAGTAAGTGATGCAATTATAGTAATATTGGATATCTTGACTACTAACAACAAAAGCAGGCACAACATCACTTTAATATAGCCTGGTAATTGTTAGTCGCATTGCTGCAACAGAGCGTGATTCTTTTTATCAGTCGTCATTGTTTAAAGCCATCTGCAACAAGAACTGTAGCCACAAAATAATTATTAACAAACTTTTAATAAAAATATGTCAAAAATATAATGTCACAAGCCGTCTGCAGCAAGAACTGTAGCTACAAAATAATTATTAACAAACTTTTAATAAAAATATGTCAAAAATATAATGTCACAAACGATCAATTCTTAAAACCTCAAATGCTGCCCATTATATTTACGATTTTTCTAACATCAATTGCATAGGTTCAGACTAAATCTATATTATAAAAATATACTAAAAAGTACTTTTTTTGTCAAAAGCTTCTGCCTACCTTGTTTTGATAAAATTTCGGACAGTGAAAAGCAGTAAAAAAGTAAAAGCTACATTCTGAAACAAAACTGCACAAATAGCATTAAGTAAGCTATCGTCATTCCAAACCGTCAGATCCCATAATCTTCGACGAGCGTGGTGTACAGAGTGTCCGTAAAGTCTGAACACACAGGATAATTGAATATTTTTCAATATAAGATTCAAAATTATTATTATTAGTCGTTACAAAAATAATGGCCGCTTGAAGTACTGTGTTTTACAAAACTATTTTGACATTGTATTTGTTGTTTATTTTAGGTCAATTTTGGTATACATAATAATTGATGTGTACTCTTTAATATTTTTTAACTTATTTTCGGGCAAAAATATTTTTAAATAATATAAAATCTTAATGATGAATACAAAAAAACATGGCCTTCGCTTACTGATGTTGCATGAGTTCAAAATCAGTCACAAAGCCTTCTAAACTGTTGCCAATATCAACAGAGCATGGGGAGATGGGTATGCAACTGATTGGAAAGTACGACGGTGCTTCCAGAAATTCCGTTGTGTAAATCAGAGCCTTGAAGATGAAAAAGGCAGAGGATGGGCATGCAGTCTTGACAATGAACAATTGCAAGCAATTGTTGAGCAAAATTCACAACAAAATGCCAAAAAAATGTTTGAGACACATTTCCAATACCCTCTAAATGAAGCTGTTGCAGTGCTGACAGCAAGGGTCTCAGTCTCAGTGACAGACGGTCTTTGGCATTTTGTCAAAGATTTTGCTCAACAATTGAAGTCGACTACCATCCTGGCAGTTTAGGTATCCCTGATTGTTGCATATGGCTATTTGCCACCAGTTAATGAATCAAAAATTGATTTTCGGCTAAGATATAATTCAGTTTACTGAGTAAAGTAGAATAAGATGTTTATCCGAAGTTTAGGTCGCTTACGTTATCAATGACTCTATATTGCATACGTTAAAACTTTTATCTTGCTTTTGTTATTGTACTATGAGTCACGGTTGTCTTTGTAATTTTACAAACATTGTTGGATTTAATGGTGATTAAGATTATATAGATTAATTGTAAAGCATAACAGAAAAATTTATCTATAATACTAATTTTAAAGAGCACAATCTGCCCCCGCGTTTTAAGAATATTAAAAGGCAGGGGGCAATTGCTTCTCCTGGCCCCCAGCTTCTGGTACCCTTGGACGTGATTGACCGCTGAACGAATTATTCTGTAATAAAATTGAATAAAAGTGAAACTGCTCGAATTACTTGAAAATACCAGAATTAGAATAAATCGTTGGACTTTTGATCAACTTAATAAGTGATTGGTGGTAGTAGTATAAAAGTAGATATTAATCAGTGGCGTGAGGTCAGGGCATTCAAGTCATGCGTTGCATGACCAAATTTTTAGGGATTGCATGACGAACTTTTGCGCGATGAGGCATATATTTTTTAATTTAATGGGAAATGGTACTGATTTGGAATGAAATTAGGGAAATTTGAGGCTGATCCGAGATGAAGACCTTTTTTTTAGGGAATTCTACAATTTCAGGACAAAAAGGATAAAAGTTGAGAGAATTTGAAAGGAAAGACCTTTTTTTTTAAAGATTAACTCATATTTAGAACAAAAAGTGTTTTACTCAGGAGCAATTTAAAGTGATGACCTTTTTTCTAGGGTTTACACCATTTCTAGGACAAAAAGTTCATTACCAGAAAATGATTTCTAGTGTTGAATTTCTTTTTTTTTAGAGAGATTACTGCATTTCTAGGACAAAAAGTGCATTACTCAGAAGCGATTTGAAGTGAGGACCTTTTTTTTTTAGAGATCATCTTGAATCTAGGACGAAAATTGGTCTTGAACACCATGATATTAGGATTAAAAATTAGAATCTCACACAGAATCTTTTTCCTACTAGTAATATATTGCATATCTGACTCATTGACTATCCATAAAATACCCAATTTCAGGACCCGGTTTTGGCATGCCAATTGCATGACTAGTCCAGACGTCACCGCAGGCCACCGATACTAACATATACATATATATACCTACTTATGACCGCTACACATGCGTCTATCCATAAATAATTTTTTTTTAAGTTTTATTTTTTTTGTTGAGGTCTGAAATAAAAATTTTATAATTATATAATAAATAACTAGCAGTCATTTTTTATTAAAAAAAGATTATAGTCTACTTTAACACTTGCGACGCAAAAGTTTATTTTTCTTTATCGCTAACTGTCGCTTCGATGTAACGTAGCAATAACCAACGCTAGTAGCCAATAGCCTTATCAAAATCACTTCTTTGCTGACTTCATTCAACAGAAGCAACCACAATTCAGCAAATAGTTTGTTTTGACTACAAGCCCAGTTTTTCAAATAAAGATTACATTGATACAGCTTATAATAGAAAAAAGTTGTAGTTTTTGTGAAAATATTAAAAAGTTCTTTCAACTTATTTTGCGTCCCAAAGCAATATAGCTTAGAAACCCTTAATCGTAAGTTTTGCAATGCAAGCAAGTTTATTGTACAGTACTTAGTTGAAAATGAAAAGTAACTAACTACACCTGTCTATGTATTTTATAACTATTTCTCTATTAAAAAAATTTATACTGAACAATCCTAAGAAGAAATAGCTATGCCCATTCAGGTTTCTTAATTATTTTTTATTGCACTTATTTTATAATTTATTATTCTAGTCATTTATGGAATTAGTATTAGAGGAAAGAAATTGATAAGCTTTATGCCAGGATATTTAGTGTTTGACCTAGAAAAGTTCTGAAAATCAATCTTTGAGTAGATTAAAATGGACTAAGATACTATATACAGTGTATTTAAGCTCTTCTTAATGTAGTGAAAATTCTTTCTATCAGAAAAGGTTTTTTAACTTAAAAAATTTCTTTAAGAACCGGACCGATTTTTAATTTTAAATCTAATATTAGCACCTGGTATGATATTTGTGAAGACTTCAACTCTAAAGTGAAGGCCAAAATATTTTTTAAAGTGAAGTAAAAAATTTAAAAAACTTCACTGTAAATTAAAGGTAAAAAAGTTTTTTTGCGCAGTAAAGACCTGTTTTTATTCTTTATTAAAACGTTTTCAAATGAAGGTTATTTTCAGGATGGAAAAATAAGTGGACTTACAGTAGAACGCCGATTATCTGAACATCAGAGACAACGACAACGTTCGCTAAACAGAAATAAACTGCTGGAGAGCACTGCCTGAGAAGATAGGCTACTTGCACTTTGGCCGGAAGCAAGGCTCTAGGTTTAAAGACAAGCAAAGAACGAGTTACCACCTTATTCTGGGAAAACGCTAGTGGAAACCATATTCTGCTATTGCTTGTGATCGGCAAAGCTGAGAAACCATGCTACATATTTTGTTCGATTATTCAAAAAATATGCTTATCCGAATCACCCCTGGTTTCAAGTAATTCAAATAATCGGCATCCTACTGTAATCTAAGCCCGGCCCGGACTTAAGTCATTTAAAATTTAGACCCCTCCCCGCTACCCTGCTTTGCGTGATAATGAGTACTTTTTTGAATATCTGCAGTATAACTAAAACTTTTGACCTTTTAAATTTGTAGTTGAAAGGAAAGAAGTGATTAGTTGAAAGAAAATTTAAAATTTTTTTCGACCACAAGTGTGAGCTTTTCTATGAATCCTATATGCCTTTTAATGGGCAAAAAAAATAAAATCTTGATTGAATGATTGATTGATTGATTGATTGCCAGTAGGCTACAAGTTTTTTTTAGGTTTTACAAACTCTTTAAAACTGTGAAAATTTTTATAGACCTAAACTGTTTGTTTTTGCAGTAAATGGCAAGTTCTTTAAGATGTTTATAATGAATTTTTATGTAACCGTTTTAAACAGATAGCTTTTTCGAAATACTAAACAGTATGACTATGCAAAGTAAAACTCCCGTTGCAAACATACGTCCACCATCACGAATTCATCGAGAGAGGTCACGAGCTAGTTCTAAATTAAAATGGAATAATGTTTCAACTCCTCCTGATCAAAGAGCATTGTAAATAGGTTTAATAGAGTAATAGAAATTTGCCTAACTTACTTGTTTTGTGTTTACTTATTTTTAAAAAATCTTTATTAAATAGTTGTAAGGCTTTCAAAAATAACTAACTATTTCTTTATGGTAGGCTACTGTCTTTCTTTTTTTGTTTGAAACTAGGTTTAGTTGTTTAAGTTTTTTATTTGAAAACTAGGATTGATTAGTCAACTGTTTGCTTGACCAAAAAATAGAACAATAAAAAAGACCTTTATTCGTTGGAAAAGTACTTCAGGCTTTCATATCTTTATTTTTAAAGTTTGATCTGGTTTTATTGTATAGTATGCGTTAGTTGAGCGTGGTCCTTGCGATGCCCTTGCAGTTTTGAAACGATATACCATGGTGCCACGACGGACAAGTTGGGAATTTCAGCTCAAACAAAAGCATAGTTAATGGCAACCAAGTGTAAAAGGACTTCTGTCTGTCTCAGCCTGTTTCTGCATTAATCAATATTGCAGATGTCCCGATTTTGCAATTAAATGTTGGCGTAAATAAGTAAAATAAAATTATCAAAAACAGCAAAAATAATTCATATTGTAAGTTTTAGCAAAAATGAACAAAAAAACATTGAGCTCATAGCACTATTGATTCAGGTGAGATTGTATAATTTTTAACAAAATCTGTTGGTGAACGATTTAAAAACTTTAAGGCATGTGATCGCAGCTGTGGATGCTTACAGTACTCTCGGTTAACAGTAGATTTCTCAAGCAGTGTAGGTTTGTCATCATTTATGGTGGATCAAGCTCTTCCGATGGAGCACCTCCATAGGCCTACTACCTAAATTATTGATTAAGTCAAAACAAAAAAGTATTAAAAAACAACATGTTATTCATGCAGTTCAAATTAAAAACACTGTTAAATCGTCATAGAAGTAAAAATTAATTTTAATAAAAGGGTACAGAAAAAACCAATAACTTTAAAAATTAAGTGAAGACTAACAAAAGGTATTGACTTACATCGAAAGTTGCTAAAAGCTTTTAGAGGCTTTCGTAGATGAACTAAAATTAATTAGGGAAAGTTCTAGGTAACTACAGCTCTCCAAGCTTCCCCATACTTTTACCCATTCCTACATAATTTGGATTCAGTACTTGGCGGTTATATTATGATATTAAACAGATTTTATGTTTAGTGCAATGGCATTTTAAGCTTTGTGTCTATAATTCTGATTGAAACAGACTTTCAGCAGTTTAATATAAAAACTTACATAAAAATAGATTTGCTTTGTCTTTGCGTTTTTACCATTAATTCGAATTTTTAACGGTTATTTTCTATTTTTACGCAATAATTTTTTAAAATATCTCTTAATTATCTTCCTGACTGGCAGGAAAGCGTAAGAGGCGCTGTACACAGAGGAATTGTTACGAAATTACCTTGACCTGCTTCTGGAGATGCACAAATATTACTTTCTGGTTGTAATTTTTTACTTTGGTTTTTTAGTTTTCATCTAGAAATATGATCAAAGCTTGGAGCTTCTTGCCAAGACCCCAAAAAAGAAAAAAGTGCCGTATTGCCTTTAAGTGCCTCTCCCAAGGACACATCAAAAGCGAGAGTAGGTTTTGAACCGCGACCGTGTTGATCACGTTTGCCATTAATCATGGCGCTCTTAACCACTTGATCAGGCTGCCGATGATAATAATGATTTTATCATTACTTTTTCTTTAAGTATGGACTTCACACATTTATTTCTCAAGTGGTTTATTTCTACTATATATTTGTTCATTTAATTTAGACAAACGCCAAGTCTTAAAGTTGAAGATTATGATCCTGGATATGCTCTTCGTAAAATAGGTCTTCTTTACGAAAAGAACAAAAATGAAGAGGTAGCAAAGCTAATTGGGGATCTATCACCAGCAACCTTGAATAAAATTTATCCTGATTTTCCGGTCGATATGTTTATTGAAGAAGTTCCACACACTCTCAGTATTATAAACGCGCTTTATTCACGGATTTATACTGAGGTTAGTAGTTAGGTTAGAAACAAAAGCTTAATCTTTGAGTTTAATTTGTCCGTAATTAGTCATTGTGTTAGCTAAACGCTTTATTTACAGAGACCAAAACATTTTCCTCAAGCAACTCTCCCTCTCGGAAGCTTAGTTATGCAAATCGTCAAGTTGTACGCTCGTAGCTTGTCAAAAGACCTTCCAAAAATCAAAGACTGGGAAAAGCAAAAGCAACTATGCAAAAATTTATTAAAGGTAATTTTGCTTGTTTGCAATTCCTTATTTTGCCAATATTTTTTGTGCTAATAATGTAATTCTTAAAACTCAAAAAATTTTAACAATAAGCGACAAACAAAACAATAACAGCAACATTTTTTATTTGCACATTATAGAACAAAAACAAAAAACAAAATAAAACAATCAAAAATACACAATCTTTACTAATTCGAGTTTATAGAAATTATAAATTTTAAGGATCCCAAAATGTACAAAAAGGGTGGATAGATTTCAATATTTTGCAACAATTGTGTCTGTAATTACATGGTTCTCAGCAAGTATTTATCGTTGCAGATTGCAGGCCATGTAGACGGCGTCAACATCTTAAAAATGCTCCGTCACCGACGTAGGTGTCTTGAGCGAGCCTTCGACGGCTTAGGAGAACACGGAGCCGTAGAAATCGAAACGTCACCTATCGGTGTAGAGAAAGTCCAGACAGAGCTGATGTCTTTGCTTTCAGCGTTGCTTGTCGAGCTTGACCGGATGTCCGTCAACTGCAAACTGACCCTGAGCAAGTTAAATCGAACGGCTCGCACGTTGACGAGACAGGAACTGGAATTGTTGCCAAGCTCGACGCTGCGACGAGCCAACGCCTTCGCGTTTGAGTCGGAACGGAATCAGAAAAGTCAAACGACATTTGAATCTCCGTCGGAATGTAATCATCAACACGTGCTGCGTTATACCACAAGCAATATACAGGTTGATTGGTTCAAAATGTGCTTTTTATGGTTACGTGACGAGATCTGGTTTGTGACCTATGGTCACGTCATCAATGCTAAAACTTTATATTCGTTTTCCTATTTGTTAAATTCTACACAGTGTATCAAACAATTCAATAAAAAGTCAATTTTCGCCAAGTAAAACCAGAAAACTCTGCACCAAACTTTGCTAAATAATTTAGCGTGATTTAAATAAGAAATTAAACAAATCGTTAAATCTCGGAGAAAGCGTTTGTCAAACAAAAAAAATTACATGAAATGCTCGACTTCAATATTTCTATTAAATATTCTAGGTTTTTATAAGTAATCGTTAGTATATTTCAGGATCGTCTTTACAAGAATAAAGCCATTTTAAACGTTGTTGAACCGACTATGAATTATGCTCAGCTTCCCAAGCTAGTCTCAACTTTGCAGGTCTACAATAATTAAAAACTTTGTGTTAATCAATGATCTAGTCCTGAAATAGCAACAACTTGAGCATTTAGTGCCAAGTACCGTTTGAAAGGTTTTCAATTGACTTAAAATATACTGTACTACATAAGCGTATTAGCCAAAAAATTTGGGGGGGCAATGAAGTTTTGCCCAAATTTTGTGATGTTTGCCCAAATCATAATTTTCTAGCATATTACGGATAGGACAAAAAAATTGTCTGAGATTCTCAAATCAAGAACAAATTTTTTCCTAAAATCATGGTGATCTCTTAAAAAAAAAGGTGTTCACCTAAATTTGGTAACTATTTTTTGCAGCTGATCATTGTCACTGCCCTAAAATTTCTGACTTTGCCCAAATGTTTCATATTGCTGCCCGCAAAATTCTGGTCTTGCCCAAATATTTTCCTGTTACTGCCCGAAAAATTTGAGTTTTGCTCAAATCTTAGAAATTTGGAAGGGCAATTTCCCCCCTGCTCCCCTCCGGTAGGTACGGCTATGCTGTACTAGCTTTAAAAAATTGTCGATTACATCATCGTAATCAAAGGCCTCTAATTTATTTATTTTTTTGACTTACAAAGCAACGTTAGAACCATTGAACTTAAGCAACGGTCAAACAATTATTTAAGAAGGAAAAGTTTAAATAAAAAATTCTCGTGCTGTTATACAATTTGCATTTTAGGAACGAATTGAACGAGACAAAGATTTGCTTCTTACTTTTTCACAACTGCGCAAAGAAATCGTTACGGTGCCCGCCGATGCTAAACTCGCTCCCGCACTTTCGCAGTACTCCCAGGCGTTCAACGCGGTCATCAATGTCCTAAAGGTTCGTACGCCATAAAGTGGGCGTATTTTCTAATTGAATGCTGAAGTGGACTATTTATTTGTCTCCTCAAACTAAATACATTGAATCCGACGTCTCACGCTCAGCTGATTTATGGTTGTATCGAAGAACAGTTTTTAGCTTCACAACAACAGCGCGGTTATCTGTACTCCGTGTAGTTAATCAAAGCTTGTTCTCTTTTAAACTGTAGTGCATTTGAGGCTGCGTCATTAGTTTCTGAGTAAATCTATGGTCTACGATAATAGACTACAGTATTGGATTAGGTTATAAACAATTTGATTTTTATGATGCCTTAATTATTTTGTTAAAAAGATTTAATTTGTTTAAACTTGATTTTTTAACCAGTGGTGCAAATATTTGTCAAAAGTGTATCAAAGAATAAAGGTTTGTTTCCACTACAAGCGTGGAATAGAGCATTCTTTGTTCTTTTATTGATCTTTCCGCGCTTAAAATCTAAGCTAATCTCTCAGGGAAGCAAAAAAATCAATAAAACAAACAAAAAATACTTCATTCCAAGTTCGTAGTGGAAGCAAGCTCTAAAACTTCCTGAAGAATTTTCTAATAAAGAGCTAAAGACAGTACTGGGATTTCGGATAATTTTTTTCACTCTTCAATCAATTTATTTTGGGAAAACATTTTGCTACGTCATAATTACCTGACATCTTCATTTTGTGCGCCCCTAAAAATTTTACTGTATTCTAAATATTAAGAAAATGAAATGATTCACTGTTATTATCAGGATTTTGTTTCTGATGATCCCGGAACGCCTGAAACAAGCTTTACCCATGATTTTAAGACCAACAGTGATTCCTTTACAACTTTCTACCGAACAAAAAATTTAAGAAATTCACTCGCTGCAAACGGTGAGTTTTGATTTGTGTATTAAAAATCGTTGCTGATCTTTCAGCGAGTCGAACATTCTTACAAGTCGGCTTTCGAAATTCTTTTTTTTTTGTGAATTTTCTTAAAAACTATCTGGAATGTAATTGCAAATTTTTCGCATAAAAATTTATAGCCTACTAGATGTTGTTGCCTCTTCTTCATAGTTTTTGAATTCTACCGAATAATTGCTTATTGAGGTTCCAAAATCTAAATAAAATCTTCTAATGTTGTAGCTGGTTGAAAACGAAAGTGTATTTTTGAATTTGTTAGGTTTAATTGCCGTTAACTTATATTTGTCACTTGTTTGTCTAGTTTAGGGGTAGGTAAACTTTTTATCTCGAGGGCCGCATTTCGAAGTTGATTTTGCTTGTATTTATACGTCAATTCATGTCTCAAACCTTCTCGAAGACCAAAAAATAAATAAATGAAAAAAATGGTTTTTACTTTGATTTGTGCATCTATTTGGGGAGTAAAGACTGAAAAATAAATAGCCGCGTACCTAGATATAACAGACTTGGCAGACAGCATTTGGCTCGTGGGTCGTAGTTTGGCCACCACTGGTCTAGTTAATTTTTGTAAAAAAGAAAAAATTTTTTCCGTATCAGGCCGTTGAAAAATAGAGACAGAATTTCAGCAGTGTCAAAAAACTTGTTATTTAAGTGGTACTCAAAGCTCATTAATGTTCTTTTTTTTCTGGAATTGAGCTGATTGTTTGTCTTGTCAATGGCACTACCAGCTATGTACACAGCACTCGATTGTTCCGGCATTAAGGATTAAACTTAAGATTCTTTGTGTTGGTAGGGTAGCAGCTCTCTAACGAAAATCTTATATTGTTCGAATTATAGTTGATGATATTAAGTGCTTTCAAGTTGAAATCAACAAAACCGCAAAAAGGAAAACCATGACGTTGTAATGGCCACGGCATTTAACATAATCTCGGTTGAATATAAAATTTTTTGGTTATGACTGAAATATCAAAACAAACAAGTTTCCATATTTAGACAATAACTTGGTTTTAATAACTAGAGGTCAGATACCATTAATTAAGTCACCTTTTCGAGCCTGGAATTCGAATTATTTCATATTTTAAACCATTGAACCAACACGGAATGTTGAAACTTTACCTGTTTTAGCGCGGGTTGACAGATTTAAATCGTTGCTCAATATCAAGGATTAACAATAACAAATTAATTGAGAAAACGCGCGAGGAACGAAACAGTTCTTTGTTCCAGACGAAATTCAATCATCGACTATCTTTCTAAATCTGTTTCGTAGATTTGTTTTAGGCTGTCGCTTTGAAACATGGTTTTGATTAAATTGAAAACACATTTTGATTTCTTGGCTCAGCCATTAGTCAAAATTCTTTTTTGAATCGCTGGTTTGCGAACAATGAACATGCTATTTATTGAGGTTAGCAATTTTAGTTTTGCAAAACTGCACGTTGCCGGCATTTTAAGTATTTTGAAAATCGTGGTAGCTGTTTTGATAGTTTGAAGCTATTTGTCTAAAAAGGGGTGTAACATTATTTAAACTTTAAATGATACGGAAAAAAATGAAATATCTTTCCACTTAAATAATTTATATGGCTCACGTTTCGTATTTGAAGTCTTTATTTTGCAAACTTTCTCGGAATTTCTGTTTCTTTTTTGAAAATTCGCAGAGTTTTATTGTTCTTAAAAAAAACTTTGAGAAATCTTGTTTATTTAATTCAGTAGCACTTTGTGTTTTTTAACGTAAAATCTATTATTAATTTTAGGATCAATAGTTCTACACTTGTCGAAACGCGTAGGTTGTCTCACTGTTGCAGCTATCCTTGACCTTAATAGAAGAACTTAACGGTAGCATCTAAAAACAATATCATTGTGATATTTATATCATAGCGTGATAATTTCCGGATTTTACATACAGAAATTGATTAATGTACCGATTTACATGTTCAGCTTTTTCGAATTGACTAAAGAAATTGATTAAAGTAAGCATAAATTATAAATTACTTAAACCATCAATATTAACTATTTATTTCCTTTTAAATATGATCCTATTTTGGAAGAGTAAAGAGCCGTTTTCACTACGAGCGTTGGCGGGATTACTCTTTGTATCTTTATTAATTTTTTTTTCTTCTGTCAACGCTTAAAAGTTGCACAAAGAACAATTTTGACAATGAAAACCGCAGTCGAGAGGCGAATTACCAGCAGAACCCCGCTTTAAACTTATCTCAACCATCCGTTGAGGTTTTAATAATGACTTGAAGATCATTTTTCTTTATCAATTGACCATTCATATTTACTTATATTAGGATTTATTTCTACCTTTGCTCATCAATTTATTGGTTTGTTAATTTCATTAAATAAGCATGGTAAAATTTTTTCTCAAACATAAAGTTTTGGCATTTTTTTCATCAGATTGTTAAACTTTTATCTAAAAAACAAGCCTAAATTATTGAACGTTTAAAATAACACTTTAACATTTCTAATTATTTTAAATCTGTTGGAAAATCTGGTACAAAGACAGATATCATTTATCTTGTGACATTTTTTCGAATATGTTCATTGTTCAACGTATTCCTTAAAGTTATCGTCTGTCATATAATAGAAAAATCTGTTTGTCATCGATATACTTCAAGGAATGTAAAATACTATTTTGATAATAATTCTGCTTTGTGTGATTTGATTTTCTCCAATTGTCTTTTTCTTTTATTCATATAAAAGATGTTCCCAATAAGCGTAAGTTTAATTTTGCCCACAATAGGTGCAAAATGTAACAACTAAATGTATTTCCTTTTTACCTGACTTTTACAAAGTGTTTTCTTATCATTTATCGTTTTTTCTTATCAATACGATTTTTACAGAGCCCATTCATCAGACATTAAAAAGTTTTGTGGTTTGATTTCTGTATTTTGACTGATAATAATTCTTCGATTGCTGCATGAATTAAAATTGGTCGTATAAGGAGGGGATTATGTTGAACTATTTGTCCAGTTTGAGTGTATGGACCAGTTGATGCAGTGGTTAGTCTTCTTGTTTTTGCACGAAGAGCATTTTTTGATTTGTACCAATGAATTTAGCTTACGTACAGTATTTTGAACCGATTAATTTTAAAGATTTTTTCTCTCCTCTTAAAATTTATCTCTCTGCTCATTAAACTATCAAAATGCACTTCTCTTCAAAGCTATCCCAGCACAGATTTTTAAAAATTAGTTTTTATAAAAGCAAACTCTATCATATAGTGAAGTCCAAGATTCTAGTATATTTTTGATCGCTGATATATATTGTTTGCATCATGAAGATCTGCCTAACACATTTTGTGTCTATTTTCAGTGAGTTAATCAATTTAAAGTAGGTTTACTTTTTAGGTTTACGGATTGTTACAAATTCTTTAAAACTTTTATTCGTTTCCCGCTGATCGTCACGATAACTTAATTGATTCTTGCGTAATAATTGATTGCTTTGTTTTTACCATCATTCTCATTAATTTGTTAAAATGTAAAACGAGAAATCTTAAAACTTGAATTTGCTAAAAATGCGCCCATCAAAATCACGGGCATTAAGTCAAAAATACACGAGAGACAATTTTTCACGAGGTTATTGTTCTAAAGATTTCAATGTAAATCAATATTTACTAATTTCTTTTATTTAACTCATTGAAGTGTTAAACCAACAAATGACTAATTTAATTCAAACAAAAGTTTGTCAGAATGGATAGAACGTTTTTACGTCACCAACGCTTAAGATTGTTCGTACTAATGATGACGTACTTACTTTTAAAGTCTGTTTGTCATCATGCAATTTTGGCTTAATTCTTAAAAAGAATTCAACGAGTTCTATTGACAAAATATTATATCGTTTCTTGTGATTGGGTTGTAAATTAGTTTTGACGGTGATTGATCGAACAAACATTCTGCTGCGTCTATGACGCTCATAGCTTTTTGTTGAAAGTTTATTTGCTATTTCATTAAATAACGTTTGTAAACATTTTGATCAAATATCGGAAGGCATCAGTGTAGTAATCCGTATAGTTTAATCTCGAGTTAAAACTATCTGTAAACTATAAACATTTTGAAATTTTTTCCTGGAAAGACATAGCTTTGAAGTTGTGACATTGCATGTTAGGAATTTGATTCGTACAAAAATTATACTAGTTCACATTGCAGTTGGCGTCAACAATACTTAATTCGACCCAAATTTATTTTAAATCTTGGATAGAGTAATTAGAATTTTTAATAAAGACTACTGGAACTTTAGAATCGTTCAAACTATCACAACCCTAATGCAATGATGTTGCCCGAACAAACTGGTAGCAATTTCTTCGCCTAAATTTACATTTCAAAGTTAAATATCTCGTCTTTGCTGTTGTTGATCTTGTATATAGTAATGTTTCTATGTATAATAAATATATACGATCGAGTTGCATTGATGTTTGTTTAGCCTTTTAGAGTTTCATTAATTTATGCAGCTGCTGCAAACAATAAGCACATTGTTTTTTGATAAATTTACTTATTGTCTTTGTGCGCACCATGTGAACAAAAAACATCGCATATTTGCTCTGGCATTTACTGATTTAATGATATTTACTGCACTTTAAGAGGAGGAATATTTTGTCAGTTTAATCTCAAAAGGAATGACAAGAACGGTGCTCGATATTGTCAAACAATAGCGAAATGACAGGGATTATGTTTGATGATTTTGATCAAACAATGGATCGGCATGATTGTTGCGTGTCGTTGTTATTGTCCTGTTTTGTGAGAAAAAATTTTTGACATATCTGGTTTCTTCTCTACATAACACTACTGGTTTCATTGCTGACTTGTAGTTATAGCACTTTTTTTAGTTTTTATCACATTTGAACGAACAAAATAGCTTTTACACCTACAATTACGTCTAAGAAACAAATACTAATAGCCGTGTATTGCATACTTAGAACTCGATAAACGTTGCGTGATGACTGACTTATTTTATGCAGGATTATTGGAGGACATTCATTGTTTGAACAGTTCGTATGGGTCATCAGGTACCTATTGTAATTAAAGTTTCGATAAGGTATTTTTGTAAAACTTAATTCTATTGACTTCTAGTCATTGACGAAGGTTTTAAATTCCAAGAAACGGCCAAGCGATTTCCCCGAGCGCTTTTCGGAGATAGCAAAATATTTCAGTCCATTTGAAAGATTTTGTTTTTAATGTTTTAGTTTTTATAAAGTGATAAAATTAAAATTTCGAAATGCTTGCTGAGGCCGCTTAGAAAAGAAAAATGCTGTTAGGCGCTTTTTTATGACGCAAAAGTGTGAATCGAGACCAGGTACATTCGGTTACCATTAAACGGCCCTTCACCTACCCGGACACGCCACTGATTGGCAGGTTAACACTCTGAATTGCGAACAGAAGGATGCGAATTCGATGCTCAGTCTTTCTGACTGATTCTGTTGTGCTGTTAGGAAATGCACTTTACGAAAAATTCTTCTTGATATCACATGGCTTACCTAAAATGATGTCTCTGTTTAAAACAAAAAGCAGCATATAAGCTTTTACGGCCAAACACAAAAGAAAAAAAGACGCTACTGATTACACTTTCTTGATAAGAATTTCTTAATTTTATCATGTTGTTGTGATTCAGCTTTGAAGAAATCGGGAAAAAGGGTTATTGAAGAAGAAGAAAAGGATTCACTAAAAAAGGAGTGTAGTCAATTACGTCATGAACTTCAACAAGCTCGAAATTTAGTCGAACGGCTTAAAATCAGAGAGAAAGAACTGACCAACAGGTTAATAGTTTTAAGATGATATCTCTGATGTCTCGACGAAATAGCTTCTGGCCGTTGTTTTAATTTTTTTCTTCATTTAAAAATGTGGTCTAATATTCAAGTATTTTCAAGCATCTCTGTTTTGATTTATAAAAAAAGTCGTTTTAAAAGCAATTGTTTGTAGAGTTTTTGAAATGACTCAGCTCAATAAAGGCTTGCGAGCAAAAGAACTCAAGTTTGATGCTTTGCTGTAGCCTCTACTGGAGGGCTATTTTCGAAAACGCACTTCACGACAAAGTTTTTTAAAATAGATTTTTCCGTTTGTTTACAGTGGTGACATTGCTGAAAAAAGAAAATAGCCACCAGGCTAATACGGCCATACGAAGACAAAAATTTCAAGCAACTTTTTTATTATTTCACTTATTTTTTAAAAATTTATTGCACTGATGAATGAAAAATACATTTTTTGTGTTATTTGACATTGTTTTTGTTGTTATCAACTGTAAAATTAGTCCTTTTTTACTACTCGACTTCTTCACAATCTAAGTGAAGAGTGAATGTGTGGCCTATTTCATTTGTATACAACCTTTCTACCCAAATTTTCTAATTATTTTTGAACTCTTCACTCATCATTTAAAAAGAAGTCCAATTGCTTTAGTTTTTAATTGCAAAACAGGCTTTCAAAACAAGCGCAACGCTCGTTTGATGGCGGAAGAAGTTGCTTTGAAAACTTGAACTCCATCGGATTGCGACCAAGCGAATTAGCGCGCTCCTACCAAAGTTTGTACAGCGACGGTCGACTACAAGCGCTCGATGCTCTTGCCCGCGCGTGGTACACAGACGATGAGAATGTGAAACTGAAGCTGCTCTTCTCTGTCATGGTGGTATGTGTTTGCTGGTTTTTTCTCTTGTTTTTATATTATAATCAATTGTTGTGGAATATCTGTTTTGATGTGTGGTGGTCTATATCCAGGGTTGCCATTTCATGCTTATTTCTAAGATTTGTGCCTATTTTTATTAAAATAGTCTCAGAGAATTTTATGTGGTTATTTTGCAGTTAATTATAATTAATACTGTTTTAATTTGCAATTTTTATAAAACGTTTTTATGATAAGGCTTTTATTTAATCTCAAATAAAAAAAGTTGTTTTTTATGATTAAATATCAAGTGATGACCATAGTTTTTAGTCTTCACTTACAACCGAAAAAAAAGTTTTTTTGAGTCAGCAGCAAGTAATGATTTTTTGTCAACTACGGCTTACAAGTTTTAAAACTGTTTTTACTTTATGTAATTACCAGTGTTCATTTTTGGGTCGATTTGGATGGTAACCTTGTCAATGTCGCTGATCAGCATTTTTTCTAAGAATTTTGATTTAAATTATTAATTAATAACTAATTAAGGTTAATTATTTATGAATTTTTTGTTGTCATATGAGGCACTGAATAGACCATAGACATTATGTTATAGAGCATCTGCGATACTTGTTAAGATGAACTTTCAATATTTAACGAAAATATCTTGTAGTATTTTTTCGTTTAATCATTTAATAGTTTTACTGATCATCATTCTTGCAACTCGCTCCTGCCGTGTAACTAATGAGCTTATTGTTTACTGAAAACTTATTTTTAAAACTGTTGGTTTTTGACAATTTAACAGGCTATTATGGACAAAAACTTGCATGTGTTGTTGCAATTGTTTGTAAGTTCATATCACTACCTGCATGCTTTGTTTTGGCACAAAACGTTAAATTCAACTGGTTTTCATGGCTTTCAAATTTTCTTGTCATACGCACGAATGCACAAATATTTGGTTAAAAAACAAAAATTGTAAATAAATTGACTGCAAAAGATTTCAAGTACAGCAGTTGCGCAGTGATATAATCAGGGGCATCAAAGTTTTTTTGAAAAAAAAAAAAGCAAAAAAAAAGGAATTTTTGACACAAAATTTTCCGGCGCCTATCGGTCCCTAGTTGTGATCTTAACTCTGAAGCTACTTTTCTTTGTTCCTTTAACATCATTAGCTTGTTCACCATGTCCAACTTAATGAAACAATTAATATCTGCGCTGAAGTTCTATATAACAACGACTGAACTCTACCCAGCTTTTCCAAGGACACGTTCTATCAACTTATGTACAATGCTACCAAATCTGTGTAATTCAGCTTTAATAGCATCATGTACCAGCAGATTGATGGTGTCACAGGGACAGTCTCCTTGGTGCTGCTCTTGCCAATATCTTTCTGGGATTTTATGAACATCTACTCTTAAAAAACACTTTTAAATCTTTTTTTTATATTAGATACGTTGTTGACACTTCCACCATTTTCAGTAATGAACGGAATGCAACCAGTTTCTTCCAAAAAACTTAATTCTCTACACTCATCTTTGGTTTTTACTCACGAAAAAGAAATTAACAATTTACTTCCGTTTCCTGATGTGTTGCTGAAAAAATCTAACAAAAAGAGTCTTACTTGAGTTAACATTTGCGGTACAGTGTACACACTGGGATTCATTTGGAGCAAAAAAAGTAAAATTAATTGTATTGGCACTCATGTTCACAGAGCTTTTGAAATTTGCTCTTCTGAAAAGCTCTCACCTAACGGCAAAATCAAAAATATCTTGCGACAGAAAAGATACCCAAACAAGTCTTTTTTTTATTTCCAAAATTAAGAAAATTTTCAAATTTTCAAACATCCAAGCGATTCGTCCCAGAAAAGTGTCTCGTATATCTGAAATTTTCTTGGATTGGAAACTTTTTCCTTAAATACGAAAAACAAACAAAATGAACAGTCAACAATTGTTTCGGATCAGTGTTGGCAAGAATAGTTTTTTCTTCAAAAAAGATGTTGCCTTCTTTTCGGAAAAATATTTTACCTGCTCATCAGCGAAGTAATATTGTATACAAATACTCGCGCCACTGCGATAGTGTGCACGTAGATAGAACGTCTCAATGACCGGAAGAAAAATTCGACAACATGTTTCAAAATCAACTTAAACCTCAAAAAGACCTCCCTAAATGTCAGTGCAAATCCACTCAAAATGCACCTATTTCGGATTTGGCTTTTGTTCAACATTTGTTAGATAACAAAATTTGCGCGGAAAAATTCGAAATTAATTGGTTCTCAATTTTAGCTATAGAACGATTATCTTTTTATCTGGCAACTCTCAAAGCCACTTTCATTGAGTCTTTTGAATCCTCCCTTTATCGGCAGAAAGAATTCGCTTGTAGACTAAAGCAATCTCGCTCGCGGCGCAAGTGAACGCGCAACCAATAGCGTGCTTTCTTTCTCCAACCAATCAGAGACACTGTTACTTTTTGATGTCTTCCAATCCTTTATCAACCATGGTTTTCTTGCAGTTCGTTATTGCCGACAATTTTTTCTGACAAAAGTTGGCCGAAAGAATTCTAAAGAAAGCAGTCTTTATCAAGACTACAAAATTTGAAAAAGTTAATGATTCTGTCAAGTGTCAATACCATTGGTTATCGAAAACAAAAAAAAAATTTATTCTACAGAATTCGAAAATAGTTTTTCGTCCGACACTGAGAAATCGTCAGAATGGAAAAGGAACAAACCGAATTGAGTTATAAACTAGAAAGCTCTCATTGACTGAAAGTCATGGAGAAATTTTTTAGAAAATCTATTCGTACTTAGCCAAAACTAACTGTTTTATGAACTTCGGTCTCGTGGCAAACTATTTCCAGCTTTGGCATAAATAAAAATAAACACAGTGGAGAAATTTAGTAAATAGTTTTTGAAATTTTGTTACTTCCACAAATTTTAGTTTTCTAAATTTTGGAAAGTTTTTTAAATTTTGTTCCGATGTTAAAAAGTTTTTTGAAATTTTGTAGAATTTATTTGGTAACTTATTACGTTGTTTAATCGTCTACCTTTTTTGGCGCCTGCTAAGAAGGCCTCGCCAATAACACAATCTCGGTGTCTACTAAACGATAATTCTTAATCTTCTTGCTGGATCTGACCTTCGAACCAGCGACAGCAAAAATATAGTCTAGCTAAATCACAGCTCAGACTACCACAATATCTTCTTTATTAAGAAATATGCTCCAATCCACTTAGGAGCCCGAATAGTATAAATCAAATCAACAGGTTAAAACTCAATAGCTTAATTCTTCACAATCACGTAGACCACCAAAGACTTGCGTTCAAAAACTATGACTTCACACAGTTAACAATTTTCCAATTTTAAGTTACCACAACGAAACATCCAATTTTATAATAATACTGCTTTTCAGCGAATCGTATTTATACCATTCAGTAAGATTACTCGAATGTTCTGACATTCTCCAAAGCAAACAACTATTACGTCATAATCAAAACAGGTCAATCGGATAGTTCTGGAAATTACTTTAAATTTCGTGAAAAATAAGCGGTGTTGCCATTTTTTCTTGTAAATAAAAATAAATTATTTAAATTGCTCATAAAACTGTTATTTCTTCGGCTATTTGAGCCGGACCAAAGCAAAATCAAAGATATTTTTTATGAGATTGTGAATCTACATAATTTGGGCGATTTTTAGGAACGGAACAAAGCGGCCCCAATTTGACACACAGTTGTCAAATTTCAAACACAAATGAAGTTCGAAAAATCGCAACTTAACAAATCACAAAGACACTTGAATTCGATGTACAAATACACAACTTCACTTAACTCAATACTCAATAAAAAAGAAACACAGCACAATAAATAAATGAAATACACTAACTTTAACACTGCAGCCAATTGTAATCAATATCTTGTATACAGCACAAATGTGAATAACAGAAACATCAGTAGTTTATATTTGCTGCAACTTATTGCCTGGTTCAAATCAACAATTCAATTTCAAAGTCAGCATTTATGAATCACAAGGGCAGAAGTAGTACACAGCTTTCTTTTACAATTTAAGCAGCAATATCTCAGATTCATTACATGTAAATAGGGCCAAAATAGCATAGGCTACAGCTAATGTCTTCTACTATCAACAGGAACGTCTTATTCTTCCAATAGAAAACCCAATAAGCGAAGCACATACATAAACAAAAACACAGAAAATAACAACACAACCAAGTAAAAATATTATGGCAGGGTCTGCCCTCCGTCATCCTTGCCAAGTTGAAATTCAGCTATCTAAGGGGCAGTCTACTGGGGCAATACAAGAAAGGTCCCTTAATACATAAACCACTTTGACCTCACCAGTGCTTTCATCTGTACTAGTAGTGGCAACTTTAACTCTACGCACAATTTGCTTTCCATTTCTACTCTGGGGAATGACCTCATGCACCCTCCCAAGTTGGTATTTGCCTCGTTTTGATACATCTTCCATTGAGGTTAAGATTACCAATTGTCCTGGAGTTAGGTTCTGTGCCATTTTCAACCACTTCTTTCTCCCCTGTTGCCAAGGTAGGTAAAACTCCAGCCATTTTTTCCAAAACTGATCACTAAGAGAGATATTAAAGCGATAGTCTCTCCTTAAATTGTCTTTGTGTTGTGGTGAACCTACCACACAATATGGGCTTGAATAGGGAGTTAAGAGTGAGGCAGGGGTTATTGCTGTAAAGTCTCTAGGGTCATCACTTAAGGGGGTCAAAGGTCGATCATTTACAATCTTGGTGGCACTTCCCACGTATGTCAGCAATTCTACAAAGCTGGGTCTGCGTTGTGACTTTTCAAGTGTATTAGCAATCACATGCTTGATTTGCTTCACCATAGTTTCCCAAGCCCCACCTTGTGCGGGTGCATAGGGGGGAATGAATTCCCAGTTGATACCTTTTTTACGAAGTGAATTTTTCAATTCTGTAGACTCAAGCAATTTTGGCAGCACTTTGGCTGCAGCTTGGAATGTAGTTCCATTATCAGAATAAATTGTACTTACTGGCCCTCGTAAGTCTGTAAATCGGGTAAAAGCTAGTATAAACTCACTCAAAGTCAGGGAAGTCACCAATTCAACATGCACGGCCCTTGATGACATACAAGTAAATAAGAGGCCCCAGGCCTTCCTGTGGCTTCTACCTTCCACAAATGTCATGGGCCCAAAATAGTCCAGACCACAGTAAAAAAAGGGCTTTTTGTTTGCAGTAACACGTGACTGTGGCAAATCTGACATTAATTGCCTTACAGGCTGTGCCTTTTTAATCATACACACACCACACTCATTCACATATCTTCGTACTGATGCATTACCATTAGTAATCCAAAATTTTTGTCGAGTTGACAACAAAGTGTGTTGCACTCCACTGTGACAATTCCAATGATGATACCACAAGATAACAAGCTTTGTTAAACTGTGCCTAGATGGCAAGATGAGTGGGTGTTTAGCATCAAATGCAATATCAGGAGAGCTATTTAACCTGCCTTCTATACGTAATGCACCTTTGTCATCTAAGCATGGCCGAAACTTCTTCAGAGAGCGTAACTCTTTTACCCTTTTTCTACTTTCAGGTGCTGTTTTCTTTTCTAAGCACTTGATAATTTCATCAAAGGCATCTGGAGATTTCTCACTTAGGGATTCAATAAACTTACCATAGATGCGTCGTTGGACAAAGATCACAATTCTTTCTAGTGCCCTACTTAAGCAAGAAGCATCCAGTTTTGGAGGGACATACTTACTCTTTTGGACTTTGCTTCGAATATAATCCAGGAAAGATAGAAGATATGCCACTCGCTTCTGCAATACATATAAGGATGATGAGCTGTCAATCAGTCTTTCCAACTTATCTTCCACAATTTGGTTCAGATCTTCATCCTTTTTGACGTCAATCTTTCGTATGGGCACAAGCTCTGGGACAGGTATTTCCGGCTCACCATACTTAGCCAAGAATGGTGGGCCATTTAGCCAAAGAGAACGTGACTCTTCTTTCAAGATTAGATTGGGGCGAGACCCCACATCAGCAGCATTTACATTTGTTGGACAAAATCTCCAGTCTGATTCATTTGACAGCATTAGGATGTGGTCAATTCGTCTGGTGATGAACTTATTTAGGCGTAAATCTGGATTCTTTATCCAAGACAACACAGTTTTAGAATCACACCAGAAGTATCTCTTACTAATGTCCAGTTTTAAAGCCTCATTTGCTTGATACATCAACTTGGAGGTGTTTACGGCAGCTGTTAACTCTTTTCTTGCAATGGGCCAGGATGACTGATGCCGCTGAACAATTGTAGATTTACCAAAAATAAAAGCTACACTAGGTGCACCATTAACTAATCTGCGCAGATATATCACTGAAGAAAAAGCTTGATTTGACGCGTCACTAAACCCATGCAACTCATATTTCACATCATCAATTGAGCAAGGTATATTGCTATTTAAGAATAACCACCGGGGAAGCGAAAAACTCTGCAGCAAAGAAAGTGAATGCAGCCATGCATCCCACTCTTTAACAATCTCATCTGGGACTTTTGTATCCCAATCATATTTATCTATAGCCAACTGCTGCAAGATCAAACGTGCTTTAATAAAGAAAGGGGACCCAAATCCCAGTGGATCAAAATTCTGTCCTAATTGACTGAGCATGGTTCTACGTGTATACTTACCAAGAGGCTTTAATGAACAGTCAATACGCAACTCATCTGAGTCAGGATCCCAGACACAGCCTAAGGTTTTGGCAGAAGGCAAGGCTAGCTCTTCACCACACAAGTCTAATTCTCTTATAGAAGCTGACAAAAGTTCAGGACCTAAAGAGGACAAAACACTCATAGTGTCCCTATTTGTGCTCCACTTAACAAGTTTAAATCCACGACTTTTAAATAGACTCACTGCCTCATTTGTGATTGTCTGTGCACTCTCTAAACTATCTACTGAAAAAATAAGGTCATCCATATACATGTTCTGCAGTATATTTTGAAGGGTCATATCACTAGCACATGTGGGGTTTTCCTCAACAAGCTTTTTAAATGCAAGACAGGCAATGTAGGGGCTACTTTTGATGCCCCAAGGATGGACTCGAAAACGGTAGGATACCAACTTACCTCTTTCTACATCATTGTTTTCGAACCACAGCAAGCGAAATAGGTCTCTTTGGGCAGCCGGCAACTGAATTTGGAAAAAACACTTTGTGACATCTGACATCAAAGCATACTTACCTAAGCGAAACCTGGTTAAAACATGCAGCAAGGGGTTTAGAAGATCAGGTCCAGACATAATAATATCATTCACACAGGTTCCCTTAAACTTGGCCTTTCCATCATACACTATACGCTTCTTAACTTGAGAGGTAACAAAATAAGGTAGATACCATTTTTGGTCATTCGCACAATCAGCATCAGGCACACGTTCAATGTAATTATTGGACTGCATTTCTGCCATAGATTCAACTAAAAATTTTTTAAGATCAGGTTGTCGAAGGGCCTTCTTACGCAGGGCAGACAGTCGCTCGTGTGCTAACTCAAAGTTATTAGGCAATGTTGCTTTCTCAACCACAGGTACAGGAATCTCAAACCGGTCATCTTTTACCTTTATGCAGGGCTCTACCAATTGACTGGCAATAGTATCAGTGCGAGACCATTGAGGTATCTCATCTTCAACAGATAAATCTTTAACAACACTACGCAATTCAGCAATTTCTGCATCTTTTCTGTCAATAGCCTGTTGCAAGTTTAATGTCTTGCTTTGCTTGTCTTCAACATTGGCTCTTAAGACTTTGACAGGTACCTCACTTAAGGATGTTTTTCCGCCAACGGCTAACCAGCCTAATGGAGAGAGTAGTGCGTGCGGGTCAGTTTGACTCTTGCCCATTCGTTCTTGCTTGGCATACATAAGATGGGCATTATCATTGCCCAGTAACACATCCACACTATGACAATTATCCAAGCAAACAATTTCAATATCATTAAAGTGCTCATACAAACTCAAGTCCTGTTTATGAGGCAAAGTATTTTCATCATCGCTCCAAGGTTCATTGACCACTGACACCACATTACCAAAGATCTCACCAGTATGCAATGACTGCACATTAAACTTGACTAAATCTGCTGTGGTAGCCTTGCAACTAGTCATTGTTTGCATTTCAAATGAAACATTATCAAATGCAGTAAGACCTAAATCTTGTACCAGCTTGTTTGAGACCAGAGTAACCTGTGACCCTGGGTCATGCTGTACATACACCAACCTGCTTTTACCATTTACAGGGTTCATTATGCGGGCAGCAGTGACACGACTAAAGGCAGCCTTCACACTCCCAATACCAACTTTGCGCACAGTAACTGAAGGTTCTGAAGTGTTATCACCACTCTCACATGCTTGAGATGGTATAACAAAGGCATCATGCAACAAGAAAGAGTGCTTTCTACTATATGCAGCTCCACATTTTCTACATCTATTGGGGGCAAAACAATCTTTAACAAAATGCTTACGCAGACAGTTCAAGCACCGACCAGATTTAACAATTACATCTTTGCGATCAATAGGTGTCAAATGCAAAAATTCAGAGCAATTTGACAGATAATGATGCTCAACCAGCCCTTTCGAAGAACAGTAGATGCACATAGGATGCTCTGGTCGACTATTAGTAGTTGGAGACTTCTTCTGTTTATCATTTATATCAGACCTTCTTGGGAGATTAGGTGATTTAACGGAAGTTTGTCTTACTGGGCAAGCATTTTTACTTTTATCATGGGGCTTTTCGAATTTGCGCAATTCACTTGAAGCATTTAGAAGTGAAATACCAAAATCTGTCGACTTGTAAGATTCTTCTTCCGTTATAAAATCAAATAAGCTTTCAAAACTAGGCTCATTTGTGTGTCCAAACCGATTTGCCAAAAACTTTAAGAACTCTTTTTTAGTTACATCTGGCAAACGCTTAGCCAAATCCAATACAAAACGACCTTCTACTTTATCTGGTTGATTATAAGCTTTGGCATAGAGCAAACATTGAGACAATTGGTCTTTAAATTCTTTCAGTGCAAAGGCCGAATCTGATTTTAATTTATCTCCATACCGAAACTTGCGGATTTCCGGTTCAGCATAAAAACCACCTCTAACACCAAATCTCTGGGACAATCTTTCAAGAGACATTTCAATGCGCCTAGCCTCAGACAGGCCAGGTGTGTCAGCAACCAGATTAGAAATATTTTGGCCAGCAAGTCCAACACAAGCAGCTTGCAACAAAGTTAAACGTGAATTTTCGAATGGACAACTATCCATTAAAGCCTTAATGCGATTATGAAAGAAAATATATGGCATATTACTTCCGTTGTAATTAATCAAAGATGCCTTATCTATAAAAGTACGACAATTTTGATATTGAAAGAAACTGTCCTGCTGAGTCAAGCCTGACTGCACAGGAGACAATCCATTATTCCAATTTAAACCACCAACATTGCAAGATCTAGCATTTGTAACAGCAGGTAAGGCAGCACTAACATACTTATTTTTAACACCACCATCATATTCAACAGCACTTTTACCATATTGACCACAAATTTTAGGGCATGTCTCGGCCCGACCAGACGACACACCAGGGGAAACTACATATTTCTCAAAGTCAGGAGGCACACTTCGGGCGGCCCCAAAAGCCACATTGCCTCGCAGAGACCTATCATTGCTACCTAGCAAATTATTTGAGTCAGAAAACTTCTGCAAGGTTAAATTCTCCCGGACAGCAGTCTTGGGGAGTAACACATCACCAGTCTCACCACCACCACCAGAGATCACAGCCTTACTTTGCTGACTATTAGTATTCAAATACCCACCATGGGTTTCAAGAAAATCGGTTCTGGTGTGGGCTGACCGCCTTGAACTGACTTGAGAACCAGACCGTGACTTACGGCATTCCAAGTCCTTCTTTAAAGATTCAGCCTTTAATGCTGCCTCTTTTAAGGCCAGCTCTGCCTTGAGCTCTGCCTCTTTCTCCTCCCGGGCCAGTTGTGCCTGCCTTTCCTTTTCCTCTCGGGCCAGTTGTGCTTGCTTTTCCTCCAGAGCCAGTTTTGCCTGCCTTTCCTTTTCCTCTCGGGCCAGTTTGGCTAACCTTAAATCAGCCATGATGCGATTAGTCTCCATTTGCCATTGAATTTCAATTTGTGCTTCAGACAAAACAGAGGTACATGAAGCTCTAGACCCCAAGTTGGAGACACTATCCTCTGGGTCAATAATCCCATCATTATCTACCCCCCTGGCCATAGATCTAGTGGTCATCCCTAAGCGAGTACCAACCTTCACCCCCCCCGGGACAACCTCATCTAACCCCAAACCAGACGGGCCAACATCGGGCAGCCCTACGTCAATATCTTTACTAGACATGGCTAAAAATCTTAACAGTAAATACACTACCAAATGAAATAAATCACAATTACCACAAATTAATAAAGAAACAAACTACCAGTTCACAGCTTAATTAGAAAATCCAAATTCCACGGTACCTTTAGTTGTGAGGAATTTTCTTGCAATTCCCCTCTGGAGTCTTCAAATTAAATTTATTCTTTTCTCACAGTTCAATTAAATTAAGCAATTTTACCAACAGTTTTATTCAAAGTAGGTTATTCAATTTAAGAGCTCTTCTTATATAACAAATTTACTTGATCTTCTTAAAACTTTACTTGTTGAAATTTACTTGTTAGCTTGTAAAAAATCTTTTGAAATTTGCTTGTTAACCTTGCGAAAAGTTTTTGAAATTTTGGAGAAATTTAGTAAATAGTTTTTGAAATTTTGTTACTTCCACAAATTTTAGTTTTCTAAATTTTGGAAAGTTTTTTAAATTTTGTTCCGATGTTAAAAAGTTTTTTTTGAAATTTTGTAGAATTTATTTGGTAACTTATTACGTTGTTTAATCGTCTACCTTTTTTGGCGCCTGCTAAGAAGGCCTCGCCAATAACACAATCTCGGTGTCTACTAAACGATAATTCTTAATCTTCTTGCTGGATCTGACCTTCGAACCAGCGACAGCAAAAATATAGTCTAGCTAAATCACAGCTCAGACTACCACAATATCTTCTTTATTAAGAAATATGCTCCAATCCACTTAGGAGCCCGAATAGTATAAATCAAATCAACAGGTTAAAACTCAATAGCTTAATTCTTCACAATCACGTAGACCACCAAAGACTTGCGTTCAAAAACTATGACTTCACACAGTTAACAATTTTCCAATTTTAAGTTACCACAACGAAACATCCAATTTTATAATAATACTGCTTTTCAGCGAATCGTATTTATACCATTCAGTAAGATTACTCGAATGTTCTGACATTCTCCAAAGCAAACAACTATTACGTCATAATCAAAACAGGTCAATCGGATAGTTCTGGAAATTACTTTAAATTTCGTGAAAAATAAGCGGTGTTGCCATTTTTTCTTGTAAATAAAAATAAATTATTTAAATTGCTCATAAAACTGTTATTTCTTCGGCTATTTGAGCCGGACCAAAGCAAAATCAAAGATATTTTTTATGAGATTGTGAATCTACATAATTTGGGCGATTTTTAGGAACGGAACACACAGCTATACTTTAACGCGGGTATTTGGATTACCTATTTCAGCTGGTCGTTTCGTAGTCTGGAGTAAAATTGTAACATCTGTGATAGCCGTTACTTTGATCCCACTTCCGACACTTGCAAGAGACTATCAATCAGCACAACCCAAGTCTGTTACAAATCTTCCTTCCTTTCGAAGCTGCGACAGCCTTCCTTGTCCGTTGCAAAGATAATAGTAATTCCCAGCATCGCCTTTTTCACAAATATGCCATTGGTCAGCATCTATTGGACAGTACGCAATCTGGCCTTTGTCACAGCAAGAAGAGATTTTCTTTTTTAGCACGAGGTAATTCTGCCTTTTACCTTTCCGCTCTAAAAGCACTTTAACCCTATTCTTTGTAAACAAAAAGATTCTGTCTTCAGTTTGAAACTTTTTTTAACTTTCTCTCTTCTAATTGGTCAATTATTTTCAACCAACGAGAGCTCTTTTCTTTACTTAATAACTCAGTTCGGCTTGCTTTTTTTTCTTTCTAATGATTTCTCCTGAAAAGGTTAAGACGAAAAGCTTTGAAAATGATTTCAATTCTAGTTGCTAGTTTAAAAAAAAAGTTTCCACTTGTAAAATTTGGTCGGGTTGTTTTATTTACTTGGTCCACAAATACTACCAATAAAGGAGAAATTTATACCAGAAAAAATAAAGAATCTCAAGCTCTAAAAATTTCCAACCAAAAAGACCTTTCTCGCATATGTTAAATTTTAGAATTTGTTATATTTTTTGTTAACCTTAAACAAAATAATGTACAGTGTATACAAACATAGTTACTGCAAACTATTTCCCTTTACAAATTTGACTGATAAAGAATTTCATGAACTAATGTTCTCTAATGAAACATCTAAAGAGTTGAATACCGATACCAAAACTATAACAAATAACCAAATGAAAATTGTTGCAACTATTGTGCACCAGAAAATTTTTGTAAAATAATACCAACTAACTTATTCTCTTTACTACATGTAAATATTCGCAGCATATATAAAAATATAGATTTATTGGAAGAATTAATATCAAAACTCCCACAAACCCCTGATATAATAGCATTGACAGAAACAAAAATTAACCAAAAAAATTTTTTTGGAAAGTATCTAACAGGATACACCTTTATTCATTGCGATTCTAATACCCAAGCAGGAGGAGTAGGATTTTTTATCAATAATAATCTTTCATTTACTAAGGAAAATCAACTACACTTTAACTGTGATAACTGTGAAAACCTGTGGATTGAAGTATCTTTCAACTCTAAAAAAATTGTCGTAGGTGTCATATACAGACATCCAAAATATGATTTAACAAATTTCAAAAACAAGTTGTCTGAAACTATTCAATCTTTAAACCTAAATAAAACAACTTTTTACATATGTGGTGACATAAACATTGATTGGTTAAAAAAAGAGTCTAATTCAAATATACATAACTATTTTGAATTGCTTGAAAGTTTGGGTATCTCAACACTAATCAACAAGCCAACTCGAATAACTGATAAAACCTCAACTGTAATTGACCATCTTGACACAAACAACTACACACATAACAACAAATGTTACATACTTCTTGCTGATATAAGTGACCATTTACCAATATTTCTTATAACAAAAATACGAAAAAATACAAATAAAAAAATAAATTTACAAGTGAGAGATATGAGTAAATTTGAACATGACCAATTCTTATCAAATCTAGAAAAAAATTTAACCAAATTACCTGACATTCAACATACCCCTGTGAATGAATCTATGACTACATTTATTAACATATTTGAACCAACTTTACAATTACATGCTCCATTACGCAACATCAAGATTCAGTAAGTCACAATATATTAATAGCTAAGTTAGAAAAATATGGCATCAAAGGATTGCCTTTACAACTTACCCAAGACTACTTGAATAATCGTAAGCAATATACTGTTGTCAGTAATGCAAAATCGACCTTGAGAAACACAACTTGTGGTATTCCTCAAGGGTCCACCTTGGGCCCACTGTTATTTAACATATATATATAAATGATTTGGCATTTGCCACCTCATTTAATGCAAATCTTTTTGCAGATGACACTAATTTAACACTTGCTAATAAAAACCATGAAGTTTTAGAAAAAGAAGTGAATGCGGAATTAAATAAAATTAATAACTGGATGCAAATTAATAAATTAACAATTAACTACAAGAAAACTGAATTTATAGTAATTACTAAGAAAAAAATTAATAAATTTGATATTATGATAAATGACATTACTATTAAAAGAAAAAATTCCTCAAAATATTTAGGAATAATTATTGATGACAAATTAAATTGGAAAAATTATGTTCAAAATCTGTGCTCCAAAGTTTCAAAAGAATCCTGGGCAATTGCAAATATTAAACATTTTGTTGATACTAAAACTCTACTAATTATTTATTACAGCTTAATATATCCACATCTACAATACTGTATCACAAGTTGGGGTGGGGCACCAAAAACAACTTTAGATCCAATAATAAAACTTCAAAAACGCATTATTCGTTCCATAACTTTTAGTAAATACAATACTCACACACAACCACTT
Organism: Diplosoma virens; assembly: GCA_963680785.1. NCBI lineage: Eukaryota > Metazoa > Chordata > Ascidiacea > Aplousobranchia > Didemnidae > Diplosoma > Diplosoma virens. The sequence continues at coordinate 59,050,846 of OY796881.1, read as the reverse complement.
TTTCAAAAATTAAATTTATTAAACGTAAATAACATATACAAACTAGAGATCAGCAAATACATGCACAAAATACATTTGAATAGAAATTCAACTTTACTCAACAATTATCAACAAATTTCACAAGCTCATAATTATGAAACACGTCAATCAGTTCAAAATAATTATTTTATCACTAGATCTCGTACTGAATTGGGAAAACGCCAAATGAAAATAAAAGGACCAACCATCTGGCTTCAAGTGCCACATGAACTAAAAAATCTTTCACCCTTTTTGTTTAAAAAAAGATACAAAAATTACTTGCTTAATACAAATCAAAATTAATGCAGATCTTTTTCTTATTGTTGTGCTTTTTTTTTTTGCTGTTGCTTTTTTTTTGCTTGTTTTTGCTTTCTTGTTTATCTTCACTTTTTATTGTTTGTTTAATCTTGAAATGTGAACTATTACCAAATTTAAGGTGGCAGTTGACTTGATAACCGTATGGTTTTTTCGCTGTCTCCTGTGTAAGCATTGCTGAATATACTGTTTTACTAAGTACTTTATTGATATTCTTATGCTTGCTACAAATAAATAAATTTGAATTTGAATTTGAATTTGAATTTTGATGGGCCAAAATAAACTTTGGCTCAATTAGGTTAAACGCTTCTGATGCAAATCTTTTTGTTTTTGATCTCCACTTTGCACTAAAGAAGTTTATTACCTTTAAAATCCTTTTTCATATTTTGGTTTTTACTAAAACTTTTTAGTAAATTTTTTTCGAATACGTTAAGATTTATGTATATCGAAACTGCCTTTTCTACAAAAGATGTCTTTTTTTTATAAATTTTGTCTCCTTGCTCAATTATCTGTTTTGTTTTCTCTATGGCTCTTTTAAAAAAAATTTGCTCTTTTAAAAAAACCACCCTTAGTTTAAATAAATATTTAAAAAAGCTGGTTGAATTTAATTTTGGTCGAGATTATATAATTGCAGTGACAGATATAAACAAATATATCTGTCTCCCAAATTTCAAAGGGCACTATCTGTTCCCTTTTGCTACCCAATTTTCAAAATATTGCGGGACAAGAGGTGCAATTGTCCCTCTTCTTCCCAGCTTTGGTGCCCCTGAGAGTGGCCTTTTAATTTAAAAGCAAAAATGTAGAATGAGTGGCCGTTTTAGAGTAGGCCATGGCAGCTTTTATAATTTTATACAACTTAGTTAAGCAGCTGGGAGCGCTGTTTTTTCGCAAAAGCGATCGACTTTTTCTGATTTCAACTCCTACCATAGGCGTACGCAAGGGGGCTTTCAGAAGCCAAACACCTCCTTGAAGAATGGTGTTCAGCCATATATTCATGGTAATCAGTAGGCTTTGATAAGATGATTTTGGTTTCTATTTTTTACCGCGCTTTTTAAACTTACATGTAATTACTGCTTCCCATCAATTTTTGCTATCGCTTAAATTGCGTCAAAGATAGCTAATGTCAGCTGCCACTGTGAAGAAAACTTTCAAACTTGTAAAATATTGAAAGTTAAGCATGGGAATGAACTGCGTGGAAACAATAGCTTCAGTTCACAATTTTTTTAATGCTCCAAAACGTCAAAACATTTTACGCAAGTCCATCAACACGATTTCGTCAACAACAAAAGCTTAAAAACTTGTTCAAATTTGTGCCACCAGATGGGTCGATCGACACGATAGTGTTAGTACTTTTTCAAATTTACAGTTTACCATAGTAGAAGCTTTGGCAGAAATTTCAGCATGGCCAGACAGAGAAACTTCATCACGAGCTCTCCAGTTGCTATCGACAATTAGGCAAAGTGAATTTTGCATTGCTCTCTTAGTTTTAAAATACGTTTTTGGATACAGTGTTGTTTTGTGCAAAGTTCAGCAAAAAAAGTTGACATACCTTCTTAAAGCCGTCAACATTGCACAGGATATTGCAAATGAATCGAAGTGTCTTAGAGAAAAAGCCGAATATGAATTTCATCAGCTCTACTTTTTTGCGCAAGAAGCGGCCAAAGCCGAAGATTTTATTTTGAAAACACCACGCCTTACTTCAAGACAGACCAATCGATGCAACATTGCTGCTGCAACAGATGAAGAACATTTTAGAGTAGGGATTTTTATTCCATTTCTTGATAATTTTATTGTCACTCTCGAAGCAAGATTTACAGCCCACAAATAGATTATTAGTGAATTTTAGTGTTTAATTTTTGCTGATCCAACTAGTGGACCAACTCCTCAACAAATTAAAAGTATTCAAGTTTTGGAAAAATTTTACAAAAATGATTTAACGAGATCCTGGGGAGAATTAGTGCCTGAACTGATATTATGGTACAGGAAACTTTTTCGGTTGAACGCAGCAAAAAGACCAACTGATGCGTTGAGCAGCATCAAGGAATGCAGTTCCGATGCTTTTTCGAAATATTTACATTGATGACTATTTTGTTAACTTTTCCAGTGACAACATGCACTAGTGAACGATTGTTTTCACATTACGCAGACTAAGAACGTGCTTACGAAACACAACTGAACCACTCGAATGAATGGACTTGCAATACTAAACATTTATAGGAGCCACACGCCTTGCCCTAATGACGTAATTAACGGATTAAGTGAAAGAAACAGGCGTTTCAATATAAGCCTGTAAAAAAACCTTGAATATTTGTTAAGTAAGATTTTCTTTTGTTTGTTTGATTTTTCACCTATTGTTTTATTCATTTACACGAGTTGCTTTTAATTTGGAAAATTTCTTGTCATAATTGAATTACACGCACATACCTTTTCAATAGTTAGTTTTACGGTTTGGTAAAAAGAAATTCATGCTACTGCAAGATGTTCTTAAAACCAAAACACTTTATTTTGAAATGTAAGCCGAATTTTGGAAGTTTTTGCCCATTACCAGGACCACTCAGAGCAATCGTGTTTTCGACTCCAAAACCTCCCCTTTACAAATTTCTGCGTAGGCCACTGACTTCTACTATTGTCATTTTGTTTGGTTTCAGGGAAAGACACTTTACGGCACTTTCAAAAGAGAAAAAAAAGACACGCTACCTAAAGTTTTCCCTAACTTCAACCTTTTGATAGGAGAAGAAATAGAGATGATGATGATAAGGAGGAGGTTTTTAATGCGAGTGTTTATGTCTTGCAGCTGAGTTTTCGATCGTGTTCGAGCACGCTGGAACACCTTTGTCACGACCTACACGACATGATGTGTGTCTCGCGCGCAGTAACCTCCGATCCGAAACTCGAACCCGCGGCGCAGGAAGTGGAGAGAGTGTTCAACGCTTATCTGAGAAAAACAGCAAGTACTTATAACATCTCCCCGAATGTCGAAGTAAGTGTCAAGAATACCACGTGTGTCTTTTGCGTTAAATTGCTGCATTTTGCATGTTTTGTGTGCTAAAAATTAAAAAAAAAAAGTTTTCAGTAGAATCGTTTAAAATTGTTTTGCCGCTGTTAACAACATTTTAAACAACATAACTATAAATAATTTCGCAATGTTTTAATTACTAGTTTTTTAGTCTTAATCGCAGTCCAAGTTTCAAACTCACAAAGAGAGATTATTTTTTACTTTTATATTTTACCACTGAAAAAATAACATCAATGCTCACTAATTACATACTTAAAATAGAAAATTTTTAACAAACATTTTTTTGTTTGTTTCACTTTTGCAGGAAGTTTTCAATCAGATTTGCAACGCTCTGTTCGACAGACCTGATCTCAGCAAATCCCGAGCTCTACATGCGTACGTTCGGGAGTGTGTGGCCCTGTCGTGGGCTATTGTTGTGCAATCTCCTCAGCTCTTCCTCGAATACGACGCCCCCAGTTTTGACCCTCTCAAGCACCAGCGCTTTCACACGTCGGACCGGTCTTCGGATCAAATTGTCTCCTATCTCTGGCCGTCGTTGGTTGAGCGGCAATCGGGAAAGTGCATCGCCAAAGGTGTCGTCATCACTGGCGTTTAGTGCTTCACGCATGGATAACGCTGGTAGCCAACAACTCGCTGTTTGATTGATAGACGCCGTAAACCAATTAATGATGGAGAAAGGTCATTGAAGGTTTTTCTGTTTTAGCTGGAATAACAACTGAAGCGCTCGTCAAGTTACTGTACGTTTTTGTTTTACTTTTTTTTTGTTTCAATTCCAAGATTATACTGTAGAAAGGTGATAATTATTATCGACCTTTATACTGCGCTTTTAGATATTCGTTCCATGACGTCTAAAATGCTTTGATAACTTCTGCGTACCTGATTAAATTGCTCTCAAAGTGCTGGATGATTAGAATATCTTGCCTCGCAAATGTCTTTTAAGAGATCAGTAAAGCAGTTGATCTAAAATTCTAAACGAACTTCGATGAAGTTTGCCAAATTTTTTATCACAAAGCTTGTTATTAGGTTCACGTTTTGGTCGATAAATATTTGCAAACTTGGTGTTGATCAAGTTTGTAATCTCTGTGTTAGTAATTTGTGTTGAATCAATGCTATTTGCTTTTTTTGGAGATTGCTTTGCGATTAAAGGTTTACTTACATGAAGGGCTTTTTGCAACCGATCATTGCCACTTTATTGTAGAATTACTGTATTTTAGAATAATTTTTTTGTACCGCAAATAATATTTGTGTCGACATCACTGTAGCCCATGATTTCTTTTTGTTTTGTAAATAACACGTAGAATTTATTTATTTTGCTTAAATTTTGTTTACGACAATATTTAAAATAAAGATTTTTTAGAAAAATTTGACATTTAGTTTTGCTTACTAATACAGCAATTACCATGCAAGACTAAAACATTTAATTTCTCGAAACTTTTCGCGTTCTCTCGGACATTTGGTTCCAAAAGAAACTGTTATTTTAGGTGTTTCTTCTTTTTGCAAGTTAAACATTTTAATTGTGTTACAAAAGATGGGGTTATACAGTTTAATAACATTAATTATAGCTAACTTGTGTGATGATTTTAATAGTGCACTCAGGCTAACCTAAGCGTTTTTTGTGCTGAATATTAAACTCCAAAACACAGTTTATGTCTTTAAATAACTTCTTTCTAACTTCTCTAAATAACTTCTCTATTGAACATTCTTAAATCTTCCTGAAAATTGTAGATAATTATTGACAGATGTTGAAGAAAAATATACACCGACAAAAATGCTGCCTTCAATAAAAACCTGGTGAAATCTGTTGCAATGAGCACATTTATTATCGAGCGATGAAACCATACACTTTAGCACACAATGTGAAATAGCATTGATGGCGATACTAACAAATATTAATATAATGGGAAAAATAAAAATGAAACTTAACAGCTTTGACATAAGAAACTTAGTGACGGTGACAAGTGTTGTTCATAAGGCATTGCACAAAGGTATGAATCAGCTTGTTTTTAGTCAAGTATTGCATTATTTTAAATTGTTGAGCAAATTTTTGTTACTAGGTTCTCAAATTTTGTGCCATTAACATATCTTTATATTACGTTTCTAACAACGTCTAATGATAAACAGCCTTTCATAACAAAAATATTTCTAGTAAAACAAACTAAATTTTGGCAAAAGCAAAAGCATTCAACGTTATCACGTAAACGAGCACATCAATCTACTAAATATAAAAAAAAAAACTCAACATAAAACAGCAACGTCTAAGTAGCGATGATGATTCTGTTTGAAAATCGAATACAATTTCCACCATCAAACATAAAAAAAATGTTACTAATAAATCTCTTATAACAATCAATTGTAGCTGATTGCGAGCAACGAGCTACTCCGCGATACAAACCAGCTCGAACGTTCGATCGGTCAATTTCCATTCACATTGGTAACAGTTACAGCTCTCGGGTGTTGTTTCAAGTGGAGCAATGTCGAGCGCATTCTAGTCACGTCTTTACTGCCCTTCGATATCTTCGGATTGAAATCACACAGCTTAGAGATTTTTTCCCAATCAGTGCCGGGAATTTTGAAATCTCTTTCTTTAATAAACTGAGCCTCTGCAGTCCTGTAAAGAACGTGATGGATTGAGCAAAAAAAAAAAAAAAAAAAAAAAAAATATATATATATATATATATATATATATACATATAAAGAACAATGAAAGTCGACGGAACAATAATTGTAAATAACGCGTCGTCGAAAAGAGTTAAACTGTTTTGTCAGAAGCAAAATGTAGTAATCTTGTTAGGCAATGAAGATAACCTTTTAGTTAAAGAGTCATGAAAAATTGAAAAAAGTTTCTTTGTCTCGTAAATGGCAATACATAGGATTTTATAGATTTAAGACTAAAAACAGTATGCCGCGAAACAATAATATATTGACACACTTTCGAATGTTACAAATATTTCCTCAACATCAAAATTAACTATTTTATTAATAGAAAGGCAATTTATTCGGGATTTAATCTTGTTGTTGTTGCCCCTCCTACAAGGATATCTAAAAGGAGCCATTCCTTAACCCCAAGCCAATCTAGATTCCGACTCGACTGCTTCCAAAAGCTTTTCCACAGACTAGTGGCGTGATGTTATTGATACTTGGCATTATTTAAGAGGTGAGTATTTTTATGCGGGTGTGTTAAACACAGGGGGCATTTTGGTGCATAAATATCAGGATTTACTATGTTTACGTAATTTTGCAAGAGAGGTGATTAAGGTGTGACGTGATGATGTTTGTTCTGATGCAGAAATATTACAGAAAATGGTGTTGGTAACTTTTTTTCTTAAACCAAGGTATGGGTAGTGTGAATGTGATTGAGGTTTTCTTTACATTTCTCTGAGAGGATGATGTTAGTGTGCTCATTGTTATAAAAGATGGTGGCGACCTTCATGTTTCGGGGTGAATCTGAATGTGCGTTAAGATTATTCAAAGGGTGTGTTTGTATTTGAGTCACTCGTATAAGTTGAATAGCATGCAGTTTGAGATGGGCTCCCATTGAAAGGACCTTGGTTTGTCGTGTAAGTGTTAGTGTTTGTGTCTAATGTGCAGTTAGTAGCCATGCGTAAAGCTGTGTTTTAAACGGTTTGCAGTTTTTTGATGTTGGTGTTTGATATAAGAGGGCTCCATATAGTTTTTACATATTCCGGAATGGGCGAGCGATAGCTATAAATGTAGAGACAATCAATTCCTTTTGTTTACCCAATTTGATAGAAATGAGTGCTTTCAGAATGTTAAGCGTTTGTTTTGCTTTAGTGATGGTGATGTTTATGTTGTGGGTAGTGTTTGATTTTTGGTTTAAGTAATAAGAGTTTAAATCTGGATTGGGAGCTCTGTAGCTTTCAACGCAACGCAACTTTCCACTTATTTTCAGGACAATACTACTCGAAATGTTATAAAACCAGAACTACATGTTAAATACTCAATATGTATTGTAAGGATACGAAATAATAAAATTGCAGAAGTAAATAACGAAAAATTTTTTTACTACAAACAAGCACGAATAAAATTTAGCTATTTCTAGATAAACTAAATATTTCAAATCAGTGACACCATATAACAAAACACACTGACCTATTGCCTTTTTTTGTCTTTTTAAGTTGATCATTTCTATTCCGCTCCCAGTCTTCCAACTCCTTGCGAGCCAAAGATAACCATTCTTTCTGTCGTTTTTCTGATTCACGATCTAAAAAATCATGACCAAATTATATGTACCACTACGTATGTGCAAAGCTTCAAATTAATTTATTCGAATATGGCGTTATCTAAAAAAACTTACTTTTTTGTGGCTTATATCATAACAGAAAATTTTAATTTGGAATGATCGTGGTTTGTGTGAATCTAATTGAACTTCTTCTCAGTCAAAAGCTATTTTTGTAAGGGCGTTTCAAGTTTGTTCTACAGCCATGATCTTAGAACAGTGATTTTCAACTTTTTTTATACCGTAGTCCACTTTCCAACCCAAGGTAACTTAACAACCTACTTAGGTGAACAGAATTTAATTTCCGTCGCAAAAATCTGGTGATCTCTAAAAAAAAGTCTTCACTTGAAATTTGTCTGCAATTTCTCAATTTTTATCCTAAAACATTGTGATAGTACAATAACTCTAAAACAAAATAATTCTTCACTTGAAATTTGTTTACGATTTCTCAATCACAATCACATCATTAAGCAAGTCTAATATTGCTTTTATTCTGATTTATGCTCTGTGGCCCATTGAAAACAACGCCATGGCCCATGAAAACCACGGCCTTAGAACAATGGTTCTTAGTTTTTTTTCTTTTCATCTTAAAATTTGGGTTTTTATACAGTAGCGTTCCTGTTTTAAAGATTCTAGTCTACGGTATATGCTATAACTTATAGCTTGTTGCTTCATGTGTATTCTTTACTTACAGCCCACAAAGATAATATATTTTTTATTAAATATATATATATATAAAAAATCCACAAAGATAAAAAAAAAATATATATATATATATATATAAAATTCTATTTGAATAAGATTTTTAACCGCCCCCTGACGAGCCCAGGCAGGCGAAAGTGTGTTGGGGCAAATAAAATTAATGTTAAATTAAAAAAAAATTTTGTGGTCTGTAAGTTAATTATCGAACCGCTCTGACTCGACGTCATTGAGCACTTTCCTGATGAGCACCGACCAAAAAATTTTGAAAAATTTCTATATATATATTTTGGTTGAGGAATATGTTCGTAGCGTTTTTATATTTTCTTTTATTTTACAATAAATTTTTCTACGTGGCAAATGTCATTTGATAGAGCTCTTTCTACTGTAAAAAAAACTGTGCTGATCGTTTTTTTGAGTATTTTGAGATTTTATTATTTGTGAGGCTTACATATGAAATATCCAGGGGGTAAAAAGCAACATTTTCGACACCTGCTATTCCTCGCTTTTCATCGAGGCCAAAAAGCTGCTGAAGCAGCCCGGAACATTTACATGGTATACGGGGAAGGTGTCATAGGCGAATCTATGGCAAGAAAATGGTTTGCGAAATTCAAAAATGGCAATTTTGACATCGACGAACGCTCCGCAGCGGAAGACCTTCTGAATTTGACGAAGACCATCTCAAACTTTTGAAGCACTTTTGCACTTTTGAAGGAGTAAAGTCGCCAAACAAGTCGTAAATTGGCTGAAAAAATGAACTGCGATCAAAAAACGATTCTCAATCATCTTCATTCAATGGGATTTGCCGAAAAATTGGGAGTCTGGGTGCCTCATGAGCTCAGCGAAAACAACGCAGAAAATAGCCTTCAAATTGCTTAACATCTCGCCCGCCATCGAGCAACACGCGGTCACAAACAGCGCTTTTTGTACCGAATCGTCACGGGAGATGAGAAATGGTACCTATATATAAATATGAAGCAAAGAAAGGAATGGGTGGCTCCTGGAGATACGCCAAAGCCGAGAGTTAAGCCTGACCTCCATCCAAGGAAGACCATGATCTGCGTTTGGTGGGACTGGGAGGGCATGGTGCACTGGGAAATGCTCGAAAGGAATGCCACGGTCAACAAAGAGCTCTACATAGCCCAGCTACATCGCGTGAATGAGGCTATTCGACTGAAAAGACCCCATCGACAAGGCCAAACCATACTTCTTCACGACAACGCCAGGCCTCGTGTTGCACAAGTCGTCAAAGCCGCACTCCAAGAGCTGGAATGGGAGGTCCTTCAGCATCCGCCGTATTCTCCGGACCTTGTACCCACGGATTACTATCTTTTCCGCTCTCTGTCGAACCATATGAGGGGCGTTACCTTTGACAATGAAGAGGACCTTAAAAATTGGCTCAACAAATTCTTCCGATACCAGACCCGGGGATTTTTGGCAGAACGGCATGGTGGTGGTGGTGGTTTTACCCGACCCATTCCTAGGGATGGGGGCGCGGATCAATTCCGCGGAATCCCAATAGTCGGGCGACTCCCCATGGACGGGACCAGAGGTCCAGAAGAGAAGGGGTGTGGCTGAAAATGGCCCGACGAAGAGGGTCTAGTACAGGGCAGTCGAGCACGAGATGTGAGAGATCCTGTGGTTCAGAACCACAGTTGCTGCAAGAAGGAGTCTCGGCTCGACCAACCCTGTGGAGATAAGAGTTGAGGAGAGTGCTGTGCCCGTTGCAGCGTAAACGGGAGAGAGCACAGCGAGCGGAGCGAGGGAGAGTAAGCTCCTCGGGAGATACTGTAGGGATTTGGTGGTGAAAGAAACCAGATTGGACACTGCGTCTCCAACTGGTGTAAAGGGATAGTCGTTGGGAGGAGATAAGGGATGTGAGGGATACTGATATATTGGAGGGATTGAGAGAGGCACCGGGTTTAGCTAGAGAGTCAGCTAGGTCGTTACCTGGGAGGGAAGAGTGACCAGGTATCCATTGAAGATGGACAACCTTGGATTGAGATAGAGAGTTAAGAAGAGATTGGGTATTGGATAGGGATTTTGGGGTTAAATATGGTAGGGGGGTAGAGAGAGTTGATAAGACAGATAAAGAGTCGGAAAAGAAGGTGGTAGAGTCGAAATTACATGTCTTGGAGTGAGAGATACACCACTCAAGAGCATGTAGGAGAGCGAAGGTTTCAGCACTATAACTGGTAGTCCAGAGACCAGTCGAGAAGGAAAGCGAGGTAGCGGTGACACACTTTGTACACTTAATGTGTATCCCTGCACCACCCTGTCCCAGCCCGCCAGGCACCGAACCGTCAGTCCAGGCAGAGATATTGCTGTGAGATAGAGTGGAAAGATGGGAGGTAGCTGCAGTGTTGCAAAGGGAGGGGGGGGTCTTTGCGAGAGCATGGGGATGAGAGGTGGAGTGAGATTGTGTAATTAGATGGGGCAGACCAGGGGGGTTTAGGAGGGCAGAGGATTAGTGGTTCATGGGTGAGATGTAGGTTAGGGGTAAGGTTATGTGATCTGGAGAAGGATCTCCATAAGCTCTTTTTGAGACGTGTACGGGGGTTAGAGTTCGCAAGAGAGGCTATGGGAAAGGTGGGAGGTAGACGGAGGGCTCGTTCAAAGAAGGAAAGGGATTGGTGAGTGAGGGTGACTCGTAGTGGAGGTAGAAGTGCTTCTATATGAAGTAGAGGAATGGGAGTGGACGATAGACAACCTGTGATTACTCGACAGGAAGATCTATGCATCCTTTCCACGGAGGTGATGTGGGTAGGAGATGAGAAGGGAAACCAGCCTGTGGAAGCATAGGTGAGGATGGGGCGAATGAAGGCTTTGTATAGGGTACATAAGGAGCAGAACGGCATCGACAAATTGGTCGAGAGGTGGGAGGAGGTCGTAAACAGCAACGGAAAATACATAATTTATTAATTTATAGCCATAACTTTTCATTTTTGTTTAAATAAAAATCTTTGATAAAAACGCTACGAACATATTCCTCAACCTATATATAATAAAGACAAAAGTTTAAGATATAGTTGGTATCAAAACAATTGCAAAAACATGTTTATATCTGAAAAACTATTATTGCAAATCAAGGTTTATCGACAGAGAATAGATGATACAATGACATTGCTTGATTAAAGTTTAGTGGTGTTTTAAGATTTTGCCTTTTTATCCTCACGTTTGGGCTTCTTTTAAGAATGGTTTGACCTTTTCTAACTTCGTCTTGGGACAACTCGACAAGCAAGTGTAAGAGGTGTAAAGTTGATCAATTCATTCGAGCTCCAGTTCCGGTACGAGTTCAAAAATTATTACTAAGTTCCATTTCAACTTAGATTAGAGGTTGGAGTTGACACCCTGGTCCTAGCTATTGTTCCTAGTTATCTTTTGAACAAGCAGGTACAAATTAACTTTAACAAATAATAGGCATTCAATTGGGAGATAACTGTTCAACTACATTAAGGGCAGGCAAACTTTTTAGCTTGCGGGCCGCATTCGGAAGTTGAATTTGTTTGCGGGACACACTATAGTAATCTCTAAAATAGGGTCTTTACATTGGATCTGTCTCGAATTTCTTGATTTTCGTACCCAAAAATCAGTGATTGCTTACAGCAATGACCAAGATCAGATAGAAGACAAAAAACAATTTTTTAATTATTTGTTTGAAGCCTTTGCAGGCCATAGTTTGCCCACCTCTAAATACATAATCTTTTTCACCAAAAAAAACAAGAAAACTACTTGGTTAAAAAAACTATTTAAAAAAATATTATTCAGCATATAATGCTGATTAAATGTTAAACGAAAACTTTTAATATCGTTGTGATTACAAATTGTAAGCATCAAAAATAAACTACAACGAGCACCTTTATCTACAATAAGCTTCGTGTTTTGTTCGCGCCAGATTCGGACCTTTTCCGCTTCCACCCGCGGCCTTTCCGGTTTAGTGTCTGCGGCGGAAATGGAAGTGTGGATTTGAGATGGATCAATTACGTCATCACCAAAATCGTTTCCATATTGCGGGCCGCCATTTGTTATTGGATTCCCGAACATGTTACCATCTAAATGTAATAAGATTTTTTATGTCACTGTTAAGTGGCAATTGCTAGAAAAAATTCTAATAACTACAAAACAATACGAAAAAATTCCTTTCTGCGATTTTAGAAAAAATAACTTTTGATACTAACATTTTCTGATTCCTTGACTGGACACTTTTTAAACAATTCAAATTTGAACTGCTATTCTGAACAAATGGCAATTACATGTATACTTAATTGCTGCTAACACTCTCCATATAAATCTTTTTTTGTATATTTGTATATGTGAAATAACAATTTTTGCTGAATTATATGAATATATGCAGCAAAATATAACAGCTTCATGTTATAAAATCCCACTACTGAATCTTTAAAAAACTCTCTGAAGCTTATATTTTGACTTCATTTTGATTCTATGATCTAATTAACAATTATCTTAGCTAGTACAACAGTAAGAGATCCATCCTTTTTTATTAAAAATTGTTCAAAACTAATACATTTTGCAACTTCTACTTGTATCTCAACTAAATTATAATTAAAAAACATCGATTTCAATTGGCATGCAATTTCATCCATTTAAAAGGTATTTCACACTTTAGATATATCCTTGAAAAACTTACAGTAAAAATAACTTTTTGCTAAAATTACATCTCTTTTTTTCTTTGGTAAAATTAAGAATTATTTTTTATGAAATTTTATATTAGCTTGGCAAAACAATCATAAACAAACCATTGGCATCAAAAGTGTCACCCACACCATTCTCGACGGCACCATTAACAGCTGGTTGAGCAGTGAGATCGCTGCCCATTATATCGTTTTCTAATCCTGCAAAGGACATGGCAATTGAAAAGAATTAAATGCTATAACAAGCTTTATTTTTTTTGAAGTTTTTGTTATCAAATTTGTAAGGAGTGGAAGAACACTTCAAAACTGTAAGAACTCTTAATAATTGAATTTTTCTTTAAACAAAATGATATTGGATAAAAAATTTGCAACTTTCAAATACACAATTTTAGCAAGGCATATACATACATAATAAAACATTAAGCATACATACTAAAAAAACAAGTCAAAATGATCCATACTATAGTTTAAAAAACGCTTTTATTATTTGGCTGTTTCTAAAAAACGACCTTGTTGGATAATGTCATAATAGAATGAAGCTAAGTTTACCTCTATTTCAAAATGTAGATTTTATTAGGAAAATAATGCTGCCAGATTTCTATAAAATTTAGTTGTAAAAGAAAAGCCCAAAGATTGTAACCTATAAAAATCATTTAGTGGAGATCATTTTGTGGTCATTTCTCCCAAGTGCTATGACTAATATATTAAATGCTATGACATAATACTAACTGGTATTATATATATCTTTGCTTAATGTCAACAAAATATCCATTTGATCTTTGATCAAGATAACAAGTTAAATTTTTTCTTCTTTACTTCAATCTTAGAGAAAATTAACAATAGTTTGGGTTATAAGAACTTCAGAGATAACTTTCGAAGTTGTGTCAAAAAGTATTTGTGGTCTATTGCTAAAAGCTGTGATGAGTTTTAAATAGTACAGCTTTTACTCATACCATACAGTAAAATGCATGCTTAAAATTATCATGCATAACATGAAAACATAATCAACTCATTGTTCTTAAAAAAAATGCAGCTCAATGTTGTATGGCTCTTGAAATTTTCTCTGATGCAAAACTAACAGTACAAGTTATTTTGAAGATGAGCAGCAATAATTACCAGCAAAAATAAATAAAGACATAACTTAGAACAGTGGTGTCTCAACTTTATTAAAGAACTTAAATTTTTTAAAAAAAGGTAAAGTTTGTGACCTGTCTCAACCCCAAAATACTACAGAAAAAGTCATTGTTCAAAGCAGGCATGCTGAAACTATTTGATTAGGTCCACACCATGGGCAAGTTACAGTTACTGGTTAAATCTGCCACTTTCATAAGTTAATTTCCACCAAGCAATTTATCTTAAACAATGACCTTATTTGATATCATTGTTTTCAACAGAATCATTAAAAATAAATACAATTTAGACATGTATTTTGCTTGTCTATAATTTTTTGAATAAAATTTTTCATGTTTATTTGGTAAGTCAACTATTTTCTTAAAAATTTTATGCAATCAACATCTTCATCATTTGTTGTAGTTATTAATATAAAAAAATTACCTTCCATGACTAAAATCTTGGTAGAAAATTGTGTTTCCTATAAATGCTTTTAAAAGTAAGTATACATAGGTAGCTCAAGTCAAGGGATTGCTACAATATAATACTCACTTTTAAATCAATAAGCAGTGGCAAAAAAATATTTAAAAAAAACACTTTGCAATAATTACCCTACGTGACTATAAAAAAAGATTAAGGAAAAGAAAGGGAGAAAGGGAGAAATTTATTTCATATGATTCAATATAAATGCAACAATTTCATACCAATCAATATAAACACAATAATGCTCACAAAAGAATAATAGCAAAAATAATAATAAAGAGGAAAAAAATACTGAATGTATGTGGAGACTGCAAAGTGATAAAAAAAATAAATTGGTCTTCAAGTCAAGCAGTTACCAAAATGTAATGAAATAAAAAATTAAATTAAATGAAAAATTATTGAAAAGGAGAAATATATAAGTATTTTATTAATAGTTTTTAACAATGAAAGTCTGTAAAATCCACTGAAAATTGACCAGTGCACTAAGTGAGCTATTGCACAAATTAGTTTATTTGTGTAAAGCTTATTTTGTTAAATTAAAATTTTTTGCTTCTTTTTGTTTCAGAATGGCATGCAATATTACAAATTCAACTACTTCTGAATATTAAAAAAAAATTATAAATTATTTTATAACATCTTCAGTGAAACCATTGTTTAATCCAAAGACAGTTTAGATTTATTCAACTGGTAACCAAAAACTGTGGAACACAACATAAGTTTTGGTAATAAAATATTAAACTGTTTAGATAAATTTACAACTATTTACACATAACTTTGCTGCAATTATCAATAGCACAATAAATTATTGACAATACTTTTGTCATCTTTATTTTGTTACAAAAATTTATTAAACATTTAAAAAATGTTCAGAAAACATAACAAAAATATTGCAACAGTCACAAATTAATAACCATATGTTGTAAAACAAAAAATATTGTAATAAACTAATAAGCTTACAAGACAAACAAACTAATTAGAAACTATATTGAATTAACCAACCAGAAAAAACGGTAAAAAATAATTACATGAAAAAACTTATTTTTCTTTTTAAAAAAAATATGTATCTTTTCAACAAGGGACCTAACTGTTTTTTGTCAGTGAAACTCTGGTAATTTCACTGTGGCACCAGGAGGAAAAAAAATGAAACCAAGAGAAAAATGAATTGTACAACAAGCAATAGTAACTGCAGAGAGGATTTTGGTTTAGTTTCACTGACAAAAATCACTCATGGTTGCTTTCTGAAAAGACCCAAGTTATAAAAATAATGGCTTTAATCAATATATGGATATTAACTGTCTAAATGTAATAACGAAAAAAATTTATAAAAACGTATTTTATAAAATCAACTTTGCAAAATTTTCAAAATTCCAAGCCTAGGTATTACAAATTGTCTTGTAAAATATTTTAAATTTTAATGAACTGTTTCAAATAATAATATAATAAATCAAAGTACTTGAAAGTGTAAACATGTAAATATCAATTTATACTAACTTGAAGCTGTAAAGAGGGTATTGGTTTTCAAAAAGTATCAGCAAAAAGCATTATACAAATTTGAGTAAAAATTAATAAGTTAGGAGATAAAACAATAAGTAATTTTTTTTCTTTTTAAAGTTATATTATCTTCTAACAAGATTTGCACACTCAATTATGATTTACCTGCTATTTCATTTTGTTGTTGAGCAAGAAATTCTGCAGCAGGGTCTTCATTTGGTTCTTGACCACTGAAATCATCTCCAAACATATCAGCCATGTTTTTCTAAAATTAATGATGATGTTTAATTAAGCATTTAAAGGCCTATGTTATAATAAAAAGACAAAAAAATAAAAAAAAATATTTAAGAGTTGTTCTTACAAAACAAAGTATAAACAATAAAGTTTTTTAACATTATTTTATTTATCTATATTCTGTAAAGTTATTAAAAATAGATCCTTTAAATTTTACAATTATTAATTTCCAGGCATTTTGCCTAAGCTGTACCAATTTTTATGTGAGGACGTTTGTTAACATTTATCCTTCTGACCGGCAGAAAAACTTCTCAAGGCACTTCTACTTATAACTGTTTTGGAGATGCCAAGATATTGCTGCCCTGTCTAGTTGAAATTTGTATTTGGTTTTTAGTTTTTAATTTAGCGACATCCCTAAAATTTAGAGCTGCTTTCTAACGCTTGCTCGGACGGGCATAAAAAAAGAGTTTTAGTAAAGTGTTTTGTCAAGGACACAACAGAATAACAAACTAAGTTTTGAATCGCAATCGTGTCGATTGCGTTCTTTATTAATAAATGCATACGGATTTCTCCTACCTATTCGGCCGCACTGATCACATACACAAAAATTACATTACTCAATTTTAATGAAATTTATGTTGGACAACCATGGACAACTCGGACCAAATCCCGGCACCGGATTTTATTTTTTCAAACTTTAGGGTCCTAACCATAGATATCCTATATCTGTGGTCTGACCGGCAAAGGTTTGTTCTAATTCAAATTTATTTTATTTTGTTGTCCATAGTTTCATTATGTTTTATGGCCTGATCACATTCTGGCAATGCTGGCCTGGAGTCAAGCGCTAATCTTGGGATAATTTCTTATTCAAGTTTTTTTAGCCAAGCCTGACATTTATCTACCTCTAACTTTATTCTAACCTAGTTGTATAAAGAACCGTAAATTTACTTGCTCAAAAAGCAGCTGGTTTGTCCAAAAATTTAACGAAATTCGATTGCTTTCTCCGCGTTCGTAGTGGCGAACTTCTTGGATAAGGTCAGCAAGATCACCCCAAGTCTAACAATTATCGTTATATTTAAAAATGCGTATCTCTAAGGCCCGGAAAAAAACTATACTTCTAGACTGAGATGGAGACAATTTGTTTTTTATCTGCAATTAAATACGAGACAGAAACTTAGCAGAACTCAGCAAACTTCTTTTGAAAAACATCACGCTTGTTCATGCATTCAGCAAAACTATGGTCACTGTTGTTTCAGCAAAGTTATGGTCACTGATTGACGGGAGCTATGCCTCCATTTTTATAACAAACTTGAATCGGCCCACTTGGTTTAAACAACAAACTTTTGAAGAAAATTAATTTCACGCATTACGTACAAATCATTGACCAAAGCGAGGTCGCATTGTTATTATTTTAATTAGAAAGAAGCGCTTACAATTAATTAACAGCGGGACACCTCATCATATCTGGACTACACAAGTTACAAAGGATCAATTATTTGAAAACGTCAAAAAACATCAAATTTCCTCGCTATTAGTCAGCTCCAACTTCTTCACGATGGTAAATTAATGTTTGCAGAAAAGGCAAATTGTATTACAAAACAGATAGCACTAATTTAGACCACAATTTAAACAAATATAAATTTAGAAGCTTTTATAATAAAGATTATGCTAATCTAAACAAAGAACTAATCGGAAATCAAACCTGGAAACAATTTTAGTTCCATCATAACTAGTGTTAGGTTGGTCCTTTTAACAGTTGCTATAGGTTATGCCATACTTAACAATAGGGTTTTTAAAATCAATTTTGGGGCCTTAAACGTTGTAATCGGCCAGAAAAAAAGTTTTTTTATTCATTGTAGAACTTAGTGTTTAACTCGCTTTTTAGTTTAGGCCAAAAAAGTTAAAGATTTATAAATTAAAACAGAATATGCGTTTACTACTCTTAGCATAAGCAGCTGATTTTAGTAAAAATAGATTATAGCCTATATTTTTTCAGTGAAAGCAAAATAAAGTTTTTGATAAAACTTATAGTTTATTTTTTATAATTGCCATATTATCTTTTTAAAAAGATCACTATAATTCTGGGACAAAATTATGATTTTGAAAATCAATTGAAAGTGAAGATCTTGAGATCACTTTGTTTTGGAACAAAAAAAACAAGGCGCACTAAAAAGTGCCCCTCTCTTTTTCTTGCATCGGGCCTCTCTTTTTGTAAATATTTTGGCATCTTCAAAAGCAGGTTTGGGTAATTGTTTGCCTTATGTATAGCGCTTCCATTGCTTTCCTGCGAGTCAGGAGGATAAACATAAAAATAAAATGAAAAATAAATAGGTAAAAATGTATAAGATGGGGGCATACCACGCCAGACAAAACCATTTTGGGGGGAGCGAATAACTCAACCAGTCGGTTACAATATAATCGCAAATAAAATTTTAAAAAAATTTGTTTTTCGAAGTAACTTTTTTCTGTTGCAGATAGAGCTTACTTAATGTATAGGCTATCAGGTGGTGATAGAAAGTCGACCTTTCTGCATATTTTGATGCTAATTTATCGCGAGAGGCTGGAGTTTAAATTTTAACCATCGGGTATCGCATTTTTACGATGTCAATACGAGCTAAAATTTCGGGTGTCGAGTTTTTACCGAAGGCCCAAAGAAATTTCAAAAACGGTAATATAAATCATTCTAATATAAGCTGTAGTAGGCCTACGATTTGATTTTTACAATCTTCAGAAAAATTTGTTTTTTCAGATGATCTAGCATTATTGCACTCTTTTGAAGAAAAAAAAGACTTGGAGGGACTTTAGTCAAAGCATGATCACCTTCAGCGTACCTCCAGATTTAAAAGTTGAAGATCAGTCACTTACAGAAGGTTTCCGCAACCTTTCATTTAAACAACGTAGAGGCCAAACCTAAGCTAATAGTAATTGGCAAGTAATTATTATTTTAACCAGTCTCGACTTACCCTGGGGCAAAACTGGAAAAATAGCCCACGTTCCATCACTATCTTAATTGGGGCGTTTTTCAAAAAAACAATCTTCGCGCATCATGCTTCTTGCAGGCTCGGGAGAGGTGTTGTTTTCAAAACATTGCGCATAGCTGCCCTCTCTATGGACTGCTCAAAAACTGAGTACTTGCACACCACTCTGGTGTCGCAACGCACATAGAGAATGTCTTGACTGACGTTTTGGGCATTGTTATTCTAATGGACCATCTAACCCGGGATGAAACTATTTGGCGAAGCCGTTTTGGCGCCAGCCGTTGTGGCGGTGTGTCGTTTTCTTATTCGTAAAATCTTGAAAATTTTAGGGTTTAGGGGTTACGTTAGGGTTAGGGTAATTGATTATACTGTTTTATTCAAGCCTTTTTGCTAGTTTCAAATAGACTGGCGCCAAAACGGCTTTGCTAAATAGTCCCCCACCTTATCTTTAGGTATCCAGCTAGCTGAGCTCTGCCGACAAGTTAAACAAAAATAATGATTTGCAATTGTTTGAGATGATCAACCAAGCCGTAGGATATTAATTTGAAATTACGCCAAAGTTTTGGTAAATTACCTAATTAAAAGTCCGGAGCGTGGTCGAGTGGTTAGAGCGCCATACTTATCATCAACATGGTCTCGATTCAAAGCCTACTCTCACCATTCTGTTGAGTACTTGGGAAAGACACTTTACGACACTTTCCTCTACTTGATGGTCTTGGCAACCAGTTCTAAATTACAATTATATCTCTATCAAGTGACAAACCAACAGCAATATCTAATATCTTGGCATCTCCGGCAGAAGGTGAGGGTAATTGCTTACCTTATGTATTAGTGCCTCCGTCGCTTTCCTGCAAATCAGCAGGATAAATACAGAGATAAAATAAATAAAAGAAGCAATTTTTGTTCTCTAATAAGTTTACCGGGTTAAAATGATTACTACAGGTTAATAAAATTTCAAAAAGTTTTTTTTTATAAATTCAATTCAATTTAATTTATTTATTTAGGCTTTTCACAAAACAATAAATCGGGAAAAAAAAACACAAAACAAATCAAGGAGCCATGGTCCAGTAAAAAGACCAAAGCTGGTCATCTAATTACTGGATCTCAAAATAAAAATAATGCACAAATTGACATAGCTTGTGTGCTTTTGACAAAATTTTAATTGTGGGTAGCCTACGTTAGATAGCTTTTGGTTTAGTAAACAGTTAATAGTGTCTCATTTTTTTAATGTCTAGCTTAATTGAGAAAAACTTATGTAAAATTCGCTATTACTGCGGCTATCGCAGTGAGTGGTCATTGCAGAGTCAACTTACAAGCTTTTGCAAGATGCAGCACACCTTAAGATTAAGATTTTGAACTCTAGGTTTATTAAAAAGAGTTGACATTGGCCAAAAATTGAACGAACCAAAATAACAAATTAGCAAAACAAAACTTTTCCGAGATACCGGTTTGTCCTGTGCAAACTGAAATTCTATCATGTCAACCAAAGTTTCAAATTACAGCATAACTACCAAAATTTGCTTCTGTTGGCAGTGTCTTTTCAACAAAAAAAGTGTCTTTTTTAAATTTTTCCCACCCTGGCAAAAAAAGCTTCGGCGCCCCTGATCATGTCAACAGTTATCTTCTCAAAAACCAGCAAAAGCCAAAAACAACAGAATTAAAACAACAATTTTCTTAATTACTTTACTGACTTCTTTCCTCGCCAATCAAATAAAAAACATTGCTTGTTATTTTTTTCCAGACGTTTTTTAGACAAGGCTCAATTGTGACGTAGCTTTGAGAGTTACATCTGAAAGGCAATGGCTTAGCTTTAACATTGGCAAATCTAAATTCATGACAAGATCATTCAGTTCACTTTCATTAGTTAAATTTGATTCAGATGTAGTAATAACAAATTCTTTACAATTGATGTGCACGGTTCAGATATGCTAGACTCTTCACTGCTTTCTGCATCATCTGAAGGCTACAGATCTACTTTACATGGTCCAGGAATAGGTTGCTCGTCACTGTGAGGAACTGGACGAATTGCAGGAGGTATGTTAGGATACTCTATTAAAGACTTCTTCTTCTTCTCCTTTCGGCCTTTTCCTTTAATCAGGGGTGGCCACAGCGTATCATCATTCTCCACATCTTTCTGTCTCCAATGTCCGTCTCCTTTGCACCAACTTCCTCCATATCTTCTTTTACCACATCTACAAATCTTCTCTTTGGTCTCCCTCTTTTCCTCTTTCCTGGTAACTCCATTTCCATCATCTTTTTTCCTACATACTCTTGGTCTCTCCTCATGATATGTCCATACCACCTTAGCCTGCCCTCCCTCATTTTCATTCCTAACCGTTCTACCTTAACAGTACTCCTGATGTGCTCGTTTCTAATCTTGCCTTTTCTCGTCACTCCCATAGCAAACCTCAGCATTTTCATCTCTACGACTTCCATCTCTTCCACTTGTTTCTTTGTGACTGCTACTGTCTCAAGTCCATACACCATTGCTGGTCTTACCACTGAACTGTACACTTTTCCTTTTACTCTAGCTGGTAACCTCTTGTGGCAGATTACTCCCGATACTCTTCTCCATCCGTTCCATCCTGCCTGTACTCTTTTCTTTACCTCCCTCTCACAACCACCACTTTCTTGCACCGTTGATCCCAAATACTTAGATAGATAGAAAACAGTTTATTCGCCTGATCAATTAGAACGCATGCAAAACAACACATTTAAATCAAATTACAGTACACTTGTTCAGGCCAGGAAGCATCGATGAACCCGAAGGTTTTTTAATCCAAGATGCTTCCTGACAGAGAAGAAAAGAATAAAAACAGAAAAACAAAAAAAACGGAAAAAAAAAACAAAACAAAACAAAACAAAACATAGAATTTAGCCAAAGTAGAAGAAATGATATAGTAAATAACTTAACATTGTTGTATGTTCACACTGATAAGTTCAACTAATGCGACGGCAAGAATGAATCAGACAAAATTCAGTTTAACAAGTATACGACACGAATATTGATACACAATGAAACAACAGCATAAAATTTATATCTCCAGAAACTAGATCAAAAGAGTTAATGTAATATGTAGTATTGAATTGCATTTTGTTTAATCTTTTTTTTGAATGATATCCACGATGATTCCTTTATTTTAGGTTTAATTTTTCCCCATAATTCAGTTCCTCTGTACGCCAGGGATTTTTTACCTGCTGACGTTTGAACGCGAGGTTTGAAGTATACTAGGTTGTGTTTTGTTCTAGTATTATGACTGTGAACTTTTGTGATATCAACGAAGCAGTCTTTGAGTGCAGTCTTAAATTTTTTATTATGAAGCTGATACATGAATTTGGCTAGTTCAAGTCGATAAATGTCATCTAATTTCAAAAAATTCAATGTTTTATATAGAGAGGTTACTGGACAATATTTGCTACTATAAGTTATGATACGAACTATATTATTTAGTTTCACGTTAAGTTCATGCATTAGTTTTTGGTTAGCTGTACCCCATGTGACTATTCCATATTGAATACGACTGTAAATAAGCGAGTAGTAAAGCATACACAAAGTCTTCCGATCTAAAAATATTCGAATTCTGTACATCAATCCAGAATATCGAGCTAGTTGTAACGATAGATGTTGAATGTGACGAGACCAATTCAGGTTTTCGTCAAAATAAATTCCTAAATATTTTACCGTTCTAATTCGTTTTATTTTAATTGAATTTAAGGATACTTAAATTCCTTTACTCTTGGCACTTTTGTATCTTTCATCTTCACTGTTTTGTCGTCATTGCTGCCATTTATGCACAGATATTTGGTCTTTGACCTTTCATAATCTGGGGTAAATTTCTTTGTTTTGGGGGGTAAATGAGCTATCTATAGTTTTACATTTGATGGTGGTAACAGATAGCCTTAGGTATGGTTTCAGCATAGAAAAGTTGACGGGACAGAAAAATCGGGTCAGCTGTAATTATTGGCAGCCTTGTATCTGTGATGTACTGCTTTAATGTATGTAATAACTATAATGGCAACACTTCAGTGCACATTCACGTGATGTAAGATAACAATGATCTTTATCGCATGACAATAGCGTACTGGATACTGTAACGTGCTAATAATTGGAATATTAATTTGATCAAATAATTACGAGTGTAGTCACATGGTGATCAGTGAAAAGCTAATTAATTGTTAACGTATTCTCGAAGACTTCTGTGAGTGTTTGAATTACTGCTGTTTATAATAAATACAATAAATAAAGACTTTTTCTTTAATAAAATAAAAATATAACAGTATCCTTCCTGGTTTAGAGTAACTGGTAATTCGAATCCAAAGCTAGCCTATTAATTGGATTTTGTCGTAAATTTAGTCATAAATATAGCATGTCACAAAAGAAGAGAAAGTATCAGGACAATTATTTGGACTTTGGATTTACATATCTTATTTAGGATGGTCTTCAAATTTCTCAAGGTGTCCTGTGCATGAAAACATTTTCAAACTGTACTGTGAAATCTGCTTCGCTAAAACAACACCTAACAAATGTTCATTCAGGTATGAGAAGCAAAAACTGGTCCTTTTTTGAGTTAAAACTGTGTAGTCTGAAAAGACAAAAACTGGACAGAAGTGGAATGTTTTGGTAGACTAACAATTCCGCTGTACATGCATCATTTGCCGTTGCTTTGCATGTGGCAAAAACTAAAAAAGTACATACGATTGGTGAAACCCTTCTGAAACCTTGCATATTAAAAAGTGTGAAGTTGATGCTTGGAAAAAAAGCATCTCAAACAATGAAACAAATCTCACTGTCTAATGACACAATAAAATCGCTAATCCATGAAATGTCTGAAAATATTAAGTGTTCCGGATCCGTCAATTGATTGTTTCAACCAATGTGAATATTTACCTCGTGAAAATAATTCTTTGTCTAATAAGGTGGACTGGTAATGAGACTTGTCGATTTGGTTGGGTTTGGTTAGTCGTTTGGCTACAACCCAGTTTAGACTGTTAATGTACCGTTAGGTACGATTTGTTGTAATTTGAAGATTTGATTTCACTGGGATAAGTTTTTATTCGGTAATCATCATCATCACCATTATTATCATTGTTATTATTACCCCTGCTATTGTAATTGTTGTTAATTTGTGAATTGTGATCTATTTTGAATAAGAAGCTGATTGATCACCGATCATCCCAGTTTGAACTTTGTTTTTGAGGCTTTACAGACTTAAGTTGTAGTCTTAAAGTTAGAATTTTCTTTTATTTGCATAAGGTAAGATTTGCTTATTACATTAAGAGCAAGGTGATATCGAAGATTAATTCCTCTCCTGTTTTTGCTCTTCAGCTGGATGAAACTACTGATGTTTCCAATTTTTCACAGCTACTTGTGTATATCAGATATGTTGCAGATGAAAGGATTAATGAAGAATTTCTTTTCTGCCAACCTTTGGAAAGAACATTAAAAGCACCCGATGTTTTTCAAGTGTTGATTGATTTTTTTGACAAAACCGAATTGAGTTGGAGTAAGCTTGTTGGGCTTTGCATTGATCGTGCTCCAGTCATGATTGGTGCAAACTCTGAATTGGTTTCCCTGGTAAACCAGAAAAATCCAGCTATTGAAGAAATGCATTGCATGATTCACAAAGAGGGGCTCGTTTCTAAACCATTCCAAGGAGACTTCACAAGCATTTGTCTGTTGTGATTAAAGTCGTTAATTATGTGAAAAGTTCAGCGCTCAACACTCCACTCTTCAGCAAGCTTTGCAAAAATGTCAAGCATCAACGCCAATCATACCGCACTTTTATATCACACTCAAATTCATTGGCTCTCAAAAGGGAACATGCTCTCTCATATTTTTAAAGTAAGAGAAGTCAAGTTGTTTTTGGTTGCAAAACAAAAAAATGATCTAATGTTAGCATTTGGTGGAGACAAATTTCCTACGTACTTAGCTTATCTTGGTGACATATCCGAAATATTAAATCAGCTAAACAAGAAATTGCAAGGTCCAAGAAGTAATATAATTGGGCACACTGATGCCATCAATGCGTTTGTGGCAAAGCTCAAGCTTTGGAGCCAACGAGCAAATAATGATAATTTTGCATCATTTCACCACTTGACTGATATAACTGGAGATGATTTTGAACAAAATTTGAAGGAGGACATTATCAGTCATCTACAAAACTTGCAAAATGAATTTGAATGATATTTTCCCAAGATAAATACTTCTGGTATTTTAATAAAAGTAGCTAGAAATCTTTTACTACGTATGTACTGTAAAGTGGAAGATGTTCCTAAAGCAATTTAAGAAAAATTTATAGAATTAGCAAATGATTCTTTCGCAAAAGATGAATTTCACACTTGCAACCTAGAGGAGTTTTAGGTTAAAATGCAACGTTGCTATCCACGGCAAGGTACTCATGCTCTGAATATCCTGGTTCCGTTTTCTTCAATTTACCTATGCAAGTGCGACTTCTCTGCGCTGCTTAATATCAAATCTAAAGCACGAAACCGACTTGACGTTGAATCTGACATTCGTTGCGCATTATCTACTACTTCACCTGACATTAAACAGCTCGTTGCCAAAAAACAAGGGCAGCCGTCACATTAAATAAGCATACCTGAAGTAATTTGCTAATTTTGTTTTTTAATAAATGAGCATCATTAAGTATATTGAGGGTAAATCTAGTAACCATTTTTGTTAAAAGGGTAAATATGTACAAAAAGGTTAAGAACCACTGCTCTAGCTGGTAACCTCTTGTCGCAGATTACTCCTGATACTCTTCTCCATCAGTTCCATCCTGCCTCTAGCCTACTCTCTTCTTTACCTCCCTCACAACCACCACTTTCTTGCACCGTTGATTCAAATACTTAAATTCCTTTTATCTTGGCACTTTTGTATCCTCTATCTTTACTGTTTTGTCGTCATTTCCTCCATTTATGCACAGATATTCGGTCTTCGACCTACTTACTTTCATCCCTCTTCTTTCCAATGCATATTTCCAGGATTCTAATCTCTTCTCCACTTATTCCCTGGTCTCTTCGCAAATCACAACATCATCAGCAAACAGCATCGTCCATGGTGGCTCTCTCCTTACTTCATCCGTTAGCCTGTCCATTATCACTGCAAAAAGGAATGGACTTAACGCTGATCCCTGGTGCAGTCCAACCTTAACCTTGAAACTTTTTGTAGCTCCTACTGCATACCTCACACTGTTTCGCTTCCCTCATACATATCCTATACTAGTTGCACATATTTTCCACTATTCCGGATTTTCTCATGCGGTACCACAGCTCTTCCCGACTTCTTCCTGTTGAATATCTTTTTATGGAAGGCGTGATACTGAAGTAACAATCGTTTACGTGATCTATAGGTTCTCTCCAAATCATTGGCACTGCAAATGGCATTGTCTTTCCTTTTTTAACCACTCTTAAGGGCAGTTACACAGGAGTTTCAGCATACACGTATGAAGAGCCCAAGGCAGGTCCTGATTTCCAACTTCACAATTAAAGTACTGATGGTTAGCATTTATTATTCTAGTGGTCAAAACACGTAATTCTTCACAAATATAACAGAAGTTATCTGCAGAATTTTCAAACACGAGGCATTTCAAAATATACTAAAGCTACTTTGACAGATTATAGTACTCTTAGTTAAAAGAGCTCAATTCTGAACAAAAAAAAAAAAAAAAACGGTGCAAAATTTTTGATATAACTATATTAGACATTTACTGTGCTTTGCGGTATATTTGCACCTGCTCGAGGCCTTTTTTTGGTTGTCTAATTTAGGTGAATTTTGCTAGGTAAAGTTACCTGTTGTATTTCAGTGTTTAGCACGCAAATAAAGACACTGTATGCTTTTTTGTGAGAAACTCAAAAAACTTTTATGCTTATTGAGTTTTCATAACCTACGTAAAGAGCAATAAGAAACATTCGATTTGACGTAAACTTCATCCAAATATTTTTATACATCTCCGTTTTTATAAGCCTAGCTACTATCATAATAAAACATGTGACCTTGCTTCTCCCAAATATCTTGAAATATGGGCTTCGGTAGTATTTTTGGAACAGCCGTCAAATGTAACAATCGCCAGAGGCCTTAAAAACATGTGGTTATCAAAGAGGTAACTTGGCAGTTGTTGTAAAAAGATTTTTGAACCTGTTATCTGAAAGAGGTAAATTTGTGATTTAACAAGATAAATAGGTATTTGACTCACAATTTTAGAGGGGTCACTTTTCCCCTCAAGCATATGCTGCTGGTGCCAATATCTGAAAAAGTAGTGCTAATCGACGTTTTTAAGGTTCATTTTTGGATTCTGCGCCCCAAAATTAGTATAGGGCAGCTACTTTCATTACAGAAAAAAATTTTGTGTTGACCAATGTTATTAATTATCAAAACAAGCATTTCTGAACCGCGAAATTTTTGTTATAAATCATTTACAACAACTGCAAAAATACTCGAGCTAGTGTAATTTCTATAAAAGTTACTTTTAATGATTTACTTAAACAAAAAATATTTAAATTCAACAATGGTAACATAAGCTGCTAACAAGACTATCCGGTTGTGGGTTTAAAATTTACATTTACAATCCTTTTGGATTATGGGTTAAATTCGGAACTTTTATTTGATAAATGGGTAAAAAAAACTGTGTTAGTCTAACTCAGAGCTTTCCAAACTGTGTGTCGCAAGACTTGAAATAATATTTGACACCAGCTATTTTCAGTTCCCTAATTAGTATTATTTTTTAATTCCATCGCCTTAAAAACTGTAATCTCACAATTATTAAATTTTTATGCGTTTTAGGCTTATATACGCATGGAAACAATTCCCTTGCTAGTCCGATTAAACTCGTTTAAAGTTTGTCATTCTTACTAGTTTGTGACGTAATATTTGTTTGCTATCCAATAATGCTTTTCCTTTTCTACTAATAATAATGACCACTTTTTTGAACATTTTAGCCTTAAAATCATATCAGTTTTTTAACTAGCCTATCTGTTGTTGTTTAAGAATGAGTTTAGTAAAATAATTACTAGCTTATTAAAACTTCGAAAAATTTGATTAAACTTTAATAGGCTACACAACTCTTGGCATTTACTCATTATAATAACTTATTTTAATAACTTATTTTTAATAATTAATTTTTAATAATTTTAACATTTTAATAACTTAACTGCAGCTCTTAGAATGGATAAATTTCTAATTAATAAAAAAAAGCCGTTGAAAGTGACGTTGACAAAATACAAAATGAAGTGCATAAGACATGTAAAAGAAAAGTTGCAAGCTTCGTTTATAAAGTGAAGATTATATAAACTAGGTTTTACATTTTCTGGTAATAAAAACAATCCTTGTCCTCTGTGTTTAGTTTGTGGAGATAAACTTTCAAATGAAAGTATGGTATCAAATAAACTTAAAAGTCATTTCAACTCAAAACACGGTCATTTGTCAGAAAAATCACTGGAATACTTTTTTCCGCTTTTAAAATCTCTAAAAAAGCAAATACAATAGGGTGGAGTGAAAATAATTTTTTTTTTGAAATTGAAAAAAGTGTACAGTAGTTCTAAAAACCTGCCAAACAGGTAAAATCTACGAAAAAAATTGGTTTTGGCGAGTTGCTACCTTTGGGGGGCTAGCAACCCCCCAAAATGTGTTTTGAGGGGTAAAATTTCCTAAAAATGTCGTAACTCAGTAACCGCTTATCGTAGAGGCATGATTTATGGCTCAAAATTTGCAAAATCATCATGTTTCTATATGTGCTAAGAGAAAGTTTTTGTCTATTTCCACTAGAAAAAAAGTTATGATAGAAAAACTGTTTAATAAGTTTGTTTGTTTGTACTTAACTAATAGTTATTTGAAAAGTTATTATTATTTTTTGCAGGTATATTGTTAAGTAATTGTGTAAATCAAAGCTTTGGCCAAACTGCGAAGTAGTAAAACATGAAAAGACGGAGTTCAACTTCTGTAAAGAAGATTTTACATAGTGGACACACTTTCTCTACCCGTGATAGTTTTCCACCAGGAGTATTGCCTACCAAGCGACATGTAATAGAACGCATTCTTCATTTGAAAAACTTTCGAACCTTCAATGCTGCAAATGACATTGCCAGAGAAATTTATGACAGATGGGTATGGTGCAACGTATATCCCATTCATCTGTACACCATTTCGAAAAAAGTTCAAAGTTTTGTGAATTGTTTCAGTGCACTTGATCGCTGGTCAAAGAAAAAACGAGAAGCCTTTTTACAAAAGGAAAAAGAGTTTATGTCAACTATTGATGAAATATTTGACGTTTTTTGTGCTGACGATAAGCAGCGCAGAATTTTGGAGAAACAACATGGTTTGAAAATGACAGATGATGATTATGCTTTTTGTAAAGATCAAACTAGTAAGCGAGTTGGAAAATGTGTGGATGCTGTGGTTCCTTCAACGTCAGCTGACATTTTTGAGGCGCTCTCGACCCTTACAACCTCATCCAGAACCACCAACATGTTCTTCCGTTACATCAGTTACATCAATGCCTGAGTCAGCTTTGGATTATCTGTCAGATTCTAGTTCAACCAACACAGACCAAACGCAATCTTCTGCTGCTTCTGAATTTGTTTCTCAATCAATGCCATATGAAAATCAGAATCGAATGATTTGGTCAAACCTTGCAAGGATGAGTGAGCCTTTTCAGATATCCGACAGAGCTGCTGCTGCGATCGCTAATAGTGTGATGCAAGATTTGGGTCTAATTACTGATGATGACAAGACATACGTTATTGATCGTAGCAAGCTTCGAAGAGAGCGAGAACGATGCCGTGCTGAAATTAGGAAAAAGGAGCAAGAAAATTTCAAGTTAGTGAATGCCATATACTTTGATGGGCGCAAAGATGCAACACAGGTCACCATGCAAGTGCCAAATGACAAGTTTTACAGGTCTGTGCAACTTGAAGATCACTATACAATGGTTGGGCAGCCTGGTGAATACTATCTTTCTCATTTTTCCACAAAGGATGGCAAAGGAAGAACCATAGCACAAAAGATCTTCAACACCATTGCCAACACCGAATTACATGACAAGCTTACAGTAGTTGGCACTGATGGAACTGCAGCAATGACAGGCAAGTTCAATGGTTGCATTCGTAAGTTGGAAGAACTATTGAACAAGCCACTACAATGGGTAATTTGCCTACTACATACCAATGAACTACCCTTGCGCCATGTCTTTACTATGCTTGATGGAACCACCAATAGTCCTGACACATTTGCAGGACCAAGTGGGAAGTGTTTAACTGGAGATGTTTCAAGTTGGCCGGTTGCTGCTAATTTTAAGTCAATTTCAAACCCTCAGTTTGTACAATTGCCAGAATCAGTTGTTAATGATCTGAGTACTGATCAACACTATGCTTACAAGATATGTTCAGCAATAATCATGGGAGTTGTCGACAGCGACTTGCAATATTTAAAAGTAGGTCCCATTGTGCATTCACGCTGGCTAACTCTGGGCTGTCGAATCCTCAGATATTATGTTTCGGTGGATGAACCCTCCTCAAACTTGGAAACTCTGACGAAGTTTTGTCTTCAAGTTTACTTTCCAAGTTGGTTTGAAATTAAGTTAAATAGTCAACTAACTTGCGGATCTAGAAATTTTTTCAACTTGGTCCAACGAATTCTTCAGGTGCCTGACGAAGCTGTTCGGAAAACTGCTCTGAAAGTTGTGCAACGAAATGCATTTTTCGCACACCAGGAAAATGTCTTGATCGCCATGTTGGGTGACAACGATGAGGAGATACGAATGCGAGGAGTGAACAAAGTGCTTTCGATTCGTGGAAACTTGCCATCAACGGTTTCATTTGATAATCATGACTTGGTTGACAGTCGCAGTGAAGAATATTCTTTGGAAGGAGCAAAATATTATGATACCGCCTCAACTGTACGGCTGTTTGAACCGCCCACACTGGATCTAACAGTGAACTCGTACTACAAGATGGTGAATTTAACATCTTGCCATCAGCAGCCTCCGGTAATTGAACATTTAACTGATTTAGATATTGAACAATGCCGAATAAGACCACTGCAGCTCGACCACCCATGTCACAACCAATGTGTAGAGCGCCATGTCAAAATGGTAACAGAGGCCACAGTACAAGTTGAAGGATTTGAGCGAAGAGATGGGTTGATTCGCCAGAAGATTAAATCTCGAAAACTTTTGAAAAAATTTGACACTAAAGTGCAATTCTGATGCGCTTCATTTTGCGTAGGGTATTTGGTGTACTCTAACTTGCTTTCTTATTTTTCTCTCACTCCTTAGGCAAAACAACCCAATATCAGCATCAACAGTTCGAAAGTAATGAGATGTAACAGATTTTTTTTAAATTACTGAAATACTAAACATTTTATGGGCAGTAAAGCTAGCACGTTCTGTACCTTATGAGTAGGCCTATTTAGGTACTTTGTCTGGTGACCAAAGTTATCCCAAATTATCTTGTTAATATTGTGATTGTCATAATTATTCCTTATCAGTTAGACATATATCATTTCAAATGTTAGATCAAAGTTATTTCCATACAGCGCAATTTTCGAGTATTGAGCATAAAAAACGGTTTATTGATTATAACTTTTTTTCTTGTGGAAATAGACAAAAACTTTCTCTTAGCACATATAGAAACATGATGATTCTGCAAATTTTGAGCCATAAATCATGCCTCTACGATAAGCGGTTACCGAGTTACGACATTTTTTGTCAATTTTACGTACAAAATGTGTTTTTGGGGGTTGCTAGCCCCCCAAAGGTAGCAACTTGCCAAAACCAATTTTTTTTGAAGTTTTAGCTTATTTGGCAGGATTTAAGAACTACACTTTTTTCAAATTTTTTTTCACTCCACCCTAGTCTACAACATTCACAAAGAGAATGAAGACATCAGAAAAAGCTCAAGAAGCCAGTTACTTGGTTGCGCAAATAATTGCCAAAAATAAGGAGCCACATACTACTTCCGAAATAACAATACTGCAGTCTTGCTGTGTTATTGTTCGAACAATGTTTGGTCCTGAATTGGAAAAGTTAAAAAAAATTCCCTTGGCGGATAACACGATTGGAAGGTGTATTGAACACATGTCTGAAGATATCAAGCAACAAATGAAGATTATTTTTAAAAATGAAAATGTGATGTTTATACTCCAGTTAGACGAATCAACGGACATAAGCGGATTATCACAATTATTGGTTTTTTGTACATTTTATTCATAACGAGAAAATTATTGAACAATTTTTGTGTTGTCAAGAAATGTTAATGAGAGCAACTGGTGAAGACATATGTAAAATTGTAGATGGGTTGATGAAAGAAAATAATCTGCTATGGACCAGTTGCGTTGGAATATGTACAGATGGCGCACCCTCAATGGTTAGTTCAAAAAAAGATTTTACCGCTCTGGCAAAGAAAGAAAATGAAAAGATTATATTTACACATTGCTTTTTACACCACGGAAATCTAGTTGCTAAAACCATTGGAAATGAACTGAAAAAAGTTATGAATCAAGTGGTTCAAATGGTCAATTACATTAAACGTAAGCCTCTTCAATCACGTTTACTTGCAAAAATTTGTGAAGAAATGGGAGAAAAATTTAAAAATGTTTTACTACACACAGAGGTTCGTTGGTTCTCAAGAGGAAGAGCAATTTGTCGCGTATACGAATTGAGAGAAATGATGCTTCAACTTTTTAGGGAAAATATGCATAATGAATTTTGTGATCTAATTCAAAACAAAAATTTGGTGCACAAAATTGGCATATCTTATTTTATATATTTTTGAGCATTTAGATAAACTAAATACCAGTATGCAAGGAAAAAGAGAAAATGTTCTTACGTCAGTAGATAAAATTTGTGCTATCAGAGACAAAATAACAATTTGGATAAGAAAAGTGAAGGAAAGTAATTTTGAAAGTTTTCCCAAAACTGCAGAACGCGAATTAAAAAATGATATCAGCTTGCTAATTATTGACTATTTGATATTGCTTGAAAATAAAATTAATAATTATTTTCCCAATCTCGAAATTCAAGTCTATAATTTGATGAGAAATCCATTTATTTCAACCGACAGAAGAAACCTTTCTCTTGTTGAAGAAAAAGAATTAGCTGAAATTAAAAATGATCGAAGCCTGTTCATGATGTACAAACATAAGAGTGATATGGATAGATCTTGGGTTTGCGTTTCAAGAATTCATTTGAACATAGGCAATAAAGCCTTAAAAATTCTTCTACAATTTTCGACAACATACATTTGCGAAGAGTCCTTTTCAACAATGACTAATATAAAGTCAATAAAACGTGGAAGCTTAAAATGCTTGATAACGAAATGCGATTGTCTTTATCTTAAATTCAACCAAATATTAAAACACTTTGTTCATCCCATCAAGCTCATGTATCTCATTAAATTTTAAGTTGAGATATTTCTGCAAAATGATTTTACTTGTATCTGAAGTAAAAAGTTATTTGTGTTTACTAAAATGTGTTTAAAATGTGTCGCGACTATATTTGAGTTTAAAAAGTGTGTAAGGCCTGGTCTAACTACAAGCTACATTATTTTTTCTCAAGGCATTTAGGGTTTGCTGATGATAATTTTTATTTGTCTCTGAGGTTTGCGTATTTATTTTGACATCGATAAGGTGATTTGGGGGAGTGTTCTATCTAACAAAAGCTTTTGTTTGACTTTACGTACTTTATGTTTATTGATTAAGGTGGTAGTAGACTAAAAGACCTCTTTTGGTCACTTCACTACTGCCTTTTTCCTTGTCAGTTACCGTTTAGAAAATTGTAATTTCTAATCATTTACTGTGTTGTGTAAATATTTGTGCGCTGAGTGGGAAATAAAGATTACAACTTTTTTCCATTTCCAAATTTCCAGGAAGTACGAAAACGATTATTCTACGTTTTTTCTGTAGAGACATGAGAAGCAGGAGCAGAAAGTAGTAAAATGACCCATACAGTCAACAAGCCTTGAAATTCACAACAACAATGACCAGAAGTAACTGAATTATAATAAAACACTTTACGTAACATAAATCAATCAAACATTCTTTGAAATGATTTAATCGCACCATATTTGCATAATTGGCACAAGCACGTTTTTATCAGTTAAGTCTACAAAATTATAGAATTTAATATTGGATTCAGCTCGACAGATAAAAAATTGTAATAAAAATTGATTTTATGGAAAGCAAACAAAAATATAAAATAAATGAAGCGATAACTCGCGTTAGTCTGGTTAAAAATACACAGTTAAAGCTATATCATAGACGTACCAAATTCAATTTACTAAGACAAAATATCTATATTTTATTGCTTTACGGAATTACAAGCAATTTGGTTTAAAAAAAATTATTTGATAAGTTTTAACATCAATTTAAGTTTTTTTTTTTTCTGACAAAGCTACAAACTATTTGCTACACAAAAATTTTAATATCAGAAAGGTTGCAAATAAAATTAAAATTATCAAATTTATTGAATTTTCCGCATAAGAGCGAAAAAAATTATACCGAATGTAAAATCTAAGCCGCTTTATGCCGTTATGGATGTCAAAGTATAACAGCTGCTTTCAAAGAAAAAAATAAATCTTTTAGAACAGGAGATAAAAAGATTTTACCTAAAATTTACGAAAATTGCAGACATAAAAAATGATTAAAAGCAATAATTATGAAACGATTTCCAGCGAAAATAAAAGAAAGTGGAATGAAAAAAAAAAAAAAACCAACAACAACAACAGAATAAAACAGCGCATTTAATTGGGAAGTAAACTGGAAAAGCACCTAGAAAACACACAATTTAAAAAATCGGAAACACAGCGCTAAACTAACTCAAACAGAGAAAAAGCTGTACGCGACAGGTTATTTACAGCAATCGCATTCCAATATTTCAAGCAATGCAGGCAGTTGACAGTGTTTTAGTATAGATAGACCTAATAGCCATTAGCAATGTCGACAAAATCAAATAATTTGGAATATTTCGATTTGAACCATTAAGTTGCTAGGTAAACTTCAGGCTTTCGCATGAATACGATAGAAATATGCAATAGTTTACATAAACGAAAGGAAAATTATAACAGCATTTTCTTACAATGAATTCGTGCAAACGCGCGTTAATGAAAATTGAATGAAATCGAAACATACTTTTGTGTAAACAGGTACTGCCGGCGGCCTTGAATACAAGAAGACGCTGCCGTTGGCATTACAGAAGCAGTCACCGGGTTAAGTGCTTTAAATAGAGAAATACAGCATAGAAAGATAAAAAGGAAGCCGAGGCATAAAGCTAACATAGAGATTTGCAACAAAAAAAATTCGCATTCAGTACCGCAACAGAACAAAAAAACGAAGACCAACATTACCAGCGACCGCTCTGACTAACCATTCCGTGGTTTCCGTTCAAAAGACGACTGGAAGGGGGAACGGGCAGGCCCGATCTCTGGTGAAATGTAGGCGACTCGGGCCGTGGTTGGCCTTGGAGGAAAGCGGTCATGCTCGTGGTGCTTTGGGCCCGGAACGAGCCAGGTCGACCAGGGGCGGCATTCAAAGACTTTTCATAGAGAACGTTGCGATTTTTCTTCAACTCTGCAAGTAATGTAAGCGAAAGCAACTGGTTAAGTTGATAATTGTAATTGAGTCCGCAACGAAAGCAATCACAAGATAATAAAATAGATCCTTTGATTGGGTAGCCATTCGCGTACACATTTTAACGATGTCAGGTGATGGGTTGAAATACCCAGCCAACGGTTTTGCTGGTTAGCAAAAGAAGCCTAAGTAAAGCCCAAGGGTCTTTGCTTTGATTACGCCAATACGAGCAATATTCTGCTACTTTCGCAAAGCAGCAAACAAAATTAATAAGTCATCAAAAAAAAAAAAGCTACAAGCATAAAATTAATAGAGATGTTACTTTGTGGGCTATCAAAAAATGTCAAATAAAAAACTAATCGTCAGGATGCTGATATGATAAAGCTTGTTCAAAGCTCACCTTCGATCGCGAGAAGAATCTTCTTTCTGGGTCCGAATGCCGAGATGCCCAGCTCCATCAAATCGTTGTCGGTGAGAGTGAGGAAGGTTTGGAGGTCGACCTGTCAATCAAATCACGTCAAGATGAAACAAAAACCAACTTTTTATGGATAAAAAAGCTCGAGAGTAAAGTTAGGGCAATAGCATTGTATGCACAGACGTGGCAAACTTGAATAGACACTTACAGAAAATAAACAAAGCTCCGTTGGTTCGTGGCATGTTGTAATATTGTTATATGCAATTTTAGTCAAATAATTTAAGTTAATTTAACACTATTATTACCTGTAAATAATATTAAGCATGCATTAAAGGCAGAAATACAATATGTCTTGCTATCTATTCAATTCTGACATGTCTGTGTAAAACAAGTATGTATTTTAGAGTTTAGGGAAAACTTAAATCTATTTTCAAATAGACAACCAGCTATTCTAAACGCCTCATAATACCTCTTGCTTTATAAAGACTTCGCTGTATTTCTGCAGATTAAGATGGTTCAACAGCTCGTGCAATTCGATTCCATTCGATTGACCACCCAAGTGGGTGTTCGTGAGGAGGGAGAGCGCCGCTTCTTTATTTGAAATCGGCTGAAGACAACTGCCACTCGGGGCATCAAAGGGGGTCGGGGAGTTGCTGTCGTCGTTGGGATGGGGAGGAGGGGGGTGACTGTACTCCACAGGTTGAGGATCGACTGCAACATCGAAGACAAGCAATTAGCTTGAAACGCACCGATGTATGAAGCCGCGTTTACAGCCGTTTACAGTACTTTTTTCTTTCGGCGCGATCTTGGTTTGTTTTATTGACGCTCAAATCCACTCATGTTTTCGAGAAAAAATGAGTGAATTTGAGCGTCAATAAAACAAACCAAGATCATGCTGAAAGAAAAAAGTACTGTAAACGGCTGTAAACGCGCCTTGAGAGAGCTACCCACAAGTCGAATGCTGCCGACGTTTTGGCATCGGGTTGCTGATATCCTTGGAGTGCGATGAAGCGCTGGGGTTGTTCTTTTCTCTCCACGACAGAAAAGCCGAGCCGGCCCGGCCCGATAAACGCTGACTCATGGTCAGAAAATTATCGCTTGGCGTTGATGACTCAGCAACTTCGCTCATGTCATCACGCTAAGCGAGAAAAAAATGTTTTTGTTCAGGCAGAAAACAACGCAATTTAAATGTGACAATGATTAATTTAAATTTAACGCAATGAAACTAAATCTTTTTGAAGTAGATTTTGTGATAAAATTAAAATGCTTATCTTCAAATAAGAGCACCTTAAATAATCTCAAAAGCACAGGATAACAAATAACTTTTTTATATAAATTTGAACCTCATAATTGGTATCGAGTCGGTTTTTAAACTTCTTTCCTGCGGTTCGGTTCCATTCGTTGGAAGGCATTGAGCGGGAAAAGCCTTGACCGTACCAGCAGTTGGTGGGAGTCCTCACTTCGCTAGCAACCGGACCTTTCTGCATGCACTCGTACGCCTTCTGTCGTAGTGTTTCGTAGGTCGATTCACTCTGAAACACGAAGCTGTGTTTTGACCCCGGCATTTGTTTTCGTCGGTTCGGGAGTTTTTTACGTGGCAGCAACGGGGTTTCCCGCAAATTTCACGTGATTTACGTGAAAACTACGTGAATTTTTTGTGGAATTCACGTGGTGTGTTTGCTGGGAACTGCTTTATTACTAGAACATTTTAACTAGGCACCGGGCCAAGTGTAGCTACTGAGGTGCTCTTGATGGAATTTTTTCAGGCTCGATTAATATTATTAATATCAAACAATGCAGATATCTATGAAAGTTTTAACCGATATGTAATGTTGCAGAGAGAAGTGGAACTTGTAATATAACTCTTTATACGTAATGTGAAATGTTTGAGCTAATTGCTCTATTCAAAACTTGCAGGTAAACTAGATTATTTTTTATGGATATAATTTAGTGCGGTTCTTCTACTTTATCAATCATTAAAAACACAACTCGATCATGTAGTTAACCATGTCATACTACCATCGGAGAGTGCTTCGATAATGGAAAGTTGTCGAAACCAGGAGGGGGCGCTGTTAAGTCGGGCTTGAAAAAGGCTTCTGTCTTCGGTTCGGAATCAATTTTTTCACTATAAAAAAAGCGAAACAAATGTGAAATCAAGGAAAAAGAAAGTGAAACAAAAGCAACAGACCAAATGTATTTATAAGCATCCTCTACATGCTTTTGAAGAAAGCTGTGACAGATCGAGGGGATTCAAAAAAGCTATTTTTATGAATCTTTGATCGGTGACGGCTGCCTACCGTTCTGTCGAAAATCTTTTTTTTGATAAGATAATATTAATATTTCCAATCTTTTAATTTTGTAGACTGCGGTTAGCCAAGTGGCTGTTAAAATTCTGAGCTAATTGTGAATAAGCGAAATTTTTCAAAATACCATTGGGTGCGCCTTCTAATTACGAACAGTGTGCGTTCTTTTATCTTGAAATAATAGCGTGCTGTTTTGTAACAATGGAATTTTTTTTACTCATTAATAGGAGTTCTTTTCTGTTTTATCCGGCGGGCTTTTAATAGAATAGCGCAGCGTTTCCCAAATTGTGTTCCGCAAGTTTCTTTAAAGTGTCCTCAAGTTTGTTTTATTACGTGCTTCAGACAGTGACTTTTAAAATATTGGTATTAAGATTTTAAAAAATTTAATTTTGTAATTTTATAGATTTAAAGTATTAAAACATTTATGCTGATGGAACCTCCTTTCTTTAAATATTTTCCAACAAACTTTCCTGTTTTCATATTTAAAAATCTAATTCACTGCCAAACCCTATGTTTTTGTTCTATGTATTTATTTCGTAATAATTGTTGTGTTTTCAGTATATTGCACAAATTGTTTTTGCCATTTTGAGCAGTTGTTCTGCTATTTAAAATTATGACCTGAAGAGAGGTAAATGGTATGCCCCTGGCTAGAACAGTAGTGCATACTGGTTGAATAGGGTACGACTGCATTTTGTATTATTTGCTTAAAATGGAAGTGATAAAAACAGTATTAATTATTACTCTTAAACTGCTTTAAAAAAGTTTTATTACCATTTTATCTTCTTTTTCCATAGTATTTTCAGTTTAGGCCAACTGCTAATTCATTTTATCAATTTTGTATAATATATTCGCCTCTCAATGGATCGCTGGCTAAAAACTGGAAGCCTTAAAAAAGCTTGTAATAACTCTACTGTGCTATTTACTAATGATAAACAAATTGTAATTGTCAACGATAATGGTTGTATTGAAAATAGTGATGATTTGCCAGTAAACAGAAAACCTCTTTACAGACCAGTGACTCTATGCATCGTTCCAACAAACGTGGTGTTAAACGCAAGTATGACGAAAACTTTTTGAGCTACGGATTTACTTGGACAGGCTCTAAAGACTACCCTGATGCTCTTTGTGTTATATATCAAAAAGTGTTAGAAAATAGTTCTCTTGTGCCTACCAAAATGAAGAGATATTTTCAAAGTAATCATCTTACCTTAGTGGGAAAAAACACCTCTTTTTTTGCAGCCAAACTTCGCATATTGAAAGACATGCAAAAATTTATGCATTCAACCACCATGTCAACCGAAAAATTGTTGGAAATATCATATTTAATAAGCCAAAAAATTGCTATGTCTGGTGAGGCACACACAATAGCTGAGAATCTCATCAAGTCTTGTATACTTAAAGCTGCAAAAGTTTTACTATGCGATAACGATTACATAAAACTAGAGAGCATTCCGCTATCAAACAGCACTATAGGCCGTCGTATAGATGACATGGGTATGTACATAAAATCTGAACTTTGCTCCAGTTTACAACAGTTTGAGTTTTTTTGCCTTCAGATCGATGAGTCGACAGATGTAGCAGGATTAGCAGTGCTGCTTGCATTTGTTCGTTATGTCTATAATGCAGGCATTCAAGATTTACTTTTAAGCAAAACTTTACCTACTTTCACCATAGAAGAAATATTCAAAATTTTAAATTCGTTTATGAATGAAAATGCAATTTCATGGAACAAATGCATGGATATATGCACTGATGGAGCTAAAAGCATGACTGGCTCAATAAAAGGTGTCGTGTCATGAATTAAAGAACAAAACCCAGAATGTTCCATTTCACACTGACCTATACACCGCCATCAGCTAGCTACAAAAGAATGCCTTTCGAACTTATTAGTGTTCTAAATGACACGATAAAAATTCTCAATCTTATCAAGTCAAGACCGCTAAGAGCCACGATACTTTCGATTATCTGCCAAGGCATGGGAAGTCTTCATTGTAACTTATTGTTGCATACATCTGTACGATGGCTGAGCATTTTTTGAAAAAAAAACATTTACTTTATCTTGCTAGTTGCGCGAGTCAAAATGGCTGCAGTGCCTCGCTTATATGGCTGATATATTTCACAAGTTAAATGACTTTAACTAAAGCCTGCGAGGCAAGTACACTTCGGTATTATTAGTCAAAGATAAAGTTACAGCAATTAAACAAAAACTTAAATTTTGGTGTGATAATATAAAAATCGACAATCTAGCTTGCTTCCCTTTGCTGCAAAACTTTTTCGAAGATAAAAATGTTGAAATAGACCAATTTGTAAAAAGAGATATTGTTTAACACTTGCTGAAACTTCAAAAAATTTTTCTTCAATATTTTCCTAACGAAGTGCTCGATTACGATTGGATTCGAAATCCATTTTGTAGTTTGGCAGTTCCATTCACTGGGAAAACTATGGAAGAATTTATTGAACTTTCAAGCGATTGGAATTTGAAGCTACAATTCACAAATCAACCCCCGGGCGAGTTTCGGCTAAACGTTCAAAATGCACATCCTACAGTTGCAAGAGAAGCTTTGAAAACTTTTACTTTTTGCGACTACCTACCTATGTGAAGCAGGGTTTTCACGTTATGTCTCT
This sequence comes from Diplosoma virens, assembly GCA_963680785.1. Classification (NCBI taxonomy): domain Eukaryota; kingdom Metazoa; phylum Chordata; class Ascidiacea; order Aplousobranchia; family Didemnidae; genus Diplosoma; species Diplosoma virens. Next base: position 59,009,712 of record OY796881.1, on the reverse strand, counting down.
ACAAAAACCAAGTACAGAAAGAAATTAGATGCAGAACCTGATATGTATATTCAGCTATCAACTATTACACCACACATTAGACAACTCTTCACTTCTGTTCAAGCTCATCCAAAGCATCAAATACCGTATATACCGGCTAATAAGCCGATTTTCTGGACCTAATTTTTTAACCTAATTTTCTGGGGTCGGCTTATTGGGAGAATATAGCTTTGGACCAAAAATACCGGAGGTCAAAATTGGTCACAAAATGACACCTTCGATCCCACAATAGCACGATCTCACCGCGCGTCAATTCACATCTAGAGTTAAATAAAGACGGTAAATAAAATAACAAGTTTAAAGCCAGCATTATAACGCATTTTTTTTTGCAGGAGCAGACATCTTTTCACGCACAAAAATTAACAAATTAACCGTATCAAATTATTTAGTGACTGATCAAAACAGAGCACTTCGTCTGTTGCATCTGTGCTAAAAAGTGCGTTGGTGCGTAAAAAGGAAAAAAGCGCGAATAGAATGATATTTGTTTAAAATAGCGTGCATTGTTGCGTAATGAATGCAACGCATAACTGAAAACAAATGTTAGAAAAAGAGAAAAAGGTACAGTAGTTAACGCAATTTTTCCGCCTCGGCTTATTGGGCGGTAATATGTAAAAAACCTCATTTTCTGAGCTAAAAATTGACCTCGGCTTATTCGCCGAGTCGGCTTATTGGCCGGTATATACGGTATGTCAAATTCCTTTGTTTATTTTTATAAATTTGCAATCTACTCTCATCCTTGACAAGCTTATGTTCACAATTCCTTTGACTGAGTGTTCCGCTAAAATGTTAAAAATAAAGGTTCCGTGGCTAAAAAAGATTGAGAAACCCTGGGATAGCGGAATAACAAACCTTTTGAAGGAGTTGTCGAATCTTCCGAATTGATTCTCCTGAAGATGATCGGGATGGAGGAATTTGGAGCGGTTTGAATTATGCATTTGACGGATGGCAGTACGGAGATCGGCGGATGAGGATGAAGAAGATGGACTTCTGACGAGTTTCATTTGTTTGCCTAGCTCTAAAAAACAGATTAGTTATTGCTTAGGAAAAACATTGAAAAACAATTAAACTGGTGACTCCCAAACAAAGTTACCGTTTTTTGCTTTTCTTCAGTTTGGTTTCAACAACAAGGACGATAATACATTTTAAAATTTCTACATTCAATTCGCCCACATGCTAATTAACGCATTATAGAAGAACTGAGACAAAGTAGCTCAAAATGTATTTATATTGATGTCCAACTAGAAGCAAAACATTGAAGAAATTTTATTTAAAAAAAACTACAAAATATAACCAAAAGCGATAAGTTACTAGCAATTCATAATCAAATAAGCAGTAAAATTCACACTTTTCACTTTTATACAAATACGAGATCGAAAAAATTTTGATCACAACAAATACGGTTTAAGTTGAAGGATTATATTAAAAACAGAAAGTTAAAAAATGCGCGCCTTCTAGGTGGGTCGACTGACTGAAAGTGCGCCTTCTAGGGTCTGAATGGAAGTTGCAGTACTAACAATGAAAACTGCTCGCTCTTATTTAAATATTAACGACTATTTTCTTTTCAATTTAAAAGGAACAATGACAAACTACGGTGAAATCCAATGCAAAAAAAATCATAATTTTATTTAGTTTATGGCAACATTGGGGCTATAAAGTATATTGACAGGAAATAACTAACCAGGTTCGAGGGGTAAGGCTTGATAATCTGTCGAGGCAAGGGGGCTGTTACGATCACTTCCGGAAGGGGTGCTGTGACGACTCACGTTTACTGTGAACGAAATCAAAATTACCCATAATTACACGCAAATAAAAACACACCTTTTGAATTCGATATAAAAAAAACTAAAAACGTTTTAAATCAACTGATAAATTTTGAATACTTTTATAGTTTGTCGAAACTTGAAGCAAGTTTTTGCTGGCTTGATCAATTCCTTCTGTCAGAGACAATCTCTCCAGATGCTAAAAAAATTAATAACAATTCAGAAAAAAACATAACAATACGGTCAAGTGAAACAAAAAAAAAACAATTAAATAAATAAATCAAGAAAAATTTTAAAAGCCATGCTGAAAAAAATCGTGGTCATGATGCATTGAAAACATGAGATTTTAAAGCTTCTGAATTTATGGTGCCAAAAAAAACAACTGCATAATGGATTTTTTCTTTTCAAAAACAATTTTAACGATTGAAAATAAAAAGAAGAGATTTTAAGCATTTTGACAAAGCTTTTCTGGCAGCTATGCGCCAACTATGATCACTTACAGCAGTTGGCAACTCTTCACGAGCCACAATTGAATCGGTGAAGCCGTGTGGATTAGTAAGGCGCTTTTCCGAACCACTGCCTTTATTGAACGAGCTATTTGCTGATTGGCGCCCGAGCTGGTTTTGCAATTCGAGCACGTGACGCTGCAGGCTGCGAACACTTCCCGAAACATTTTCAGAGTCGACCGTATTGAGCGAAGACGGAAGCTCGGCGTCGTTCGGCCACTTTCCCGAAAATTCGGAGTCAACTTGCGGCTTACGGGAAAAATTGACTCCTTCCAATGCCGAGCCTGATTGATTCCCCAAGGGAGGTGCTTTGGTGGGGGATTGGCCGTTGAAGCGAGCTATTTTATTCTCGTGAATAAGGCGTTTGGTCACTTGTAAAGGATCCGCCGACAAAACCGGGAATTCGTCGCTTTTTCCGGAAATAGGGTTGGGGGAATTAACAACGGTGGCGGGTTGGCTGGCCGACACAAGGGCGGCCATTTGCTGGGCATTGATCTGCGCTTGAACCAGGCTCTGCTGCTGTTGAGCTTGTATGGCAGCGATTGTTGCCTGTCCAAAAAAACAAGTGAACGATGAAAAAGTGTCCACGCAAAAAAGGAAAAATCTCAAGGAAAGCGCGATAGAATTTGCAGTTTGAAGACGATGCATCAAAACATAGTTCACACTATAAACGGCACACCTGCTGAGACAGCGGATATGAATTCTGTGATGGACTGGGCATCGGGTTATGGGGCCAGTTGGGGCGAATAACGTTTGGTCCTGAAGAAGTAGCAGCGGGGGTTAATGAGCTCATGGACCCATTGACAAGGGTAACCCCATTGGGCGGAATAATGTCTATTTCAAAAATTAATTAGAATAAGCAAACTTATAAAATAATAAAAGAAAGCCTGTACGATTCCTAAACACTTGCAAATCATTTGTTAAACGTGTAACTGCAAATCTAAAAAATATGAAGTAGTTTTTCAAACAAGCTTTGGTAGAAAACGAGCGACAATGAATAATAAAAATAAAAGTTTTTTATTGGGCTGTAAATTACATAAGATAAAAAAATATTTCAATTTAAAAAACCATGACGTCAATGTCAAAGGATTTGAAGCGAAATGTTTGGATATATTGTAGCAACAAAACAGAAATGTTATCACCTTAATCTATTTCATATAAAACAAACGAAGATGTGTTATCAAAACCAAAAACGTGGCCTTTTTCCTCTGTTTTAGTCACTTTTAGATTATATCTCAAACTAAACAATTCAAAGGTGAAAAACACCACGAGAAAAAGTCATCGAAGCGTTAAGTTTGAACAAAAAAGATTTATTTGCGAATATTATCAATTATCAAAACTTTAAATGTCTTGAAAAATCTGTGAAATACAAGCTCACTTGAAAAAATGACGTCAAACACGAATAAAAATTACCTGCTTCGTTGCTTGTGCAAATTAGGGAAAGGCTAAAATTACGAATTCGGGAATTACACAAGAAAATTCAATTTCAAAAAACCAATAAATCACAATAAAATGCCATCTAGTTTGGACAACGACTATTTTACCGCAATACAGCGAGCGCTTCCAATGCACTCATCAGTGATAAAAAATGTCAATCAAATACATCGATTGACAGCTTGGATTAATCGATACACAAATAATAATCAGAGTTTTTTGAACAAGCCTATTGTGAAAATCAAACCGGTTTTTTGATTTGCTGCTCATCACAAAAGCCGCTTACATTGAAAAGTATATTTAAATCGGCAATATTACGGGCACAGCTGACACCGGTGAAAAGATTTGATAAAATATTTTAATCTAATCCTTTTCTTTCTTTATCGTATGAGCTTAAGAATCTATGTCTGTCTACAACTCTATGTAGGGGATTTCTTTTCGTTTTTTTAGGATTGATTAGTCTAAGCAAGCCCACAACAACCAAGAGCATTTTTGGCTTTACTAAAAAACAAAACTGCCCTTTTCAAAAACACAAAGTTAAAAGACCTAATCTGATAAGAACCCCAAAAAACTCAGTGCCTCTCTATCATTATAAATGTTTAATCAACTCAGCTAAGTACAAATTAACAAGCAGTTCAAAAAAATTTTTAAACATGTTTTCCCTTATATATATCCTTCTGACTTGCAGGAAAGCATCGGAGGCGCTATAAAATAGGGCAACAGTCAAGCAAATAACTGTTTCCGGAGATGCCGAGATATTGCTGTCCGGTTAAATTTTTTTATTTTGGTGTATTAGTTTTATTGGAGATATGACTGAAATTAAGAACTGCTTGCCAAGACTGCCAAACATGGAAAAGTGCTGTAGAGTGTCTTTCTTAAAGATCATGGGACTCTTAACTACTCGACGACGCTGCCAACGAATAATAATAAATAACAAGAACAGAGTTGGTAACTTGACCTACTTATGAACTGCGGCTTGATGAGAGACGATTGGGATTGTGGAAGACGGATAACCGGACGAACGGAGATATTTGAAGGAGTGGATAACGCGATAGGAGTCGGAGAAGTTGACCGGGGCGGAGTTTTTAATCCGTTCGATGCTAACTTCAAAAGTTGCCGCCGCGCTTCGAACATGTTGTAAATGTTTCTTTCAATGCTTTTGACGATGACTGACTGTGAAGAAATTCGAATGTTCGAGAATCGCACTCTATTTCAATTTCGAAGTAACTATGTTCTTATGTATAATGTTGTATTTTACAGAATCGTAGAACAAATTTTTGTAAAAGTAATTGTTTTTAATTCAACCGACCGTATGGAAAACAGAGGCTAGTTGGTACGTAGAATCAAATATCACTTTCCAGCATTAAAAAAGCTCTACTTAAAACTTTATTTCAGGATTTAAAAACACAGTTGCAACAAAATAAGAAGTTAGTCAAGTCGAAACAAGCTCAGTGAGAACGATGCTAGATAACAGTAAAAACAACAATTAGGATTTTCCAGAAAAGAAAATTATCACGAATACTTGAACGACCATACAAGACGAAATCTAGATCATAATAATGCCACATGGCTAAAATGAAAACAAGGGTTTTTGTACCAAGAATACAGTATTTTTATTTTTAATGATAAATGGAATTACCTGAAAAGTGCAACAATTTTTAAAAAATGGTCTTTAAACCACTGATTATTGAAACAAAGCGGAAAAGGAAATAAGACACCATCAGCTGTAAGACTTTATCCATCAACTACATTGAAACTGGTATCAAAAGCAAGAACATCGCAATCCAATAAAAGTAGTGGTTTAGCTATCAATCAATAAGCACCTCTCGAAAATGAAATTAACGGCTTCAATTTACTATACATAGTTAAAAATATTGAATTAACAAAAACAGGCTGTAATCGTGGGAAAGTGCCGAGTGAAAAAGTGGCTATTATGACGAAGTGAAATTCGATGATATTAATTTAAGACAGGCGTGGAAATGTAACTCTTCATTAAGATAATTGATTTGAAGCGCTAACTTGAACTCGAGACAAGGAGATCCGCTGACAAAAAGTAACAAGTTTTTTTTTGAAGCTGCTAAATATTTTCGTAAGTTGAGATAAAACAACAGGTTTAGTTATGTGAGCTCCGAAAAATTTCCACAAAAAAATTATGCAAAAACTTACCAAAGTGTAATAACATTTCCTGCTGATCGCATAGCAAACTGCTGTCTTTAGCACATCTAATGTCTTACAAGCAGGCGCGCAGAAATAATTAGTTTAGAGCATAGTTGATTTGGTTTAATAAAACTTTGCCTTTGAAGCAAAAACAAAACAATTTCCCGAAAATACATTCAAGGTTCTGAAACGTTTTCAAGCGAAAATCCAAGCGCGCAATTCACAACAAAAAAAATGAATTGAAATGGAAAGGTTACCGGATTTAAATCAAACGCCGCGCACAAGAAACAGCTGATAAGAACGTGCAAGTTAATTAGCAAACGATCAGTTCGTAAACGAACCAGCCCGTTTGCAATTTTCAATTTTGTACCCAAGGAATTGTAATTTATATATTTTCAATCTAACAAAAATCCAAATTTTTGTCTCTGCTCAAAAAATTCTCACTCAGCTCTTTACAGTTTAATCATATTTATTTTTTGGTACATTTGTAAATCAATCCTATTTATTTTTCGGTACATTTGCAAACGCAATATAAGAAACAGATTGGTTTGTTTATCATCATAAAAAGTCGCTAAATAAAAAGCTTCGGCGTGACAACTAACATAGCGTGCTCCTTGATCACTCCAAGAGCTGAGTGATAGAATTTTTATGAACAGAGAAAAAAGTTTTGGATTTTTTATCGGTTGAAAATATGAAGATTACGATTCTTTGGGTACAAAATTGAAAATCGCTGCCCGTTTACACGATGTTGCTGCTTGTGCTTGGTTTGATATTAATCTATAACCTTTTCGTTGCTTTGGTCCGGCAATGCAAAGAGTAACGTAAACATCAACTGACCTTGCTCGGTTGCTTGGGTTTGGCCTTAACACTGATGAACACATCAAGGGCGTCCATGAGCCGGTTTATTTGAACCGCTTCGTCAGTATTCGAACTCGCGTCATCTTGTTTCATGTCAAACATAAGCACCAGAGGAAGGCAGCCCTGGACAGCACAAAATAATGTACCAGAAAAAAAAAAGATATTTGCAGGTGGTTGTTGGTTTTGGCAATTTTGGGCAATGTTAACAACGTGAATTGAACGCAGTTGAAAATAAAAGAATTATATAACACATGTTGAGGGTGATGATTAAAGCGAAAAATACTTAAAGTACACTAAACAATGAGTTTGGCGTTTAGTCACAAGACCGTGATTGGAACCATGCATTATATTAAATACTACAACATAATGAACAAGTACGTACAAATGTAACACATACCATTAGCCGCTCCCTTGCCAAAACAACCTGTTCTACACTCCCTGATATAAAAATTGTGTTTTTCTTCGGTATGCTTGTGGGGTCGGGGAAGTTGATCTGTAGAAAAACATGTTTACCTTGTCACGGTGGGATCAATTCAAATCAATTTGCAAGCGATAACAGTTAAATTTAATTGATTAGCAATGCTACGCAGAAAACAGTAGTAAATCAAAAGTATAATTCCGGGTGTTGTAGACTTAGACAGACTTTAACATTCGCCCGCAGGCTAAAGAATCGCGAAGATCGATATGAATTCAGAAGCTATTGACGAACGTAACGCAAAAAAAGCAAAACAAAATACGTCACGTGACGCGATAAAAGAAAGGCAGCCACACTTGTTCAGGGATTATTGGCGTTGATCGTTTTTACGATTGATTTCGTATTTATTTTTCAACAAAGCGCACGTTGTCATAGAAGTCAGCGAAACTGCGAAAGTAAATTAAAACAAATTCAAGGAAAAACTCACAGTTCGCAAGCAAGCTACAAAAACAAGTAGATCAAGTCCAAAAAGGAAAACAAGAAAAAACAAAAGAAAAATAAAATCACATATAAAATTTTTCTAAAAATCAACAAAAAATTGTGACTGCGCACAAAAAAAGATAGCAATTAAAATTAGATAAATACCAACCTGTGCCCCGGTTTTCTGCATAATTTGCTTCACATTGCAGGCATTCCTCCCCAGCATGTAGGCGTGCTGCTGCTGGGCGACTTCTAGTTGTGAGGTAACACGTGACTTCAAAAAATAAAAAAATAAAAATAAATAAGAGGATTACTTTAAAAGCTCGCTTGCACCTTATTTTAAGAAAATACATAATTGAAAAATTTTGTTATGAATAAAATTTTTTTAATTAAATAAATATTTTCTTCAACGTTTTGAAGAAAAACTCCAGTTTTCCAAAATTGTTAAAAATCGTGTATGGGATATCTAGTTTATTAAACTTAAGAAACAAAGCGAGAAATCTGCTGTAAGCTTAAAGTGACGCTTTCAACACATTAATCCGGATCAGCAATCTAACCGTGTGTACCAATCTATTAATTAACTCGCATGAAAACCTCGGAAATTTGGTAAACAATGTCACGAAAAATCAATTAACAACTGTACTCAAACTAAATCTAAACCAAGGCGCTTATGTTGTTAACATAGAAAGAAAATAAAAATTTCATTATAAAATAAAGCAATATAATCGTAGCTAGTCTGTGCAACTTACAATTTGACCCCCGGGAAGATGCTGCATTAACTTTATAGTTCCTTCCTGAAAACAAACAAACAAATAGCTTGTCTTAATAAAACACCTTTTCAAAAAGTAAACCTGGTTATTACAAGCCGCGTAGGCCTATAATACTCTGGCCGAAATTGTTCGACAAGACTTGAAATGGACGAAAATCTCGGCCCGTTTGTAAAACGATTATTTAGTTCAGCGCGATTTACTATCGATTAATTACCTAATTATTTATTAACTCACAATTATTCCAGCGGCGTTGTCTTTCGAACCGCGAACTGTACAAGCAGTCGTGCAGTACACTTTGAGTCTTTGCTTAAACTGGACACTGATGTTGTAAGTTTGGACAATCAACTGTATAGGGGGCGAATTTGGATCAGGAACGGAACCGGATACGGATAGATCAAAGGATACAACAATGGGTAGTAATTCCTTAAAACGTTCACAGCGTTAATCTTACACGAACATAAAACTGTAAACATCAAACTACATAAGCAAGTGTAGTTTGAAGTATTTTAAATCTTATCACAAAGAAAAGCGATGCAACAAAAATCACAGCATTTGAGGTTATATCGATTACAAGCAACATCGCATTTAAACAAATCTTTAAAATGGTTATATCGCGTGAACGAAAGAAAATTATCGAATAGTAACATCTAGAAATAATCCTTTTACACGAAAAGAAGAGGAAAACATTGAAAATTTCAGAGTAAATAGAAATGAGCAAAAAATCACAAAAGAGAGCAAATATATATAACACTTTAAATCTTACTCGGATTTTATTCATTGCTCTCTCCACACCCGACGGCTGGCCAGCGATTGATACCTAGAAAGTAAGCCCAAAATAACAAAAGCTCGACGCTCACAACAAAGGAGCTACTCATGACTACACTTGAACTCAAAAGGGCACTTTTAACAGTTTTCAAAATCTATGGCGAAATATGACGGGCGCGCTTTGTTAAACGGCAGATGCTTCAAGGACAAGTTTTTTTGTAGAATTAAGATTAATAACAGAGAAACGAATTGAAGTACGACTTCAAAGTGCTTTTTTACAAAAAAAAGCGTAAGACAACAAAGGATCTTAATGATAGAAACAATGAACCATTACTATTCCTGGCGCTGTTAGATAAATGACCCAATTTTAACACAAGTCGCCATCTACCAATTGTAGCCTCGGGGATAATCAAAACTACAGCAAGATAAATAACTTTTGTTTTACATTCACATATCTAAAGCATCAGTTTTATAAAATTTCAAAATGATAATTTAAAAAAAAAAGCGATTGCATAAAAAAAATCATATTGACAACGAATGGAGTCGGATTGATTGTTTATGAATCATCTGATATCAGCAAACGCGACCTATTGAAACGAACTTAAATAAAATTAATAAAAAGATTTTTGAAAAAGCTGCTTATCTCGGTATCAATGAAAAATTTTCATTAATTCGGTATGAATGAAAAATAAATGTTTGCTGCGTGGGCAGTTGAAACCAGGAGATGAGTCTCTAAATTAGGGTTGCCGACCGGCGGCCCGCGAACTCTTTTGGTAGGTCCATAAAACAATTTTTATTTAATGCTCAATCAGCTTAAATTTTTGCACTGCCTTTAAAGTAATCCAATGAAACAAAAAAACTTGGAATAGAATTAATTTTGGTCCAATAAGAGATTTTTGGCTTTATTTGTTTAGGCAAAAACATCTAAGATCGAACTGAAGAGTTTTTTTGGTCTTCAACAACATTTGTGGTACGAATTCTACTTATCAAAGAAGTTCATTTTTACAAAAATCGTTAAAAATAAAATGAAGACCGAAAGAACGGCTAATACTTTGATTTTACGGTGGTATTTACGAACTAACTTTCATGACTAGAATTCGAAACACAAATTTAATTGAAGATCAAAAAAGTTATCATTTTGATTACTGCCTCTACATAATGGCCCGCTGTAAACTTGAAGACAAAAATTTAGCTTACAACAGTTAAAAAATTGGGCACTCTGCCCTCATGCAATATGTAAAGTCAAAGACAATTTAAGTATTTGTGAACAATCACAAAGAGCTTAGTTTGCAAATGCATAGAGTGAAACAACGGAAGTGCTGTGACGAAACATGTTGATCAGACTGGGTGGAAAAAATTCTAACACAATGCACTGGCACATAAGTTGCAAAAGATAATTTGCATCTTATTTCAGTTGGCTCAAAAACAAAATAGCGACTTTTAGGTTGATGAAAACAAAAAAAAAAAAAAGCAACAACAGCAACAGGAGCATGTAAGGCAGTCAGTCTTCCAAAGACACACACACACAAGTTAAACTGTTTAATGTTAAAAATAAAAAAAACTTTGGCATTCTAAAAAGACGCAACAACAACAGTACTTTTATATTAGAATGTGTTGGATTTTAATAAAAAAAAAAAAACAAACAAAGGTAGCTTCTAACAGCGCTCGGCGACATCCATAAGCTGGTCTCTGTTTTTTGCTAAGAGCAACTCGTTATCTCGCTTGCGAGAGACAAAAACACATTAAAATCAACACAAATATAAAAGGGAACGATATTATCGCTAACCTGGTTACTTTTTTCGGCTGTACTATTCCGGTTCGAATCCGGGAAATGAATGTGACATTCAGTATCTTCCATGACCCGCTTTATGTTGTTTCCGCCTTTTAAAACAGAAAATGAAATAAAACGAAGGCACAAAAAAGCAGTCATTCCACTTTTTAGCTAATATGAGTGAATCTGCTAGGCAATCAAAATGATCGTACAGAGCGATTGAGGATGACATTCTTTCGAAGAAAAGTCCCGCAAAAGATTACACAAGGACGAGTGTGGTTTATATCACTTCAAAACAACGAAAAACGCACCTTTGCCAATCACGTGGGAATGTTCGGTGTGTGATACATCCATCTTGAGCGTGCATTTGGTGCAGCGAGTGTCGAGCACACGCATCACCATGTCGCGAGCCTTCTTCACGTCATCCTGCTTACCGGTCACCTTGATGTGCGGATCTGCGTTAAATCGCGACATGAAAAGTTAATTTTAGCGACGAAAGCGCGAGTTCCAAGAGACGCGAGAATTCGATTTCTGGTTTGAAGGATTGCTGGATGAACGTTAAGACACAAGAGAACAAAATAGTTTTTTGCTAGGCCGAGTTAGATCACCGCAAGAATATCTCGCTTCTTCGATCAAACGTAGCATGAAACATACCGATATTATTGAATTTGCCACAGAAAATCAATATATACTGTATATATATTGCTAGGTTTCGGGTAACAAGTTTAAAAGTTCAACTATTTGTACTAAAAGTATTATTTGCACTGCAAAGCGCCACATTATGTTATCCGATATTAATAAGTAAGCTTTGCGACTCAGAAACATTAGCATATTCTTAAAATGGATTTAAATTGACCGCAATATAAATGAATAAAATCATTCAGGTCAGCTATCAAAGTCCGACTAACGGCTATTTCTTTATTTCAGAAATTAATCACACGTGGTTGTTTAGCTGGGTGAAAGTATAATAAAGTTACTAAGCAAGCTACAACCTAAAATTAGTCGATTTGCGGTTTTTTTAACGATGAAACTTTCTAACTAAATTTTCAATTATGATTTTTTAAAGTTTTAACACATACATGTTATTTTTGAAAGCTTGAATAAAAAATAATAACGTAAAATCAATAGTTAGTAGTCATAATTGAGCTTGACATTTGTTATTTTAAGCCAAAACACGCCAACACAGACCGTTACGTTGCACAAAAAAGCGCGTGAATAACATCAATAATATGCCACAAGAACAGAAGCAGCAATGTTATGATATAACTCTATATAATCGGAAATATCGTAACTTTTCGACTCCGTGGGGCCGAGCATGAGTCAACAGAACACAATGTCACGATCGTCACCAGAACCAAAGGATAGAAGATATAAAAAGAAAAGCCCTTGTGTAAACTTGATCACAATGGATTCCGTCATTAATCATTTCATTCGATTCCCGTTCAAATAGTTTACTTCAACTTCTGCTTATTGAAGTTTTTATGGAGCTAAATTTTCCACGATAGGACACAAGAACAAAGTGGGAACCTACGTATATCGAAGCCAAAAGAATGAAATGGCCGAAAAATTGCGAATGAGAAAGATAAACAATTTAAAGTGAAGGTAGAGAAAAGAGAGTTTAAAATAAATCTCAATCGCGATACAGGTGTTGTCAATACAACAGCTTTAAAAAAAGCTATAAAATAGAAGTTCACTCGCTCCCCAGGTACGCATACTATGTTTCAACACAACCTCACAATTAAAAACTCTTTACAGATAAGGTTTGGGTTAGATGATTCCCTAAAACGCAAATCATCTCCTACACAACAACCATGCCTACAAAAAACAAAACAAAACTATCCCAGGAATAAAAAAAAAAAAGGAGGCAAAGAGCAAACTTATGTCTTGCATAATATCGGCCTCTGATGGGCCCCCAGCGGACAAAAAAGCATTGTGCGTTATTACTAACATACTATTAGTTTCTCGAGTGATCTTCGAGAATCAAACGAAGTTTAAAAATAAAAACATAAAAAAAGCTTGTATGACATAAGTCTCTCCAAAGAAGAATCATTAGTATAAATTCTGTTTCCTGACAAGTCAGATGAATACACGATTATAATAAATATAATGCAAATAATTTTTTTAGAATGTAGACGGCCCAAATAACAAAAAAAAAAACAATTGCCTACGATTATTATAATCCAAACTCAACATTGCACAAAAATAATAAATTCGACAAGTCGGGACATAAGAATCAAAAGCATGTTTGAACCGGTAGTTCTCAAATATAAATCTTATTTAGTGTTTACGCTTAATGCAAAAGGCTTTAAGCATAGGGTTGGTTCTTGGCGCTTTCGCAGGCAAATACCATCGAAACTACTTTTTCCACATTCAAAACTAAAAATTTTTTTGGCTTTTCCATTAACTTTGCGCACGAGACCCTGATTTTTTTAAACTTTAAGGGTTACAAAAATGGTGCCGCAGAACAAAAGTTTAAGAGGCACAACAATAATCACACTTTTAAAGTACTTCGAGGCTGGTGAAAAGAAAATTAACAAATTTCGGCGAAAATTCTTCGGCGTTTTAAATAAGCGAAAAATTTAGGTAATTTTATGAAGTTACTGAATCAAAAACTAAGTAATCTTTGAAAAATTTATACCAAGAGCTTTGCTAATCGTAACCAAATTAAGATGCTTCGCTTTAAAACAGCTGGCCAAGGAAAGAATAACAATAAAAATAATCTCAAATGCAAAAAATGAAAGCTTTAAAGTCCGACCGTAATCGCTTAAGTAATCTCACAGACAGGTGTGAACTATTGAAAGAGTAAGAGCGTTACCAAGGCAACAAAAACTAATGCAATGAAGGAGTGCACTTGAGGTTAGTGTAAAAGCCAACTAAAGCCATTGACGTTGGTCAAGAAATATAAATAACTTAACAGCCACGGTCGATTTTAATAAAGCGCAAAAGCCGAAAAACAAATGACACAACGTTATTAATGTTATATAAGTTTGGCAAATAGTTTGATTATATATATATATATAAATGCAATGTTTATAGGGTAAAATTAAACTGCAACACAGTCGTAATATTTCAAACGAATCAGCACGGAAGATGAGAAAAAGAATGTAACCACAAAGCCATCCGTCTATAGATTTAGATGAACAGAGATTATTATTATTTAAGAAAAACGGGATATATATAAAATCGTTTTTCCGCTTCGACTTTCAAAGCTGCAAATGACAGATCAACGTATTTAATCAAAATTTGACGCTCAATTTTTGATTCGGCAACTAAACAAACAAAATTGTGATATATAAAATAAGACTTTTCAGATTTCGTAAAAATGCTTGGCATTACAAATGCCGTTTAAAAATTAGAGCAGAATGACTTCTATTTGTTATTTAAGCAACTACAAAAATATTTGTAAAAACAAAAAGAACCATTAAATAGATATTACCTATTAAATTATGAAAAAAAGAGATTAAAACAAAGATGATTTGGTATATTAAAGAGCCCGAAAAAAATGGAAAAAATTTCAATTGTACAAATAACAACACTTTTTGAAAATCAATTTTTAATCTACACATGATAATAATAATAAAAATCAAAAAGACAAAAAAATAACTTTTGCTGCAAACGTTAAATAAATTACACAAATCGACAAAGAATTTTATTTATAGCAAGTTAATAGAAGCTGTGGTGCTTAAAGTTTAAAAATTGCCAACTCTAAATTACTATTGAGTTATATACTAATCAACGGCGGACGGAGAGCTTTTTTTAAGGTGTGCACTAAACTGAAATATTATGGTAAATTCAAAATAAAACCAAAATAAAAACTTATTTTTGTAGCGGAAGCGATACCATATGTACATTAATTAACATCTTGAAATGCAAGTTGGACAAGTTAAACTTTAGCTGCTAACACCAAGGTAAAAAGAACAAAAACTTAAAGTCGAATATTAAATATTATTATAAGTAAAAATTAAAAGTTCAGCACGTTGCGCTGTGACTTTCTGTTGATATCAAAAATAGCCTTAAAAAATTATTAATACTCGAAGCTAGTGAGCCATTTAATTGGTTATACCAGTCGTTCTCAACCTTTTTAATATGGCAAATGAAAAAGTTGGGATACAATTAAAATGCGGCCATGCAATGTGTCTCGGCTTCATTAAAAAAAAAATTGTAAAATTAAAGTGAAGACCAAAAAAGAGTTTTTACATTACACTTTTATTATACAGGTGTTACGAAAAAAATCAGGTAGACTTCCACTGATAGAATCAGTTTTACTGATAATAAAATAGCTGGTTATTTGCACCTAGCTAATTGAATAACTCAATAAAATGTGCACGGCCAAGCTGAAAGAGCTTTGCAGCACTAACCGAGATGCGCTGAGTCAGCTGATAGGTTTAAAATTTTATAAAAAAAAGTTGAAAATCAATTGAAAAAAAAATTTATTTGTCTAATCTTCTTTTTTTGAGAGAAGAATTGCTCATTATAAGGCCATATAACGAATCTTTGTTTTTTAATTCATTAATAATGTTTTTCTGAAATTACGCCCGCTTAAACGTCTTAGATCTTGATTTTCTCGAAAGCAAGTATGTAATTTTCTAAAAGCAGAAAATAATCTTTTAGTAGAAACAGTCTTATTGGGTATAATAGCAGAAATTCAAAAAAAGCCTATTTACTTCTCTAAATTCAGGTGAAAGATTCTTATCAAATTCTTATTTTAAATAAATTAGCTTGTGGAGATGCTTTCCTGCAAATTTATCGGAACGGTATGGAACAAAGGCTTGCGATTCATTTTCCAAGCAAACGCAATCGAAAGAGGTCCATTCGAAAATTTGGTTTTACATTCTTTACATTAACGTGACATAGTACATAGAAAAACTAAAGTTTTGAAAGCGACGAATATCTATCTAATTTTTCAGAGACATGTTGTCTTTCTGGTGGACCGGTTGTAAAATAATTTTGAATGGTTTTGGTGTCTCTTTTACCAAAATTTGTCGATTTATAAAATGTTGCAAGGATTTTTTTCCTTGCTTTTAAAATTTTTAGTCAAATTTAATTTTGGCATAGATTTTCCAGCAGTTATAGTTTCTAGTAATTCGCTGTAACTTCTGCTCGAATATGAGTTTATTATAACGCTTTCAACGCTCTTTTGCATCAAATTATTTTAACCATTTAGCCAAAACTATTACAGTATAATCATTGGCGACTCCAGGACTTTGTCGTTACTCGGGCTTGTGTTTGATACTGATGCAACTGGTTGCAAAAAACTACACGGTAGGTTATTACTATAGGCTGAAGGTAGTGGCTAAAATTTTGTAATAAATTAAAACATATGGTGGCTTAAAACTATACATGTAAACTCTTAAATATTCACTCGGGCCACACGGGTTACTCGGGCAGCCCGAGTGGAGTCGTTACTGAGTATAATCATTAAATCTGAGTACGAAATAACAAGCAATTAAGATTTAGCAGGGTTTCAATATGTATATTTTTTGCCATTGTGACGCTTAACCCGCCACTTTAAATCTCATTAAAGAAGGCTTTAAAAATATTAGTGAAAGATAAATTTACCTGCGTGCACCGAATCGCAGCTAAAAATTTCAAAATATAATAATAAGTTTATTATTCGTTAGTTTTATGGCAAGCAAGAAATTTACCAAAATGAGTGGAGAATCACTCCTAACTTTGCCACTGCTTTAATGAATTTGGTCTAATTACTTTTGGGCCTTAGTATATAATGCTGATCGATAAAATGCACACACAGGGGTAATTTGACCTCTTACCACCGAGGCAAATAACACATTACCGCGCAAAAACAAAGACTCATTCGATTTCGAGCAATATCACATTGGTCTTTGCTGTTTACGACCGCATTGCGCTAATTTTCAACAACCTGAACAATCACTGCTGAAATTGACTTGATAAAGTGCAAACAATAATCAAGCTAGCTAATTTGGAAAAAAAAGTTATCTAGACATAAAACATCAGAAAAATTAGACATAGTTTAAGGGTCTCAAATTGTAAAAAGAAAAGGTAATCTTGTCATAAAACATTAAAAGAAAATTAAAGGTATAGCTTAGCTTGGCGCACATAGCCTAAATGAAGAATATAAAATACTATTGGGGAGCAAAATTCTTCGCCTGACAGCTGTTTCGACTAATGAAGTCTCGTCAGTGACGGTTTAATTCTGTAAATGTTAAAAAAAAAAAATCGGAAGACCAAAAGATTTTTTGACTTCCGATTTTGACGAGTCCATGAATTTCCACGCAGTTAAGTTGGCGTTTGCGAATAGAAATAACGACCTGCACATGAATCTCTTTATGCAACGCAACGTAGCTTGGTTTCATAGATATTGCCGTATGGTGTACGTTAGGAAAGTCTTTTTGCTTCTTTATTATATCTCGTTTTGCTTTGCCCACCTCCTCCCCAAACAAAATTTTTTTCGGCCTCCGCTATATAGTTTATACTTTTAAAATTTTTTATCAACATTCAGTATGCATACTTATAGTCTCCATTTCACTGGCGCAGGAGAAATTAGGCAAAATTGGTTTTCTATCCCATCCTAAAGCAGGGTTTATAGACTTTTAAAGCGAAAAAGTATAATGCTGCAAAGTTCATACCTTAAAAATATTGTCAGTGCAATATTGCAATTGTTATTTTGGACATGACACGAAAAAATTTCTATTGCAGTAAGTTTTAGTCTATAAATTGACACTATGAAATTGTATCCTTTGGCTAATAAATCAATAAAATATATCGATATACTAATAAGAAAGGTGTAATTATAGGCTAACAAAATACAACCTTTGACAATGCTACGTAATTTTGAATGCCATGCCACAGCACCACGAGTCATTAATGTATTATAATAAATTTGACGTTGCTGCGTAGCGCGTAGAAATTTTCTAAAATTAAAAGATTAATATAACTGAGCTTTCTATTATTTGTTTTGGTCCGCAGGCAGCAATAGTAATACTGATTAACCATGATATGCTTGTCGTAAAGCCATATAATACATGTGAAGAAAATATTCTACCACATCAAGTTTATTTCCACTTTTGACCAAAGTCGATCGGGTAAATTATTGAAGCACGTCTACAACAGAAAGCATCCAATTATAGTCCAACATTACAGAGCTGAGTAAAAAGTACGGAAAAGGATCTCATTAAAAAATGACTCTTATGACTGGATGTGATATTATTAAACTAATTAACCAAATTGCCGTTATCCGTTTTCTACGCAAATCAGAATAGTCGATATTTTACAGCCGCTGCACGTACGCACTCGCAAGATCGAGGTTGATAAACAGCAAAACAAATATGTTTACCGCGCTGAACCATTAACATTTTGACATAATTCGTAAACTGCGATTGCGTTAACAGAGTTTTCGAATCCTAACAATCTGCAAAAAGTAAGCGAGAGAATAGAAGATAAAATAGAATACGATATTTACTTGAACAATTACACATAAGTGATAGAAATAACAATAATTATTGATATTTCAGCTACACTGACTGCAAGGAAGAATAAAAATTTCATGAAAAAGCATTTAAAGCAGTGGTCTCCAAACTTTTCAAGCAGGGGGCCGTATGTAGATTTTTTTTGGGCCTCCTCGGGCCAAAGTCAAAGGTGTTCTCTAGTTGTTCTATCTACCAATCAAGGTGTTCTCTAAAAAAAAAGGTCTTCACTTGAATTCAGACTCATATTTTTAAATTTTTCTCTCAAAATAAAGGTCTTCATTTAAATTTAGACCCATATTTTTCAATTCTTCTCCCGAAATCAAGGTGTTCTCTGAAAAAAAAAAAAAAAAAAAGTTTTCACTTGAATTCAGTCTCATATTTTTCGATTTTCGTCCCAAAATCAAGGTGTTCTCTAAAAAAACAAAGGTCTTCACCTAAATTTGGCAGCACTAAAATTTAGTGTTTTAGACAACATGCAGCTGGCCAGATAAAATCACCTCGCGGGCCGTAGTTTGGTGACCACCGATTTAAAGTTTAGGTGCTAAAGCAGGAATGAAAAAATACACAGCCCGTTTCACTGCTTACTCTGGGCCGTCAAACAATTTTTTAAAATTGTGACGTAATTCGATAGCATTGTTTTCAATTAAATTAAAAGTAATTGATGAAACCAATGCGTTGTAGTTGCTCATCAGTCGGCCTGTCAAACTATAAAAAACTTAGCATAAAAAATTTGTCCACCCTTGTGTTAAAGTTTCATAAAAATATTTAGGGCTTTACTCTACTTACTACGGAGAAATCGGCATAAATGTACAAAACTTTCCGAAAACAATTTAAAAAGAATAGCAAATATCCTAATTAGCTGGCACTTACAGCACTAAACGGTATGCTTTCATGTGCGATAATCTAGCATATGGATATTATTACCACAAGAACACAGTCAAAACAATAAGTGGCCATATGGATATGCTCAAGTTACAGATAAACAAGTTAACTTCAAACAAACGAATTAGATTTGGATTTTTTAACAATGGAAAACGCCGTGTTATCGGACGTAAGAAACGATTAGTGACAAACAAGGGTCAGCTCACGCGTCAGCGCTTGAGCCGCATAATGCGTTCAAGCAAAAACTTCGAAAGCAGTTTTAAAATTATTCTTTTTCTACAAAATAAAAAATGGCAACTGCGTCGTCACGGCAAAAAACGTTTTGGGGCAAAGACGATCTTTAGAAAATATATGATATGGAACAAATTTAGAAATCCCACAATGACGACTGAGTGTGCGAAAAACAAACAGACAGAATCGCAGCTATAAACGACCAAGTCAACTTCTTAGTTTTTATTCTAATTTAAATAAACCTTTTGAATGTAAAAGTTAATCAGCGTCTGAAAATAGCTAAGTTTGAACGTTATTAACACGATATTAAATGTGTAAAAACGATCATTAGATGTCACTTAAATTTCTTTTTTATTTTGTTTTGGATTGTCAAGGTTATACTTTGAGTTAAAGGTCAAATATTACACTGTGTCGATTATTCGATCAAATTAAAAACTCCTACATTTTAAATATCGAAAAAGTTATTTTGAGCATTTTTTGCATTAATTTAGAAAAGAATCTTAAACAGTACGAAATATTAGAAAAAACACAAAACAAAACAAACAAAAACACTTTAATAGAAACGTAAAATAAGATAAGCATATTTTAGAACTATGAATAATTATATCTTGCATTGCACAATAATAGACAGTTAAACACATAAAAAGTTACACAGTGCTTTGGAATTTCCTCAAGCGACTTCGATTTAAAACAATTAATGCCAATTTCTGCTTTGTATTCCTCTGTTGTCAATAGAAAACATAAGCTACAACAAAAACAACTACGATAGTAGGTTTAACTTAATGTATTGATAGAATAAAACTGTTTACCCAACACCATTAAGAAAGTGAGTTTAATTGCACTAATGTCTGCTTTTTCTCTTAAAAAAGTCTGTTCTTTTGCAACTTTTCCCTAATTCAAATAACATCTCAATAAAAGAACATTAACCATCACTTACAGTTCTACAAATACGGCCAAAAACAAAGCACCGAAAATTGGCAATTTTTTAGTGGAATTTATACATTTTGCTAGTAAGCGAGGATATACGGATAAAATCATGAATCGAAAGAACAGAAAAAGAATTCGCTAAAATTCAAAAGGTCTTTAAACCAGACGGTCAATTGTAAAAGGCAAAAATTAGACAGATCATATTACATATGTTCGGTAATTTTGACAATGCAGACAAACCAAATTTTGGGCGATTCAAACTTTCTCCCAAAGTACACGGCAAATCCAAAAAATAAATTTAATTTAAAAATTTATAAAATTTTTTTTGGCAAGTTCTTCCTGTACAAAAGCGTGAAGGCCAAATTCTTACTAAGTTAACTTCAAAGCTGTTCAAATGTAAAAATTATTTTATATTTAATTAAGAAATAACAAACAAAATGCAAAGGACATACAATTTGTAGCCCAGCGTTTCTCAACCTGAGGGTCGCGACCTCCGTAAGGGTTGCCAAGTCTTTTTAAAAAGGTCGCAATTGTATTTTAAAGAATCATTTTCAAATTTCTATCAACAGCAGTGAGAGAGAAACGGGGTCGTAAGTCATATAAAAGTCTCAAAAAAGTTATAAATCACAAAATACCAAAAATGGTTGAGAAGCACTGACATTGCAGGGTCCCACATAAAATTAGATTTTACCTTTTTTGGATTTAGCACCGATTTTCAGTTTGGACGGCCACGTGATTTGTGTATTGGACTCCACCATTACCTAAACAAGAGAAAATACCACAAAAAATATTAGTAGAGAACAATACGGACAGTTCTAATGATGTAAGTAGGCAATGGCTGTGTTTAAATTGCGAAACAAATTATTAAGGAAAATATAAACTAATGTTTTTTATTTTTTCAGTACGCGAAAAGCGACTAAGCGAATTTAGAGTTTTGCGGTTTACTTGATTTTTCTTTTTCGCTAAGTTATTCAAATATAAAATACTGCCGTAAACGTAAACATAAGCAATATTCTGAAAACTGATACAAGTACAGAATAGTACAAAAAAAAACCACAGACAGTAAAACACGATTGGAAAATAGAAATTAAATGGGTTACCTTACTAAAAAAATCTTCTCCACTTTGTCCAGATCCATTGTCAGCTGCAAAAACAAAACGCGATACGTTAAAATTTTAATAATTATTTATAAACAAAGCAAGAATTAGAAAAATGGTAATCATAAACATTAACCTTTGAACAATGCTAAAAGTTTAAAAATCAAAATACTTTAGGAGTGATGGCTGGAACGTTTTGGTAATTTTAAAATAAAACACAGAGCCAATACTGTGGTTATCATTTATTAATTTTGACGTTTCAAGAACAACTTAACTCATTTTCAAAATAATAATAATTTCATTATTTTATTATTATTTTGAAAATGAGTTAAGTTGTACGTGAAACATCAAAATTTATAGACGATAAATACAGTATTGGCTCTGTGACGTACTTCAAAATACGTTAAATTTATAGTACAGACTACAGCAGATCTAGGAAAATCTTTTTGAAAATGTATCAAAAGATAAAAATATAAACAGTTTACCTCACATTGTTTTAATATAAAATTTTAAAAAAAATGAAAAAAAGTTCAAGGCAAAACCCTCTATTGACTGATGTTAATCAGGCTTTTTGGAGTGTTTTTTCAGTAGATATTCTGGAAAACGTTTTAACACCAAAGGCTTAATCATAAATAATAAATAACAACCGTCAATCTCACATCAAAGAACACTAGCAAAACTAGTATTCTTGTACCGAACCAAAATCTAACGAAGTCAAATTACAAAAAAACACATACAAGTTGATTAATATCAAATATTAAAAGACTTTAAAAACAAAAATAAATGAAGAAACACAAAACAAAAGTAGTTTATCAATTGTGTAACTAAACACCATTAAATAATTAATCCACAATTGGTTTGGCTGGAAAACAAAATAAACCAGATCGGAGTGCGAAGGCTAAACAATTATGAAGCATTCGATATCAAGTGATTGTGGCGTTGTTGTCAATGGATGGCAAGCTTTTCCCATCACAGAAAACAAAGGAAAATATTAGATTAGCATTTGTCTGACTCAAACAATACAACGTGCGACGATCATCTCATATAGCATTAAGCACGCGTGTACCGGAAGCATTACGGCTTGTTTCCACTACGAGCGTGGATTGGTTATCTTTGTTTGTTTTATTTTATTGATTTTTCTACTTCTTTCCCGGCTCAAGCGCAAAGCAAAAAAATTAATAAAAGAAACAGAATATTCCATTTACACTCGTAATGAAAACAACAAGCCTTTATGCGGACATGAATAAAAATATAGTGGAAATGGAGACAAGAGTTTAGAGGAATATTTTAATGAAGTAGATTTTTCTAACATTCCTTTATATTTATGGTTGAGTTTAACAATGGCAGAGATTTACATTAGTTTAAAACAAGGATTGCCAACCTTTTTACGATTTCGTACCATTTAGGCATTCCGTATTGTTAACGCGCACCACTTCTTCTAGAGCAACTGATTCAATCAAATCTTAGTTTATTCAAAAAATTAATATACATAAAACTAAAAATAACAGAACAGAACTAAATTTAATGAGATTTTCTTTACTCTCTACCAATTGGTCGATGGATGGCGTGATTTTCTAACAGCGCAAAGGAAGTCATGTCCAGGCACACTTGATCGATTCCAATTTTTTGATTTTGTTTATCATGATTAAAAATCCCTGCTCGCATTCCCATGTAGAGAAAATCAGTAGCAGTGAAACAGTGTGGGAAGCTAGCATAGCGTATGAAAAAGCATACCAAGCCAGAAGCTTATTGAAGAACATTCTTTGTGTTTTGTTTGGCCACTGGTTCTCCTAAATATCTATCTGCTCCTCTTGCTCCACAGTTGTGGCTCATGGCTCTGGACCAATTCAGTTTTTAACACAACATTCTGTGTAAAGTGGACGTAAAAAGTAGTTGACACCAGTGGTTGACATCTGTAGATTCATCGAGTTGTATGGCAAATCCAAATTTTGAAGCTCTGATTCCTGCAATCACTTGTTCGGAGAAATCAACCACATTTCTTCAATGCATCACTTCACAGTATTGCTGGAAAAGAAAACACTCTTTAACTTTGCCACGACCTGCTCTCCAATTATCACCTGACCAAAACTTTTGCAGCTGGTATAACAAGAGACTCTACAATCATATAGGCTTTCAAGTGTTTGGCCATTAAGAAAGTGAATCCATAACTTGCCTTGACAATCTCTGCACCTTTCTGCTAGATCTGGCCGGTTTGGTCCATGTGCTGACGCTTTACGTTTTCACCCAGTCGCTGGAAGTAGCTCTAATTGTGTTTTATTTTATTAGGGTGGCTCGTTTCCATATGGCATTTTAGCAGGATGGGTTCCACTGCTGCATTGGACAGTCTTTTCATACAAATCATACACAGTTGTATAACTTCTCCACTGTGCTCAATTAGATAAAACCATATTTTACGTATGCTGGATCATACTTTCAGTTGAGCAAGATGCAAGGTTGAGTAAAAAATTTAACAAAAATTAATACAAAATAACCAACTTAAAAAACATTATGGGAGACTAAAGTTTAATGTTTGCTTCAAAAAATGATAATTAAAACAATTCTTAAATATTTGGTTCTAACAAAAGTGTTAATTTGATTTGTGGTGCATGCATTGGTGTTTGCATTTATCTGCATTATTTTGTACATATAGCCTGCAGCCAGCATTCACACCACGTACCTACCGGCATAACCACCAGCACTTTCATAAAATTACTATGAAGCATAAACTATCTCTTTCATGTAAATGTGATTGAATATTTATCAAATCTATACTAAAATTAATTCTAGCTTGTATCTGATAACTAATGTTGTTCAATCAGTTATTTGTACTTTAAACTGAAAACTGTATAAACGATCTATTAAGCTGTTATAAGAAAAGTAAAGCTTACGAGCTATCATCCAACCTAATTAACTTCCGCAGTGTTGTACTGCTTTTCAAAGCAACTGTGCTCTTTCTGTGAACTTGATTTGTATTTTGAAAATTGAAATATCATGAAACAATAGAATAGCAGGCTGCAAAAAAATTCATTTATTTATAAAAAAAAAAAACAATAATTAAACTTTTTGAAAAAATGGAAGTTACTTGCATACCACAGGTTGGGAAACCCTGCTTTAAAAACTCCATAACAAATTAATTTGACTTTAACATACACAGCAAAATTCAGTAGAAAAAAGGTAATCATGGATTCAATCCTCTTAGTAAGTTGTTTAGTCTATTTAAAACGACATTTAGGATCAAGCTGTCATTTGAAGAATAAGTCAAGACAAAATTGTAAAAATTTTTTAAATTAATTTGGAAATGTGAATCTAATTTTTCAACCCAATCTATGGCACAAGTAGCCCATATGCCTCTTTATCACTGTTGAAAAACAAACTTAAGAGTTTTTTAAAATTAAAAGCATTAACAAAATTTTTTTTTCCATAAAAATTCGTGAAAAATCACCAAACTACAATGGAAGCTAGAAATACCTTGAAGGTACATGCAAAAAAACAAAAACAATGGCTACATTTCTTCATTTAAGTCTTAATTTGCATCTCAAAAAGTGTTCAAGCATATTAAACCTTGTTTCAAGAGCAAAAATTTTCAAATATTATTAGCTTTAATCAATAAAAGTGGATTTGGCAGCCTGATTACAGAACCAAATAAGGCCTTATAAATGCAAAATATTTTTTAAAAACATTTAGTTGTTCTGTCTAATTATACAAAAATATTTAAATCCAGTAGACACATTTGCTGATTAAGATTATGAAATAAATTTTACTACTCACAAAAGGAGATGTAAAGAAACAGTCTAAAGTTACTCTAAAAATCTAAAATTAACAATGAATAGCTAAAACAATCTCACTTAAATTTGTTGCCAAAAATACTAAACACATGAGATTGATTGGCTAGCAGTAAGAATTAAATATAAACTGTGGACCAGTAAAAACTAATAGTACGAATTTAAAACCATAAACTGTTTATTTGCTTTTTTGTTAACTACCTGTCTCACATGAGAGTTAAACTGAAGACTGTTACCCAAGACATGCTGCAGCATGTTTAGGAGGAACCAAAGTACCAACTTCACATGTGCCATGTCACAGGCAGTGCGCTTATTGAACATTTGTAAAACCTTTCATGAAATTCAGGTGCCTTTGAATTTATTATTCAAATTTATAAGAATAAATCTTGTTCAGCTCAATATTAAACCTGTTGAATTTTATTTGATTTGACTATGTAGTTTCTGTAATATTTACATGTCAAATTTTTTGAAACATCCTGTATATTTTAATATTTTAAAAGTACATTTTGGAAAAATTACAAGTGATAGAAATAGGTAAAATTAATCTTATAACATTGTGTCTCTTCAAGAAGTCACTGCAAGCAATTTTTTTGGTAAAACTAACCCAAAATCCCCCTTTCAGCACCAGGATGGAATAAAAAAACCAAAAAAAAAAATCTTTCAAGAATCAACAGTAACTGCAAGGAGATCTGGGTTAGTTTCACAAAAAAATTGCTTACAGTGACTTTTTGAAGAGACCCATAACATCTTTAAAAATAAAAGCATTGCCATATTATTCTTTTCTTCTCTTTAAAAACTTTGGGTCTTGTTCACTATTTATTGTTACCAACCTTGCAAGCCTTGGAGATTTATAAAAATTTTAAAGCATCTAAGCTTGGTAAATAATAAATGAGAACCAAAACTTTAATTTGTTATGTAAGCATTCTAAAACACTATAATTGTGAATAATCATTTGATATTTTTAATTGGTTAATGTGATTTTTAAGTTAATTTGAAAGTATTTTTGGGCTGTAAAAACTGAAGTTTGAACCTGTAATCAAAAGATTATTTACCAAAAATACCCATGTAAAAAAATTTATAAAATATGAAAAAAGTTTGTAATTTTATAAATTTTAAACTAACCTTGTAACATTTGTTCAAGTTTTCTTCGATCTACTCGAAACCTTTCCTCCACCACTTCTGGATCGTGAACATCTTTATCTTCATTAGCAACTGACTGTTTTTCTAATTCACCATTGCAGAGTGTAGTTGAATGTATATTTAACTGAGTTTTAGTTTTTGACAACAATCCATGCTCAATAACTTCATGGAGTTTTTTGCATGAAGACTCGGATTTCAAATTTTCTTTTTCTGTTTCTAATTTATTGGTGTTATTAACTTCTCCATTTAATTTCTTTTCACTTTGTTTTAAAGTCAAGTCGTGTTCACCAATTTCTGAGAAATTTTGTACTATTTTTATTTCAATGTCATTTGTCATTGTTTTTTCAACAGGATGATCTTTTTCAGTATCTATATCATTAGCATTTGAATTTAAATCGAAGTTACTTTCAACTGTAGAACTTTTAAGAAATAACTTTTTGTTGTTACTATTATTCATGTTAAAGTTTTCTACCAATTTTTCATTAGCAAGAAAGTCGACTGCAGCTGCTGCAGATTTCGTCATGTTAATGACATCTTCTTCACTTCGCCAAGAAGTCGTTTCGTCAAAAGAATTGCACGAATTCACTGCCATTTTAAGGCTGTGTCAAGAGAGGCACCTTGCCTATAAAGATTACACTGCGAAAACAATTTCTTTCGTGATTATCTACATGTATTACGTCGTTTGACTCCGAATAAACAAACGTAGTTGTTCAACTATCTTTTTTGTTTAATTTTTTAAGTGTTGCCATAGGTTTCTGGCAAACAAAGTTTAGTATAAAAATAAAACCTCGAGTTAAAACCATATTTTTTTTGTCGTCAGCTATGGTAAGAAAACTCGAAGTCATGCGACATATATATGTAGTTCATAAACACTTGGCCGCCATGATTGAATTAAATGCTTTTTTCTATTCTGATATTTATCTTCCTAACTGGCAAGAAACCGTTGGAGGCGCTATGCTTTTAGGGCAACTCTTAATTTCCCCATACTACTCGTGGAGATGCCAAGATGTTTCATAATATAAAAGAAATTGAAAATTTTTTTAATCAAAGACTTGACAGAAATTTAGAGCTGCTTGCCAAATATACAATACGTAAACTGCACAAAAAATAACGCCCAACTGGTAAAGTCAAATTCGAAGAAAAACCGATTGGAGTGAGAGTAAAGAAAATAAATATAGTTGCTCTAAGAGATAAAAAGAGAAAAACACGCCGTGAAAATTGTTCTTGCCAGCCCAAAACGGGCCCAAAATTTTTACAATTTTTTGATTTGTTAAGATGCTCAAAAAGAATTTAGTTTTTTTTGAACCAACTCCTTTCTCTTTAAAACTAACTCTGCTTCTTCCTAAAACTAACTCTCACTCTAATTGATTTTTTTTCAAATTAGATTTGACCTGCCAAACTCGGTATCCGCACTGCCCATTGGAAGAATAATGATTGAAAACAGAGAACTGTAAAAGTACATCCAGGCTCCATGCTTTTATATTAAGAGCCGGTACGAAGTGTCTTAAAATGAGACTGCAGACAACATTTTAGGTCAAGCTCAATAGCATAGGCCTATAGTCTAAGGCAGTGGTTCCCAACCTTTTTTATATGGCGGCAAACTATTAAGCTTTTTAAGTTTTCGCGGCACACTCATTATATTGGTTAATAATAAAAAAGTTTTTACTTGAAATTTGTCTATGATGTCTCAGTTTTTGTCCCAAAGTTATGATGATCTCTTAAAAAAAAGTCTTCACTTAAAAATATGTCTATGATCTCTAAATGTTTTTCCCAAAATCATGGCTACTTCGCACTTGACAGCCAAAAAAGCCAAACAAAATTTTTGATGTCTAAAGGGCATCGCTTCGCGGCACAGCGGTTGGGAACCACTGGTTTAAGGACTAATGTTCCAGGGTTTTATTCGTCTATTTCCCAATTCTACTGGATTGCGAGTGCGTCGCCACTGAAAAAACAACTGATCAGTCTTATTAACATACCCCAGATCGGGTATCACGTGGATTACAAGGTCTGATGATTTTGGATGACAAATTATAATGCAAGTTTAAAACCATCCCTTCCAGTTTCTGAACAGAGAGGTATAAGCCCTTAGCAGTCTAAACTAGTAAAATGAACAACAGAAGTTTTGTCTGTGTCTTATCGGAAGTAGATAGCTTTTCATACGATGACGACAATCCTAAAAGGTTAGCATAAACTTCCCCGTAAACATTTTTCATCTAGCCAACGTTGGCGAAAGGCAGTTTTCCAGCAGCAGAAATGTTGGCAAGATGATGGCGTCCAATGTTGGCCCAGAGTCGAGTGCACCAAAATCACGTTTTCCGCCAACACTGATAAACTGCGTTTTGCCAGCGTTTAGCCAACACTGAAATTCCAGACGCTGTAGAGAGTTGGCTAACTATGAATGACCAGCGCATGCTACTGCAGCTGCCCAACTACTTCAGCAGTCTTACCAACGTTGGCAAAACGCTAACTGCCAACTTTAGAAACATTGGCAAGATGTTGGTGCCTAAACATTGGTCCAGAGTTCTGTGAGGTAGATTCTACTATTTCGTACAATTGTACCACCATGCATCATCACCACTGTAGCAAACTTAACTAACAAACCGTTGGACTGTTTCACTTGGCTTTGTGCTGGTCAGGTGACGATTTCTCGTTACGTTGCATATAAACGATAGAACACGTCCAACAGTTGATTTTTTTTTTTTAAATTTAATAATAGTTATAAACACACACAAAAATCAAATTAAAAAAAACACATATTTTTAAGAATATGACAAGAATTTTTATGTACCATTGGTTATCGATTTGACATTACGATGATTTTATAACGGAATGCGAATGTAAAGAAAAGAAAGAAAAACTAATATAAAGTGATAGATTTAAATGCTGTATTTTGAGGAAGAGGAAACGAAATATGAACAAAAAATTAACATGAATAGTTTAGTCTGTGTTATCTGGGAAATTTTTTTCAAGAAATGTTTTGAATTTCGTTTTGATTTTATATTTTTCTTCTATAAGAAGGGATGTAGGAATGGGAGAGTTTAGGAATGTGTTGTATTTTCTTAGATTGAACATGGAGAGTCGGATTAATGAGGCTAATTTAGATGTAATGATATGTGGTGCACCAATTGTGTTGGTGTAATTAAAAAGAAGAGTGCTTTGTATAAGGGTAGTAGGTTTTTTTAGTACAGCAGTGAGGAGGGGTTCTAGGTCTGAAATTAGTTTTTGGGTGAAAGGACAGTGAAAGAAAAGATGGTGAGGGTCATCGGAAAAAGAAAGACAGATTTTACAAAGAAAATCATTTGGGTTGCGAGGTTTAATGTTGTGTTTTAAAAAGAAACATCCCCATGTGTAGCCTTTATAAGCTGTCTTGAAGGATATTTCCTTTTCCAGGTTTGAAAAGAGGGAAGGGCGAGGTTTTATAAGTGTAACCCGTAACCATGTATGAGGGATAGTGGTGTTTGTAATGGGGGTAGGGTTTGGATCAGATTTGAGAAGAGTATGGTAAAGTGATTTAAAAGTTAGATTGTCAATGGTTTCTGAAGGAATAGAGATTTTTGTGTAAAGAGAGAGGGTTTTGGTCCATAGAGTGTTTGGTTTCGGACGGTGGGGTTGGGAGTTGGAATATAGATCACGTTTTATAGGTAAGATTTTTGTGCCAATATTATATATTCCATAAGTCATCCAGAAGTGGGGTTGGGGATTGGGGGTTTTGAGGAGAAGTATAAATTTCCATAAAAAGGCTGTGGTAGTTTTAAGTCCAATGTTTGGAAGGGCAATGCCACCGTCAGATTTGGGTAAATACAAGGAAGATCTTTTAATGGGTTCAAAGGGTGAGAAGTTCCATAAAAATTTGAAGAGAAGAGTGGTTAAGGTTTTGATTTGTTTAGGGGTTGGAAGAATGATTCTGGATAGGAAGAGGATTTTGGGTAGAAAGTGTTGATTTATGGAGATAGTTTTTGAGAATAGGGAATCTTTTGGGTTTAGGGTAGCAAATGTAGTATGAGGGAGCGTACGGATTAGATCGTTTCAGTTTTTTTGACAGATCTTCTTTATGAAAAGAAAAGGTTATTCCAAGGATTTTAGTGGAGGTAAGAGTTTTACCTTGGGGAAAGGAGGAACGAAAGGAAGATAGTAGTGTAGGGGAGTTAGATATAATGGAGGTTTTGGAATGATTGATTTTAAGACCTGAATAAAGGGAAAATTCTTCGATAATTTCACGGATTTCAGAAAAGGATTGTGGGGATGATATAAAAAGGGTCAGGTCATCAGCATAATGACTGACTTTGAGGGAAGAGGTACCAATGGAGATTCCTTGGAATTTAGATGAAGCTAGTAATTTTTTTGTAAGTGGTTCGATTCCAATTAAAAATAAGAGCATACTAAGTGGACAACCTTGACGGATGCCACATTTAACAGAAATAGGATCAGAAAGAGAGCCATTGAGGTTTAGTTGGGCGGTTAGGTCAGAGAGAAAAATTCGGATCCAGTTTAGAAGAGTATCTGGGATTCCTAGTTTTGAGGCAGTAGCAAGAATAAACTCGAGAGATATACTATCGAAGGCTTTATAAAAGTCAATTTGAAGTATAGCTAATGGTTGATTGAAGTCATTTGTATAGTTGATAGCTGAAAGGATGTTTAGATCGTTATTGAAGATCTGTCTGTTCGGGAGACCACATTGCTGTTCTAGAGAGATGATAGAGTTTAGAATAGGTTTGAGTCTGGATGTAATTATTGTAGATAGGATTTTATAGTCTGTATTTAACAGGGATATAGGGCGCCAGTCATGCATAGTTGTGGGATTGGGTTTTTTAGGGATTAATTTGATAAGGGCGAGAGATTGGGAGCAGGTAAGTTTTTTTTGAAGATAGGAGTTGTTAAAAGTTTGGCATAAGAAAGGAATTATTGAAGAGAAGGAAGTATAGAAGCTTGGGGTAAGCCCATCAAGACCGGGAGCAGAGTTTTGATTAAGGTTTTGAATGGCTGCGCGAATTTCGTTATGTGTAATTAAGGGGGGAGGGGGGAGGAGTTGTAGGACATCATTAGAGATTGAGGTGGAAATTTCATTAAGATAATTGAAGGGATCAGGAGGAGTAGTTGTAGGGTTCCACAAGTTTTTAAAGAAAGATATGTAGGGGAAAATTTATTCGATTTATTTTCTGCATTTGAGGTAGGATAAGAAGAGTTTAAGTCAGAAGGTAATAGGGATTTGGATTGAGTTAGATTTTCAACAATAGAGGCTAAAGGGGAGGGGTTGTCAATACTAGTCATTGGGGGCAAGCGGGATCTAATTTGTGATCCTATTTGTTTGTTTTGTTGCAATTCTTCTAGTTGGTGTGTGGTATTGTAGATTTCTTTGTGTTTTCCTAATTGTTTAGCCCTGTTTAATTTGTTTTGTAGTATGGTTTGATGTTTTTCGTTCTTATTATGTTGTGATTTGGAGTAGAGGATTAGTCGTTGTTTGATTTTTAGTTTAATTAGATCCCACCAATTTAGAGGTTGTTGGATGGGATTGAGGGGCTCAGAAAGGTTTTTAATGAAGGATTTGATGTAGAGGTGGATTAAAGGAATGGCAAGGATAGAGTTATTTAATTTCCAGTGTGATGATTTGAAGTTTATTTTAGAGGGTATTTTCAGGGTGAGAGTTGGGCTTTTGTTGTGGTCGGAGAAGGTTATGTTGCAGTATGAAGATTGGGTTATTTTGGGTGTTAAGGATGAAGAAATATAAATGCGATCAAGTCTGGATGTTGGATGGGAGCGGGAAAAAGAGAAGGTTTTGGAATAGGGGTATAGATTGCGGTAGGAGTCGATAAGGTCAAAGCTTGAGAGTAGTTTTTGGAATAAGATTTTATCAATGGTGTTAGGTGTAAAATGTCCTGTTCTGTCGATTGGATTTGTCACTAAGTTAAAATCTCCAGCTATTATTACTTTGTTATTTTTGTAATCTAGTTTTTGAAGGTAAGAGGTGAGTGTTTTAATGGCTTTGGTGCGGTGAGAGGTTTGGGGTGATGAATTTCCAGAGGGGAGGTAACAGTTTATAAGGGTGTAGTTCATGTCAGATAGGGTAAAGGAGAGTAATTGAATATAGTTTGGGAGGATTATGTCGGATGAAATCATTTGTGGCTTAAGGTGTAAGTGATTAGAATTGATGATTGTGAGTGTTCCTTGTCGGTGTGAGATTTGTGGTGTCAAAGAGTGATCTGTGTTGGGATAAACTAAAAAGTTGTATTGGTGTGCAAAGTGTGAAAGTTGTTGTTGTTGTATCGTATGTGTTTCTTGTATAAATGTGATGTGGATGTTATGTTGATTGATAAATTGTGCGAGTTTGTCTGTTGATTTGTTGAATCCGTTTATGTTTAAAGAGTTGAGTTTTATTAGCATTGTCTCGAACAAAGGAAAAAGGAAAGTGTTTAAATTTTTGTGGGATAGAAAAGGTGTTATTTGTGAGTTGTAGGGTTCGAAATCGTGTCGTGTATGCATGTGAGGTCATATTTTGTCTAGACGTTAGAGAGATTGTTGGTTTTGTATTTGCAAAATGTACAAAATTTAAAATTGTTTCTTTCTCGTAGATATGATAATAAAAGCAATACTTAAACATACTCGTATATTTTACAGTAATTACAGACAAAGGATATAAAATATAGAAGATACTGATTAGCATAAAAAAGTTAAAATTACATACAATTACTGAGGGAGGTTATAAACTATTTTCCCTTTTTTTCTCTTTTGAATTGGTTCTTTTTTTCCTTGGTTTTAAGTCAATGGACATGCTTGAAGATTGGGGGGAAGGCGAATGTTTTCTTTTTTGGCTATCAGGATCTTTGGATAACATGGGGGTTTGGGGGTCTTCATCTTTTGTTTCGATTGGTTGAGACGTTTTGGAGTGTTGTATGTCGTCAAATGAGTTGATGACATCTTCCTGGCTGGTTTTTAGGGATGAGGAGTTTAATTTGGGATTTTGAGCTTTGGTACAGTCTGGGGATGGAATTATTTGTTCTAGGGATGGAAAGTTTTGTATAGTTTTTTCTATATTTTTCTTTGTAAGTTTTAATTTAGTCATAGGGTGGAGAAGGGGTGTTTCGACTGTTTTGGGGGTGGAAGTTACCTTCTTCGCATATGATTGTTTGGGGGGTTTGTGGTTATTTAGTATTGTATTTTCTTTCTCTTGGTTATTGTAAGAAGTTTTCTTTGGGCAATCTTCTAATAGGTGGCTCGTTTCCTTGCAGTAATTGCAGCGTAATTTGGGGGTTTCACCGTCAATATTTACTGAGATGAATCTACCTCTAAAGTTTATGGAATCTGGTGTTGATTTTCTTTTGAAATTTTCAAGGTATAAATGGAGATATGGGTTATGGATAAGGGGACATTTTTTGTGTTTTCCAAATTCGTGGTGTTTTAGGTTTCCCCAATTTCGAGTAATTTCGTTGAGAGTTTCGGTGTTGATGTCAAAAGGCATGGGATATAATGTAATTAGTTGTTTGTATCCTGGTGGTCTATTTACTTGGATGGTGAGATCCATGTTGTCATTGTTTGTAATTTCTTTTGGGTCTTTGAATGTGTCATAGATGTCTTCTATGATAGATTTGGGGGTATTTTCCTTAAATGTTACATTGTAGATTTTAAGGACGTAATTATGGGTGGCAATGCCATAAATTTCATCCAAATAGGATGCAAAAATGCCACCTTCTAAAAACAAATCAATAAAGTTATTAACGTTGTATTCCACGTTTTCATTGAGGAGTTTAATTTTAAATAGCAATGAATTTTTTCTCGTTGACATGTTTGCAAATTGGGTAGAAAAAAAAGAAATGTTTCTCTTACTTTATCTTCTTTCAGCTAGTTTAGATCTTTTGAGTGCGTTGATTGCGTATTCGTTGACGTTGTTTGAGCGACGATTTACGTTGTTGATGAAGCTAGCATACATGGGCGTCCCGTAACCAATTTCCAGGGGGGGGGCAAAACTTCTGGGAGGGGCAGAATTTTGCAAAAATGCAGTTTATATAGTGAAATTAAAGTGTTTCTTAATAAAAAGTCAATTTCCAGGGAGCATATGCCCGCTTTGCCCCCCAGCGGACGCCCATGCCAGCATAAGTGATTAACTAAGAACTATTTTTAATTCAGCAAATAGAAACGCTTAAAAAACAAATCATTAATAAAAATTTTAACTATTTCAAATAAAATTATGCGCATATCAAATGGAGTATTGTGCAACACGCACCGGGCTCATGCCACTCAAATAAAATTAATTCATATAGACTTGAACAAAGGAGAACAAAGTTATATTGGCATTTTGTTGGCAGAGTTGGCAAATAGTTGGCAGTTTTTTCGACTTTTTACTGTCATTCAAAAACTGTTCGAATATTTTTTCAACTATCACACCTTAAAGACTAACATTTTTTTTATTCTTTTTAAACGTTGAGGCATAACAAAAACATATAGGCTATCTCTCATCAGAAAATGTTCTATCACTTAACAATCAAAACAATTGAAATTTCATCAAGCAAAGAACTGTAGCAGAAGTACATTATTATTGTCGCTGTTTTGTAAAAAGCTTGCATCAATATTTAACACGAACAACTGGTAATGTCTTTGAATAAAAAATTTTGGCCAACTTC
Organism: Diplosoma virens; assembly: GCA_963680785.1. Lineage (NCBI taxonomy): Eukaryota > Metazoa > Chordata > Ascidiacea > Aplousobranchia > Didemnidae > Diplosoma > Diplosoma virens. The sequence continues at coordinate 58,974,638 of OY796881.1, read as the reverse complement.
TTACCAGCGTATCACCAACTTAGTCACAGGAGAGACAGCCAACGCTGCCTTCAACGTTGGCCCAACACATTACCAGCAGCTGTGAACACGAATTTTACTAAGCAAAGAAATAGTGACAAAAAAGCTTTTTTGAGCGTAAATTTAATTTTTTTTCCACTTTAGTACTTAACGCAACAAATAGAACAAACCAGAACTCAAAAATAAATCATCGGCAGAAAGTTGGCATTGTTGGTTAAATGTTGGCAATTTTGCCAACTTTCTCCCAACCCAGCCGCGCTAAAGCCAACGTTGGCCCGATGATGAATGTTTACTGGGTTCAGAGGTGGAGTCGAGACATGGTGCTTCGAGACTGAGACGAGACGAGACTTTGGAGTATCGAGACACGAGACTTTACATAAGCTATTATGGTTTAAGCCAGGGTTATGGAGTCAGAGCTGGAAGTCGGAGTCGCATGCTTTTGGTTGGAGTCGGAACTGAAGCAGTTTTTTAAATATGCTGAAGCCGAAGTTACTTTTTTAGATGTGTTTAAGCTGATATGTGATTCGTATTTTTCTTTGGTTACTCCAACTCCAATTTTTGGTTAAGTGCTGGATGGTCATATTTAACATCTGAATGGTTTGAAAATTAGCAAGCAAAAATACGGCGAGTACTTGGATAGGTCACCTTTTGAACTATAATTTGAATTTCAAACTAAAAGCGATTTTTGCTTTATGTTGACGGCCAAATTTGTTTTCTTATTTTCAAAATTAAACTTAAATTTCGATTTGGGAGTTTTGTTGTAAAAAATTCAACGAAAGATTAAAAACAATTTTTATTGGAAAAAATTTGTTGAAATCAGCTCAATTGCTTATCGCTTTCGAAAGTCAAGTGACAAATAAACAGAAAGTCTTTATTCAAACATAGTTCTTTTTAACACTTAGACTGCCTTGTCAATAAATATTTTTGATTAGGCCGTGTCAATAATATTTGTTGACGGCTATTTGTCCGTTTCTAGTGCTGGCAACAATTGTTGTATACGTCCTATTCAATTTCTATGGCACTAAATATCTTTGTCTCCCGGTGGATGTTCTTTTCTGTGATCGTGGTGAAATTTTTTTGGTGGCCCCAGTGAGATATTTCTAGAAAATTAGCTAGGCAGTCAAAGTGTTAAAATGTCGACATTCTTTAAAAATTGTGCGCACTTGTCTAAAGCTACCGCTTGTAATCTCTTATCATTTCCAATACTTATAATATGCATTAACTTAACCGAAAAAAAGTGCTTTGGTCAGCAGTAGAGTGTAACCAGAGCAAAAAAAAATTTTTTTCAATTTTAGTCTACTCTTAATTGCAGACAAGAAAAGGTATTATGAAAAGCTTACTCTGCAATTACTAAAAACTATTTTTATGTAAGGGGGGGTGTCGTTTTTTTGTTGGCTGGATCCTCCCGGGTTGCAAAATGTGACTTATAACCCTGGTTGTGAAGTCAAAAAATTTCTTCCGTTTTCCGTCTATAGAGAAAAATTTGTTCCGACTCCGACTCCAGCTCTTTAAAATTTTACAAGTCAGACTTGACTCTAGAACATCTAAAAAAATAACTCCGACTTCATCCTCAAACGTGGGACTCCAGCGATTCTGATTTCATAACCATGGAGGCCTAATTGTCGAGTGCTTAAAGCGCGTTAAAGCGACGTGATTGTGATCGACATGATATCGGTTCAAAACCTACTCGAGCCATTTTGTTATGTTCTTAGGAAAGACACTTTTTGGCAATTATACTGCTTGATGATCTTGGCAAGCAGTCTTCAAACAAGAAGTCAAAAATACAGTCAAAATACAAGCAGTCAAAAATCTTCACCATAAGTCACAAGAAATTTTCCCAAGTTAAACATTGACCCTCGCCTATTAGGCTTACATCACCAAATTTTACTTTGCCAGTGCTAGGCATGCCAGTTAAACGATAGAGTTTTTGCAATGTCGAGTGGAGTGATTACCAGGGTTGCGGACTCCGGAGTCGGACTGTTAAAAGTACTAAGAGTCGGAGTTGGAGTTGGAATATTTTATCCGAATCCGACTCCTGATGTCCAATTTCTTTACATATTAGTGATGTTAACCGCGCAGCTTACACGGCTCCGCGCGCCAGTGGAATGCAGTACAATAATCTTTTTAAGAGAACCTTGCCGCGTATCGCGCGATACCGCGTGCAACATATAAAAAATTTACATTTAATTTTAAGCAAATAGTATTTTGCCTTATGCTATGCTTGGGGAGCCGATTTAGTTTTTCCCTTTCTTCAATTCAATGACAGGAAGCAAATGCCTGGTGCATAATCAATTACTATCTTAAGCAGTCTCTTTCTATAGTACATTGGTACCTTGACATACGAGATTAATTCGTTCCGTGCCAAGCTCATACCTCAATTTGCTCGTATGACAAAGTGAATTTTTTCATTAAAATTAATGTAAATGCGATTAATCCGTTTCAGCCCCCAAATGCCCCTATTTTTTTTATTTTTGACATGTCTTTAAATAAGTATTTCCTCCAACACAAGCGAGTCTTGAACGTCTGTTTCATTAATAAGGCTCATCAGAATAGACCAAAAGGTTGCAATTAAGGAGAAACCCACAGAAGTAATTTTGTTTTTACGAGCAAATCATTAAATTGAAATTTTTGAAAATTACAACTACCTAATATGAATGCCTATAAGCGGCAGGGAGCCTGCATGTTCAGTCCCGTACAAAATTACAATAATTGAATTACCCATGAGATAGAAACTACAGAACCCCTTTTATTTTGTTTACAAGATCCGAAAAAATTTACATATATATTCTTACTATCAATGTATAACCATGAAATACTGTGAAGAAGATGGACTCCATGTCATCAAACTAATGGGTAAAGTTTATTTGAGAGAAACGAGGGTGAACTTATTATTGGTCAGGAAATGGCAACTTTTTTCTGGAGTGTTTTTATGTGCAGTTGATGATTCAGGAAAATTCTGAAATTATTTGTTGTTTTTCTTGTTGTAATCTGTAATTATGGGTTTTAAATTTGTAATTCTTTTGCATATGTTTTTTTTTTTTTTTTTTTTTTATCAACTTTTGATTTTAAATTTTCATTGTAAAAAATTCCGTAGTTATTACTTACATTTGTAAAAATTTTTTAAGTTATAAAATTTTCAGATTTACGTTTTAAGCTCATTACCTACTAATAGAAACGAAACTAACCCTGTATTTTTCTCTGGTACAATCACATTTGCAATATTCACTAATCAACCGGGGACGTGCAAATAATAGCACTCTTCATCCACTACAAATAATTCAAAACAAGATCATTAGAGTTTGTTTATTCGATCATAAAAGAACTTTGATTGATAATCTATACAAAAAATTTCAGGTTTTAAAACTGTCAGATTTATCTAAATTAGAATATGCCAAATTTATGTATAAATTTGAAAACAATTCATTACCCATCTTTTTCAACAACTATTTTACAAAGTTGGATTCTATACATTCATACAACACTCGCCAAAAAAAACAAAACAGATATTTTTTTCCAAGATTTAACACAAGTTTTGGCAAAAACACACTACATTATTTTGGGTTCCAAACGTGGTCAAAAATTGCACAAGAAATCAAAAATTTATCATACATTGGTTTTAAAAAAAAGCTTAAAAAGCATTTACTAAATGCTTATGAAATAAATATACCTGATGACTAGATTGCAGTTTTCTTTTAATTTGGTTTGTCTTATTTTTTACCATATTTGTCATGTGTTGCTTCATTTTTTTCTGATTAATTGGATATTGCTAACTTGTTTTTTTGTTGTTTCTTGCTTTGTGCGGTTAAAACACTTTTACATCTTTTGGCTTTTCTTTGTTTTTTTTTATGCTTTGCTTGTGTTGTCTTGAGATGTGCTACTTTATTTTTCTGATTAAACTTATAGGCCTATTGTTTATTTGCTTTATTGATCAAACTGCTTTTTATTTTTACTGAACATTTTTTTTTGTTTTTTGGATTTTTTTTTTTTTTGGGTATTGCTTATTCATTCATTCATTCTCTTGCTTTTTTTGTTGTTTCTTACTTTGTGCGATTAAAACACTTTTACATCTTTTGGCTTCTTTTTTGTTTTTTTTATATGCTTTGCTTTTGTTGTCTGACATGTGCTACTTTATTTTTCTGATTAAACTTATAGGCCTATTGTTTATTTGCTTTATCAATCAAACTGCTTTTTATTTTCACTGAACATTTTTTTTGTTGTTGTTGTTGTGTGTGTATTTCATAAATAATTGAATGTGTACCTATCTTATAAAAGGATGTGGCTGACTTGGTGACCCTCTTGAGGGTCTTTCGCTGCATCCCTGTTGTAGAATCGTATTAACAATGGTAAAATAATATTCTATTGTTTTCTATATTGTATATGTATTCTGCAACAAATAAACAAAGATTGATTGATTGATTGATAACCCACCTAAAACGAGAAGCATCAAACTTGAGTTTTACTCTTGTTAGAGCACGTGAGTGATGCATACCTCACTGAGTTTCGAACCTACTAGATGTAGTCCTACACGCAGGAGACAACACTCAGGGTCTAGTTCTACACACAGACCCTAAACAAGTCATTAATTGTATTAACATCACGGTTTGTCGTAGGTTCGATTTACCATTGGAAAAATAATAACTGTAAAATAGACTAGAGATAGCATCGTGATTATCCATAAAACACTTTGATGTTTAGAAAATGTAGTAAGCATTAATTATAGAATACATATTTAGTTTCGAGTTATGATGTATGCCATTTCGAGTTAGTTTCCTAAATGTGATTTTTATTAATGTTTCATTCAAACACAGTAAGAATTATAATTAATGTGCTGTGTATATAATATGATTACATGTATATACCTATTTATCAAAACACAAGTATAACAAAAAAAACATGTATTTAAATAGTCTCAACAGACTGTTTTGCCTGTGAGGCTCATCAGGGAACACAACAACTAAAAAAAGCAATAGGCTACTATTTACGTTGAAAGAAATAAAATAAGGAAAAATTAAATATTAAAATAAATTTTTACGCTTTAGATGAAAACTTGCATTTTAGAAAAATAACTCTACCAAAAGTTTGGGTTTAAACAATTATTTTACTAAAGTTTGTGATTGATTATTAAATAATTACTACTTTTGTCGCGATACTAAAAGAAAACATGCTGTAACGTTGCGCAGAGATGTATTAAACTTGGCCAGTCTGCCGAAAAGATTAAAGCGTAGAAAAGTTTATAGATCATTAGTTAAGAGCAAGTGTTATCAAAAAAAAATCTTTTATATTGTAAAAAACATTAATATAGATCATTAGTTGATAGAGAGTTTTATAAAAACATTTTTTTATAAAAGGATTCTTTTATAATACTTTCTTTTAACTAATGATTCATATACTTTTCTACGCTTTAACTTTTTTGGCAACGTGTTGAAATCGTTTTGCGGCAGTGTTTTCAGAGCTAAATTCATAGAGAGACAGAATTATTTTGTGTAGTGGACGAAGTTTAAAGTTGTTACGAAGTGGACTAGAATCGTTTTGAAATTTGGTGAAGAGTGGGAGCCAAGTTTTAGTGAATCGATTAAGTTTTGTTAAATTCGTAAATACCTTTTTTCTAGTTAGAGACAGTGGTTTCAGTCTGCTAGCGGAGAGAAGTTTTCTAAAAAAATCTATTTGAATTTAGTCGGAACTAACTGTACTAAAAAAATTTCCGTCTAACGGCAAACTATTTCTTGAGCCGTAATAAATAAAAAATAGACACAGGTTTACTTTAGCGCGGGTGTTCGGGTTACCTAGTTCAACTGATACTTTTAGATTCCCCAGTAAAGTTTGTGACAATTATCGTTGTTTGTGACAATTTTTGCGCAAATCAAACTCTTCCAACTTTTTTGTCAAAGTAACTGTTTTGCTCTTGGTGAGAATTGGACTCAAGACTACGGTCATTAGGGTTAAAAGACTAGAGTTAGTTCTTAAATTTAGCGCACTTTCTGATGCCAGCACGCCATCTGACGTCATTGAATCAGCGTGCCTGGTGACTCATTGATGTCTTAAAAATCATTTATTACTACTTACGCATATGATGGACAGGCCTAAGAAAGAAAAAAAAAACGCTGGCATTTTTATTTAAGATGGCGTGAAGTAAAAAATTTTTCTTTCCAAACCAGTCACCAACAAAGACAACACTGCTAAAATTGAATCACGGACAAAACGACGGCTACTACAGTTGAGAAAAGAGAGCTTAATTTCTAAACAAGTGTACGAAGCAATCCGACATACTGGCTCTCAACGACCACCAATGTATGGTCTTCCAAAAATACACAAAAAGGACGTATTCTTACGTCCGATTTTGTCTATGACCGGATCGGCCCAACATCAGTTAGCTAAATGGCTCACTTCTCTTCTTCAACCTGTTTTCCAAAACCTTTCTTCTAATTGTGTGTCTGATTCTTTCACCTTTGTAAAAGAAGTCAGAAAACTTACATTTTCTCCCCCCTCTGTCTTTCTTTGTTCTTTTCACATTTCCAGTTTCATTACCAATATTCCGCTTGCTGAAACCATAGAAATCTGCGCTGACGCCCTTTGCATAGATGACTCAATGGCGCCATCTTTTCCACGCAACATCTTTGTCAAATTAATGCAGCTAGCCACCTCCTCTGTGGAATTCAGCTTCAATAACAACATGCATCAACAAATCGACGGCGTCACTAGGGGCTCACCTCTCGATCCAGCATTAGCAAACATTTTTGTTGGCTACCAAGAAGCGAAACTTTTCAACATCGCCAAAAGGCCGTTAGTGTACTTCCGGTACGTTGACGACTCTTTCGCCGTATTCAACAATAAAGAAGACTGCAACACTTTTCTCACTCACCTCAACTCCCTTCATCCCTCATTACGCTTCACCTACGAAAAGGAATCTAATCACTCTCTTCCCTTCCTGGACGTGTTGATAGAAAGGCATAATTGGGAGTTTTCGAACTTCAGTGTACAGGAAACCCACCTTCACCGGCCAGTATCTACGTTGAAACTCCTTTAGCTCCCAGAAACGGAAAATCAACCTAATTGGTACTTTTGTTCACAGAGCTTTTATGATCTGTTCTAAAAGCAAACTGGACTCAGAGCTTGGCAAAATTTGTTTAATTCTATTAGAAAATGGCTACCAGGAATATGCAATCACTTCGAATTTTAAACGGAAACTTCAACAACTAAATTCTAACCCGGTTTACACAGTGGAAAAATGCCCTGTCTACCTCACGTCTCACGGATTGGAAATGTCTCGATGAAGTTTGAAAAGCAGATTACGTCTGCTGTGAAACGCTGCTTTTTCTCCGTCGAACCACGTATTATTTTTAATACCCGACAGCTTTTACCAGCAACTAAGAAAGAAGTGTTACCTTCTCATCATCACAGCAATGTTATTTACCAGTTTGTGTGCCACTGCGATAATCGGTACGTTGGTTGCACGTCTAAAAGCCTGGAAGAGCGAATTAAATAACACGTTCCTAGATCCATCGCCAATCCTCCTGCCTCGCACAACCGTCAAAGCCTTTCCTGCTCTTGCAAGGCCAACATAGGCCCAAAACAATTTCACGAATCCGCCATTGGTCAACATCTTCTTGACAACGCCCAATGCGCTCTTCACTAGAACAAAGAAAAATTTTCTATTCTTGCTCGAGGTCGCTCTTCTTTTCACCTTTCTTCTCTTGAAGCGACTTTAATTAAATCTTTTAATTCCCTTCTGTGTAAACAAAAAGAATTCGTTTACTCTTTGAAAATTTCTTAATCTTTTCTCTCATTGGCTAACTTCTTTCAGCCAATGAGAAATCTGCTTTCCTCTTTATAATCTAGTTCGGTTTCATTTCTGCTTTATTTTGACGATTTCCCCTAAAGAAGGTCAGATGAAAAGCTTTGGAAAGAAAAATCTTTTACTTCACGCCATCTTCAAATTCTGTACCACCAAATGTCTATTTTTATTTAAATTTTTTAAAAAATTGTACAAGTTATCATTCTCAAATTTGCTAGACATGACTGGTTTTTTTAATTTCAGCTTTTTTCAATGAATACGAATTGAACATTGTCGATTTTAGAATTTATTGATAAAAGTTGTAGTGCCCAAATTTCCTCTGACACATTAAATTGAAACAGTAATCAATGTGACAGCCAGCAGACTCGTTATAAACAGCAATTCACAAAAGAAAATTTTCTTTTCAACTTCACGTTTTTATTAGATGCTTCAGTTCATGCTTTTTAAAAACAAAGCATTCTTTTTTCTGTAAAATTTATCTTAGGCTTAAGCAAACTGCTACAACCAAAAATTGCAATTCGGAGATCGGAGGAAGCATTTACTTTTTTCTACAGTAATAAAACTTACAGTACTATTTTTGAGATAGTCTGAGTGACACGAGACGTGTAACGTTGCCTTTTTTGAAAAATTAATTTACATTTGCGCACACCTGCACACAATTAATTTACTTAAAGCAATTCGCAGAACATTCGGCATTGCATTTTTTAGCAAGTAATTTTTTCTCAAGCCATATCAATCACTTGACTGACATCTTGCATAACGTTCATTGTTTTCGAATAGAATCAAAACTTTGCTACTCACTTCGCGTCTTTGCTGTCAGCATTGAGACTTATTTATAAGAAATGCAAGTATTTTAACATTTTTAAGAACTATCTTCAAAATCTAAACTAGATGCTGTCGAGATCAAACCACAACACACGAGTTCATAAACGTCGAGACCGAGAGACCGAAAAATTATAGAAAAATTTAGTCCATTTTTAATTATTCCAAAAACAATAAATTTTTATTTTTTAAATGATCTCAAATAATATTTTAATTAAACAAGTATCTCTATCATGTTGAAAAAATTTTTAGTCAAAGTGGTTGCATCATAAAACCCGCTTTAAAAACCTGTGCAAGTAGAACAGAAGAAAGCTGAAACGCACAAGACACGCTGGTTAGCAATCTTGAAAAAGCAATCAAAAACTTAACACTCAAAAATGCCCTAACCACGCTCATTACGAGAATGGTTAAAACTTCAACCAAAGATTGGATTAGCTCAGTTATCTGTGTTGGTGTGTTGTATTTTTTGGATTTGTTGGCTATGTTTGGCTTACACAGAATAGAATTAGTCTAATTAATCAGCTCAAAAAGATTAGAAATACATGTAATGACGAATTATGCAAACGAGTAAAAACTGCGCGACAACTTGCTGAATTTTCTTTTTACATCACCCCTTGTTTATCTTCCGTCAATCTTTGGGTAGATTAATCGAAGTAATTTTTAGTTATTTTTTTCTTTTGTACTTTGTCATATTAGCCATTTTGTATTTGTTTTAAGCAATTAGTTTCGTACAATGGCGTTTGCAGCAATTTGTTATGAGGAGCGGTTGAGAGCCGAAAATACGATCACTGTCTTTTACAAAAGAGAGCCCTGGTGCAACAAAAAAACGAGCTATTTCTAAAGACTCACATAAAAAATTCATTACAAATTTTCATTTATCTTTGATATTATTATTTTATCTTTATTTTTCTCCTCCTGACTCATTGACTCAAAGGAAATTGTTGGAGCCACTATACATAGATAAACTGTCAAACTATTAGATTGACCTGCTTTCAGAGATACCAAGATATTGTTGTCTTGTTGAAGTTTTTTATTTTACTTTTTTAGCTAAATTTAGAGGTGTAATTAAAATTTAGGACTGCTTACTAAGACCAACAATCAGGGAAAAGTGCGTAAAGTGTTTTTCTCAAGGACACAACAGAATGGCTAGAGTAACCTTTGAACAATTTCCATCATATTTGCCATCAATCACAGTGTTTTTAACTACTTAAACATCCTGCCGATAAATGTAAAACAAGGTGGAGATCCTTTTTTGCTCTTCACTTTTTTCTAATCCTAATTTTTAAAAATTAATTCTTCACTTTATTCTAACAGTTTTTAAGCTGTCAACCTTTAACCACCATTTTTTATGAAGACTTTTTAACACCCAAACCTTCTCCCCTTTCGCGCCCTCGATTATGGATTCATTGATCACAACTTTTCAACCGGTTGTTGAACGGCTACTGGGCAGCATGGTCAAGTGTTGAAGCGTGGTAATCGTAATTAAAACGGCTGCGGTTGAAAACCTACTCGTGCAATTCGGTCAGGTTCTTCAAAAAGACATTGTACGGCACTGTTGCCTGCTTGGCAATCTTGATAATTGCTTGACCTAAATATAGCGCCTCTGACGCTTTTGTGCGAGGCAGGAGGATAAATATAGAAACGACAATAAAAAAATCAACAAACTATAAAGATGGAAAAATGTTTTAACATAGCGGGCCACCAACTTTTGACTTTTATAAATAGTCGCAGGTCATACTTAAAAAACGTATAAATAGGGTGCTTAAATTATTGCATACATGAATTTTATTATAACAAGACCTTGTTTGGTTCATCCGGAAAAAACATGTAAGGTTAAATAATAAGTTTTATTTGGGAAAAAGGGTTTATCCAAGTTAACATGGACCATAATACAAAATAGTTATTAAAATTAAACACCGAATCAAGTTTTATAACTGTAATTCTTTACCGATTGCAGCTGAGGAGATTATTGCAAAAAATTTGGCTGCCAGCGTTTAAAAAAGTAAAAGATGTAATCTTAACTGTTAGCAATTTAAGAATTGCATCATGTTATGTAACTGCACTCCTGCTATATCAAACTAAAAAATTCGAAATAAAAATTTTTTTTATCGTGTCTATTAATCTGCTTTAAAGCACACTTTTAATGCAACTTTTGGCAGGCGTACTAAATTTTAAGGGAGGTAACTAGCTGTAGATGAACTGTAACAAACAGCATTTAAAAATTCATGTCTGCTCTCTGGGGGGTACTTCTGTATTTAGACTAAATTAAAGCCAAATAATCTATCTTACCGTTGTAGACCTAATTTTTCTGTATAATTTTTTTGTTTTTCTGTTAAAGCTTGTCTTTTAACTTAAAAAAAGCTTTAAAGAATATTTATTAATACGTAATCAAGTTACTTAATTTTTTAAAATTGGATTAATTTGTTTTATATATTTTAACAGCAAGAATCTGGCTAGAAACATTCAAACTTGTTTGATGCCAAAAGAAAAAATTTAAATAAAGTTTTTTCGCAATCAGATTAGTTGTAACAGATGGCCCTGATTACAATAAAAATCTTCATTGGAATAAATTTAAGAAAGTTGCAGAACTAAAGGTTAAAGAACTTCGGCTCTAAGGTTTTTATCACTTCAAATTGCGGAAAAGCTGGTCAATTAAGTGTGCAGATCCGTTTTCACGACGAACGTGGAATGGGGCATTATTTGTTTCTTTTATTGATCTTTCCGCGCTTAAAATCAAAGCAAGCCTTAAGCGAAGCAAAAAAATCAATAAAACAAACAAAGAATTCTCCATTTCACACTAGTAGTGCAAACGAGCTTTTAATCTTTAGTAAATTGCAAAACTCATTGCAATAACATCAAGTAACAAAAGTATCAAAAAATGTCCGGTCTCGAGACCAATTTAGAAAAGACGAGACCGAGACCACATAATCTCGAGACCGAGACCAACAGCACAAGGCCGTCGTCATCATCGTCATCGTCATCGTCGTCGTCGTCGTCGTCGTCGTCGTGGTCAGACACAAACAGACTGGGGCCGAGGGTTTATTGTTTTACTACCCCAGGCTGCTGTACTGCCTGGATCAGATGCTGGCAGTGGTGTTATTAAGCCAGCATCGTGTTTCGTCATCCAAAACCGTCAGACCTCGTGCTCCATGTGGTGCCCGATGTATAGGCCACGCTGGTAGGACGTGATATGCGGTTTGTTTAGTGGCGCCGCACTCGCAATTCGGTGAAGGAGCGAGACCCCGTTTGAGACAAATGAAATCACCGAATACCAGTCAGGACGCGCTTGAGCTTAACCCAAGCTACTACGACGACGACAAGCGCAAGGTTAAGACAGAAACGAGATTAAAAAAAAATCGTTCTAGAGACTTTTACCTTTGATGTAAACTATTCCAAAACATCACAAAAAAGGGAAAGTTAAACCAGTGGTTTAGTTATTGTTGCTAAATGAGGGAAGATAAAGCGTAACGGGAGGCGTAGCTTGTTGCTTTTTATTAGGAGAGTCACCGTTGTAAGTAAGCAGCACGAAACACCTCAAAAACTAGTCGCCAATTGTAAATTCAAATCTAAAAGATTAACTAGTTAGATGGACTGAGCAATGAACTCGAGTTCTTCAGCTCATCAGTCGAAATTTTATATAACAAAGCTGATTTCGTCGAAAACATGTTTTTATTTAGGTTGCGTAAGCTAAGTTTTTTGACAGTCTCTGTTGTTGCCACGTAAAGAAATTTTTTTAAATTTACCTTTAAAATTGTTCTTAAACTGTAATCATTTTGTAGGTTCAATAACAAGAAAAAGTAAAAATTTGATTCAAAAAAATTTGTTCACACAAAAAGGAAGGTAAAAAAATAATTGAATGAACTAATTTTTTTTGAGAAGTTAGTTTTATAAAAAGATTTATCCATTTCAATAGCAAAAGAGAAAAAAATCTTTAATTTCAATCAAAAATCAAAAATATCTCAAATTGCTTTTGATTGGTAAAATTGAATAAGTATTAAAACCATAGGGTTTTTGTTTCAAAATAGAAGCCAAAATTTTTTAATCAAAATTGTTTTGTGGAAGTCAAATAAAAACCGATAAATAATCTCAAGACTTGACCAGTCTTTTGCACCCATGCAAAAAAAACTACGTATATTTTTGTTCGTTCTATCACATTGCTGCGGAGTAGGTGGAGTGAGCTTGATTACGTTGGAAAAAAGTGAATGCAATTTGAAGTGCTTGATGAAAGATATCATCAGCTGACGTCGACAAACTAAAGAAAAAACGTAAAATTATCGACTTAAAAGGAAAAAAAATGCATGAAGGCCCTATTTTTGGCAAGTTGACATTTTCTTATAATCTTTTTTCGAGACAATTTGTATTGTTACATAATATGATTTATTTTTAATGGAAGTAAAATATATTTCGCTCTTAGATTTTGTTATGTAAGGACAAATTAAATTAATGGAATCGCGGAATGATAATTTCAACGAAACAATATGTTACATCAACAGCTACGTGGATACATAGCTTGGCAATAACTACTGAGAAAATTAATGCTAACGATCAGTACTTCAAAACAAAAGCAATTGGTATTAAAATTTATTATCGTTTTGTTTGAGTTTAATTGCTATGTGTCTGCTGATTTTTAAATTATCCATGTTTAATCAGGTTTGCAAATGTGCAAAAACGAACAAACTTACAGGAAACATTTTGAAAAATGATATCAGTGCCGATTACAAGAAAAAAAAATCTTTTATGAAAATTTTATATTAAACCGTGCATTAGCAAAAATGATATTTTTTTAGTTTAATTTATTAAAAAATAACCTAAATTTTGATATATTTTAGTTCCAACTTGACAAAAAATAATCAGCACCTTAAATGCTCTCATGGATGTGCTAATGAATAAACCAAACTTTTAATTTAATATTTACAAATTTTTCTGGTATAAATTTGAGGTCAGTTCAATTTTAATAAATACAATAATAAAGGCGTAATATATTTTTTAAAGCAAACTTGTACACGACATTTTGTCGGTTACATCGGGCGGAATTATTAGTTTATATCAAACGTAGTGTACAAGTTTTGCTTTAAAAAATACGCTACGCCTTTTATTGTATTTATTGAAGTTGAACTGACCTCTGAATTTTATCAAAAGAACTGATGAATTTTAAATTAAGTATTATCCCCGGTAACAGGGTTTACACCAGGGGTGGAGAACCTGCGGCCTTCTAAGCCACAAAGTGTGGCCTGAATCTCAAAACATCCTCAGTAGAACCAAGTCTCAATGCTGGTTCAACAGAAACAATTTCAAAGGAGTTATCAAATGGTTAAACATGTCAATGAGCATTAAATTTTTTCATTTATTCTTTGTAATTTATTAGCCGTCTTTCTCAAATAATACATGTAAATGTCAGTATTAGTTGTATTTTTGTCACCCTTTTTAAGCTTATCTTGAGGTTATATAGCACTTGATGCCCCGTCTGGGGTTAAACCCAAGGCTACCGGATAGAGTTTGAGTCGATATCACTACCAGCTGAGGTACTAATAGTTGTAATATAACGTTTGACTAGGCACACGCAAAATTGTTGTTTGCGGCCTTCTTGGGAAGTAAACGCTGTTAAAGTAGCTTTAATTCCGAAACGGCTCCACACCCCTGGTTTACATTAAACCAAATTTTTTTAAAAAGCTTTTTTCATCTTTATTTTTTTAAGTAATTCACATTATAGCTATTTTCTCCTTTTGAAGATAAATGAAATAACTTTATACTGTATTTTTAATTTATGTGATTTTTTTATTGTTAACAATACTCTGAAATACTAAACCTTTTATTGGACATCATATTTTTGTACAGTACAATGCGGCAGAACCGTTTGATTCAGTTATTTACTTATATTTCTGTATTCGAAGTAAAATATTGCGGCAACTAAAAGAATTTTATTTTGCTATAATACGTACGTACAGTTTTGCTTTGTTAAAAAAACTCAAAGAAAAATGTTGTTCAAAAAAAATCAAGAGTTTACACAAAGCATCTGCAACATCTTTGTGATTCTTTTGAAAATACATTGGTAACACTGGTCAACATGATTTTTATTTTCTGGCTAAAACGGTTGCTTCTAAAACAATTTGTGTATGCTGATTACGAATCTCAAATTCCTTTTTTTCTATCAGGTCAGGATTTTTCATAATCTACAATTTAAATTATTTGCATTACACTAGTAATAACAGCCTGTTCTAAGAAACATCCCATATTGTTGCGTTATGGTTGTTATTGTCGTAGTTGTTACACTTCATTGTGATGTCATAATCGTTACATTAAACATCACTAAAGTGTTTTACTTTAAAACGACTGAACTAGTCTTCGTTTACCTAGTCTTGCAGTTACTTTTGTTTAGGCTGTTGCTTGAGTTTTAGAATAGAAAATGTCATCTATGCGAAGAGGCTGAGTAAATGACTCAGATGTATTGTGCTACATATGCAGAAGCTTTGCTCTATCTGTTCAACGGCAGAATATAACACCATTTGTTAAAAATGTCTATTATGCTTATTTTGGTGTTAAGTTAGGGCACCAAGACAAAGCATGGGCCCCGCACAAAATGTGTCGTAATTGTGTGTCTTCATTGAGGCAGTGGAGCATTGGAAAGCAAAAATCTTTAGCATTTAGTGTCCCAATGGCTTGGAGGGATCCGAATAGACATGGCAAAGAATTTTACTTTTACTCATGTGTTGTTGCTGGATTCAATGTTAAAAATAAGCATAAAATTCAATATCGAAACTTGTTTTGCGCCATACAACCAATTTCTCATGAGCCAAGTGTACCAATTCCATTACCTCCAAGAGTTTTTGAAAACAGTTGAAGATTCTGTTAGTGAAGAGTCTTTGCCTGATAGCCAGTTGACAGATTGCTCAGAGTATGAGTATGGTGATGATTAGCAGTCAAAGTGGTTTAATCAAGTCAAGCTAAATGACCTTGTCAAGATTTGAATTTTCCAAAAACTTCTGCTCTTATTCTGGGCTTCAGATTGAAAGCAAAACGTATGCTCTGCACTGATATCACTTTTGCTTGGTATAAACATCGTGAAAAAAATTATATTCGTTTCTTTGCCATGGAACACTCTTCAGTCTATTGTGTGGAGGGATATTAAAGTTCTTATAAAGAAATTAAAAACCGTTTATAACTCCAGTGATTACCACCTCTTCATTGATGCACCAAAATCAAGCCTAAAAGCTGTTTTTATTGCACAATAAAAATCAGCTTACTTTTATCCCTTTAGCTCATTCGACTTGCATGAAAGAATCTTATGAAAATAGGAAAAATTTGCTGTCGAAGTTATAATATAGCACTTATACGTGGAAGATCTCTGTTGATTTTAAGTTTTAAATATGCTACTGGACCAACAGTCTGGGTTTACAAAATACCCTTGTTTTATGTGCAAATGGAACAGCAGGGACAAGAGTAATCATTGGATTAACAAGACTGGCCGTTGAGGAAATCCCTTACACCAGGTTTTAGAAATATTTTACATCCTGCTCTTGCTGACAGATCAAATGTGATACTTCCAACACTACATATTAAACTTGGCTTCATGAAACAGTTCGTAAAAGCTCTCAATAAAGAAGATGCTTGGTTTAAATACATTCAAGAGAAGTTCCCTAATTTGAGTGCTGAGAAGGTTAAAGAGGGTGTATTTGTTGGACCTCAAATTGGAAAACTTAACAAACACCCGGACTTTGTACTGTATCTACCATGAAGGGTATGGAAAAAAGCATGGCTTTCCTTTGGAAAAGTCGTATCTAAGTTTCTTGGCAACACTAAAGATTCTGACGACCAAAACATTGCAGAAAACATGTTGGCTTGTTTTGAAGCGCTTGGATGTCGCCTGAATTTGAAAGTTAATTTTTTGCATGCACACTTGGACTATTTCCCACAAAACTTAGGTGATATGACTGAAGAACATGGGAAACGCTTTCACCAGCACATTGAAATTATGGAAACCCGGTACCAAGGGTAATGGGATCTATCCATGATGGCGGACTAGTGTTGGTGCCTGAAACGCAATTGTAAGAGTAACGAGGTTGCAAGAAAAGCCAAAAGAAGAAAATTCAAGTCTCACATCAACGAAGAAAAAACCAAATTTACAGTAGCTTGAAAAATTTTTTTTGAGCAAATGAACAAACAGTGTCCTTATTGGGTTTATTAAATGCATTTTTGAGTAAAATTTAAACTCAACTTTGCAAAAAAGTGTTACGTGATGGGTGAATTCTGATTGCAAATTCGAAATCAGCGTAGCCAAATTAGGTAAACTCATCTAATGGTTTAAAAAAAATAATAAAAAAGTTTCAAAATGTCGCCTGAAGTAAACGTTCCAAAGTTTACACAAAAACACAAAATTTTTTTGAATTGCAATATCGGCCATGTTATGCTTTTACTCTCGCCATTTTTGTTTTTATGAAACTTACTACTTTGATAATCAATTCATGGATTATACTTATAATATTAATACACATTTATATAGCACTTTTTACAGAAAACTAATTTGATCAAAGGCACTTTACAATAAAGAAAATTAGAAAAGTAAATTAAAATTACGAGACATTACAACCTTAACACAGTATTCATTGAAAAAAGGAAGAGTGTAAGAACAAGTTTTTAATAACATTTTAAATTGGGAGAGCAATTAAACCATTTTTAATTGATTAGGGAAATTATTTCATACTAAAGGACCACAAACGCCAAATCTACAATCACCAAATTTGGAAAAGGTAAGCATCAGAATAACGTAAAGAGCGAGAAGGTCTATGCGTACAAATTAAATCATCTACAGTGAGTACAAGGGCAAAACACCATTTACATCCTCGAATACATGCAGCAAAATTTAAATATGAGGCGGAAACGTACAGACAATCAATGTAATTTTATAAGAATGAGAGTTATTTGAGGAAATTTACGGGTTTAAAAAGCCGGCCTGGCTGCAGTATTTTGCACTTTTTGCAAGGAAGAGAATGCAGAGTCAGGCATACCATAATACAAAGGTAAATTATTTCATTCAAAGTTTTACGGTACGCTTAAAATAGCTTTTTTGCAAATGGCAATGCAGATTGTTTATTTTACATAAAAATGATATGATCATCGTAGAGAACTAATTGAAAACTGACAAAATTTCACTGCATTATCAATATAGTTAGTAAGCGATAGCGTTTTAAACTATGTTGTTACAAGGTTCTTACTGATTGTTACAAGTTTGTTGGTTTACAACTATGAAGATGAACTAACAAAATCAAATTACTAAAATATTTAAACATGTTTGTTAATGTTGTCATAGTTGAATTCATGTTGGCTAAACTTGCAAAAATGCGCACAAAAACTGCTATTTGCAAAAATGCGCACAAAAACTGCTACATTATATAGAACAAAAAAAAAATCGTATTAAACTTTGTTTTGCAGCATAATTTAGAGTAATTTTAAATCTGAAACAAAGTTTGTCAATCATTGCTTTTACAAGAAGATGAAGATTTCAATTATTGCTGTTATTGTTGCTAGTGCTATTTACCTTGTACAATCAGGTAATGTATACTGTATGATGTTACGACACTTGATCGAACGACACTTGATCGAAACGACACTTGATCGAAACGACATTTGATCGAAACAACATTTGATCGAAACAACATTTGATAGAAACGAAATTTGATCAAAACGACACTTGATCGAAATGACAGTCGATAAAAAAAGCATTTAGTTTTTGATATTTTTGCGATAAAATAATCTCTCTGTTACTATAAATTAGATTCATAAAAAGCAGAAAACATCAGTAAGAAGACAGTTTGCTTTTATCTTTTAAATTTTTTGTCAATGTCAAATTCAGGGCTTTTTAACAAAGTCCCTGGGAAAAGCATTGTTAGGGGGAAACAGGTAGATTTCTTGTCATGTTTATGTTTTGTTAGATGCCTATAGCTGCCATTTTTTTGCATTCTTTTTTTACACTGTAGTCAGTTATTTAGGGGAGACATTGTGCCATAGTCGCACCCTTGCAAACCACACGTAAAAATTAGAGAGAGATTCAAAGAAAAGACCTATTTATTTTAGAGATTACTATGTTTTTGGGAGGAAAAATCGACAAAACCGGGACAGATTCAAAGTAAAGACCTTTTTTTTTAGAGATCAATATGTTTTTTGGAAGGAAAAATTGACAAAATTGGGACAGATTTAAAGTTATAAATTTTCTCTTTTACTAGTCGATTAGGTGTCGTTTCGATCAATTGTTCTTTTGATCAAGTTTCATTTCGGTCAAGTGTCGTTCGGTCAAGTGTCGTTTGATCAACTGTCGGATCACGAATGTATATATCTTTGAAATTAGATTTTTTATTTTGTTAGTTGAGATATGGTGACAAAATATTTTTATAATTTGTTTATTTACAAGCGACTTTATCTCTAGTGATAAAAACAACTACAAAAATTAATTTATTTAAAAACGATAAACTTTTCTTTAGGTAGCAGAAATCAATCTAATTAATCTTCTCATAATAATCATGAGAAAGGGAATTCTAGTTTTGCAATTATATTTTATGCATTTCTACTTTTTTAACGACGCATTGAATGCTTTTCTTATTACAACATTGTAAAATTATTGGAAGAAGAGGATTTTAATAATAATACACTAAATTTGGAAAGTTCTAGCTCTAAATCCTCCAGCGATTTTGATGTAAGAGCATCTTATCATCTTACAGTGATAGTTGCGTAAAAAGCCCTTGAAGGAAAGTTACACAGAGCGAGTTTATTTTGTCGCCGTGTGAAAAACTCATATATAAATGTGCCGCTAAAAGCCCTGCTATTTTAGGGTTGCCATACGTCAGGGTTTTCCCGGATATGTCCAGAATTTTAATGTTCAAATCTTTCTCAGGGAGAAATGTTAAAATGTGTTAATAAGTCAGAGATTTTTGTATTGTTTTTAGTGATGGCTTTAGTACAGTGCAAACGGAGCGGCCACAACCTTAAGCTTAGAACATAACTTTTACAAGAAAGTAGAGATAATGTACTCGAATGATAGTGATAACTTTTTTTAAAAATTGCTATAGTTTTGGACATAAACTGTTTCTGATACAACTCTTTTTTCCAAAACAATTGGTCAACTTAACCGACATTAATCTGTCAAGGATTGTACCTATTTAGATATGGTAAGCCTATGCTACTACACGTAGACCTTCACGACTCTCAGCAAAACCGTCATGGGTAATTGGCAGGCACTTCTTTGATTATTGTCTTTCTTCAGAAAACACAAGAAGGCTGTTTACTGCTTGTGCTCAGTGTCTGAAGAAAGTAATCAGAAGGGAAAGCTTTGTATTGGGGTAAAGATTATAAAATTGATTTCTGTATTGCACCCTGTTTTAGAGATTGGCACATAAAAAAATAAATTGCTTGTTTATAATTAAACTTTCTATGTGTCAAAACTTGATCTTTTAGAACAAAATAAAACACATTAATGTTCAATCACTTTTCTTCATTCATTAATATTCTTAGCTTAGGAAACAAGAGGTAGTCATTGACAGAATAAAAAGTTATTTTACGCGTGCTATACTGCCGTCGGCGCTATCAACGAGAACTGAAGAAAAAAGGTGACAATACGAAAGCGACATGCTTTCACGGCGCTGACGCTTAAAGGCGCATTTACAACCGTTTACAGTACTTTTTTTTTCAGCGTGATCTTGGTTTGTTTTATTGACGCTCAAATCCACTCATTTTTTTATGGAAAAATGAGTGGATTTGAGCACCTTAACAGGTTTATGGTCCATGATATTTAAAAGAGTGGCAATCAATGGTCTAATACAGGGGTGGGGAACCTTATTGCACTCAAAGGCCACTTTCAAAGATTGCATGTTGGTGCAGGTCGCACAAACGTTTGGAAAGCAATATATTTTTTCCTCCCAAAAACATAATGATCTCAAAAAAAAGGTCTTCTCTTAAAAGCAGTCTGAGATTTCCGAATTTTCGTCCCAAAATCATAGTGTTCTCTAAAAAAAGTCTTCCCTTTGGATCAGCCTCAAATTTCCTCTATTTTGTGTCAAAACCGTGGTATTCTTTATTCAGTAAAAAAAAGGTCGTAACGCAAAAGTTTGTTGGTCATGTTAAGGCCGCACTTTGTGGCTTGGAAGGCCACAGTCTCACCACCTCTGGTCTAATCCAATGCTTCTCAATCGGCTATGCTCGCTTACTTTTCTGCCGGTACACCAATATTTACCTCCATTGTGTTTTAATGGCAAGATCTTTAAAGACACTATGAGTTTAGTATTAAAATATATATTAATATTAAAATATATATTTTAATAAAATTGATTGAAACTTTTGTTCAACTTCACATTTTTGCTAAGTATTAAACGACTAACGGCCCGCAAAAAGTTGTTTTAAAATGTTACGGTCCACAAGCTTAAAAGATTATGAACTTCTGATCAACACAAAAAAATTTTCCAAAATAGCTTGAATTATTTTAAAAAAATGCCACTCTCTGTTCAGAAAACTCATCAGTTTTTTAATTGGTAAAACCTATAAACTAATTGTCATGAAAACTTAATTTAGAACAGGTAAATAAAATCTTTTTATAAAATCCTTTATTTTATCAACTAATTATATTTTTTGATATTCTTCAAAAGTTTGGATACACTAACAAGCTTGTTTCAATCCTATTGGCTTTTCGCTATCTGTTACGTAATGCAAATGGCTTCTTTGTGAATTTTTTGTGACCTATTAGAAATGCAATGAGTCGCAGCTGCCAACAGCGAGGAAATGTGATAAAATTAACGCCTTTAACAGATCAATCAATTTATAAATTTTAAATTAACTGCATCCGTTTTAAATAACCTAAATGCGTCGTCCTAATTACTTAATCCCAATGTGACCTCGTTTTGGCAGTAACCTGTATAAGAGCATAAAATTAAGTGTTATTGTTAATTTGTCGTCTGCATCACGTGGCCCAATTCGGATTTATTATAAATAGAGTGAGAGATCACTCTTGTCAAACAGTAGCTAGAGTTTGGCTCTGGAAGCGGTGACGTTGTATTAATTTTTGCTGTATTGTGTTAAGTGGCTGCGTGTGTAAAAACCGCAGATAAATAATAAATTCAATCCTCTCTTTTAAGTTGCAACTATAATTTGCTGTATCGGGCGTCATAGAGTTACGCATATTTAAGTAAGAGTGGTTGTAACTTGGAGGGATTTCGCTAACCTTATTTAGACAACTTCAGCACTTCAAGGACGGTTATCGTTATTGAATTCTATGTTTATCGTTGGACACGCCAGCACCTTTCGGCGGGGAGTCGCGAGTCTTTCCTTCATTAACAAAAATTTGGTCTTCTCCAAAATTTGAATTTATAATTTGGTCTTTGAGCCAAAAAATTAAATTTATAAGCAGTGTTTCTACCAAAATTTGAATTTACTCTCTTCATCAACACTATCCTGAGTTGGCAAGGCTGTACTTTATCCATTTGATATCTCACCTGATTATATTTTTTGCAATAGTTGTCCTAATTACTTCAATCTTCCGTTTTTGACTGCCTAATGTCTAAGTTCCAATCAGATTTATAAGTTTCTGAACAGTGTATTCATTTTACAGAAATCTTATTGAAAATTGTTTGGAAAGCGATTAAACATAAATTTTTATGGGACTTTTATCACTTAACTTTACTTAACTGTAAATTTTCTAACTTGTTCTGTTGTTAAAATTTGTTTTTTTTGAAATATAAAATTTAAATAACTGATCATTATTGTGGATAAATTTGAACCTAAATTAATGCAATTTTTGAGTTCAAATGATTTAAATTTGATGGGATTTCAAAGCTAATTAATAAATTTTGATAGGATTTTAAGGAGTGGTAGCTCAACAAGGTTGAAAGAAAAAGTTAATTTGGTCTTTTCTAATTTTTTTGAAACGCTTTTGAAACTAAATTTGGGGATTTTGATTTTGAGCAAATAAAGGCACATGTCAATTCCCTCAACATGTTTTTTGTTCAATTTTGAACAGCTTGTGCAACAAACCATTCATATCTGTTTGAAATGATAAGATGAAAAAGAAAAATAGACTAAATGCACCCCTCAGTTTTTGGCTGAATCTCGTTCTTATGTATTTGTGATGCCAATTATGTTCAAAAAACTTCAAATAACCTTTAAATTTAAAAACAAAAATTACAAAGTCACTCGAAAATTTACAGTGATTCATAAAAACCGAAATTACAATTAATTGAAAAGATTAAAAAAATTGTTTAGTTATTTCTGCCAGAGGCGTTGTTGATTTGATGAGTAAATCATGTTATTTTTTTGTCTTTATCAACCTTGAAAAAAACAAAAAATAAAAAAGCTAAGAAAAATAAATAAAGTAGAATGTTATCATTTACAAAATTTCTTTTATTTACTATATATTGATGATAGGTAATTAGGTAAATCGTGGTCGTCGTCGTCGTCGTCGTCGTTTGAAGGGTATCAACTCCAGGTCAGACACAAACAGGACTGGGGCCGAGGGTTTATCCTTTTACTACCCCAGACTACTGCCCTGCCTGGATCAGATGCTGGCAGTGATGTCATTAAGCCAGCATCGAGTTTCGTCATCCAAAACCGTCAGACCTCGTGCTCCATGTGGTGCCCGATGTATAGGACACGCTGTTAGTACATGGTCTGCGGTTTGTCCAGAGGCGCCACACTCGCAATTTGGTGAAGGAGCGAGCTAGACTAGAGACAAGGTGGCTATGCGTAGTGTTTTAGCACCAGCACCCCATCCCGAGCCCACAAGTCGCCTCAACAGTGTGACGCGCGAAGATAGTTTTTTGCGCAATGCCACTAAATGGTGCATGCCACGTGAGCGATCTGTCCAGTTTTACCCCAAGGTAAGTAGGGGTTGGACAGAACGGTAAAAGTCTACCGTTGTTGTAGACCTTTAGCTCACGTTTAGCCTCTCGGTTATTTAAGTGAAAGGCTGCCGTCACCGTCTTAGTGTGACTGAGCTTCAACCTCCAGGTCTGGAGATACGCTGAAAGTGTAGACATGTCTTGGCTTAAGGTCCCCTCCAAGTCCTTCCAGTTTCCAGAAGAATGCAACAATGTTAGATCATCAGCATAAGCAAACTTTCTGGAAATCATGGAAGGAAGATCGTACGTATAGATGTTAAATAGGAGGGGAGCCAAGACCGATCCCTGAGGAACGCCGTTTTTAAGACGGCGTAGCCTGCTTTGCTTGCTGTCACCGGTGGTAAGGGTGAAACTTCGATTTCGGACAAGCTCCATGATCATTCTTATCATGTGCTTATCCGGAAGTAGTCTCAGCAGCTTGCAGGTAAGGCCACGGTGACAGAGAGTGTCATAAGCAGCTGTCAGATCGATAAATGCGGCACCGACCTTCTTTTTAGCCTCGAAAGAATCCTCGATGTTCTGGGTTAGCAGAACAACTTGATCTACGGTTGACTTCCCGCGTCGGAACCCAGCCTGCTTTTTAGGGAGCAGTGGATCGATTAATGGTTTAACGCGGGCGTAGATAAGCCTCTCGAGGATCTTGTAGGGGACACAGAGCAAAGATATTGGTCGATAACTCTTTGGGTGCTCCACGGGCTTTCCTGGTTTTGGGATCGCGACCACAAGCGCTCTTCTCCAGATCTTGGGGATTTTGAGTCGGCGCAAACAGGAAGAAATGAGGTCACGTAACCAGGACTTCAAAGCAGCTCCAGCATGGGGTATAAGCTCGGGGCAGATGGAATCAGGTCCCGGAGCTTTACCTGGTTTTACTGTAAATGTTGAAGGGCAGCAGCAAATTCTCTCTGTGAAAAATTGTCAAAGATATTTACTGCGTCTGGTGTTGTGGCCCTCCAAAGGTCAGACACTTCTTGAAAGACAAGTCGAGATGACTTGCGATCAACAGCCTCGTATTTCCCATTTCTAACCAGTTGAGATGCAATAGCATTGGCTGAAACGGGACAGTGACGAGGAGAGTGTCGTAACCTACCAGTAAGGTTGTTCAAAATACTCCATGCTTTTCGACTAGAGTGTGAGAAGTCAATGCTCCGAACTGCCTCGGACCATCAATCCCTCCGCTTTCTGTCAAGCTTGGCAAGCAGAGCTGTAGCAGCCAAACTTGAGTCGTCTCCCTGAGGAGACTGCAGAAAGGTTTTATAGAGGGATTCACACTCTGCATCCCAACACAGAATATAGTTATTTCGATACCCGCGTGCAATAATCTTTTTGGCTGCTTTCTTAATGGTGTTACAGAAGTCCTGGTAAGCCGTATCCACATCAAGTGAATCAGGTGGCAACAAAGTCTTTGCGAATTTATTCGTCAAAGCAATGTAGTGACTCCATTTGACCTTGCGGAAGTTCCATCGCTTAAGGCATGCTTGGCATTGCCATAGCAAACCTTGGTGGTGTAATAAGCGAAGGTCGATGTTGTGACCTGGGGAACTTGTCAAGGATACGTCTATCCGGTAAGCGACTGTTTGGACCTACGCTAGCAAAAGCTAGATCTGGATTGGTGCCAGTGTTCCAGCGGCCGGAATAAAAACTGGGAGTGTCCTTGGCATTATATAGGAGGGCAAGACAATTAATACTTGCCCAGCCAGCCAAGCACTCACCGTCCGGACTGTTGTCGTCGTAACCGCAGTCAGCATGACGACAGTTAAAATCGCCAGCGTAAAGACAGGGGTGAGGAAACACTGGGAGATCCAGGGTTCACAATCGCGTTAGCGGTGGCTTGTAGACGTTGACTACTTTATAGCCATCAACGTCCACACACAACCACAACGATGTCGGTGGAGATTGGTCCAAAAGCGTGTATCTCAGTCGCTCGTGGACAAACGTGGCAAGACCATGCTTCCTGCTTAAAGAAGACCCAGCTAGTTGGTAGTTTGGAAGTACCAACTTCTCTGCATCAGTGTAGTGGGTTTCCTGCAGAAGGATGACGAGTGCCTCAGACTGCATAGCGAGGTCATGAAGAACGTTCATCTTGCTTGCAGTGAGGCCTTCGATGTTCAGCTGAAGATTAGTGGGTCTTCGGAACTTGTTGGCAATGTGCCCTGTTTTATCCTAGCATTGCCCCGTCCTGAAAAGGACGTTTGCCAATTAGCAGACCCACACTGAACATCGAAATGGGTGGATACTCTTCCGGTTTGGTAGGTTCGGTTTCGGTCTGTCATTTTAAAATCAATGAACAGACTTACTCACGGCCCAGGCTGCGTGAAAGCACCTACCATCTGCACCTACCATTAGGTAAATCGATGATATATAAAAAAAGCTTTAAACAAGTAACAAAAATAAAAAAATATGTAATAAATTTTGTATAATTTTGGCTGGTTCTAAAATTTTTTAAATTGTTTTATCTAAAAAAATTTCTTAAAAAATTGCTTATATCTATCTTTACCAGGTCAATTGGTTTAAAAAATTAATTATCCCACAGCATAATGAACTTAACTTGATTAAAAAACGTTTATGTTATTTGCTTTTAATTTAACTGCACTAATCTTGACTTGAGTCAACATTAAAATAAATATAAAATTCTATTGTAATGTAAGCTACAGGGCGCATGGCAAATCTGAATTTTTATATACACATTTGTTTAGAAAGCTTTATTTCTAAAAATAACTTTTAAAGAAAGGTGGGATACATTGGAAGAAAAAAAGTTATCTTGAGGATTGCAATTTTATTTGAAATCAACAAACAATGAATATTTGATATAAGAAAACACACAGTATTGTAAAGGATATAGATAGTTCAAAATTAATTTTGTCTAGTCATACAGTAAAATAAAACGATTTAAAAAATGTAAATTTCTTGTACCAGTGTGCTTCAGAATAGTGCCCAGCGGGACAAGCATTCTGGAACAGTGGGACAAACTACTAAAAAACTCACGAGTAGGTTTCAAATTTTCGCAAACCAATCATGGATATCTTTGCAAATATCTATATACTTAATCTTTAATACTCATAATAATCTCTTCTAAATTTTTTTGTTTTGACGAATTATTTGATATTCAGTTTTGTCAAGCCATACTTCAGTTCAAAACACGACTGTATATATTCTACTAAAAGGTTTTCTTAAGCGTTAAAAAAAATGCTTAGTTTGGAACCATTTTTATTAATTCAATACATGGATTATTTTGTTCTTTCTAACGTATTTATGTAACGTATTGCTTTTGACAACATTTCTTTTAAGAGCTTTTTTAACAGTGTATCTTTGCTTAACACAAGCAAAACAACCTTTCTTATTGCATGTTGAGTAAAAGTCCCATAACCTTTTGATCTTTTTCCTTTATCACTACTTCCTAAAAAATGTCAGTCAATTTTAACCAGAAGTAAAAATTTCACTTTATTCTCATAAAAAAAAACTAAAACTCATTAATAAAAAGGTACCCTTAAAAAATTATTAATACAAAATTAAACGTATACAACAAAACCTTAACTACTACTTACATTGCAAAAATAATCTGCAACGAAGGAATTTTCTACAACAATAATCTATAACAAACAATCTACAACAATAATCTACAACAAAGATCTACAACAATCTATACAACAAACAAAAAACAAAAATAATTTACAACGAAATACAAAAGTATAAGCATAGTCAAATGGTTACGGTATCGTGATTGGGATCGAATGGTCTCGGTTTAAAACCTTCTTGCGCCATTCTGTTGTATCCTTGAGGAAGATACTTAACGGCACTTTCCCCTGCTTGATGGTCTTGGCAAGTAGTTCTAAACTAAAGTCATACTCTATAAAAACTAAAAAACCAAATAGAAGTTTGAACCAGACAGCAACATGTTGGCATCTCCGAAAGCAGGTCAGGGTATTTGCTTGCACTATGTATAGCCATGTTGTATAGTCGAATCGAACTCTGTACGTGATTTGTTTTATGGCTTCGCTTTGTTATACGTTTGCATTGTTCAGAAATCAAGAGTTATTACCGTTAACAGAATTTATTTAAATTGAATTCTTTGTATTATCTTTGTATTTTAGTTGTTCTTTGTGTAGTGTATGTTTAACGTTTATTTAATAGTGTTATACTTTTTACAGCGTCTTAGTTAATTAAATCATTAAATTCTAGTAATGAGTTATCCTTATTTAGCAGTTTTAACTCAAGCGCTTTTGTCGCTTTGCTGCGAGTCAAGAGAATAAATACAGAGATGAAATAACAAACTAACTTAAAAAGCACGCAGTGATTGTGAAAAAAGATACAAAAAAGCATTGATCATAAGCGTCCAGTAGAATCGAATTCTATTAAAAGTAATTAAATTCATACAATTAAACTTAATTTTACGCATTAAATCGTTTCTCAGATTAAATAAACTTTTAAAAAATTTTAAAGTGATAACCTTTATGGTCGATTTAGATTGAAAGCGCTCGCAAAAAATGTAAGCTGAAAGTATAATTTTTGAAAGCGAAGTGGAGAATTTTCATAAGGTTGCTAAAATATAAGTGAAAAGAGTAGCTAAAAATTTCTTATTCCGTGACCGCTTTCAGTCTGAACCAAGTAAAAAATTGAAAAATTTCAACTTTAATCTTTTTTACTAACCACAAAAAATTTTGCACTCTTTGACTATATTTTTAAAATTTCCGCTTTTGATTAAAACAGTCTTTTCTCCAAACTTTTGTGTGTCCGTTTTCACTCAAAACCAACCTTCACTGGACATTTTAAACACGACAATAGAACAAAAATTTAAAGCGATGTTTAGAAACCAAATTAAAACTTAAAAAAGCCAAAAAATAATTGTATTGATAAGTTTATCAACGTTCAAAATATGTAAGAAATTCTACTCAGCTTGCATTGTTGTAGAAGTACATTTGTTTAGTACCTCGGATTTTTCTTTAAAAAACTTCCAGTGTTAGATACTTTTCCACGGTTTAGTTTTGATTCGGGTAGAAAAATTAATACAGCTAATATTTGTTTCAATGGTTTTTACCGAAAATACTAATTTATGAGAATTGATTACAATACTAAAAATTGGTAAAAGATATATCAGATTAGTCGTAGATAAAGCTATCGTACAATCACTCATATATTGGGTGTTGCGTTAAGACAAATTGATAAAAACAGTAAATAAAACAATTTTATTGGGTAAAAAAAATTATTTCTTTATTGAATCATGTTAACCGGCAAATTAAATTATGTCTGAAAAATAATATTGCCCAAATATTCAACAAGGCTTTGGCGACACATTTCCATTCCGTGTTCAAAATTTTTTATGACATCTCTTCATAATTGCTCCTCAATGTCATCAATATGCCTTATCATTTCATCTTTCAGCTGTTGAATTATTGTCGGCTTGTTGGCATAGATCTTATTTGTTAGATAACTCTAAAAGAAGAAATCCAGAGGCGTCAAATCGCAAAATCCTGCTGGTCAATTTACTTTGCTGCTTTGAGAGATAATGCAATCTTGTAATTTCTCATTCAATAAAGCCATTGTTTCATTGGCCATGTGGCAGGTGGCGCCGTCCTGTTGGAACCACAAATTTTCAACGTCCATAGCACTCAATTTAAGCCACAAAAAATTGATTATAATGGCACGATACTTCTTGCCTGTCGCAGTAACAAAATTTCCGGCCTTTTTCGAAAAGTTTTAGAAAAAATTTTTGAAAAAATTCAAATCTAATCAGGGGTGCCGGAAGTCGGAAGGGCAAGGGGGGCAGCTTTTTCAAAGAGCACTTTTAATACTGTACGTACAGTCATTGCCACAAACATTGCTCTTTAATATTGTCAAACAATTAAACATTTCAACAAAGCCAGAGTACTGAGTACGTCGCATAAATACTAAAAAATAACAACAAACAAATTATCAATTACGTAAGGGCAGGTTCAAGAAT
This sequence comes from Diplosoma virens, assembly GCA_963680785.1. Taxonomy (NCBI): domain Eukaryota; kingdom Metazoa; phylum Chordata; class Ascidiacea; order Aplousobranchia; family Didemnidae; genus Diplosoma; species Diplosoma virens. The sequence continues at coordinate 58,945,201 of OY796881.1, read as the reverse complement.
GTGACACCCGAACTTTAAACTTCGTAAAATTGGTGAAAAAATATGAGCAATATGATATAAGAAGCCACATAAAATGTTACTATTGAGATATTACAAAAAAGATTTTGAGGTATAAGGTATAGCTTTACTTTTTAACACTTCTACAACAAAACCAAAAGACGCAATATTTACGTATAAAAATCATTATTTATATGACTCTGACTATAGTGCTTTTTTTGAGGTAAATATTGGCGGTTCTATGTATAGCAGTATCACCATAAGCAAGGGCGTAGCCAAGGGGGGCAAAAAGACAATTTTCCCCTGAAAGGTCAAAAAAACAGCAATTTTTCGAAAAAAATGCAAAATTTTTTTTACCAGTGGCGAGGGCTTTGCCCCGCACCCATATTTTTGAGTGTCAATATGTGTAATTCAGCCTAGTTAGGCTAAAAAAGAAGGATTCTTAAACGTGTTTTTCGACTTTGCTGAAAATTTTGATATTATTTGAAATTTTTGCCCCTGCCGAAGTTTTGGTCTGGCTACGCCCATGACCATACCAGTACGTTTTTTCACAATACAGTACTGTAATTAGCGGCAAACAAAGCTTCCTTTATGGTTAAAACAACAAGGTAAATTGCTGGTTCTGCCAAATTATGAAAAGACATATATTTTTACCAATTAAAAAACTAAATGTTATTTGTTCAGAAAAAGAAATGAAAAAGTTACAAAGAGCGATATGTTACAGTAAAGAATCAGCATTCAATCCTTTTTAAAATCATCACAGTCAGTGTTTTAAGGTAGTCCGAAATAATGCAAGCGAAAATCATTAACTTTGACAAATTCGTTTGTGATTGCTTTTAAATCCATTTGATCCATTAGCTTTGGGTGAATTGAAGCAAACATTGCATTGTTTAAATGATCTGATCCTGAGGTGGAACGCAAATAGTTTTTCACTCTTCGCATGGTGCTGAAACTGCGCTCTGCCGTTGCAGATGTTAATGGGACACAGCAATAATATTGCAAGGCGACGTGTATTGTGGGACAGAGTTTTTTAGTGCTTGCATTATGGTTCATCACATCGCAAATGGTATTCAAACTGGTTAATTTTTTTATTGGCACGGCCGAATTTGCATTAAAGACCTTCAGAGCAAAAGGCAAGTCTTTTAGTTCTTCAACCAGTGCTTGACAATCAATAAAATCCGATAAATCCAATTCCAAGCGTTGGCGCAATGTCATCAATTTTCTTACTATTTGCTCCATCAATATGAAGCTTTTCAAGAGTTCCAATTGTGTTCAGATCACTTTAGTCAAATGGTTTATCCATACTTGAGAAAACTTAATTAATTACGACTTAAGCTTTTTTTTCATCCATTTTTTGTGAAGTTCAGATGCATCGTGTTCTTTTAGTTTTTCCATTCCCTTTTTCCAGTTGCTAAAACCAAATGTTTCATTTGCAAATGAGCTTCGTTTCTTCTCTGATTCTGTAGCTAAATCGGTAGAAACTTTGCAAAAATCTTTTTTAATTTCCCGATTATATGCCAACCATTGGAAATTATAAACCACTCTTTTTGAAAAAGTATTCCCTCTTTGTTCCTACTATTTTCTCGATCAGTTTCGGAGAAGTTTTTAGCATCAAAAACACAACACAGTTTAGGATCAAAATTATTCACATTACAACCACTTGTATTTCAAAATATCGACATTGACGCATCACATGTTGATCTTGAAAAAATTCAAGCCCATGCTATTTTCAGAATTTGGAATACCTTCACCTGTATTTAAATTGTCGTTGGTATTAACATCTTTAGCGTTTGGAGACCTCACGGAAACGTTACTTGTGGCATTACCACCATGCACGCCTCTCCCACAGCTACTGGTAGCAAAAAAAGTATCGATGATTTTTGTTTGTCCCGCTGATGATCCTGCTTTTGCCAATTCTTTTTGAACGTTATTGGTCCGACGTGTTTTGCGAGGCATTTAAAACGTCAACAAACTTTCGCGCAATTAAAAGAATGTGTAAGTTATCTTACTAACCAAATATCTTGAAAATTAATTATTAGTATTTTAACAAGCAATACAAAAACTGTAACTAGGCCAACTGATCTAATGTTTGAGTTTAGTTTATCCTGCTTTTGTTTAGGAGTCGGTTTCTTCCCAAAGCTATGCTCTCCCGCTGACATATTTTGCAGCTGCAATGCATTTTTTTTGTACCGTTACTGCTTAGAGCCTGTAATCTGCGTGCAACTGTTATATTTGTATGAAGAGCATAAAACAAATGAATTAAATTTGATCTCGCCAAACTCAACCAGCTTTAATCAAACCACAAGTTTTTCTTGAATTAATGTCGTTCCTGAAGTTCATCACAATTTGAAATTTCAGCTTTAAGTTTCATCCACTCGATCAGCTTTCACGAGCTAGCTAAAAAGAACGTACAGTTTAGTATAGCCTACTGCAAGTTGCTACTAACTTTTTACTGTGCTAACTGCTATCGTGCACAATCGGGTCATTTGTTAGGTCTATTGTTCATAAACAATAATTTTTTCTGCATTGGATAGGCCAGGATAGGCCAGCTTTGAGATTTCATGCTTGAGTAACTGCAGACAATGGTTACAATGGAAGTGAAACTACTGATACCTTCTGTATACTGTGATACAGGTATACAGAGATATATACACACTTACAGGTTACAGAGCAGGTGTTTTGCTTCGTTACTATTCCACTGGAATGCAAAGGGCAGTACTGCCCCCGCGTTCCGGTACCACTGAATCCAATTATTTTACCGGCAAAAATGCACACCGAACAGAGACTTTTTGTGGATGCATAGATTTTTCAACAATCGTCCTTGGATTTTTATTAGCCCATATGCAACAATTTTGCTTATTGACGAAACCATTTAAATGAAAATGGGGTCTATCACTAAAAATGATTTTTTGTGAAAAATTTTCATCAACTTGCCTTTACTTGTGCACACAATGGGCGAACGTATGACGCCTCAAACGGTCAGCAGATTAGAATTCTTGGATAAATTGAATTTTGTAAGCAAGTAGAAACAATTTTTTTTTCAAAATTTGATGTAACATGGTCGCGGATAGGATCAATTCTTGTCCTCAATGGCAAATGGATTTGCCTGAACTCTCGGTCACATTTTCGCGCATTGCATCAATGTTTTCAGTTGACAGCGTGAACGAGTACAAAATGGTGTCTTCACATCTGCCAACGACTTAGTTTGTTTGAACTTATGGACAGTTTTGGCAATCTCACTCTCAGTTGGTCGATTATGCTGACCAAAATAATGTCAAAGCGGTTTCTTCTTTTATCTAGAATCGTGGTAACGGCACTAAACGCACGATCTACAAAGTAAGAGCTGGGAAAAGCAATAAAAATTTTTTTGAACTGATCCCAGGCGCCGAGTCATTTTACTTTGGTTTCGTTCTTTAACCAGAACGACTGATACGAGACATTGAATTTTGGCTTGAGTTCAAAATCGCTTTGCAATATTATTAGTTCTTCTTCAAGAATTCCATGCTTGAATATATTACTAAATGGGTCGATTATCCAGTCAGGAATTTTCAATTGAAAAACATCTTGAAATTGAACCTTTGTGTAACTTCTGAAAATGTTTGCTGTACGTGTATACGTCAATATGTCTCTGTCACTAGCAGGTGGTGACAAGCTTGAAAATTGGAAAAATTCTTGTCAAGCAAAATTTTTTTGATTTGCAATGAGCTAATTATCGAAACCAGACAGTGCCGATTTCACCTTGATATTAAATTTACTTTGCTAACTTGAAGAAATAAATTCAATTTATTAAATTCGGAAAACATTTATGATAAATAGGTAATATCATTTCTCACAGCAATAACTTCTTTTGCAAGGCCAGGGTTGCAACTTTTTAGGAATTCCACGGCAGTATCTGAAATAGATTAAAATCGTGCGTGGCAGTTTTTCTTGGAAAGCTATCTTACTTTAGTGTGTCGTAGTAAGCGCTCAAATCATTTTCATTGCGCAATTGTTTAAATCAGCGAGTGTTCAGCGCGTTGGCTTTAATTTTCTTCACTGCCTTGATGACTGTCTTTAGGGAAAGGTTGAGATAACCGCTCATATTTTTTGCCACCAAATGCCGATGAATTACACAGTGAATTGTGGGCATGTGGGGATGTGCTGCTTTTAGTAGTGAAATGAAGCCACGGTAACGGTCAATTATAGATGGGGCATAGTCATTCAGTTGGACATCCTATGACATTGGTCAGTGAATTTGATTTTTGTCGAAATATGTTTTGACTTTCCCAAATACTGTCCCACCCCGGGTATCTGTATACAGCGGTAAAACCATTGTCAGCTCTTCACGTAAAAATACATAAATTTAGTAAATAACGTCTATTTAACTCGTTAACTCTTGTTCTGGCCACCTAAAATAGTGCCATTTTATTCAACATTTTCAATTAGAAAACGTCAAAAAATTCCAGAATTTTATCACAAAAAAAAAATTATGAACGCTTTTTGCGAAGGCGGGCTTCAAAAGCCTAGCCGTTGATGAGAATAGTGTTAATAACTAAAACTATACAGCAGCGCGCATGGCGAATCTGAGTTTTTACGTTCAGATTAAAATTTTTTAAAAATGCTTTATTTCGAAAAATAACATTTAAGGAAAACTGGAGAGCGTTGGGACAAAAAGTTATTTTCGGCGATTACAATTTCATTTAAAATCAACTAACAATGGACTTTTCATATATAAAATATAGATAGTTTAAAATTAATTTTGTGTACACATGCAGTAAATAAAACGATGAAAAAAACGTAAATTTTTTGTCTCTGTATGCCCCAGTGTAGTGTCTAGTGGACAACCATTTGGGAACAGCGGGACAAACTACTAATTGACGCACAAAAAAATCACGAGTAGATCTCGGATTTTGGAAAAATAATTTTGGATGTTCCTGCAAATATCCATATAACCAATTCCCATTAGTTATACAATTTCTTCTAAAGTTTTGTAGTTTGAAAAACGATTTGAAATTTGACTTTGTTAAGCCATACTTTATTTGATAAAACAATTGTGTATATTCTACTACAGAATTTCCTTATGTGTTAGAAAATATTCTCAATACGATAGTTTGGAGTCATTTCCATAAATTTATTGTATAAATTGTTTTTTGCTCTTTTTAAGATATATACATAACGTATTCCTAAACTATAGCTTTTTTAGCAGTTCTCTGACAGAGTATTTTTGTTTAACACAAGCAAATCAACCTTTCTCCTTGCATGTTAAGTAAAAGGTACGATGACTTTATGACTTTTTCTCTTTTTCACTACTTGTCAAGAAATAATCAATACATAGAGAATTAGCACGAAACTATTAAGTACGTATAATCAACTAACATTTGGAAAAAATATGAGCTTAGAAAAGACAGCAGATTATCTTTTTTCGTCTAATTGGCCTAGATGATATAACTTTTTGCAATCTTTTGGTTACAGAACATATGTAATTAGTAAAAAGCATAAATATCAATTATTACGTATATTATGGTTTAAATTGAGACATAGGGAGACTTATTTTATAGTGCCCCAATTTTTTTAACCACTGTTTCCCAGTCTTGACTTGCCAATTCACTTTCGGCTTATCCAGCAAATCTCAAACCTAGCATTTAAGTTTAGTTTAGCAAAATATATTTGAATATAGTTATGTTGTGAATTGTAGCTTCAAGCGCTGCTTTGCTTGTTATCAAAATTTATTTTAAATTCACTATAAAAAATAGGCTTTTCTGGTCTAAACATTTTTCGTTTTCACAACTGCTGGCATTGTGCTTTTAAAAAACAAAACGACAAAATAGTGCTTCTGCTGTTTTGTATCTCACCGTCCCCAACCTTTACTTGGCAAAGATATGACTTTGAACGGTTTTGAGCAGTTCTTGCAGATTAAGTGTTTTCAATTTGATTGTAATAGTAGTCATCATCATTACGAGTAGTACTAAAAGCACTTTGTCGTCTATGATCAGCGTTTCTCAAACTGTGTTTAGCAAAGCTTACTTAAAATATTCCGCTAAACTCTAACAGTTTGCATAGGTTTACACACGTCCCGATTTAGCGGGACAGTCCAATTTTGAGCCCTTGTCCCGGTGTCTTGCCTAGTTAATCATTATGTTCCGGACTTTTTAACTTAAAGGAAAGACTTTTTTAGAAATCACTACGTTTTTGGGACAAAATGAAGAAATCAGAGTGTAATTCAAATGAAAACCTTTTTTTAGAGATCATTACTTTAGGATGATTTTCTTAAACGAGCTTCCCGATTCTCATATTTGCAATTACGGTAATTCTAAGTTTGCATGTACGTTACAATGAGCTTGCATTACCTTTACATATTTATTTAAAAATTTTACATTCTTATTTCATATGTTACGCTTTGTTTTAACATTAACTTTATGCAGCCGTAGTTTTTTGACACGCACATACAAGTTCATTTATATTTTTAACAAATTTGTGATTAGATATTTTTTTGACTTAAAGTTCAAAGAAAAAACTGCCTCAGACACTAAGGAACAGCGGAGATTTGGCCTCCACAAACATTTTTTATAGCTAACAAATAATTTTTTTTGCATTTAATGCGGTTTACATTTAACTTAGCTTTTACTTCTAGGAAAACATAAAAGACACCTAACTTGGCTGCTAATATTTAGAAGTGCAATAATCCTGCAAAGAATATAACAAATATATACTTATGCAGAAGTTAAACAAGGGGAAATTAATATATCAGCCGGTTAACCAATATGTCGGTACAGTTTTATTTCGGTGAAGCATTGGTCAATCTTTTATAATCTTAAAACCTTAAAGCCTTTAAACCTTAACTTTATAACCTTAATAAATAACTATTGTTCAAAACAAATTTCCGGTTTTCGTATTAAATTTTGTGAAAATAATAATTTACTTGTATAAAAAATATGAATTAGAAGAGTTAAAGCCGGTTCAAGGTATCTAGTTGCCTATAATCTGTAATTTTGAAAATTTTTTATAAGTATTTGTAAACTTTTAGGTGAATAAAAACTACATAATAATAGTTTAAAAATTTTTTTAGACTAAGTACAAGAAAGAAGAACGTTAAAGCTGATTAACATTACGAAATGAACCTCCAAAAAAAAGACCCGCCAAACTTGCGCTTAAAGTTATGTTAATAGTTAATAGTTTAATGACAGTTAAGGCTTGCATATTTTTTTTATCAGGTTCTAAATTTATTTCTTAAGTTTTGTCTCATTCTACAATTCATTTCAAGCAAAAAAAAATTGTTATGGAGGTTTTGGGAAACCATATAACTTTATCGAAGCTTGACACAAACATGGTTTGATATAAGTCAGGTGATATTAATGTTTGAAGATCGAATATATCGCTACGAAAACCAAAAACAAACAAAAATCGCTACATTTTCAAACTTATACCATGTACGTATTATAATTTAGAAACAATCCAAAAATAAAAATAAGAATAAAAAAGAAGCCAAAACGTGAATGTTTTCGGTTTGCAAAGAGATGATAAGGTAGCAAAAACGCCCAAAAAATTAAGTTTAACAAAAAATCTTTTAAATTCAACCACGTAAAACATTACAAAACTTTTTAGTTTTAGTTATGGGAATTGTTTTCCTGGAATATTTCTTACTTGCTTTGCGTTCATTTTGTCCGAAAAAGGCTTATGCAACCCGAAAACGTTTACATTCTTATTTTTATTCTTATTTTAAAAATTATATTTTTAATCGATCGATAAGCTTACTGTGCTGCTGCTGGTTGCAATTTGTCTATGAATAAAAAAGTCCAAAAGCATAACTTTCAACATAAAGTTATCCTTATTCTACATTCTAGTTAAAAACATTTAATTTAAAGTCATCGAGTTTTTTTCCAGTAGTCAGTCATAAACCACAAATACCACGTTTTCTTTATACAAAAATTTTTGATACTAAACTTTCTTTAGAAAATATCAAAATCACTACCTTTTTATGTATTTACTTATTTTGTTTTATTAACCAACGAATCAAAAAATATTTTTGTTGTGCAAGATCACAATCATAAACTTCTTACCTATAATTTTTTCCATTTAAAAGAATGATAAAATTTAAAACAGTTAAAACATCCATGCATGAAAAGATTTAACAAGAATCATTTTGCATCAAGAAGGTTATTCTTTTGCTCAGGTGCACTTTTATAAAAATGTTTTTTCAGTTTATCATAAAATATTTGATATATAATTTTCTTTATAAAATGTATCAGCAATACTTTTCCTCCCTTGTTGGGTTACTATTTTTAGGCCCTAGTGCTTAAAATCAAACTTAAGTTTTTTATAGAAACACTAACGAGCTAAAACTTATCTTAAAATAAACATATCGAGCTAAATTAAATAGAAGCCTTTGAATTTCATTTTTTTTTTTTTTTATAAAAACTGAGGTTGCGGGTTATATTTTAGAATGATTCATATTATCTGGATTTTTTATCTTCTTTTGTGTTAACTAAAATTAAAAAACTAAAACTTTTTTTTCTATTAATGTTTAGGGTATAATTTTTGCTAGAGTTGAGTTCTTGTACTTTGCAGTGATGAACTTGAATCAAAATCAAGTCTTTTCATGATTTATGTAAATAAAAAATGGATTTAAATCATTTCAAGTAAGGTGGCTGCATTAATTTTTATTTCAAAATATGGTTGGTTATCTTTAAAATAACATAGTTAAAATGTTAGTTAAATTCTTGCTGCGCCATTTTTCGGAGACTTCTTATTACGATTTTTCTTCCAGCTCCTAATTTTGAATGTCCACCAATTCTCTACCCACTCAAAAGAAAAAAAAAAAAAAAAAAAAAAAAAAAGAAAAAAAAGTGCGATAAGAAAAGTTTTCACTTTGTTTTGAATTAAGCTATTTTATAATTATTACTATTACAAAATAAATTGTTAAAAAGTGGCTCCCCTTTTTTTCTTGCACCAGGCTCCTCCTTTTGTAAAGCAACTGCATAAATCCTTCTTAACTATGCAAGAACAACTCTTTTTGATAAATTTACTTTGAAAGTAAAGTTAAGACGTTTTTTCATTTAATTTTTGATGTAAATATTTTACCAACTTTTTTTGAAAATGACCCGCCAAAAACCTTAATAAAAAAAAGCCACCTTTGATCAACGTCATGACAAAATTGTTGCTCTGGAATATGATAAGATTTTACCTTGATTCACTGAAAAATTGCCTACCTATTACAATTTTGCTTGCTTAGAGCAAGGAAACTGAGAATAAGAATATATGTAGTTCTACACAGGACCTTTATCAATGTTTAATACTAAATATATTTTTTTAAGACAAATGACTTTTAATTTGATTTTGTAACAATTATGTTAAAAATATTTCCAATAAGTTTTTGTAGCCTAACTTTTATAATAAGCTTTAAGGGATGTAAGTCATAATTGGATTAATTATTGCACAGGCATTTCAAACTCGTCAATGCATGCGGGCCACATTGAAAAAGTTGTCATCCAAAAAATTAGCCGCAATCGTGACATCAAGCAAGGTGATGACCTTTTTTCAAATTTAGTTTTCATATAAGTTTCTAACTATAATAATAATAATAATAACAATGTATTTATATACCGCTCTATACTTAAAATGGGTCGTATAGTCTCAGAGCGGTTGAGCATAATAATAAACATCACAAATACAACAACAAAAACAACATGAAAAAAAAGATTAATACAAGATAATGATTATGATTAAAATGATTAACACAAGCATCATAACTACAACACCAAAAACAACAGAGAAAAACAAAGAAAAAATAGTAAAGCCCAGATTAGCTGTAGATTTAAAAGCACTTATTCAATATAAAGAAAGTTAAAGAGCAATTATTCAGACAAGTTAGACTTACAAAACAGGAATAAAATTTTTATAGTATGAAATGACAGGACGTAATTTGCTAACTTAAAAAGAAAAGAAAAAGCTATCATCTAGGTAAAGTAATTGCGAGTGAAATTTTGATTAGCCTACTTAAGGTCTCTAAAAGCTTCATTAAAGAAATAAGTTTTTAACTCCTTTTTAAAAACGTTTTTTTGGTTGCAAGATCTTAAAGATTTTGGCAAAGAATTCCATATTAAACACATTTGATGAGAAATTGTTTTTGAAATATGATGCGTTGTGTTAATAATCCAATTATCTTTGCCTGATCTAAGATTTTCCTACAAGGGCTTATACACAATTACGAGATTTGTTAAATACTCTGGCGATAAATTATTTAGTATTTTGTATACTGTTAGACACAATTTATACTTAATACGATATTCAATAGGCAATATGTGAGAATTAAAATAACATGAAAGCAGATTATGATTAAAAATCGAAATATTAAAAATAAATCTTATGCAAGCATTTAATAATCTTTCCAATCTACGCAGTAAATAATGGGGTAAACAGGCATAAAGGGTATTGCAGTAGTCAATACGAGAAATAATGAAAGTTTTTACCAACATAATTTTATGATCATAAGATAGGAATGATCGCAGATTACGGAGTTTAGTGAGTTTAAAATAGCAAATTCTACAGGTCTCAGTTATCATATGGTCCAGAGATAAAGATTGATCCAATACTACACCTAACAATTTTGCTTTGGGTAATAAATCGGTATCTATATTTAGTGAGTTTTTTAGATTAAGAATATTTGGTTGATAAGTGTCTAGTAATCGTTTTTTTCCGCAGACAAGAAGTTGTGTTTTGTTTACATTAAGCTTTAGAAAATTTTTAGACATCCAAAATTGATTTTATGCAAACAGTTTTTTAACTTTTCCACAACAGTATAAAATTCAAGTTTGGGATTCAAGCCAATATACAAAGTTGTATCGTCTGCATAAGAATGAATTGTTACGCCAAATTCTTCTCCTAGATTTGTAAGTTCATTTATGTACAAAATAAATAATAATGGTCCTAAGAAAGAACCTTGTGGAACACCAAAAATTGGAGACCTATAACTACTATAAACACCATTTATTACTACAGCAGATGTACGATTTGTTAAATATGAAATAAACCATTTCAAAGCATTTTCTGTAATTTTAAAAAAAGTTTTCAATTTAAATAGTAAACATTCATGATCTACAGTATCAAATGCTGCTGATAAGTCCAACATTAAAACTGCCGAGAGATTGTCAATATGAATTGTTTTTTGCATGTCATCAACTATTTTCAACAAAGTGGTTTCACAAGAGTGGTTTTCTCTATATCCAGACTAATTTAAACTGTAAAGACCATGTTTTTGGAGATGTTCATTTACTTGATAGAAAACAGCTTTTTCCAGTACTTTTGCTATGAAAGGTATATTACTTATCGGACGATAATTCTTTAGATTATCAGGATCAAGGTCTTTATTTTTAATTATGGGACTAACATTTGCTCTCTTTAATTGATGTGGCACTTTTGCTTCTTTGAAAGATTTATTTATAATCAATTGCAATATTGGAAAAGTAATGTCTGAGCACTGCTTGATTAAGTTTACAGGAGAAGGATCATAGTGACAGCTTTTATTATTGATGCAGGAGATTATACTAGCAAGTTCTGCAATAGAGAGAGGGAAAAATTCAGACATTTCATACAATTGGGTATCTTTATTAGTGTTAACATTTGTGGCAAAATTTATTTCAAAAGATTTTACTTTTATGGTTGAACGAATAATAGTTATCTTTTCATAAAAATATTTTGAAAAAATTTCAACTAATGTTTTAGTAGCATATCCAGATGGCAATACTCTTTGTATGGTATCTCCAGACAATTTTTGAATCATGGTATACAGCAATTTTGTGTTTTTTTCGCTATTCTGTAAGATTCTGGAATAATAATCTACTTTGACTTGCCGAATATTTGAGTAGTAAGTCATTTGTTGTTTCTTAAATTCTTGTAAATTTTATTTATTGGGAAACTTTTTGTATCTTCTTTCAGCTTGACGCTTTTTCTTTTTCAAATTTCTCAACTTCAGATTAAACCATGATTGAAATGGCCTATGTTGAACAGTTTTTTCCACTACTGGAGCTATCTTATCTAAAGAATTTTGCATTGTTATGTTATAGATATCTATACAAGAAGAAACAGAAAGTACCTTTAATTCAAGGGTCGGCAACCTACGGCCAGCCAAGCAAAATCGTCCGGCCCGCGACACATCAATTAACCATTACAAGAATACGGCCCGCCGTTTCTTGTATAGTTTCAAACTACAGTGTTACCATTGTTTGAAAAAAATTTTAGTATTGTTACGCTATCAAACTAGTGCGAAGGCGGTAGACTTAGCACGAGATTATCTGCTTTACACGATTTGATAAGAAGTAGATCGTTCCCTACTGCCCTATATTTGTGCATGTGCTGACACCCAGATTAAAGGCTTTGAGATCAAGCGCGCCATACTGCCTATATTTATGCATTTGCAGAGACGCGGATGAAATGCTTTGAGATAACTTTTTTCAGTTCGATTGCCAAAAGGGACCAGCGCATCATATTCCCGCAGCTTTGTAATTTTGCGTAGCTGAAAATAGTGTAAAATGAATGAGTGCCGAAGTTTTAATAATGAATGGACGGAGAAGTCTTCAATATTAAATATTACACTTTGGTAAACCGATGTGCTCAATTTGCAATCAGTCTGTTGCTGTAAACAAGGAATTTAACATTAACGTCATTATGAGATAAAACATTCGCAGTTTTCGGAGTGCAGAGGTCAAATAAGAAAAGACAAAATTAACCGTCTTAAACTTTGCTTAGAAAAGCAGCGTAGTATATTAAAAAACAAAACACTTAATCAGAAAAAAACACTCAGGTAATCTATGAGGTTGCCGAATTAATTGCAAAAAACATGAAACCTTTTACTGATGGTGATTTTGTGAAAGATTGTTTGATGGCCGTTGTGGAAGTGATTTGTCCTGAGAAAAAAATTATTTTCCAATATTAGCCTTTCTGCAAGAACTATCACCCGACGAATCGAAGAATTGTCTGAGAATGTAAAAACCCGCCAAACTGATTGTTTAAAAAATTTACAATACTTTTCAATCGCTATTGACAGAGCACTGATACAACGGACACAGCTCAGCTTGCGGTATTCGTTCGTGGAGTCAGCTTAAATTTTGATATTTTTGAAAATTTGATTGAGTTACTTCCTTTGAAGGGCACTACAACAGGAGCAGATATTTTGAAGGTACTGTTGCAGTGCACTAGCAATATGAGCCTCGATCTGTCCAAATTGGTGTCGGTAACAACCGACGGAGCTCCCGCAATGATTGGTAGAAATAAAGGTGCCGTTGCTCTGCTTCAAAAACATTTGGAAGACTCGGACGCAATGACAAAATTACAAAGGCACACTGTTTAATCCACCAAGAGGCATTGTGCGCCAAGACAACAAATTTGAATAATGTTATGGACAAAGTGGTGAAAGCTGTGGATATGATTTTATCTCACAAACGAAATCACCGACAGTTTCGCCAGCTATTATTAGAAGCAGAGAATCAATATGGTGATATCCTGTATTTCTGCAATGTTCGCTGGCTAAGTCGATGAGCTATGCTTGCACGAGTGTATGAGCTGAGAAATGAAATAACAACTTTCCTTGAATATAAAAGCATTAACACCACAGAATTTTGGAATCCTGAATGGGTATCTAATCTTGCATTCCTAGTCCATTTAACGTCACATCTGAACAAATTGAATTTGCAACTTCAGGGAAAAAACCAACTGATACATGAAATGTGGAGGTATATACTCGCATTTGAAACAAAATTGCAACTCTGGGAATATTAGCTGGACAAAAAAAATTATGTTCACTTTCCTACACTTGAGGAGAGCAAACCTACTATCGGTAGCAATACTGCATTTGTCACTGTGATACAAAATTTAAGAACTGAATTTTCCTCACGCTTTTCCGACATTCGTTCTCTACAAAATAAATTTAGGCTGTTCAGTACTTCGTTTGATGTAGACGTCAATACCATTCCAGAAAAATTTCAAATGAATCTTATCGCAATGCAATGCTGTGACGAATTGAAGGCAAAGTTTCATACAGAGGGCATATCGCTGCTTGGCTTTTACAAAAAATACCTTCTTGAAAGTGGTCTTTATCCCAGCTTGACCAATCATGCAAAAGAAATGGCATCGATGTTTGGTAGTACGTACACATGTGAACAATTGTTTTCAACAATGAAATTCACGAAGAGCAAGCTACGATCACGGATTTAGAAATTGTTCTGCTTCTTGCTTCATCTGAGTTGTCGCCAGATGTTGAAAAAATTTCACAAAGCAAGCAGCACCAAGTGTCACATTAATGTTGAATTGTTGAAGTGTGAATGCATATATTTTGCTATTTTTGTGTTTGGTATGACCGAGATTATAGCAATGTAGCGTAATACACTGAAGCGAGTCTGAATTATAGGGTTAATGAAAATTCTGGCCCGTCAAAAAGTTGTACATTCGATATGTGGCCCGTGACAAGCAAAAGGTTGCCGACCCCTGCTTTAATTCATCATGACTAAGAGACTTTTTTATTTGCTGTTTGTATTGCTCTATATCAAAAACTTCAAGGTTTCTGGATTTAATAGTAATTTTAGAAGGTTTAGTCTTGGTATGTGCATTCAATTTAAAACAGATTGGATAATGATCTGACAAGTCATTTAAAAAGTCGTTATTTCTATTTAGATCACTGATGTATTTTGAAGCACTGTTATTAATTATTCATAAATCAATGGTTCCTTTAGCTTTATGGGTTGGAAAAGTAATCAATTGAGTAAAATTATTTTGGTCCAGAATATTTTTAAGTAATTTTGTTTCATGTTTATCACTGTTTTCATAATGAATATTAAAGTCGCCTGTTACTGAATGAATTCCTTCAGAGCAAGAATTTAAACAATCTTTAAAGTCCAAAAGTCCAAAAGTCCAAAAGTCCAAAACTATGATAATGTTGGTTCCTTAAAATTTCAGCCACACGTTTACGGATAGTTAACATTTAAGTTTGAATTTAGGTGAATACTAGAAAAAAAATCTTTGCATCAAATCTTAGTTGTATTCTCTCAATGATCTGAATTGTTCTAAGTTTGGATACTTTATCCTGTCCAAATAATTTTTTGTCGCTGCTGAAAAACTCTGATTTATCCTAAAATTTTTTGGGTTTAGAAAACATTTTTCTAAAGACTTTGGGGCCGCAAGCTCGATGCTAAATTTTGAACAAAAGTCGAGAAAAAGTTTGGAAGTATTGAATTTAAATGTGTAAACAAATCCGTGTTTGCTTCAACTGTAAAAAACAAACTGGCTGAAACATTATTTAAATAATACATTTATTTTATCTCTATATTTATCCTTCTGACTTTCAGGAAAGCGACGGAAGCGCTAATGCATAGGGTAAGGAATTACCCCGACCTGCTTCCCGAGATGCCAAGATATTGCTGTCCGCTTGTAATTTAATAGAAATATTACTTTAATTTAAAACTGCTTGCCAAGACTACCAAGCAAGAGAAAGTGCCGTAAAGTGTCTTTCCCAAGGAAACAAAAGAATGGCGCGAGAGGATTTCGAACCGAGACCGTGTTGATCATAAGCACAGCGGTTTAACCATTCGACCACGATGCCGACAAAGATGATTTGCTTTTACCTTTTTTGGAAGAAAAACAAATGAAAAGTACAAATATTGCATATACTTTTAAAAACATGATACTTTTAAAGGGTTTCAAACAAAATTTATTTAATATTTAAAACTCATGCAAATAAAAAAACTGCGATCTTCTTCTTCTTCTCCTTTCGGCCTTCCCTTCAGTCAGGGGTGGCCACAGCGTATCATCATCCTCCAAACTTTTCTGTCTTCAACATCCGTCTCCTTTGCACCAACTTCCCCCATGTCTTCTTTTACCACATCTACAAATCTTCTCTTTGGTCTCCCTCTTCTCCTCTTTCCCGGTAACTCCATTTCCATCATCTTTCTTACTACATACTCTTTGTCTCTCCTCATGACATGTCCATACCACCTCAGCCTGCCCTCCCTCATCTTCAATCCTAACCGTTCTATCTTAACGGTACTCCTGATGTACTCGTTTCTAATCTTGTCTTTTCTCGTCAATCCCATAGCAAACCTCAGCATTTTCATCTCTGCGACTTTCATCTCTTCCACTTTTTTCTTTGTGATTGCACCGTCTCAAGTTCATACACCATTGCTGGTCTTACCAATGAACTGTACACTTTTCCTTTTACTCTAGCTGGTAACCTCTTGTGGCAGATTACTCCCGATACTCTTCTCCATCCGTTCCATCCTGCCTGTACTCTCTTCTTTACCTCCCTCTCAGAACCACCACTTTCTTGCACCGTTGATCCCAAATACTTAAATTCCTTTACTCTTGGCACTTTTGTATCCTCCATCTTCACTGTTTCGTCGTCATTGCTGCCATTTATGCACAGATATTCGGTCTTTAACGTATTTACTTTTATCCCTCTTCTTTTCAATGCATACTTCCAGGATTCTAATTTCCGCTCCACTTCTTCTCTGGTCTTTTCACAAATCACAAATCATCAGCAAACAGCATCGTCCATGGTTCTCTCCTTGCTTTATCCGTTAGCCTGTCCATTATCACTGCAAACAGGAATGGACTTAACGCTGATCCCTGGTGTAGTCCAACCTTAACCTTGAAACTTTTTGTAGTTCCTACTGCACACCTCACCACTGTTTCGCTTCCCTCATACATATACTGTACTAGTTGTACATACTTTTCCACTATTTCTGATTTTCTCATACAGTACCACAGCTCTTCCCGCGGAACCCTCTTAAGCTTTCTCTAAGTCCACGAATACACAATGTAGCTCACTTTGACCTTCCCTGTACTTTCTATCAACATTCTTAAAGCAAACATGGTATCGGTGGTTCCCTTTCCTGGCATAAATCCATATTGCTGTTTGCTGATCTCCACTCTATCCTTTAAGCTGGCTTCAATAATTTTTTCCCATATCTTCATTGTGTGGCTCATTAGCTTTATTCTCATTTTTCTGGCATCCGTTTACCCATAGTCTGTTAAACAGTCTGGTCAAAAACTTTATCCCCATCTTTTCCATGCACTTCCAAACTTCTACTGGCAACTCATCTGGCCCAACCGCTTTACCTTTTTTCATCCTTCTTAGTGCGTTCTTTACTTCTTCTCTACTAACGCAATTTAACTCTTCGTTAACCACTTCTGTTTCCTCTGTCCTAGGGTCTCTGTTATTTTCTTTGTTCATCAGTTTCTCAAAGTACTCCTTCCATCTCTTTAACACTGCTTCCGAATTTACAATAACATTACCGCTTTCATCCTTTATAATCCTCACGTGCTGTACATCTTTCCCTGCTCTGTCTCTCTGCCTAGCCAATCTGTACAACTCCTTTTCACCTTCTTTTGTTTCCAATCTAGCATGCAAATTGCATTACACCCGTCCCTTCGCCATTGCAACTGCCTTCTTCTTTTCTTTGTATATCTTTTTAGTATTTTCATCTCTTATTTTGTCTCATGCTTTCTTTGCCTCTTTTCTTTTATGCTCTCCTGAACTTCTTCATTCCACCGCCATGTCTCCCTGTCTCCTTTTTGTTTCCCAAATGTCACTCCCAGTCCGTTTCAGCTGTTTTTCTTAGCATTTTTGCTGTTTTGTCCCACTCATCAGGTAACCCGTCCTTGCCTCCCAGAATCCTGGTCACCTCTTGTCTAAACGCTTCTTGACAGCTTGTCTCTTTCAGTGTCCATCATCGTATCTTTGGCTTTACTTTCTCTGCTTTTTTCTTTTTCACCACGAGAACCATTTTGCATACCACCTTACAGTGTTGCTTCGCGACGCACTCATTCAATATTATCTTACTATCGCACATTTCCTTCAAGTTCCTCCTTGGCACATCACATAATCTACTTGGGTACTTTTTCCTCCACTCTTACATGTCACCCTGTGCTCATCTTTCTTCTTGAAATAAGTATTGACAATCGCCAAATCCATCCTTTTCCCAAAATCCACAACCATTAATCTTTCCTTATTTCTGATTCTAGCACCGTACCTCTCCATTATTTCCTCATCCCTATGTTTTCTTTTCCCACATGTCCATTAAGTTCTGCACCAAAAACTATTCTCTCTTGTTTTGATATACTTTCTATCAACTCATCCAGGTCTTCCCAAAAATAATTTTTCTCCTCCATGCTGTTGTTAACCTGTGGAGCATGTGCGCTTACTATATTTAGGATGAACCCTTTTACCTCTAGCTTCATGGCCATTAGTCTGTTTGACACCCTCTTTACCTCCAGGACACTTTTAGGCAGCTCCTTCCTCACCACTATCCCTATTCTATTTTTTCTTTTATCAGCTCCATTGTAAAATAGTTTGCATCCACTTCCAATGTCCTTGCTTTACTACCTTTCCACTTTGTTTCCTGTAGGCACAATATGTCTACATTCCTTTGCTCCATCATATCTACCAGCTCTCTTCCCCTTCTAGTCATCGTTCCAATATTTAAGGTACCCACCCTTATAAGTGAGGGTCTTCCTTTACACACTTCTCGCTGCTTCTTCACTCGCCTTCCTCCTCTCTTTCTGCTCTTATTTTTACTATGCTTAGCAGTAGCATAATTTCCACAGGTGCCCTGCTGTGCGACACCTGAGGGGGTCGTTGGTAACCCGGGCCGCGACCGATCCGGTATGGATTGATAATGATTACGCATTTGTCTGTTTTGGCAAAAAAGTTTTACGCCGGATGCCCTTGCTGCCGCAACCCTCCTCATTTATTCGGGCTTGGGACCGGCATTAAGAGACACAAAAATTTGCCTTCGATGGCTGGATTCAAATATAAAAACTGCGATGAAAAGACAAAGTTATATTAAACCATTTATTTTTGAAAATTTTGCTTGCACTAATTATTTTACTTTTCTAACCAAAGAAAAAAAATGTTAAATTGCATAACTTAATCTTAACTTTTCTTGATCAGCTTTTTTCAATAAACTATGCCAAGCATATTATTAATAAATATGTGGAAACTGATGCAATAAATTTGCGATAACACGTTTATGCAATTTTCCGTGACGTCAGTTTTTTTGAGAGCGCAAATGACTTTACTAAAAAGCTTAGCAGTGGCGGCTGGCAAGGAAAAAACAAAAAAGCGCTGCAATCAGAGACGTTCAAGAACTTTTTGGCAGGCTGAGAAAAATTTTAAAAGAGTACTTTTTATGTTGGAAAAGACACTCTCAACAAACGCAAACTTTAAGCGCAGATTTATGAAGAAAAGCTTTATAAAAAACTTAAAGTAATGAGGACCAAAAATAAATAAACTTCACTTTTTGGCCGCGATGTTTTATATATCTAACCAGTAAATATTTTTGATTTGTTCAATAAAATGAAAGGTTTCTGTTACGAATAAAGGCTTTTTCTATTTTATCGGCCTTTATTTTTCACTAAAAGATTTTGCATCTTAGTTTCAAGTCAAGTGAAGACGTTTTATTTTGATTTTTACCAATTTTCTAAAGAAAAATTTTTTTGATATCGGTAATATCTACATTTGTTGAAATTGCCGTTTTAATAAAAAAAACTATCTTTTTCTTAAATTTTGTCTATCCTGCTAATTTACTATTATATGCCAGATGAATCTTTCGGAAAAAAGTCAAGTGACTCTTGTTTAAATCAATATTTTTAATTTTATTGGATTAGATTTTGGTCGAGATTGTATAATTATGGAGAAAAATACAAGACAATGATTTTATTTGGGGAATTTCAAAAGTAATTGCCCCGAGCCTCCCACTTTCAGCAACCATGAATCTGTCATCTGTCAAACAAAATTTGTGTTAACCTAAAGGATATTAAAGTTTATTGTTTATAATATCATAAAGTTTATATTATAATATTATAAAATTTGTGTTAACTTAAAGCTTAATAAAATTTATAGTTTATTATTTATATTGTAATATTTTGTCTTTGTTATTCTGTTATAGTAATATTATTTTTTGTTTTCTTTATATAATTTCAATTGTTTCTTTTTGTATTTTGGTTGATTAATTTTTCTAACGGTGTTTTGCTGTACTTTGCAGAAATTAATTAAAAATTTTCATGACATAAAGTTTTTGATTTTGAATATTTATGCCTACTTTTTAAACATGAATAAAAAATGAATGATGTGAATTAAAAGAGCTATAATATTTACATAATAAAAATTGATTTTATTTTTGAATTATTAAATATAAAGAAATGATGGTTGAACACAGTGTTTTTTTTAAGGTTTGGCTTGAGGAACCTCTAAGCAATTTTGAACGACCGCTAATTTTTTCCTATTGTTTCTGAGCGTACTTATCTTTGTTTACACTATTGTAGAAGCAGATTTTGAGAGACCGCTGGACAATTTTGAGAGACCGTTTCGGTTCCTCAAAACGCCTTAAAAAAAACACTGGTTGAACATAATATGTCTATACATGTATATTAAAAAAAGTATTTCATACTAACAATTTTCTAAGAATATTAAAAATTAATCAAACTTTTGATAATTAATATCTCTGATTAAATATAGCAACAATGTAAAGTTGTGGTGTTAGCATGAAAAAAATATTAAGTTTTCATTTTACGGTTTTATATAGCTTTTTTTCTGTCTACTCTTGTTATGACTAGTTATTTTGTAGCACTACCTCTTATGTAGAACTAGCTTTTTGTTGTAGCAGCTTTTTTGCTGCCGGCTGCTTCGTACTAGATCTTTTGTGGTACAATCGAGGTGATGAAAATTTTCTGCATATCACTTCGATTTGTACTCGCACATCAATAATATTAACTTTGTTTTTGTGATCTCACATTATCACTTATGCCTTGTTTTGTTTGTTCTACTGCAGGGGTTCCCAATCTTTTTTGCTGTCCGTACCCTCTTTTTTGGTTTGGATTTTTCTTGTACCCCTTTAATATTTAGAATAATAAATTTATCCTTTTTTAGATATACTACCTTGGGTTATGCGTAGATTTTATACAAAATACGTGTTAAAGTAGCAGCCCAGTTTAGATTTTATTTTTTAAAATAAAATTTATTGTTAGTTTTATTACGCAGTTTAATGAGACTTTTGTTGCTGCTTCATCATCACTAATCTTTTAAATGATGGTTTAGATTTGCTCAAAGTAGCCCCTAAGTCATCTTCTAATTGCAGACGGTTCCTGTGCTTATTTTTCATATACATCATTGTCAAAAACTCACTTTCACCAAAAATAAGTTGTTCAAAAAGGAATCGTCATTCTCATGGTTTCCTTAGCTAGGTTTGTAAAAGCTTCCTTTACAACACACCAAAAATTGTCTAGCTTTGATTTTTCAAAGAGCAATTGGAATTTTTGGCAACTTTTTATTTCGATGAGGTCTTCCTTCAAATTATCATTATCAGACATTGTTGTCAAATCGAATAGAAATGGATTTATAATCCATTGCTGAGCTGCACTTAATTCACCATCTGAAAAGTATACATCAAAGGAGTTTCCCAGCATCATCAAATGAGCAATACTATCATGCTTGACATTTTGCACAAGACAATTTTTTGCAATTCTGTTAAGAGAAGACAAATTAGCAAGGTTATCTTTTGCAATAACTTTAGTTTGAAAGCTTTAAGTTTTTCACAAGCTGTAATCACGCTCATTTGTTGTCCTTGAAGTGACAAGTTCAGGTCATTTAGGTGATACATAACATCAGCAATATAGGCCACACGTTGAATAAATTCATTGCTTTTAGAGAGCCCACCGAATCAGAGTTTTTGTATTGCAAAAACAACTTAATTGTTTCTCGAAGTTTAAAAAAGCGTGTCATTACCAGGCTTCGAGAAAGCCACTGTACAATATATCAGTGTGGTACAGCAAGATGCAATATTCATCGCTCACTTCGTTACAATCGGAAAATTCTGTGATTTGTATCTTGCTTTCTAATGAAGTAACTATTTTAATGCATGTATCAAAAACATTTTTCATACTTTCCGGCATAATTTTTGTGGCAAGATAATCGTTATTTTAAAACAAAAGTAAATTCTTGAACAAAACCGTTCAAATAGCTGCTCTGTGGCCAATAATCTTCGTATCCCTTGACATCTAATCTCGTAACCCCAAGGGATACGAATACCCCCGGTTGGGAACCTCTGTTCTACTGTATACTTCACAACTTTACTCAGGAACCCGAAAGGACCAGTTGCGTTGAAACAAACTGTGTTTGTGTTTATTTACGTTGGCTTTAAAAATAGTTTGCTGCGAAACTAAAGTTTTTAAAACAGTTAGTTCTGGCTAAGTACGAATGGATTTGCCAGAAATACTTCTCTCCATAGGTAAGAAGAAATTTCGGTTTTTGACTATAAAGAATATATAGACAAAATCGAAAGAACTCCATTAATTCTAGCGAAAGTTGACTTTCAAGCTTCACCAAACTTCAAAGCAATTTACACCGCCAGCAACTGCAAATAATCACTCAACAACTTTGTACTGACTAACTATAGAAATAAAATAGCACCGCGAAGGCTAATAACAAAGTTAACAATTCGCCATCCATACAGCATAAAACATAAAACAAAAGTCGGCAGCGTGGTCGAGTGGTTAAAGCACCGGACTGATGATCAACATGGTCTCGGTTCAAAACTCACTTGCGCCATTCTGTTGTGTCCTTGGGAAAGAAACTTTACGGCACTCTCTCCTGCTTGGTGGTCTTGACAAGCAGTTCTAAATTAAAGTCATATCTCTACTAAATTACTAGTGGACAGCAATATCTTGGCATCTCCGGAAGCAGGTCGGGGTAATTGCTTACCTATGTATAGCGCCTCCGTCGCTTTCCTGCGAGTCAGGAGGATAAATATAGAGATAAAATAAAATAAATAAATAAATAAAATAAAAAATTCTATTTCACTAGAGAATTAGTTTTCAAGACGTCAACACTGACCATTAAACAACTTAACCACAACCACAAAAGCAATAGTAACACAAAACTAATCTAAGCATTTTAACAAGAATGAATAAAAAAATTTACACACTTTGTATATACATATTAGCCAACATTACCAGATAACAATTGAGGTTACTAGATCAGGCCAGATTTTCTAGATTAATTATTATGTAAGAATTTACAATTGGACAAAGCCATTTATAACATCACCATACAATCAGAAGAAAAAGTAGTAATTAGGTTATGTAATTTATGATCTCGAATTGGCTTAAATAAAGTTAAAGCTTAATAAATTTAAAAAAAAATACTGCACTTTATTCGCAACTCTCCCATTGGAGCTGCAGAGCTGTAGCACCTACAAATATCTGTGCAGCAGTTTTAAATATTATGAGGAACGCGAAGAAATTAATATTTTTAAAAATTATTAATTTTTAACAATTTTCTTTTATTAAATATAAGTTTTTTTCTAGGGTTTTTTAAAAAAAATTTTACAGATTTTGCATTGGCAGTTTCTTGAGCAGTTTCAAATTTAGCTCAAAAATTTCACGCAAAGCGACGCAAAATGACGTATTCCATTAACGCTTTGTACCAAAGGTGAGAAACCTGCGGATCGCGGGCCAAAGACGGCGCGTAGAATATTACAATGCTACTCGTGTGATTGGAAAGGAGCATATCAATCCCTTTGATAAAAAATTTTTTTGTTTTACCAAAAATTAGAATATGAAAATAGAAATGCAGGCTCACCAGAAAAAATATTTAATATTGAGGTGAACACCAAAAAAAGATAAAGAATAAGATGATGCTCCGCAACCGGTGTGCCACGTTTTTTTCTTTTCACTAAGACTTCAGCGTAAAAGTTAAACAATTTTTGGATTAACCATACAATCTAAATGAAAAGATTTTTTTCTACACTCGACATTAAGTGCAAGCACTTTTTTAATGTTTGGTAAAGATGAAAAGAATCTTTGACATAACAAAGCAGAGAAAACTGTTGTCGAAAAACTACTTTTTTTCTGAATCAACAAAAATTTTATACACTGAATTTTTCCCACTCTGAATTTTTTAATTTTGAAGTGCGACCCGCGAGTGGAATAAGGTTCCTTATCCCTGCTTTATATGTATATTTGAGCTGCAATAAACACAGCTCACATGATCTAATTATAGCCGTAACATGTGCAACGCTTCGGTTTCTTTGACATAAAGCTTTTCAGTTAAAATGCTTAGTTAGCAATAAACTTTAATATCCTTTAGGTTAACACAAATTTTGTTTGACAGATGACAGATTCATGGGTGCTGAAAGTGGGAGACTCGGGGCAATTACTTTTGAAATTCCCCAAATAAAATCATTGTCTTATATTTGTCTCCATGGTTATACAATCTCGACCAAAATCTAATCGAATAAAATTAAAAATATTGATTTAAACAAGAGTCACTTGACTTTTTTCCGAAAGATTCATCTGACATATAACAGTAAATTAGCAGGATAGACAAAATTTAAGAAAAAGATAGTTTTTTTGTTAAAACGGCAATTTCAACAAATGTAGATTTTACTGATATCGAAAAAAATTTTCTTTAGAAAATTGGTAAAAATCAAAATAAAACGTCTTCATTTGACTTGGAACTAAGATGTAAAGGCTTTTAATGCAAAATAAAGGCCGATAAAATAGAAAAAGCCTTTATTCGTAACAGAAACCTTTCATTTTATTGAACAAATCAAAAATATTTACTGGTTAGATATATAAAACACCGCGGCCAAAAAGTGAAGTTTATTTATTTTTGGTCTTCATTACTTTAAGTTTTTTATAAAGCTTTTCTTCATAAATCTGCGCTTAAAGTTTGCGTTTGTTAAGAGCGTCTTTTCCAACATAAAAAGTACTCTTTTAAAATTTTTCTCAGGCTGCCAAAAAGTTCTTGAACGTCTCTGATTGCAGCGCTTTTTTGTTTTTTCCTTGCCAGCCGCCACTGCTAAGCTTTTTAGTAAAGTCATTTGGGCTGCCAAAAAAAACTGCCGTCACGGAAAAGTTATATATACGTGTAATCGCAAATTTATTTCATCAGTTTACACATATTCAATATGCTCGGCATAGTTTATTGAAAAAAGCTGATCAAGAAAAGTTAAGATTAAGTTATGCAATTTAACATTTTTTTTCTTTGGTTAGAAAAGTAAAATAAGTAGTGCAAGCAAAATTTTCAAAAATAAATGGTTTAATATAACTTTGTCTTTTCATCGCAGTTTTCATATTTGCATAAGTTTTAAATATTCAATGAATTTTGTTTGAAACTCTTTAAAAGTATCATGTTTTTAAAAATATATGCGATATTTGTACTTTACTTTTGTTTTTCTTCCAAAAAAGGTAAAAGCAAATCATGTTTTATTTAAATAGTGTTTCAGCCAATTTGTGTTTTACAGTTGAAGCAAACACGAATTTGTTTACCCATTCAAATTCAATACTTCCAAGCTTTTTCTCGGATTTTGTTCAGAATTTAGCGTTCAATCATGTGAAAAACTCGTTAAAACAAAGTTTATCATCTGAAACATTTTTGACAACTGTCAGAATAAAACGGTCAAGAAATTCCCTGCTACGCCGGAAAGTAAGTTGAAAAATGTTTTATAGATCTTCAGTTTTTTAATTAATCTTTGACATGTTCCACTTTTTCTTTTAATAATATTTTTTTAGAATATCTTTTTGAATATTTAGCTCAAGAGATAAACAAAAACTTTGAACAAAGATCTAATTTATATTTGTCACACTTCATTCACAATATAATATCAACTGTATAGCTGTATAACTGTTTTAAGTTTAAGCTTTTCAGTATGAGGCTATCGTTTTCATATCAAGTAATGATTGCATCGTCGGTAAAACCCCATTTTAATTTATTTAATTTTTTTGCAAACTGTTTTATAATGTTATAAATGTTTATTTTTGTTGTTTTATTACGAGCACGCGACAAGCAGATTAAGAACACGTGACCTCTGAATAGTCTATTATTTTCTCTTCTCTATTGAGCGCTCAGAAATGGTTAATAAAATTTTTTCAGTTAATTATTTAATCCGTTCGATATTGCCATCCTCTGATTGGTTATTGTAAACTATGACCAATGGTACACTTTATTTTATTCCTTACTGATATTTGTCCTGCACTTTTTTGTAATCTCCACCGTCATCAAGCGTCACGTGACGCAGTCTTGTACAAGCGCGCACATCGTTTTCATATTATTTTAGTATTCCACTTGAGGTTCCAGTTGTTGCATTGCAATTGAGTCTTTCGTGTTTTTGTGGCTGTGTGGCCGCAGTTGTCAAGGCCGAAGTTGTTGAGGGTCAAGCATTGACGCTTTGAAGATTAATTCTATAGAAAGATAAATTTTTTAAATTTTTGTGTCGGACGAACTATTAAGATTAATATTAGTCAGTGGGATGCTAATTTATTCTAATAACTCGCTGGTACAAAGTTGTTAAAGTAGTTATTTGCAATTATGACGTTGTAAATTTTTTTGAATTTTGGAAAAGCTTGGGAGCAAGGCTTTTGTAAATTGATCAAGGTTGTGAATTTTGTAAAAATATTTTTTTAGTTAGAGGCAGTAGTTTTTTTCTATTCCTGGAGAGAAGTTTCTAATAATTCGCTTCGTACTTTGCCACACTTACTCTATTAAAAACTTCAGTTTCGCGGCAAACTATTTCTTAAGCCGGAATAGATAAAAAATGACACAGCTTTAATTCAGCACAGGTATTCGGGTTACCTAACTCAACTGGTCTTTTTGGATTCCCCAGTATAATTTTTGAAAGAAAGAATAAATTGTTCTAATTTTTGTATGGTTGTGGTATTGATAAGCATTTTGCAATAAAAAGATCAAGTTTAATTGTATTTGTTTTTTCAGGCACTTTGCAAACCATTCTGTTTTTTAAACAAAGTTACAAGAAATTACTTTAAAAAATGCAAATCATATAGAACTAAACAAAATGGTAAGCAATAAAATGTTAATTAATGGATAAATAATTTAATGTCATAGCAAATAGTGATACAAAAAAATTAAAACTCAAGTTTATTTAATGTTATTGTAAATTTTGAGTAAATTAAAACACGAATTGAAAAATAATTGTTGACTTTTCTGTTTTAGCCAGGAATTGTCTACAATGCAGAAAAAGAAATTGCTTCAGAAGATCAACTGTTTTATGAAAACTTGAAAATAGAAATTTAGAAAAATTCAACTATTTTGTATTTACTCAATGATTGTTATGAGAAATGTAATTTGATACGTTATTGTGCAGTATGCGAAATTTGTTATGTTTATAATGAACTTTGATTTTTGTACTAGAGCAATTTTAGAATAATTGTTTTTACTCGGAGCTAATAAAAAATTTAAAATTACTAGAACTAATTGCTAAAATATTTTAAAAATCTGAGAACCTCCAACAAAAGAAAAACAGTTGATAAGGAGACCTTTTACATGCTACGGAGAGCTAGGTAATTTAGTTGACACTTATTTAAAACGCAAAATTTATAAGGTCAAAAAGGAAAAAAGAAACACGTGAATAAAAAATAAACAATATTTCTGTCTATGATTGCGTATTCAAAACCATTGATGCTAAGTAGTTGTAATTTTCTTTTTTTTGGGCTACAGAAGTACTTACGTAAAATACAAAAAAATAAGCAAGCATAATATGGCTTATATACATGTCACATTTCATTTATAATTTTAATCTTAACCAAAACCTTTTTAGTTGATTAGAGTAATTTTTAAGCTTTTGATTATGACGTTATCTTTGCCATTGTTACCTAATGATTGCGTAATCGTAATCGGTAAAAAAAATTAGTTTGTTTTATCTGCAAGTTGTTCTTATAAGTGAAGATAATTTTCGTTTTACCAGTTTAATTCTTAGCACATTGATTGACTGAAGTTAAGGCATTCGACGGTGATATTACGTAATTTTGGCTTGAGCGTTTTAGAAGCGATTGGTATCATCTACCACGGAAAGATTGCAGAACTTTAAAATTCACTTCGGACATTTTGTGACTCTACGGTACTTTTAATTTCTTTACCATGTTGTTTTCCTTTAAAACTAGAGCATATAGACTACAACTTTTCATTTCAAATTTTGCGTGGAAATTTATCATTTTGATATCATTAAAAGTATATTTCGTTAAATTAATCAGATATGAAAAGTTATAAAAAACATTCAAATTTTTAGTCGATCATAATGAAATTGTGATTTCTTGACATCATTAAACGACATCAATATTTATTGTACATATGACACATTAGTTTACAAAATCTAGGACCTTTTAAAAGTACTATGTGCTTAAATGGTGTATAATTCTTTAATAAAAAAATTTCAGAAAATCACAAAGTATTTTTGCATTGATGACAATGATAAAAATCTTTGATTGTAATTGCAAGAAGCGTTTTTCTAATTGAAGCAATCAATAGGTACTTAATTATATATTACCAGGTAGATTCTTAACTTACTTTTTATCATAAACAAGTCTAATTTTCATTTTGTGGTCAACGTAGTACAACAATGTAAAGACAAATACTTTTGATTCGAATAAACGCTCAATTCATTTTGTAAAAATGATGAATACACTGATCACTTCAAGCAAAAAGATTTGAAAGAAAAATCTGTTAACCAAAACATGCTTTTAAAAAAAAAAAAAACAATTTGGTTTGATTTAAATAGAGCAAACTCCGATGCTAAAAAATATGTAAGCACTCCGAAATTTTTTATATATTGGATCTTTATAACTTATGTTTTTATTATCCGCAAAAGCTGTTATAAAGGTTCTTGGTAATCAGAAAGCATTTGTAATGAAATGTCAAGCTTATGAAACCGCTCCTAGCATTATTAGTAAATGGTAACCTATATATGCTTCTGCCAGGAAGATCATTAAGTATACAATATATCGAGAAACATAAAAAGACTCTATATGGTGAAAGATAACCTATTTTTTTGGAGGCCAAGCAAAACGTTAAATTTATCATGCAATATGCAAAATATTTCTTGCAGTCTTTATAACGCTTATTTTAAAAGTACATTTGAACATGGTTTTGACCTTAACTGGGTAGCACAACAACTTTCAAAGAGTGTAATCCACAAGAAAATAAACGTAAAAAAAGCAAAGTAATGATGGAAATTTTCAAAATGTAATTTTAGTGTTGGTTGTGTGTAATTGTGCAATCAATATTTTTAAACAAAAGGAGCAAAAAATTATTTTTCTTTTGTAATAATACAAAACTTTACTTTACAGGACATCTTTACTTTTTTGTTTAAAAAAGATAAATAACGGAGTTGACTCAAGTAAATATAGACTACAATAAAAAAAAATAGCATAAAAAAATGACTCAAACGGATTTTTATAAGTTTGTATTATTTTTTATCCAAATGCATTCATAAAAAGCCATAACAAAATCACTAAATATTTTACAACATGAACAAAAAAAATTGTTTAAGTTAGTCTTTAATCATTAACACGGTTTCTAAACTGCCGTTTATGTATCACTAGAAGTCCATATCCACCTATACAGAGAGTTCACCAATTTTGATATAAAATGATAATTAGCTTTCCTTGTTCACTGATCCCAGGTCCGAAAACTTTCCAGTGAAAAGCACACTACCGAAAAACATCTTAAAATTTCTCTAAAACTCAAATGAAAAAAAGGTCATAAATTGAAATCAACATCCTGGTTTAGCATACAAGCTAAAGTAAAGATTACTTTCTGGTTTCGACTAGACTTTTGGAAAAAATTCAGACTTGGAATTTACAGACTTTTGCAAAATAAATCTTGGGATCCATATGTTTCACTAAGTTTAGAAACTCTGATCTATGATTTATTTTTCGCATTGCAAAATAAACAATAATCTAATTTTAAAAAATGTCAAACCAATAAATATTAACGACAGATTCTAACATGCGGGCTTTTATTGACAACAAAAAAGGCGTGAATGTCCGCGTCTCTGCGCAATGCTTCTTGAAAGCTTTCTCTCTAAGTAGTCATTTCATTCAACATGTTACGATTATCGAAAAGATTTAGTGCACCTTTACTCAAAGAGTTAGTATGGGTTATGTTGAATTTGAAAGTTTTAATAAAATCTCGTCTGTGGGAAATTTCCCAATTACTGTCTCTCCGAAGATTTAATCAATAACCCAATAGTTAGTAATCAGTCCGGTAAACCCACGACCATCACCACCAGAACTATTTATTGGATTTTATCCGACTCATTGCAATACTCAACAAATTTGGTGCAAACCCTTAGGTGAAAGAAGTTGCTTTGTTATTAAAAAGTGAAGACGAAGTGGTAATAATCATAGCAGGCTTGTTTGACAAATAAAACCTTAAACAGCGCTCTTTTGAGAAATATAAAAATCATTGGACTGAAATATCTTACGAAATCTTATATTTCCAGGATCTGTTACATGTGCTAACTGGCAGGACATCAAGAAAACATTTAGCTGAGAGAAATCAACTCTTTCTAAATTCTAATTTCTAATTCAAAAGATTGCGGAATGGTTAAAAATTTTTATTGTTTTTTAATTATAGTGTCTCCATTCTGTGATTACAGATTTTATCTTGATGTGAACAATCAAGTGTGCTTTACCTGAGGAAGAAATAAAATAATCAAAGTTTAAATTATAATAGCTTTGTTCCATTCAATAATGTTTTAATTTTGTCGAGAACAGCAGGAAATTAAAGCAATTATGACGTAACACTTCAAGATTTGTACTATGAAAATGTTATTGACACGCAGTGTATATCTTGGCCGCGCAAAAGCACACTCGCACTTTAAAAATCAATTTGTATTATAATCAAATATTTTTTTCAGACAATTGCCCTGTTTCTTTCGATGTAGTTAAGGCGGTGCCAAATACACAAAATTGAAAGTAATAGGTAAGTTTTATTGTTGTTTGATAAAACTTCTTGTTGGTTGATGTAACTTTGGTTTCGATTTCCTGGCCAACTAGCGAATAGCAAAATTCTGCTGGGAAGCTATGGATTCGATTCCCTGGCCGAACAAATCTAAAACGTTCTTGCTAATGATGACCCGTTATTCCAACAGTATCATATAAATGGTTGTGTTGCTTAGGCGTAATGTTGTAGGGGTAATTCAGTTTATTGACAATAAAAAAGAATGTTTTCCAAAATTTTTTATGTACTGTATTTGAAAACGGTGTCAGAAATGATGCAATTTTTAATCTTATATAAAAGTCTTTGAGTTGTATAACCTTGAGACGTTATAAAAACGAACTAATTAAAAAACGTTTAGTAATTCAAACTTTTAACATTAAAAAGTTCGAAGAAATGCTTTTCAAATTAATTATTAATGAAGATTCGCATTATTTAAGATAATCAATCATTAATTTAACTAAAACTTAAGAGGTAACTTGGCATAGACTCAAAAACTATTCTTTTAATGGTTGATAGGAAATTAATTTGACTAATTTTTTCAATTTTCATAACTATTTATTCAATAATTGTTATTTATTAAAAAAAAAAATTTTTGCAGACTTATAAAATTGATTTAACAAATCTTTTTTTAGTAAACTATAACTTTTTTTCAGATCGACTAACCGTTATCGACCGCTGGTTTGAACTATCTTTGTTTGAGTAAATCATTTCAGATGAATGCCAGCAACATTTCATGATTATATTACTGTAATAGCATATACATAAAAGTTTTTGACTTCCACACTTTAAAGTTAAGGTTTTAAAAACCGATATCTCGGTATTGGAAATTATCGAGATTTGAAACCTTTTTGCTTTTTTGTTTCCTAGTTGTACTGATTAAATTTTTTTTTATTTTCCGAATAATCATTAATGCTGCAGCAAAACTGATTTTTTTTGGTTTTCATGTGCTCTTTTTTACGGAATATTTTAAAATTTCTAACATTTTACATAAGTTCAAAGAGTGACAACTCTATACCATATTGATTTTATTTTTATTGTTGTTGCATGAACCAAGTTTGTTGTTACAACAATGGTAGGAGAAAATTTATGTCGTAAAGCAAAGACAATTGCTGTTTAAAACTGAAAATGCCTAAACGCTTTTATGCTTAAATGCATGATTAAATAATACAGAATTCAAAAATATACTTAAAATTACAGATGCTAGCTTAATCTAAAACATTATTTATTACAATTGAAAATTTAGTAGCATAAAAACTATTCTAATCAAATCATTTTTAAACTACTAAAATTAAATTTTGATCAGTTTTTTAGAAATTATATTATCAGAAAAATATTTCTCAATCAAAAGTTGTTAGATGGCATCTTTCATAGTTTCTAAAAACTAAAGAACATTCCATTCAAGCATTTTGCATTATTTATTTAAATGTAGGTAACCGTATTTAAACATAAACGATGTAAAAGGGGATGGAAATATGGAGAAAGCACAAAAAAATCTGACTTTAACTGTTTTTTCCAAGAGCAATACCTGTAAAGAAGAATCACAAGAATTAATAAAGAAGAACATATTCAGCAATTTTAATGCTGTTTACCAACTTTAAAAAATGTTTTCTTGATTATTTCTCAAAAATTTATTTTGCTTTTGTTTTCAGAAAAAATCTTGAAGTTTAAAATTCTGATGAGTTTATTTGATCAAGCTGTTAAAGTTAGTGCAACTAAGCAGTTGGCTTATTATTTTATTAATTTCGCAAAACGCTATTATTCTAATTCCAGATTACGTTTTGTTTTCAAACAATTTGCTTTGTAATAAAAGCAGCAATCTTGTCTCAAAAAAGCAATGCTTTTATTTTGAAACAATCCAATTCAATTGGTTTGAAAATATATCTGCAATTGATTCTTTTTTGTAGACTTTTACTAGAATTTTTAAATTATATCCTCTGTTTTGTATTTCT
Source organism: Diplosoma virens (assembly GCA_963680785.1). Lineage (NCBI taxonomy): Eukaryota > Metazoa > Chordata > Ascidiacea > Aplousobranchia > Didemnidae > Diplosoma > Diplosoma virens. The sequence goes on along the minus strand of OY796881.1, from coordinate 58,912,498 downwards.
ACTGGTGTCAAGTCAAAACGTATTTGTCCTATTAAATGAAATGCATTTAAAAGGCAAGACATAATTGACTGCACTCTATCGAGTTTCAGGAAGTAGCTGCAACGCAACACTCAAGTGATGCAGAAATTTTTTCTTTAACTCAAGAGGATTCTTGGTGTGAAATTTCAGATTTGCCAAGTCATTCACAAAGCGTTGAGCAAAGTTTTAAACTAGTATCTGACGCTTTATGCACAGTCTACGGTCATAAAAATCGACACAAGTCAATTTTAACAAAAAATTTAAACCGCGAAATGTGTCAAGTGTTTGTAACTAATGGACATTACCATCAAACCTTGGATAATTTAAAATACTTCATAATATAAGTAATTTTCCAAATTGCTCTGGAACCTGTGTAAAAAATTTTTTGATTAATAAAGTCACATCTACTATATTTCTAAAGCTAGCTTCCGCCAATGAAATTTTTAATATTATCAATGAATTAAATATTTACAAAGCTGCAGGTTATGATGGTATTTCATGTTATTTTATTAAACTTTCCTCCTCCGTGCTTACCTTTGTACTTTCAACATTGGTGAATTTGGCTATGACTCTAGGTATTTTTCCTAAAAAATTAAAACTATCCAATGTAATTTCTTTGTTTAAAAAAAGGTGATAAACAAAAAAGTGTGACATTATGGGTGAATTCTGATTGCAATTCGGAATCAGCGTAGTCAAATTAGGTAAACTCATCTAATTGTTTAAAAATAAATAATAAAAAAGTTGCAAAATTCACCTAATGTAATCGTTCCAAAGTTTATACAAAAACACAAAATTTTTTTGGATTGCAATATTAGCCATGATATGCTTTTGCTCTCGCCATTTTTGTTTTTATGAAACTTACTACTTTTATACTCAATTTATGGATTGTAGTTATAATAATAGTACAAATTTATATAGCGCTTTTTACAGAAAACTAATTTGATCAAAGGCGCTTTACAATAAAGAAAATTAGAAAAGTAAATTAAAATCATGAGACATTACAACCTTAACACAGTATTCATTGAGAAAAGCAAGAGTATAAAGACAAGTTTTTAATAACATTTTAAATTGGGAGAGCAATTAAACCATTTTTAATTGATTAGGGAAATTATTTCATACTAAAGGACCACAAACGCCAAATCTACAATCACGAAATTCGGAAAAGGTACGAGAAACAAAATAAAGGTTAGCATCAGAATAACGTAAAGAGCGAGAAGGTCTATGCGAACGAATTAAATCATCTACAGTGAGTACAAGGACGAAACACCATTTACATCCTCGAATACATGCAGCAAAATTTTAAATATGAGGCGGAAACGTACAGGCAATCAATGTAATTTTATAAGAATGAGAGTTATTTGAGGAAATTTAGGCGTTTAAGAAACCGGCCTGGCTGCAGTATTTTGCACTCTTTGCAAGGAAGAGAATGCAGAGTCAGGCATACCATAATACAAAGGTAAATTATTTCATCCAAAGTTTTACGGTACGCTTAAAATAGCTTTTTTGCAAATGACAATGCAGAATGTTTATTTTACAAAAAAATGATATGATCATTGCAGAGAACTAATTAAAAACTGACAAAATTTCACTACATTATCAATATACTGTAGTTAGTAAGCGATAAAGATTTAAACTATGTTGTTACAAGGTTCTTACTGATTGTTACAAGTTTGTTGGTTTACAACTATGAAGATGAACTAATAAAGTCAAATTACTAAAATATTTAGACATGTTTGTTAATGTTGTTATAGTTGAATTCATGTTGGCTAAACTGTAATTTGCAAAAGTGCGCACAAAAACTGCTATATTATATAGAACAAAAAAAAATCGTATTAAACTTTGTTTTGCAGCATAATTTAGAGTAATTTTAAATCTGAAACAAAGTTTGTCAATCATTGCTTTCACAAGAAGATGAAGATTTCAGTTATTGCTGTTATTGTTGCTAGTGCTATTTATCTTGTACAATCAGGTAATGATACTGTATGATGTTACAACACTTCATCGAACGACACTTGATCGAACGACACTTGATCGAAACGACATTTGATTGAAACAACATTTGATAGAAACGAAATTTGATCGAAACGACACTTGGCACTTGATCGAAATAACATTTGATTGAAACGACATTTGATCGAAACAACATTTGATAGAAACGAAATTTGATCGAAACGACACTTGATCGAAATGACAGTCGATAAAAAAACCATTTAGTTTTTAATGTTTTTGCAATTAAACAATCTCTTTGTTACTATAAATTAGATTCATAAAAAGCAGAAAACATCAGTAAGAAGACAGTTTGTTTTTATCTTTAAAATTTTTTGTCAATGTCAAGTTCAGGGCTTTTTAACAAAGTTCCTGGGAAAAGCATTGTTAGGGGGAAACAGGTAGATTTCTTGTCATGTTTATGTTTCGTTAGATGCCTATAGCTGCCATTTTTTTGCATTCTTTTTTTACACTGTAGTCAATTATTTAGGTAGGTACATTGCGCCATAGTCCCACCCTTGCAAACCACACACAGAAATCAGAGACAGACTCAAAGGGAAGATCTATTTATTTTAGAGATTACTATGTTTTTGGGAGGAAAAATTGACAAAACCGGGACAAATTTAAAGTAAAGACCTTTTTTTTAGAAATCAATATGTTTTTGGAACGAAAAATGGACAAAATTGGGACAGATTTAAAGTTATAAATTTTCTCTTTTACTAGTTGATTAGGTATCGTTTAGATCAATTGTTCTTTTGATCAAGTTTCATTTCGATCAACTGTCGTTCGGTCAAGTGTCGTTCGATCAACTGTCGTTTGATCAACTGTCGGATCACGCACGAATGTATATATGTTGAAATTAGATTTTTTATATTGTTAGTTGAGATATGGTGATAAAATATTTTTATAATTTGTTTATTTACAAGCGACTTTATCTCTAGTGATAAAAACAACTACAAAAATTACTTTATTTAAAAACAATTAAATTTTCTTTAGGTAGCAGAAATCAATCTAATCAATCTTCTCATAATAATCATGAGAAAGAGAATTATAGTTTTGCAATTATATTTTATGCATTTCTACTTTGTTTAACGACGCATTGAATGCTTTTCTTATTACAACATTGTAAAATTATTGAAAGAAGAGGATTTTGATAATGATACACTAAATTTGGAAAGTTCTAGCTCTAAATGCTCCAGCGATTTTGATGTAAGAGCATCTTTATCATCTTATAGTGATGGTTGCGTAAAAACCCCTTGAAGGAAAATTACACAGAGCGAGTTTATTCTGTCGCCCAGTGAAAAACTCATATATAAATGTGCCGCTAAAAGCCCTGCTATTTTAGGGTTGCCATACGTTAGGGTTTTCCCGGATATGTCCAGAATTGTAATGTTCAAATCTTTCTCAGGGAGAAATGTTAAAATGTATTAATATGTCAGAGATTTTTGTATTATTTTTAGTGATGGCTTTAGTACAGTGCAAACGGAGCGGCCACAACCTTAAGCTTAGAACGTAACTTTTGGAAGTAGGGATAATGTACTCAAATGATAGCGATAACTTTATATAAAAATTGCTATAGTTTTGGACATAAACTGTTTCTGATACAACTCTTTTTTCCAAAAAAAATTGGTCAACTTGACCGATATTAATCTGTCATGGATTGTACCTACTCAGATATGGTAAGCCTATGCTACTACACGTCGACCTCCACGACTCTCAGCAAAACCATCAAGGGTAATTGGCAGGCACTTCTTTGATTATTGTCTTTCTTCAGAAAATACAAGAAGGCTGTTTACGGTTTGTGCTCAGTGTCTGAAGAAAGTAATCAGAAGGGAAAACTTGTATTGGGGTAAAGACTGTAAAGTTGATTTCTGTGTTGCACCCTGTTTTAGAGATTGGCACATAAAAGAATAAATTGCTTGTTTATAATTTATTTTATTTATTTATTTATTTATTTCATCTCTTTTATTTATTTATTCTTGACTCGCAGGAAAGCGACGGAGGCGCATATATATAAGGTAGGCAATTACCCCGACCTGCTTCCGGAGATGCCAAGATCTTGCTATCCGCTTGTAATTTAATAAAGATATTACTGTAATTTAAAACTGCTTGCCAAGACCACCAAGCAGGGAAATTTGCCGTAAAATGTCTTTCCCAAGGACACAACAGAATGGCGCGAGTGGGTTTTGAACCAAGACCATGTTGATCATCAGTCCAGTGCTTTAACCAGTCGACCACGCTGCCGACATTAAACTTTCTATGTGTCAAAACATGATCTTTTAGAATAAAATAAAACACATTAATGTTCAATAACTTTTCTTCATCCATTAATATTCTAAGTTAGAAAACAAGAGGTAGTCATTGACAGCATAAAAAAGTTATTTTACGCGTGCTAAACTGCCGTCGGCGCTATCAACGAGAACTGAAGAAAAAAGGTGACAATACGAAAGCGACATGCTTTCACGGCGCTGACGCTTAAAGGCGCGTTTACAGCCGTTTATAGTACTTTTTTTTCAGCGTGTTCTTGGTTTGTTTTATTGACGCTCAAATCCACTCATTTTTCATGAAAAATTTTGTTAGTTGATTGGATAAGTAGATTTGAGCATCTTAACAGGTTTATGGTCCATGATTATTGAAATATTGGCAATTAATGGTCTAATCCAGGGGTTGAGAACCTTATTGCACTCACAGGCAACTTTTAAAGATTGCATGTTGGTGCAGGTCGCACAAACGTTTGGGGAGCAATATAATGTTTTCTTCCAAAAACATAATGATTTCTAAAAAAAGGTCTTCTCTTAAAAGCAGTCTGAGATTTCCCAATTTGGGTCACAAAATCATAGTGTTCTCTAAAAAAAAGTCTTCGCTTTGGATCAGCCTCAAATTTCCCCTATTTCGTCTCAAAACCGTGGTGTTCTTTATTCAGTAAAAAAATTTGTTGGTCATGCTAAGACCGCACTTTGTAGCTTGGAAGGCCACAGGCTTCTCACCTCTGGTCTAATCCAATGCTTCTCAATCGGCTATGCTCGCTTACTTTTCTGCCGGTACACCAATATTTACCTCCATTGTGTTTTAATGGCAAGACCTTTAAAGGCACTATGAGTTTAGTATTAAAACGGCTATTTTAATAAAATTGATTGAAACTTTTGTTCAACTTCACATTTTTGCTAAGTTTTAAACGACTAACACCCGCAAAAAATTGTTTTAAAATGTTATGTTCCACAAGCTTAAAAGATTGTGAACTTCTGATCAACACAAAATAATTTTCCAAAATAGTTTGTATTATTTTAAAAAAATGGCACTCTCTGTTCAGAAAACTTATCAGTTTTTTAATTGGTAAAACCTATTAACTAATTGCCATGAAAACTTAATTTAGAACAGATAAATAAAATCTTTTATAAAATTCTTTATTTTATCAACTAATTATATTTTTTGATATTCTTCAAAAGTTTGGATACACTAACAAGCTTGTTTCAATACTATTAGCTTTTTGCTATCCTGAGTTGGTAAGGCTGTACTTTATCCATTTGATTTCTCACCTGATTATATTTTCTGCGATAGTTGTCTTAACACCAGAAAGACGAGAATTTCTCCCTACCTAGAAAGACGGCTGCGGTTAAATTTGACCGCATTAGTGTTTGGTGCTAAAAATTATCTATTAATTACCAAAATTGTTTTAATTATCTGTCGGAAATGAATTTACAACTACTTTGAATAATTTTAATTAACAAATTAAATCATGATATTAATTTCTTAATAGCTTTCTATTGCGCAAGAAGAGCAAGTTGCAACAGTAAATATAGATAATGTATGTCCACCTTTAAACATTTGTGGCAGCTGACGTTGGACTTGTTTTTACATATTTGCAATTGGCATTGCCTCCTTTTTCGCAAAATTTGACTCAATTTTTCTGGCACCACCGTAGGAAAAGGAAAAAATCGCTTTTTTTAGAAAGATCGCGACATATTTCTTGTATTAGCTAAAGTATAAATTCTCTTCCTGTCAAGCTCTGGCCTGTTACTTCAGAGTAAATTATATATGCATTGATGCATGCACAGTCTATAACGTTAAAAATGCACTCACTGGCCACCTTCTTGAAACACTTTTGCAGGTATGATAACACGTCATTTAGTCCTAAACTTCTACATCTACTTTTGATGCGTTGTAACTTTTGACTGTTTCTGAAAAATTTTTTGGGTGTAATTGGTCAACAGAAACTGTTTGGTGCATTGAAGACAGCATAAATACCAACTTTGCTTTTTTACTTTATATATAGTCAAAGTGGCATTAGAAGGAGATTGGTATCTGATAAATATAGAGGCTAGCCTTTCATCATTTTCTCAACTTTTGGTACCTCTTTTCTTTGCTTTTTCGTTGTTCCAAGAAGAGTAGTTCTTTTCGCTTTTTGTTTGTCTGCTAAATTTGTACTTTAAAATAGAGATACATTGTCACGTTGTACCCTTTTTCAAGAATAATTGGATCAACCATAAGTAGACATCTGTCGGTAAATCGTTTTTCCGGTTTCTTGTGGGGTCTTTATCAAGATAAAGCTTACCATTGCAGAGATATTTTAAACAAACATCAACCAAAAGCCAGAACTTTATGCCAAATTTTTCTGGCTTTTTTGGCATGTATTGAATGAAAGGGCACCGATTTTTGCAAGGAAACAGTAGTTCTTTAATGCTGAGATCAAAACTTGGCACATAACGCTTTTTACAATTTTTAATAAAATTGTTTCAAGTTTCCCAAATGAGAAAAAAATTTTTTTTCTTCTTTCGCTGAGTGTTAAACAAATTTCAGATCTCAAATGCTTTATCAATTTTTTGTAGCGATCTCCATTGATTGTTTTAATGAACATTGATTGTCTCCACTTCTTACTTCATAGTTGATGGATTGGAGTGTTTTTCCCGTCAATACATCAAGACCTCAAGCTATTTAAAGACCAATAAATTTTTCCAATTCGAAAAGTTCCACAAAAAGCCTTTGTCATTAGCTTGCCCATGCTTGATCGTATATTTTTTACTTGTCGAAGCATGGACTTATAAATAAACAAACGAAATGGGCTGAGTGAACTTGTTAATTGGACACCTCTTTCAAAATATGATATTGATCCATCTTTGGGAAAAAATATATTCAATTGCAACTCTTTTTCTATTTACCTTGGCTGATTCGTTTCTACGAAACGCCGGCTCCACTTGAAAGAGTGTTCCATCGATTGTTTGAAGGTTGTGCCTCATTAAAATTTTTCGAAATTAGTTGATCGCTAGGTTCATTGCTGTCACTATCCGACCAATCAGAATTTTCAAGAGTAGCCTGCATTATCAATCGCGTTGTTATATCCTGATCTTTATCACATGAATTATCAAATTCATCTACTTGTACAAACCTGATTGCTTCTGCCGCTGTCAGTTGTCTTGCAGTAACCATGATAAAAAAAATTGTTAGTAAAAAAGTACTTATTTTAACAAATAGCAATCTACTGATAAAAATAAATATTATTCTGCTGTAAAACACACTAAACATCAAAACAGCTTAATTTCAAAATAATGAGTAGCTGAAATATTATTAAATAAAATTTACGAGTATTATACTAATCATTAATTAAATTTTCATTTTATAAAATTAAATAAAGGTTCTGCTACCAACTTGTTGCTTATAACTAAGATAAAATTTAAAGAAATTTTAGCTGCGTCTGCAGATATATATATACGAATAAAGCTTTCATCAAACAGATCTGATTTTGACCTAATAAAAAAAAAAGAAACAAAAATCAACTAACAGGTTTTCAGAAATTGTTCACTTTCTGTCTAGCTGATCTACACTGTCTAACAAACAGTTTTGGTACAGTTTATCATAGCTATTGCTATGATAATTCTAGGTATACTCCTTCATTGCACTCATTTGAGAAATAAAATCAAAAAAATTTTTGGTTTCCAGATAACTTTAGGAAAAAGAAATAACTCATGTGGTAACTAAAGTCGAAGTTTAAAAACAAACGCAGTAAAAAGAAAAACAAAATTTAAAAGCGGTCAAAATTGACCAATCGTCTTTCTAATGTAAATTACTTCAATCTTTCGTTTTTGAGCGCCAAATGTCTAAGTTCTGATCAGATTTATAAGTTTCTGAACAGTGTATTCATTTTACAGAAATCTCATTGAAAATTGTTTGGAAAGCACTTAAACATAAATTTTTATGGGACTTTTATCACTTAACTTTACTTAACTGTAAATTTTCTTAAAGAGCTTCTTTGTGGTACAGAATTTTAATATCGCTTTAAACAAAGTCGATTTTTTCGGAGCCATAAGCTTTTCGTGACGCTCTCATCAGTGGCAATCGCGTCAAAATGGGACGAACCAGAGAAAATCAAGGTATTTATAGTCTCAACGGTTGGGAGAAAGGTGCTGCAGTCTCGGAAAGGAGAAAGGCACAATTGCACAGTGTGGTGCAATACAGGATGTTCTCGAAAAGGAGAAACGCACTATGTGCAATTACCCAGGAGAAACACTGTTACTCGCAACTTAGGTTATTTGAAAAGTTTCAATGTGTAAACAAATTCCTTTTGCTTACATAAAACCGGATGTTTGGTTTTGATAAAAGTTGCCTCGAGTAGACAAAGATGGAACGAGTTGCGTGCCACAGCAAGAATTTTAAAACGTTTGTCGTTATAGTTTGCAGCACATTGCTCGTTGTCAAGCAAATGTTGTCCTATGGCAGAGTCACAATCTGGATTGTTACGTTTTAGCTTACAGGATCTGCCAGGTTGAGATCGTGTAGGGCGCTTCGCTTGCTGTTGTAGCCATTTAGGAACATGCTGCTTGATTCTATCTTGTAGTCGCTGTGATGTTCGTCCTACGTACCTACTGTCACAGTGGCACGAATATTCATAAACAACGGAGCTTTTCAGCGTGGTAGGTAAAACATCTTTGCGGGCTACAGGCAACATGCGTTTCGATGTAAATACAACTCTGGTGGTAACGGAGCCATAGCAGCTTTCAACAGCCGTTTTGACGTTTTTATCAAGACCAATGGAAGCTTTCCCTATCCAAGGAACTCTCAAATATACGGGACACTTCTCAGGACCAAATCGTTTGGGCATAGAAAACTGAGCAATTTTCTTGGAAATGTTGCAGTCAATAATAGATTCAGGATAACCATTGTCCAATAGAATGTTCTTGATATGCTTAATTTCTTCGTTTAGTTTAGATTTTGTGCATATCATTAGTGCCCGGTGTACCAAAGTTGATATAAGATTTGTTTTTTGTTTAGTGGGACTGAAAGATTCCCAACGTAAGTACTGTCCAGTAAAGGTTCCCAACGTAAGTACTGTCCAGTAAGTACCTTTACTGGACAGTACTAACTTTTTACTGTGCTAACTGCTATCGTGCACAATCGGGTCATTTGTTAGGTCTATTGTTCATAAACAATAATTTTTTCTGCATTGGATAGGCCAGGATAGGCCAGCTTTGAGATTTCATGCTTGAGTAACTGCGGACATTGGTTACAATGGAAGTGAAACTACTGATACCTTCTGTATACTGTGATACAGGTATACAGAGATATATACACACTTATAGGTTACAGAGCAGGCGTTTGCTTCGTTACTATCGTACTGGAATGCAAAGGGCAGTACTGCCCCCGTTCCGGTACCACTGAATCCAATTATTTTACCGGAAAAAATGCACACCGAGCAGAGACTTTTTGTGGATGCATAGATTTTTCAACAATCGTCCTTGAATTTTCATTAGCCCATATGCAACAATTTTGCTTATTGACAAAACCATTTAAATGGAAATGGGGTCTATCACTAAAAATAATTTTTTGTGAAAAATTTTCATCAACTTGCCTTTACGTGTGCACACAATGGGCGAACGTATGACGCCTCAAACGGTCAGCAGATTAGAGTTCTTGGGTCAATTGAATTTTGTAAGCAAGTAGAAACAAATTTTTTTTCAAAATTTGATGTAACATGGTTGCGGATAGGATCAATTCTTTTGCTCGATGGCAAATAGAGTTGCCTGGACTCTCGGCCACATTTTCGCGCATTGCATCAATGTTTTCAGTTGACAGCGTGAACGAGTACAAAATGGTGTCTTCACATCTGCCAACGACTTAGTTCGTTTGAACTTATGGACAATTTTGCCAATCTCACTCTCAGTTGGTCGATTATGCTGACCAAATAATCGCAAAGTACGCGAAATGCGTCTATTCTCGTAATAGGGTTCTCACTAACACACAAACTACTCTTTTCACGGCAAATCGTCAAAAAGTTTTGAAGGCTCACCATATTACAGCTGAACCTTGAACGTTTAACAGCAAGCAAGATGAATTTTTGCATTATTTTCCCCTGCAGTTTGAGGCTCAATTCATTCTATTGTAAGAGACCCAATATATTAGTGGAGCATGCTAACAATCTCTAGATTTTTACTGTGTGGGTCTACGTTAAGCAGGAAGCAAGGCCTTGCTACTTTTTTTCATGAGCGAGTGAACTGGGCTTTGGTAGATCAGTCTCAAATTACATCTGAGACTGAGTGGTTGTGCGTGGACATCGATGAATATAAAATAGTCAACGTCCACAAAACTCCACCAAACAGACTGAAAATGTCTGATATTCCAGTGCTTCCCCACTCTTGTCTTTATGCCAGTGACTTTAACTGCTCACATACTGATTAGGGTTATAATTCTAATTTTTAAGAATTTTTTAGAAATCACTACGTTTTTGGGAAAAAATGAAGAAATCAAAGTGTAATTCAAGTGAAAACCTTTTTTTAGAGATCACTACTTTGGGGGAATTTTTTTAACGAGTTTCCCGATTCTCATATTTGCAATTACGGTAATTCTAAGTTTACATGTACGTTACAATGAGCTTGCATTACCTTTACATATTTATTTAAAATTTTTACATTCTTATTTCATATGTTACGCTTTGTTTTAACATTAACTTTATGCAGCCGTAGTTTTTTGACACGCACATACAAGTTCATTTATATTTTTAACAAATTTGTGATTAGATATTTTTTTGACTTAAAGTTCAAAGAAAAAACTGCCTCAGACACTGAGGAACAGCGGAGATTTGGCCTCCACAAACATTTTTTATAGCTAACAAATAATTTTTTTTGCATTTAATGCGGTTTACATTTAACTTAGCTTTTACTTCTAGGAAAACATAAAAGACACCTAACTTGGCTGCTAATATTTAGAAGTGCAATAATCCTGCAAAGAATATAACAAATATATACTTATGCAGAAGTTAAACATGGGGAAATTAATATATCAGCCGGTTTAACGATGTATTGGTACAGCTTTATTTCGGTGAAGCATTGGTCAATCTTTTATAATCTTAAAACCTTAAAGCCTTTGAAACTTAACTTTATAACATTAATAAATAACTATTGGTCAAAACAAATTTCCGGTTTTTGTATTAAATGCTTTGAAAATAATAATTTACTTGTATCAAAAATATGAATTAGAAGAGTCAAAGCCGGTTCAAAGTATCAAGTTGCCTATAATCTGTAATTTTGAAAATTTTTTATAAGTATTTGTAAACTTTTAGGTGAATAAAAACTACATAATAATAGTTTAAAAATTTTTTTAGACTAAGTACAAGAAAGAAGAACGTTAAAGCTGATTAACATTACAAAATGAACCTCCAAAAAAAAGACCGGCTAAATTTGCGTTTAAAGTTATGTTAATAGTTAGTAGTTTAATAATAGTTAAGGCTTGTACAGTATATTGCCCTCAATACTTTTTTTTATCAGGTTCTAAATTTATTTTCTATGTTTTTGTCTCATTCTACAATTGATTTCATGCAAAAAAGATTGTTATGGAGGTTTTGGGAAACATATAACTTTATCGAAACTAGACATAAACATGGTTTGATATAAGTCAGGTGATATTGATGTTTAAAGATCGAATATATTGCTACGGAAACCAAAAATAAACAAGAATTGCTACATCTTTGAATTTATACCATGTATTATAATTTAAAAACAATCCAAAAATAAAAATAAAAATAAAAAAGAAGCCTTAAAATGAATGTTTTTGGTTTACAAAGAGACGATAAGGTAACAAAAAAGCCCAAAAAATTATGTCTAACAAATAATCTTTAAATTCAACCACGTAAAACATTACAAAATTTTTTAGTTTTAGTTATAGGAATTATTTTCCTGGAATATTACTTACTTGTTGTGTCTTTATTTTGTCCGAAGAAGGCTTATGCAACCCGAAAACGTTTGTATTCTTATTTTTAATTTTACTTTTGAAATTATCTTTTTAATCGATTGATAGGCATACGTGTGGTACTGCTGGTTGCAATTTGTCTAAGAATAAAAAAGTCCAAAGGCATAACTGGCAACATAAAGTTATCCTGATTCTACATTCTAGTTGAAAACATTTAATTTTAAGCCATTGAGTTTTCTTCCAGTAACCACAAATACCACGTTTTCTTTATACAAAAAATTTTTGATACTAAACTTTCTTTACAAAATATCAAAATCACTACCTTTTTATGTATTTACTTATTTTGTTTTATTAACCAACGAATCAAAAAATATTTTTGTTGTGCAAGATCACAATCATAAACTTCTTTCCTTTAATTTTTTCCATTTAAAAAAATTGATGAAATTTAAAGCAGTTAAAACATTCATGCATGAAAAGATTTAACAAGAATCATTTTGCATCAAGAAGGCTATTCTTTTGCTCAAATGCACTTTTTATAAAAATGTTTTTTCAGTTCATCATAAAATATTTGATATATAATTTTCTTTATAAAATGTATCAGCAATACTTTTTTTCCCCTCTTTGGATTACTATTTTTAGGCCCTAGTGCTTAAAATCAAACTTAATTTTTTTTATAGAAACATTATATCGAGTTAAATTAAATAGAAGCCTTTGAATTTCATTTTTATTTTTTTTTATAAAAACTGAGGTTGCGAGTTATATTTCAGAATGATTCATATTATCTGGATTTTTTTATCTTCTTTTGTGTTAACTAAAATTAAAAAACTAAAACTTTTTTTCTATTAATGTTTAAGGTATAAGTTTTGCTAGAGTTGAGTTCCTGTACTTTGCAGTGATGAACTTGAATCAAAATCAAGTCTTTTTATGATTTAGGTAAATAAAAAATGGATTTAAATCATTTCAAGTAAGGTGGCTGCATTAATTTTTATTTCAAAATATGGTTGGTTATCTTTAAAATAACATAGTTAAAATGTTAGTTAAGTTCTTGCTGCGCCGTTTTTCGGAGACTCCTCATTACGATTTTTCTTCCAGCCCCTAATTTTGAATGTCCACCAATTCTCTACCCACTCAAAAAAAAAAAAAAAAAAAAAGAAAAAAAAGTGCGATAAGAAAAGTTTTCACTTTGTCTTGAACTAAGCTATTTTATAATTATTACTATTACAAAATAAATTGTTGAAAAGTGGCTCCCCTTTTTTTCTTGCACCAGGCTCCTCCTTTTGTAAAGCAACTGCATAAATTCTTCTTAACTATGCAAGAACTCTTTTTGATAAATTTACTTTGAAAGTAAAGTTAAGACGTTTTTTCATTTAAATTTTGATGTAAATATTTTACCAACTTTTTTTGAAAATGACCCACCAAAAACCTTAATAAAAAAAAGCCACCTTTGATAAACGTCATAACAAAATCGTTGCTCTGGAACATGATAAGATTTTACCTTGATTCACTGAAAAATTGTCTATCTATTACAGTTTTGATTAGAGCAAGGAAACTGAGAATAAGAATATATGTAGTTCTACACAGGAATTTTATCAATGTTTAATATTAGGCCTATAATTATTTATTGATGTTCAATACTAAATTTATTTTTTTAAAGATACTTGACTTTTAATTTGATTTTGTAATGATTGTTAAAAATATTTCCAATAAGTTTTTGTAGCCTAACTTTTATAATAAGCTTTACGGGATGTAAGTCACAATTAGATTTATTGTTAAACTGGCATGTCAAACTCGTCTATGCATGCGGGTCACATTGAAAAAGTTTTCATTCAAAAAATTAGCCGCAATCGTAACATCAAGCAAGGTGATGACCTTTTTTTTAAATTTAGTTTTCATATAAGTTTCTAACTATGATAATGCTGGTTCCTTAAAACTTCAACTACATGTTTACAGAAAATTAGAATTTAAGTTTGGATTTAGATGAATACTAGAAAAAAAATCTTTGCATCGAATCTTAGTTGTATTCACCTAATGATCTAAATTGTTCTAAGTTTAGATACTTTATCCTGTCCAAATAATTTTTTGTCGCGGCTAAAAAATTCTGATTTATCCTAAATTTTTACTGGTTTGGAGGACATTTTTCTAAAGACTTTGGGGTCGCAAGTTCGATGCTAAATTCCGAAAACAAGTCGAGAAGAAGTTTGGAAGTATTGAATTTAAATGGGTAAACAAATCCGTATTTGCTTCAAATGTAGAAAACAAACTGGCTAAAACACTATTTAAATAAAACTGTAGAAAATTACCAACGCAAGTGTTTTATTTTATTTCTCTTGAGTTTCTAATCATAATTTGCGCGAGCACTCGCTACCAGCGCCTTTTTTGTTTTACGCTTTATTTTTAATTAATCTCACCTTGAAGCATAGTTGTGTCTGCAGCGCGTTGATTTTTGAGCTGGCTTTTTTGCGTTAAACACACTTCTCAATTTGTGAGGCGACCAGCTGCAGTGTTTGTGGGCAGCTGGTTGAAGTCTGAATAGACTTAGCGTGCAGTAAGATATTTCCCGTTTTCCCCGTGAGTCAGCACCGAAGTGAACTGCTCGGTAAGACACCAAGCGTTTTCTTTTTGTGTTTAATTTTTAGTTCGTTTTTATTTATTTACAGATTACCGTTTCCGCTTTCGTTTTCGCTTTCATTTTCACGTATCAACGTTTCAGTTATTACTTGTTTTCAATTAAATTATTTTCCTTGGTTAATATTTCCTTTTAATTTGTCGAAGCCGGAAGCGCGTTGATCGACACTTCACTTTGCGGTAATCGGCAACTTCAGCGCCGTTTACCGTTATAAAAACATTTATTTTATCTCTATATTTATCCTTCTGACTTGCAGGAAAACGACGGAGGCGCTAATGCATAGGGTAAGCAATTACCCGGACCTGCTTCCTGAGATGCCAAGATATTGCTGTCCGCTTGCAATTTAATAAAAATATGATTTTAATTTAAAACTGCTTGCCAAGACCACCGAGCAAGAGAAAGTGCCGTAAAGTGTCCTTGCCAAGAAAACAAAAGAATGGCGCCAGAAGGTTTCAAACCGAGACCGTGTTGATCATACGCACAGCGGTTTAACCACGCGACCACGCTGCCGACAAAGATGATTCGCTTTTACCTTTTTCGGAAAAAAAAAGAAAAGTACAAATATCGCATATATTTTTAAAAACACGATACTTTTAAAGAGTTTCAAACAAAATTCATTGAATATTTAAAACTTATGCAAATATGAAAACTGCGATGAAAAGACAAAATTATATTAAACCATTTATTTTTGAAAATTTTGTATGCACTAATTATTTTACTTTTCTAACCAAAGAAAAAATGTTAAATTGCATAACTTAATCTTAACTTTTCTTGATCAGCTTTTTTCAATAGACTATGCCGAGCATATTATTAATAAATATGTGGAAACTGATAAAAAAGATTTGTGATAACACGTTTATGCAATTTTCCGTGACGTCAGTTTTTTTTGGCAACTCAAATGACTTTACTAAAAAGCTTAGCAGTGGCGGCTGGCAAGGAAAAAACAAAGAAGCACTGCAATCAGAGACGTTCAAAAACTTTTTGGCAGGCTGAGCAAAATTTTATAAGAGTACTTTTTTGTTGGAAAAAAACACTCTGAACAAACGCAAACTTTAAGCGCAGATTTATGAAAAAAAGCTTTATAAAAACTTAAAGTGATGAAGACCAAAATTAAATAAACTTCACTTTTTGGCTGCGGTATTTTATTTATCTAACCCGCAAATTTTTTTGATTTGTTCAATAAAATGAAAGGTTTCTGTTACGAATAAAGGCTTTTTCTATTTTATCGGCCTTTATTTTGCACTAAAAGCCTTTTCATCTTAGTTCCAAATTAAATAAAGACGTTTTAAAATAGGTTTTAACAGCAAATGCTTCATTTAAAACTCTTTTGTTAATTCAGTAGCCTTAAAAAAGGCTATTTTGAAAACTCGAACGTTTTCGTCTAGCTCTTTTCAGGAGGTTTCGCTAGAATGAATTGCAGAACTGAATGTAGTATTTCAAAAGTTTTAAGACTGATTCTGATTGGCTAAAATTAAGGTTAATAATAGTTATCATAATAATTGAAAAGTATTAATAAAAAGTAAAATCACGTTTCGTCAGCGTAAAAAATTTTTTGGCAAAAAAAAAAAGGAACAAAATTATGCAAGCTTTGTGTTAAAATTTGGAACTAAAAAAAAATTTTTTACAATTATGCTAACAATTTATGTTTGTAAACAAACTCTTTCTGTCTACACAAATTAGGTTTTCGAAGAGTGATGAAAATTGATTCTAAGACTGATAAATGGAAATCGGATCGTGCTTTAAAAAGAATATAAAATTGATTGTCCTTATAGTGAGATGCACATTTTTGGTTATGTAACAAATGGTTTCCAATCGCTGAGTCACAGTGCGAAATTGAATTAGCTAGTTTTCCTGGACGTTCTGGTTGTTTACTTTCTTTACTGGTTCTGTTCCGAATAGACTTCGGCACATGCTGGCGGATTCTGTCCTGCAAACGTTGAGACGTTTGACCCACGTACCGACTATCACAGTGGCACACGTATTCATATACGACGTTACTTTGTTGAAAAGTGGGAAGAACGTCTTTATGTATTGCAGGTAAAACTCGTCTGGTGGAAAAGATTACTCGTGGTTGGACCGCTCCAAAACAATTATTAATAGATAATTTTATTTTTCTTTCAAATTTCAGGGAATTTTCGCCAATACAAGGTAGTTTTACATAGACAGGACATTTTTTTGGGCCTTTAGTGCTTTGTTGGAAACGTAAAAGGTTTTTGTAATGCTCAAATCAATAAGGAATTTTGGATAACCATTTTGTACAAGAATAGAGCGAATATTGTCTAGTTCATGTTTTAATGTAGATTTAGGCCAAATTTTTAAGTCTCGATGTGTTAAAGTATCAATGAGATTTGTTTTATGTTGTTTTGGTCCAAAGGAATTCCAATGAATATATCGACTAGTGAAAGTTGGCTTTCGATAAACTGAAGTGATGAATTTATTATTAGATTTGGTAACAAGTACATCCAAAAAAGGCAGAGAATTATTGGTTTCAATTTCATTGGTAAATTTTAAGGAGGGGTAAAGCGAATTAAGACAATTTAAAAATTTTTGGAATTCAGTTTCTTTGTAAAAAAGGGAAAAAGTGTCATCAACGTAACGACAGTATACGGTAGGTTTCGAAATTTCATTGAAAAGTTTTGATTCATTATAACCAACGAATATATTTGCTAAAGCGGGCCAAGGGGACCACCCATAGCAACTCCATCAATTTGCCTGTACATAATGTTGTTAAAGCTAAATTCAACAGAAGTAGTTGCAGTTTTCATCAGTTCAATAAAAACATGTTTAGCAATGACTGGAGGAGGGAGGTGACCGTCGTAAAATGTTTTAGTACAAATTTCAATGGTTTCCGCTAAAGGTACGTTAGTAAGTACCGTAAGTTACAAATATCAAATGAACAGAGAATTGAATCATTAGAATTTACTTTGAGTTGTTGTATCATTTCAGCGAAAGAAAAGGAATCATTAATGCAATTAGTTGAGTAGAGTTCTAATATGGATTGTAATAAGGCGGCGAGAAATTTAGCGAGTTCATGTTGGGCAGATCCAATCATTGAAAGAATAGGACGGCAAGGCACATCTTGTTTGTGAATTTTTGGAAGTCCGTACATTCTTGGTCGTTGTGAGCCGGTGGGTCTAATAACTTCATAAACGGTTTTCGGGAGATCATCACTTTTAACTAATTGAAGTAAACGACGTTGAAGTTTGATTTCATTTTGAGCAGTATTATCTAATTGATTTACAGGCTCAAGGCATTCAAATTTAGTTACGTCAGAAAGAATGGCTACCATTTTTTTGTCATATTCTGATCTATTAAGAATGACGACTCCAGAGCCTTTGTCAAGCTTAGTAATTAAAATGTGTTTATTAGAACGTAGAGACTTAATCGCCTGAAGACAGTCAGAATCAAAGGGGAGTTTAGTCACATCGATACAAGAACCACAAAAAGTTCATCAATACTCTTTGGTTTATGATGTAATAATTGAGCAAATAAAATTTCAAATTCTCCGAATACTTCTTCACGTTTAATATTAGTTGGCGGAAGGCAAAACTCTAGACCATAGGCTAAAACAAACTTTTCAGTTTCGGAAAGATTGTAACTAGATAAATTACAAATAGTTTTAACAGAAGGATTAGACGAACCAAAGCGTTGACGACGAAGCCAATTAATGGTATTAAAATGCTTTGTGCAAATTTGTTTTTGTTTAATTAGTTCAATGTTAGCAAGATACCGGAAAAAACGAATCCAATCAAAATAAGATAAAAATTGTCGTACGTTGGACCAGAGTTTTAAGTAGATTAAATGAAAAAATTCTAATTTAGTCTTACTTCTACTAATTTCATCCAAAAGAAAAGCTCGTTCCATAGTAAAAGTTTTTGTCTTACCTTGGCTGCTTTAATGCGATGCGACATAAATGTGGGAATTACATGTTGAGCATGACAAATTTTCAAAAATTCAATAGAAACTTTTGCAGTTCGAATTTTACCTCGAATTTTGACCACATTGTTCAGTTCTTCCAATTGTTTTTTATTGTACCGTCGACGGAAGTATTTAAAAAGTTTTTTTATTGGTACAAAACTTTAAAAATAGCTTTTAACAGCAAATGCTTCATTTAAAGCTCTTTTGTTAATTTTGGAGCGGTCCAACCACGAGTGGTCTTTTCCACCAGACGAGTTTTACCTGCAATACATAAACACGTTCTTCCCACTTTTCAACAAAGTAACGTCGTATATGAATACGTGTGCCACTGTGATAGTCGGTACGTGGGTCAAACGTCTCAACGTTTGCAGGACAGAATCCGCCAGCATGTGCCGAAGTCTATTTGGAACAGAACCAATAAAGAAAGTAAACAACCAGAACGTCCAGGAAAACTAGCTAATTCAATACCACACTGTGACTCAGCGATTGAAAACCATTTGTTACATAACCAAAAATGTGCATCTCACTATAAGGACAATCAATTTTATATTCTTTTTAAAGCACGATCCGATTTCCATTTATCAGTCTTAGAATCAATTTTCATCACTCTTCGAAAACCTAATTTGTGTAGACAGAAAGAGTTTGTTTACAAACATAAATTGTTAGCATAATTGTAAAAAATTTTTTTTTAGTTCCAAATTTTAACACAAAGCTTGCATAATTTTGTTCCTTTTTTTTTTTGCCAAAAAATTTTTTACGCTGACGAAACGTGATTTTACTTTTTATTAATACTTTTCAATTATTATGATAACTATTATTAACCTTAATTTTAGCCAATCAGAATCAGTCTTAAAACTTTTGAAATACTACATTCAGTTCTGCAATTCATTCTAGCGAAACCTCCTGAAAAGAGCTAGACGAAAACGTTCGAGTTTTCAAAATAGCCTTTTTTAAGGCTACTGAATTAACAAAAGAGTTTTAAATGAAGCATTTGCTGTTAAAAGCTATTTTAAAGTTTTGTACCAATAAAAACTTTTTAAAGACGTTTCATTTTGGTTTTTATTAATTTTCTAAAGAAAATTTTTTTCGATATCGATAAAATTTAAAATTTTATCTATCCTGCTAAATTACTGTTATGTGTCAGGTGAATCTTTCGGAAAAAAGTCAAGTGACTCTTGTTTAAATCAATATTTTTAATTTTATTGGATTAGGTTTTGATCGAGATTATATAGTTATGGAGACAAATATAAGACAATGCTTTTATCGGCCGAATTTCAAAAGTAATTGCCCCGAGCCTCCCACTTTCAG
The DNA here is from genome assembly GCA_963680785.1 of Diplosoma virens. Taxonomy (NCBI): domain Eukaryota; kingdom Metazoa; phylum Chordata; class Ascidiacea; order Aplousobranchia; family Didemnidae; genus Diplosoma; species Diplosoma virens. The sequence goes on along the minus strand of OY796881.1, from coordinate 58,892,469 downwards.
CACCCATGAATCTGCCATATGTCAAACAAAATTTGTGTTAACTTAAAGGATATTAAAGTTTATTGTTTTTAATATTATAAGGTTTATATCACAATATTATAAAATTTGTGTTAAATTAAATTTAATAAAATTTATAGTTTATCATTTATAATGTAATATTTTGTCTTTGTTATTCTGTTATTGTAATATTATTTTTTGATATCTTTATATAATTTCAATTGTTTCTTTTTGTATTTTGATTGATTAATTTTTCTAACGGTGTTTTGCTGTACTTAGCAGAAATTAATTAAAAATTTTCATGACATAAAGTTTTTGATTTGAAATATTTATGCCTACTTTTTAAAGATGAATAAAAAATGAATGATGTGAATTAAAAGAGCTATAATATTTACGCAATAAAAATGGATTTTATTTTTGAATTATTAAATATAAAGAAATGATGGTTGAACGTAATATGTCTATATATTAAAAAAAGTATTTTATACTAACAATTTTCTAAGAATATTAAAAATTAATCAAACTTTTGATAATTAATATCTCTGATTAAATATCGCAACAATGTAAAGTTGTAGTGTTAGGATGAAAAAAATATTAAGTTTTCATTTTACGGTTCTTATATAGCTTTTTTTGTGTCTACTCTTGTAATGACTAGCTCTTTTGTAGCATTACCTCTTATGTGGAACTAGGTTTTTTGTTGTATCAGCTTTTTTGTGGCCGGCTGCTTTGTACTAGCTCTTTTGTGGTACAATCAAAGTGATGAAAATTTTTCTGCAAATCACTTCGATTTGTACTCGCACATCAATAATATTAACTTTGTTTTTGTGATCTCGCATTATCACTTAAGCCTTGTTTTGTTTGTTCTACCGGGCTTTGAAAAAGTCCTGTTACAGTTTATTTTTTTTAAATACAGTGTTACTGTTAGAATATTACTCACATCTTTTTACATGTAATTAATGTCAAACTATTACAGATACTATTTCGATTACTAAAAAGTGTCTAAATTATAAATAGGTAGTAATGGAAGCCAATAGAATTGAAGTATCAGAACTCTTACGCGAATGTCATGGAAAATCTGACATTGCCGCACTGGCGGCATCTTCTCTCCATTTGTGGCTACAACACCAAGCATCATCACAGACGCAGGATGCTTTGTTGTTGACACCTTGCGGATTTCAGAAATGTCTTTACCAAATGTTGCAACACGTTCGTTCTGCTTGTTGAAGACTGGATCGACTGTAAACCTCTTCTCATCGGAAAAAACGAGGATTTGATTTCCATGATTTTTCATATCATTCAAAAAGCGGGTGTTCTTTAAACGCTTTTGAATCATCAAACGATTTAAGAGAGGTTTCTTCAAAAGTCTTAGGCTTTTCCTCTCACGTTTTTGATCGCCCTAGACAAGGTGGACACCGAAATCATCTTCCTTTGAGCAAATTTTGTCATTTTCAGGGTCGGATCATTTTTGAAGGCTTTTTTGACGGTTTCACACTTGATTACCAGAGGCCTACCCGATCGAGGGCGATCCTGAAGTGATTCAGAGTTTTCAAGACGTTTTGCAACTGGATCACAGTCATTCTATTGATGTTTAATATCTCAGCAATGTCAGATTTTTCATGGCACGCTCGTAAGAATTCTGATACTTCAATTGTTTTGGCTTCCATTACTACCTATTTATAATTTAGACACTTTTTGGTAATCGAAATAGTATCTGTAATAGTTTGACATTAATTACATGTAAAAAGATGTGAGTAATATTCTAACAGTAACACTGTATTTAAAAAAAATAAACTGTAACAGGACTTTTTCAAAGACTGGTACTGTATATTTCACAACTTTACTCAGGAACACAAAAGGACCAGTTGCGTTGAAGCAAAGCTGTGTTTGTGTTTATTTACGTCGGCTTTAAAAATAGTTTGCTGCGAAACTAAAGTTTTTGAAACAGTTAGTTCTGGCTAAGTACGAATGGATTCGCTAGGAAAACTTCTCATCTTAGACAAGAAGAAATCTCAGTTTTTGACTAAAAAGAATGTAGAGACAAAATCGAAAGAACTCCATTAATTCTTGTGAAAGTTGACTTTCAAGCTTCACCAAACTTCAAAGCAATTAACAGCGCCAACAACTGCAAATAATTACAAACAACTTTGGACTGACTACTATAAAAAAAAAATAGCACCGCGAAGGCTAATATCAAAGTTAACAGTTTGCCATCCATATAGCATAAAACAATTTTATCTCACTAGAGAATTAGCTTTCAAGACGTCAACACTGACCATTAAATAGCTTAACCACAACAGCAACAGTAACACAAAACTAATCTAAGCACCTTAACAAGAATGAATAAAAAAATTTACACACTTTGTATATACATATTAGCCAATATTACCAAATAACAATTAAGGTTACTAGAGCAGGCCAGATTTTCTAGATTAATTATTATGTTAGAATTTACAATTGGACAAAGCCGTTTATAACATCACAATACAATCAGAAGAAAAAGCAGTAAATAGGTTATGTAACTTATGATCTCGAATTAGCTTAAATAAAAGTTAAAGCTAAATGAATTTTTAAAAAAATACTGCACTTTATTCGCAACTCTCCCATTGGAGCTGCAGAGCTGTAGCACCTACAAATATCTATGCAGCAGTTTTAAATATTATGAGGAACGCTTAACAAATTAATATTTTTAATAATTATTAATTTTTTTCAGTTTTCTTTTATTAAATATAAACTTTTTCTTGGGTTTTTTTAAAAAAACTTTTTTTCAAATTTTGAATTAGCGATTTCTTGAGCTGTTTCAAATTCAGCTTAAAAATTTTACGCAAAGCGACGCAAAATGACGCATTCCATTGACACTTTGTACTAGGGGTGGGCAACCTGCGGATCGCGAGCCAAAGACGGCGCGTAGAATATTACAATGCTACTCGTGTGATTGGAAAGGAGCATATCAATCCCTTTGATAAAAATATTTTTGTTTTTTTAAGAGTTGGAATATGATAATAGAAATGCAGGCTCACCAGAAAAAATATGAATATTGAGGTGAACACCAAAAAAAGATAAAGAATAAACTGATGCTCCGCAACCGGTGTGCCACGTTTTTTTTTTTGTCTTCACTAAGAATTCGGCGTAAAAGTTAAACAATTTTTGGGATTAACCATACAATTCAGCGAAAACATTTTTTTGTACACTCAACATTAAAATGCAAGCATTTTTTAAATGTTAGTAAAGATGAAAAAAATCTTTGACATAACGAACCAGAGAAAACTGTTGTTGAGAAACTACTTTTTTTCTAAATCAACAAAAAGTTTAATGTGGCTCACACTTAATTTTTTAATTTTGAAGTGCGGCCCGCGAGTGGAATAAGGTTTCTTATCCCTGCTTTATATAGTAGATTAAATGTATGTTTGAGCTGCAATAAACGCAGCTCACTTGATCTAATCATAGCTATAACATGTACAATGCATCGGTTTTTTTGGCATAAAGCTTTTCAGTTAAAATGCTTAGTTAGCAATAAACTTTAATATCCTTTAAGTTAACACAAATTTTATTTGACAGATGACAGATTCATGGGTGCTGAAAGTGGGAGGCTCGGGGCAATTACTTTTGAAATTCTCCAAATAAAATCATTGTCTTATATTTGTCTCCATAGTTATATAATCTCGACCAAATCTAATGCAATAAAATTTTAAAACATTAATTTAGACAAGGGTTTCCTGACTTTTTTTGAAAATAGCCACCCAGCGTATAACAGTAAATTAGCAGGATAGACAAAATTTAGATAAAAGATAGTTTTTGTTTTGTTAAAACGGCAATTTCAACAAATGTAGATTTTACCGAATTCGAAAAAAATTTTCTTTAGAAAATTGGTGAAAACCAACATAAAACGTCTTCACTTGACTAGGAACTAAGATGTAAAATCTTTTAGTGATAATAAAGGCCGATAAAATAGAAAAAACCTTTATTCGTAACAGAAACCTTTTGTTTTATTGAACAAATCAAAAATATTTGCGGGTTCGATAAATAAAACACCGCGGCCAAAAAATGAAGTTTATTTATTTTTGGTCTTCATTATTTTAAATCTCAAATAAATCTGCAAGATTACGTTGGTTGAGAGTGTCTTTTCCAACAAAAAAGTGCCCTTTTAAAATTTTCCTCAGCCTGCCAAAAAGTTTTTAAAAAGTCTCTAATTGTAGCGCTTCTTTGTTTTTTACTTGCCAGCCGCCACTGCTAAGCTTTTTAATAAAGTCATTTGAGCTGCCCAAAAACTGGCGTGACGGAAAAGTTACAGTATATACACGTGTAATCGCAAAACTATTTTATAGTTTCCACATATTCAATATGCTCGGCATGGTTTATTGAAAAAAGCTGATCAAGAAAAGTTAAGATTAAGTTATGCAATTTAACATTTTTTTTCTTTAGTTACAAAAGTTAAATAATTAGTGCATGCAAAATGTTCAAAAATAAATGGTTTAATATAATTTTGTTTTTTTATTGCAGTTTTTATATTTGTATAAGTTTTAAATATTCAATAAACTTTATTTGAAACCTTTTAAAAGCATCATACTTTTAAAAGTATATGCGATATTTGTACTTTTCATTTGTTTTTCTTTCCAAAAAAGATAAAAGCGAATCATGTTTTATTTATTTAGTGTTTAAACCAATTTGTTTTTTACAGTTGAAGCAAACACGAATTTGTTTACCCATTCATATTCAATACTTCCAAGCTTCGTCTCAAATTTTGTTCAAAATTTAGCGTTCAATCATGTGAAAAACTCGATAAAACAAAGTTTGTTATCTGAAACATTTTCTACAACTGTCAGAATAAAACGGTCAAGAAATTCTCTGTTACTCCGGAATAAAGTAAGTTGAAAAATGTTTTATAGATTTTTAGTTTTTTAACACTAGAATTACTGCGTTTTTGCCCTACCTAGAATTACCGCGAGCTGTCAAAATGACCGTTTGTCCAATAAAGAAAAAACTAGGCAATAATTTAGCTTTATTTTATCTTGTAAGTTTTTTAACTTTTGTAGTACTATACCTAGTAATGACTAGAATCTTTGTAGGTGTGAGTTTGGTGCGTTGTAGGCTCTTTTTTTATTATCATGTCCTAGATTATAATGCATAGGACTTGATCTCCGAATTACATTGCAGGCCTTTAACCTACTTTTTAGCTGCAAAGTTGAAATTATTTCAAAACTTTCATTGTATTTACAACAAACATGAACACTAAAATTACATGATAAACACTTTATTTTAAAATGAGCTCAAAATATCAAATGGTTGTTTTCCATCTTGCTGCTGTTTACATAGACCACAAGCGGCTATTCAAAAGCATACAAAAACAAAGAAATTAGCAGCGCTATGCACAATCTATACATTCAACTTTTATACAACCTGTACACTTTCCGAAAACTGATCTACGGCGTCACAACATAACTTTGCAATTTTGTTTTGTTCACATTTCACATTAACTTGGCATTGCTTTCGCTTTCTGCTTTTGTCAACCATCGAATTTTGATAAGAGTTGTTGAACAGGGGAGACAAAACTGTGGCTAGTAGATCTGTCTTTTCTTGAACATGAGCTTCTCTCAGTTCAGTTGCGAGCTGAAACATAAAATTTCTCAAGATAGATCTCCAGTTTTCTTTTTGTACAACACACAGGCGTTGATACAAGCAAGGTAAAAATATTGCAAAAGACAGCTACCGACCAACGCCGTGTATCTGCCTTCATTGTGTATTGTCGTGTCATCTGGTCAGCAACATTAACACCACATTTAGTTTTGTAGAATGTAACTGTTTCCAGTTTCTTTTTGTTGTGTTGACCATAACAGATGTGTGGAGTGTGCTAAGAATACAAACGTTCTTCTTTTGTTTGCACTGGTAAACTGTCAAGGTTGTGGCTTGGTTGTTATAGCTTTTTGCTTTGCAAGAGTTTGCTGGAATATCTGCTCTGCTATAAATCTTTTACTAGTGGCGGAACTTCCTTTCGGATTTTGTTGAGGGTCCCGACAAGTGACGTCTTTTTTTTCCTGAGCTCTGTGGCAAGATGAGTCGAAGTAAAAAATTGTCAGTTTTGACGTTCCTTCCTTAGTATGGTTCCACTAACTTTATTACCACACTCTCAAACAATCTTCGTGTAGCTCGTCTGGCTTCATCTTTACCAAGATATGGTATAACGTTCAGTACATATTTAGATTTCACATCAACAGCTAGGTAAAATTAATACCAAATTTTTCCGGTTTGCTGGCCACATATTGCGTAAATCTGCAGCGGGCTTTCGTTGGAAATAATTGTTCGTCCACTGTAATATTTTCTCCTGGTTTGTAGCAAACAATACAGTTTTTAATAAACTTATCCCAGACGGCAGAAATCGAAACAAATTCATCTGTTTGAAGTTGAGATAATCTTGTACTCAGCATATCAAATTGAAGAAATCTTATGATTTCGCAAAAGCCATTTTTACCCATAATTTCTGGAAAAAAGATATTCCCCAATTTTTATTCCAAAACTCAAAAATTGGTCGGTTCTTTCCACATAACGCTCCTCGTACATACAGCAAGGAAATAAAAGCTTTTAGTTTACCTAGTGATAGTTTCCACTCATCACTGTTTTTTACTCTATGGGCTTCAGCTTCTGAACGTTGTTGAATATGGGTAAACAATGAATTATCAACGAGTAGCTCAAACGCACTCAGCGGACCATCTAACGCGCATATTGCGTTAGACCTTCGCTTTCTGTTAGCATGTTTTGAGCTTGTAGCCTACCCCTCGATTTTGAAGAAAATTGGATGTAGGCTATTCCCATTTTGTTCCGTTCCTGGCAACCAATCCAATTTCTGAGGTGTTTGGAGTAAACCCATCACCCTGCGCTTGTGCTGAAGTACTTGTATCATTGCTGCCACTGCCGGAGCTGAAAAGTTGACATGATGCAGAATCAGTTTGGTGTAGGTCATCAATATCAGTCTCTGAATCCGATCCATCTGAAGAAATCACTTCCCATGTAGGTCGAACTTGTTCTGAATTTGCCGAACCCTGATCTAAGCTTTCACAAACATTTTCTCCTTCACTTTTATCTCCCAAATCATTTTTTGCAATCGCGTTCAGCCAAGCTAGAGCTAGCATACCACTAACTCGTTCCGGTCCCGTCATTCTGCAAATAACTCAACACTATGAACTAGCTAGTAACTAACTTCTGCCAGATACTGCTGTAATTGTTGCACAATTGTTTAAAATAATAACAGAACAAAGGACTTTATTTTAAAGGCAATTTAAATTGTAGAGAAATTACAAGTTGCTTTCTGGTCAAAATGACAGTAATTTAAGGTAAATCGCTGCCCAACATCCACTATGCTTATTGTAATGCAATAAAAATTAACATGCTAAAAGTTGACAAAGACTTAGGAAAAGTCAAAAAGTTTCAATATTCTAACACTTATCTAAGCCGAGATACGAGCGATTAAAAATCAAAAACGGTCAAAATGACCGCACCGGTAATTCTAGTGTTAATTAATTTTTGACATCTTCCACTTTTTCTTTTAATAATATTTTTTTAGAATATCTTTTTGGATATTTAGCTTAAGAGAAACGAAAATTTAAACAAAGATCTAATTTATATTTGTCACACTTCATTCACAATATAATCTCAACTTTATAGCTTTATAATTGTTTTAAGTTTAAGTGTTTCAGCATGAGGCTATTAAGTAATGATTGCATTGTCGGTGAAGTCCCATTTAATTTATTTAATTTTTTTGCAAACTGTTTTATAATGTTATAAATGTTCATTTTGTTGTTTTATTCTGGACAGGTGACAAGCAGATTAAAAACACGTGACCTCTGAATAGTCTATTATTTTTTCTTCTTTATTGAGTGTTCAGGAATCGTTAATGGAATTTTTTCAGTCAATTATTTAATCCATTTGATATTGTAAACTATGACCAATGGTACACTTTATTTTATTCCTTACTGATATTTTTCCTGCACTTTTTTGTAATCTCTACCGTCATCAAGCGTCACGTGACGCAGTCTTGTACAAGCACGCACATCGTTTTTGTATTATTCTAGGTATTCCAATTGAGGTTCCAGTTGTTGCATTGCAGTTGAGTCTTTCGTGTTTTTGTGGCTGTGTGGCCGCAGTTGTCAAGGCCGTAGTTGTTGAGGGTCAAGTATTGGCGCCTTGGCGATTAATTCCATAGAAAGATAGATTTTTTAAACTTTTGTGTCGGACGAACTATTAAGATTAATATTAGTCAGTGGGGTGCTAATTTATTTTAATAACTCGCTAGTACAAAGTTGTTAAAGTAGTAATTTGCAGTTGTGGCGTTGTAAATTTTTTTGAATTTTGGAAAAGCTTGGGAGCAAGGCTTTTGTGAATTGCTCAAGTTTGTCAATTTTGTAAAAATATTTTTTTAGTTAGAGGCAGCGGTTTTTTCTATCCGTGGAGAGACGTTTCTAGTGAATCACTCCGTACCTCGCCAAACTTGCCGTATTAAAAACTTCAGTCTCGCGGCAAAATATTTCTTAATCCGGAATAAATAAAAATAGACATAGCTTTAATTCAACGCAGGTATTCGGGTTACCTAATTTAACTGATCCTTTTGGATTCCCCAGTATAGTTCTTGACAACATTGTTTAAAAACTAAAAAAAATTGTTGTATTTTTTGTATGGTTGTGGTATTGACAAGCATTTTGCAATAAAAAAATCAAGTTTAATTGTATTTTGTTTTTTCAGGCATTTTGCAAACATTCTGTTTTTTAAACAAATTTACAAAAAGTTACTTTAATAGATGCAAGTCATTTAGAGCTAAACAAAATGGTAAGCAATAAAATGTTAATTAATGTGTAAATAATTTAATGCCATAACAAATAGTGGTAGAAAGAAAATAAACCTCAAGTTTTTTTATTGTCATTGTAAATTTTGAGTAATTTAAAACACAAAAAAAAAATAAATGTTAACTTTTCTGTTTTAGCCAGAAATTATCGACAATGTATAAGAAGAAATTGCTTCAGAAGATCAACTGTTTTATGAAAACTTGAAGATAGAAATTTACAAAAGATCACACTTTTTTATATTTACTCAATGATTGTTATGAGAACGTAACTTGATATGTCATTGTACAGTATGAAAAATTTGATATGTTTATAATAAACTTTGATTGTTATAACCGAGCAATTTTAGAATAATTGTTTTTATTCCGAGCTAATAAAAAATTAAAAATTACTAATAACTAATTACTAAAGCATTTTGAAGATCTGACAACGTCCAACAAAAGAAAAGCAGTTGATAAGGAGATCTTTTACGTGCTACGGAGGGCTAACTAATTTAGTTAACAGTTATTTAAAACGAAAAATTTATAAGGTCAAAAAGGAAAAATGAAACACGTGAATAAAAAATAAAGATTAATTACGTCTATGATTGCGCATTAAAAACCATTGATGCTAAATGGTTGTATTTTTCTTTTTTTTTTTTTTGTTTGGCTACAGAAGTACCTTCGTAAAATACTAAAAAAATAAGCTAGCATACTATGGCTTATATACAGGGTGATCAAACCAAGTGTTGACAAATGTTTAATAAAATAAAAATACATTAACAGAAGAAAAATGAAAAACAATTTTGAGGAAAACATAAAATTGACCAAGGAAATAAAATCAACTGTTATTTATTGATACACACTTCCCCCACCCCTACAATACAACTTAATCCGCCAGGAGCCGACTGCACGAAGCACGCACGGTTTCACCTGAAATCCCATCCCAACAAGTCCCCAATCTACGCCCCAAAGCCCCGACACCCCGATGACCGGAAGTGCAGGTTTTACTCTCCAGAATACTCCAAAGGGCAAGGTCCGAAGGATTTAAATCTGGAGCTCACAAACTCTTCCCGCAACAGCTCCAGACACATGCGCTGACTTACCCCCAACCCCTCCTCAATGAAAAAGAGGGGGCCTTTTTCCAGCCGAAGCCACCCCAGCCCAGACTACGACAGAATCCCGTCTCTGTCCTCGGAACGCGAACCTGCCGTTCAACCGGACCCCTGTTCATTTAATGCGTAAACCCGGCCACCCTGATGACCGTGCACGGGCCGGACAATGAACAACCTTTCCTAAGTCCACAAAACTGGAGGCTACGTGCCATCTACAAAACCTTCCAAAACAAGCCCGGCCCTCCGCAATCCCTTGGCTGTTGCAACCCGCGACAGGAACTAAGCTTCTGTTTTTCCTTAAAGGGAGAGGCTCAGATCACCCCTGAGCACATTTTGCATTGCTCCACAGCTCACACCAGCGGCCGAAGCCAATATCCACACACTTCTCCTGGGATTCCTCCCGACTTTTTCCCCGGCGTTTTCAATAAGTTTTGGTGCCCTGACTTTACAACCTGGAGTGCTCTCCACCTTTGAAAGGGCCGAACCCGTCTCTTTTAAACGTTTCAGAGCCTTAAAAACACAAGATCTGCCCACAAAACGTTTCAAGAATGTGAACACTTTGCCAGGGGTCCGCCCCGACTCAGACAACTCCCGAACAGTTGCAGTTACACTGCCCATAGCAACATCAATATTTATAAATATTTCTGATAAAGCAATCCATTAATTAGTCAACACAATAAGTCACCTGAAAGTGCAATGCGTCCCGCAGTCCTCATCCCCAGGGTTTCTACGGCCACCTTTAAAATACGTCTACACTTGGTTTGTTACCCTGTATATGTCACATTTCATGTATAATTTTTATCTTAACCTAAACGTTTGTAGTTGTTGCAGTAATTTTTAAGCTTTTGATTATAACGTTATCTTTGCCATTGTTACCTAATCATTGCGTAATCGTCATTGGTAAAAAAAAATTAAATATGTTTTGTCTGCAAGTTGTTCTTATAAGTAAAGATAATTTTCGTTTTACCAGTTTAATTCTTAGCACATTGATTGATTGAAGTTAAGGCATTCGACGGCAATATTACATATTTTGGCTAGAGCGTTTTAGAAACGATTGCTATCATCTACCATGGTAAGATTGTAAAACTTTAAAATTCACTTCGGACATTTTGTGACCTGCGGTACTTTTAATTTCTTAACCACGTTGTTTTCCTTTAAAACTAGAGCATATAGATTACAACTTTCTATGTCAAATTTTGTGTGAAAATTTATCATTTTGATATCATTAAAAATATATTTCGTTAAATTCATTATATATGAATAGGTATAAAAAAACATTCAAATTTTTTTGTCGATCATAATAAAATTGTGATTTCTTGACGTCATTGAACAACATCAATATTTATTTTACATGTGACAAATTATTCTACAATATCCAGCACCTTTTAAAAGTATTATGTGTTTTAATGGTGTATAACTCTTTAACAAAAAAATTTCGCAAAATCACAAAATATTTTTACATTGATGACAATGATAAAAATCTTTGATTGTAATTGCAAGAAACGTTTTTCTAATGGAAGCAATCAATAGGTACTTAATTTTATATTACCGGGTAGATTCTTAATTTACTTTTTACCATAAACAAGTCTGATTTTCATTTTGTGGTCAACGTAGTACAACAATGTTTATGAAAGACAAAATACTTTCAATTCGAATACACTCTCAATTCATCATGTAAAAATGATGAATACAATGATCACTTCAAACAAAAAGATTTGAAAGAAAAATGTATTAAACAAAACGTGCTTTTGAAAAAATTAATTATATAATTTGGTTTGATTTAAATGGAACAAACTCCAATGCTAAAAAACATGTAAGCACTCGGAGAACTCTTTATAATTGGATCTTTTTAATTTACGTTTTCATTATCCGCGAAAGCTGTTATCAAGATTCTGGGTGGTCAGAAAGCATTTGTAATGAAATGTCAAGCTTATGAAACCGATCCAAATAGCATCATTAATAAATGGTAACCTATATATGCTTCTGCCAGCAAGATCATTAAGTACCTATATAATTGCTATTTCCATCGAGAAACCCAGAAAAACATGTTTGGTATGGTGAAAGACAACCTATTTTTTTTGAGGCCAAGTATAACGTTAAATTGATCATGCAATATGCCAAATATTTCTTGCAATCTTTATAACGTTTATTTTAAAATTACATTTGAACATAATTTTGACCTTAACTGGGTAGCACAACAACTTTCGAAGAATGCAATCGACAAGAAAATAAACGTAAAAAAAGCAAAATAACGATGGAAATTTTCCAAATATAATTTTAGTGTTGGTTGTGTGTAATTTTGCAACCAATATTTTTAAGAAAAAGGAGTAAAAAATTATTTTTCTTTGTTATAATACAAAACTTTACTTTACACGACAACTCTACTTATTTTTTAAAAAAAGATAAATAACGGAGTTGACTCAAGCAAATATAGACTACAATGAAAATAGCATAAAAAAATGACTCAAATGGATTTTTATAAGTTTTTATTGTTTTTTATCCAAATGCATTCATAAAAAGCCATAACAAAAGCATAAAATTTTATTTAACATGAACAAAATAAATTGTTTAAGTTAGTCTTTAATCATTAACACGGTTTCTAAACGGGGTTTATGTATCACTAGAAGTCCATATCCACCTATACAAAGGGTTTACAAAGTTTGATATAAAATGATTATTAGCTTTTTTGTTTCACTGATCCCAAGATCCTAAAACTTTCCAGTGATAAGTACACTACCAATATTAATGACAGATTTTAACATGCGGGCTTTTATCGACAACAAAAAAGGCGTGAATGCCCGCGTCTCTGCGCAATGCTTCTTGAAAGCTTTCTCTCTAAGTAGTCTTTGATTGTTTTATTCAACATGTTAGGATTGTCGAAAAGATTTAGTGCACCTTTACTCAAAGGGTTAATATGGATTTTATGTTGACTTTGAAAGCGTTAATAAAATCTAGTTCGTAGGAAATTTCCCAATTACTGTCTCTCCGAAGATTTAATCAATAACACAATAGTTAGTAATTAGTCCGGTAAACTCACGACCATCACCACCAGAACTTTTGCTCGGATTTTATCCGACTCTTTGCAATACTCAACAAATTTAGTACAAACGCTTATGTGAAAGAATTTGCTTTGCTATTAGAAAGTGAAAACGAAGTGGTAATAATCATAGCAGGCTTGGTTGACAAACAAAACCTTAAACAGCGTTTTTTTGAGAAACTTAAAAATTATTGAACTAAATTATCTTAATAGTGTTAATTGTCATAGCAGGCAAACTTTAACTTTAAACATCGTTCTTTTTAGAAATATAAAAATTATTGGACCAAAATATCTTACGAAATGTTATATTTTTAGGATCTGTTACATGTGCTGACTCGCAGGACATCGGGTGAAACCTTTAGCTGAGAGAAATCAACCCTTTTTAAATTATAATTTCTAATTCAAGAGATTGCTGTATGGTTGAAAATCTTTATTGTCTTTTAATTATAATGTCTCCATTCTGTGATTTCAGATTTTATCTTGATGTGAACAATCAAATGTGCTTTTCCTGAGGAAAAAACAGAATAATCAAAGTTTAAATTATAATAGCTTTGTTTCATTCAAAAATGTTTTAATTTTGTCGAGCACAGCAGGGAATTAAAGTAATTATGACGTAACGCTTCAAGATTTGCACTACGAAAATGTTATTGAAACACAGTTCATCTCTTGGCCGCGCAAAAGCACAATTCGCACATCAAAAATCAATTTGTGTTATAATCAAATATTTATTCAGACAATTGCCCTGTTTCTTTGGGTGTAGTTAAGGCGGTGCCAAAAACACAAAATTGAAAGAAATAGAAAAGTTTTATTGCAATTTAATATCTTGCTTTAGTAGTTTGATGGTTGGTCTTGGTCTACTTCGGTCTAAATTAATATACTAAAAAGAACCAAACCAAACTTTCATTATGTTTATATTATACGCCAAAGACTATCAGGTATTTGGAACTCAAATCCTAAATATTACACCTGGGCAGGACAGCCAGTTATGAGGGGCCATTGCAATCGTGGCGGGTCTTTTAGTATTACTGTGTAGGAGGTAGCTTTATAAACATTAAACCCAGCCCCACCTCACCTGAAATAAAGACGTTTACGGCTGAATTTCTATCCAAAAAAACTAAAGGTTTCCACAACTTAAAATAGAGAATGAACGAAGTGCCGCGCTAAGCCCGATAGAATAACTGATTTTTTGTTTGCTACTGCATACTAGATCTATGTGTTTTTTTGGTTTTGTTTTTTGTAAAGCGCTCGTGGGTCACCATTTTGCAAATTATCATTAGTCTCATTGTTTTGCGCAACTTGGTTCGACAACAACCAGCATGTAACTTGCACCTCTTAAGTAAATCTACCGTTCTTTTTTTCAATGTTGTAGAGATGATTTAACTTTTTGACAACAAAAAAGAATGTTTTTCAAATATTTTCATGTAGTGTATTTGAAAAGGGTATCAGAAATGTAGCCCTAACGATGCAATTTTTTATCTTATATAAAAGTCTTTAAATTGTATAACCTTGGTACGTCATAAAAACGAGGTAATTAAAAAACGTTTAGTAATTCAGACTTTTAAGATTAAAAAGTTTAAAGAAACGCTTTACAAATTGATTATTAATGAAGATTTGCTATATTTAAGATAATTAACCTTTAATTTAACTAAAAATTAAGAGGTAACTTGGCATAGACTCAAAAATTATTCTTTTATTGGTTTATAAGAATTCAATTTGACTAATTTTTAAAATTTTTTCAACTATTTATTCAATAATTTTTTATTTATTTCAAAAGAAACTTTTTTCGTATATTTATAAAATTGATTTGATGAATCTTTTTTAGTAAACTATAATTTTTTTGCACGGATCGACTAACCCTTATCGACCGCTGGTTTAAACTACCTTTGTTTGAATAAATCATTTCAGATGAATGCCAGCTATATTTCATGATTTTATTACTGTTATAACGTATACATAAAAATTTTTGACTTCCATAAGATTTAAGGTTTTAAAAACCGATATCTCGGTATTGGAAATTATTGGGATTTGAGACCTTTTTGCTTTTTTGTTTACTGGTTATATTGATTAAATTCTTTTGTATTTTTCAAATAATTATTAATACTGGAACAAAACTGATTTTTTTTCGGTTTTCATGTGCTTAATTTACGGAATATTTTAAAATTTCAAACTTTTTACGGAAGTACGAGAAATGATAACTCTATACTGTATTATTTTTTATCTTTGTCGTTGTTGCATGAACCAATTTTGTTGTTACGACAATGGTAGGAGAAAATTTATGTCGTAAAGGCGTAAGACAACTGCTGTTTAAAAATGAAAATGCCTAAATGCTTTTATGCTTAAATGCATGATTAAATAATACAGAATTCGAAAATATACTTAAAATTGCAGATGTTAGCTAAACCTAAAACATTATTTATCACAATTGATAATTTAGTAGCATAAAAACTATTCTAATCAAATCATTTTTAAACTACAAAAATTAAGTTTTGATCACTTTTTTAGAAGTTATATTGTCAGAAAAATATTTCCCCATCAAAACTTGTTAGATGGCATCTTTCATAGTTTTTAAAAAATAAAGAACATTCCATTTAAGCATCTTGCATAATTTATTTAAACATAAATGATGTAAAAAGGGTAGAAATATGGAGAAAGCACAAAAAATCCTACTTCAACTGTTTTTTCCAAGAGCAATACCTGTAAAGAAGAATCACAAGAATTAATAAAGAATAACTTAAACAGCAATTTTAATGCTATGAAAACAATGTGGTCAACGTAACTGGTGGAACATTGTTTTCATTGTACTACCTACCCAGCGTTCAGGTCCACAACTGGATGTTTGAGGTGTAAAAACCACAAACAGAAAGTTGTGCCAGCTGTTTAAGTTTTCAACTTTTTCAGCTGGGGTCAACAACAAGCTGTAGTGTCCTGACGAGTCCTAATAAGGACGAAACAGGTCTGTCGGCACTTGCTTGTTGATTGACTTGACCATTCTTACTATATGTTTGTAATTTTAATGCTGTTTACCAACTTTAAAATATGTTTTCTCGATTATTTCTCAAAAATTTATTTTGCTTTTGTATTCAGAAAAATCTTAAAGGTTAAAATACTGATGAATTTATTTGATCAAGCTGTTAAAGTTAGTGCAATTAAACAGTTGGCTTGTTATTTTATTAATTTCGCAAAACGCTATTATTCTCTTTCCAGATTATACTGTACTTGTTTTCAAACAGTTTGGTTTGCAATAAAAGCAGCAATCTTGTCTCAAAAAAGTAATACTTTTACTTTGAAATATCCTGATTTAATTGGTTTGAAAATACAGTTTACCCTCGTTAAATCGGACCCGGATAAGTCGCATATCGGATAAGTCGGACCATGACCGAGAAAAAAAAAGGAAAAAAATTCCAAGATTGAGAAAAAAAATGTTTTGCCTAAAATCGGCAATTATGCATTCCTTAATTGTTCTTATGCTATTGTTATTTCAATATGCATTCTTTAATTGTTTGTATGTTTATTCTTTAATGTATGGTATTGGTACATTGTAAAAGAAATGTACCGTTTTGCAGTGTTTTTTTAATTCCCCGAAATAAATAAATAAATAAATCTGCTTTTTTTACATGTTATGAAGGTAAATTTAGTAAAAAAAATAGTCTATATAATAACAGGGCATTTTCAACTAAATTCTATTTCTCTAGGCATGTTTATAGGCTATGGCTTACAGGCCTTCGGATTAGTCGGACATCCTTTCCCCCCAAGCTGTTC